>CM062617.1:45006778-45606778 GCA_025617555.3 Puccinia polysora
GGAACAAAATGTTTCACAGTGGGATTTGACCTCTTGTTGTGAGTAACATTTTAAGTTACTAGTCTTTGCTGTATTTAATTTGATTGAAACTGATGGAGTGCATGCCATCAATATAACTATGTAACCATGACAGATAAACTTTCCCAATCTCCTGTGAGAGCTTTTCCTACTAGGGAAGAGGCACAAAACTGTTGTCAAACATGGGCTATGAAGAATGGTTCAGCTCTGATGGTTTTTAAATCAAATAAAGATAAATCTGAGAATCTAGCCTTTTATTTCCATGGTTCCTATTCAGGAAAACTTCTTTCCAAACAGTCTAGACAAAATCAGACCACAAAGGTTGGGTGAAAGTTTTTAATCCATGAAATTTGCACAAAGGCAGACCCCTTTTGGAAAATCTCCTATAAAGAAACCTAATATAACCATAAACCATCTGAAAATCCCTATGTGCATCCTCAACTGAGGAAAATCTCTGGGAAAGCCATGGATCTACTTAAGGAAGGCATGAAAGATGGGCTCAATATGTTACAAATTACGAGAAAATTGAGCAAGATTGATGGGAAAGATTATGTTGATGAACAAACAATCTATAAATTCAACCTTCTCATAATAACACCCCTGCCTTACAGTTTTAATTTTTCTCAAACCATGTGCCCTGTCACCTTTTGGACTGGCTGCATGGTTTTGAGTTTTATTTCAAAAAATCATGCCAGGTTTCTGTGGCCACCTCCTGTGTGGCCCAGTGGCTGTGCTTCAGCCCCCACCGCTCTATTGTGTTGAGGGGGGGCAGGGGGCATGGCATTCCCACACTGTGGGATGGCACTTCTAGCCATAGTGCAGCAATTTGGTCTCCTGTTAGTAGTTTTAAAACTCTTAGATCCATATTTTTTGAAGATGAATCAGCAATCCTGATGGATTCACTTGGACTAACCACAGGATAAAAAGTTTGAAATTCATTTATAAAACCATGATTTTGGTGTAGAATCCTTGGATCCTGAGAATAAAATTCCTGTTCCACATTTCATCCCCATATGTCCCAATTGTGCAATTTACTTTTGCTTACAACTATATAAATTCAGAGAAATTATTTTAATATCCACTAGTGGAATTAAGACTACCAATGTTGTGATGAGGAATGAAATTTACCATGAGTCTTTGTATGCCCATTTTTGGAAAATTGAGGTCATTTAGATAAATTTGGTTGAACCCTACTGCTGTAGGCTAAATGATATTTGATACTCCTGAGATTTTAGAGCAGTTGAAATCATGGGAATGATGATGCCTGTTAAAAATCTTAAACATATGAAGAAAATCTTGTAGTGGTCTTTTCTGTGATAATAAAATCTTTCCATTTCTACAGAATAGGGATGTTTTCTCATTTTTGAAAAGGATTTCTTTGCAATTTATGAAGAGTCTTTTTTTATTTGAAATGAATGTTTGGAATTATTGGGGTTCATTAAATACTGAGGAAACAGGATGGAAAATTTTTTCTTTTTAATGGTTGCATTGGCTTCAGTTTCCAAAACGAGGGGTTCCTTCTGAAAGAACTATTGGATTGGAAAAACCAAGACCACTTCCAGTTCATTGCAAGGAATTAAGTGGCCAATTACAACTTAGGAAATTTTGTGAAGAAGGGGATGATAGCAACAAGGAACAACAAAAGTTGTATTGGATGGATGATTCTACTGATTTAGAATAGGAAGGCAGGTTGATGTTGAGGGCAAATCATAAGTATGAGAAATTTGAAGAAAACTTTCAGATCCTTAGGTTTGCTTGAGGAGGTTAGAGATTAATGAGAATGAGTGAGAAAACATGAATGAGAGATGATCTGAACAGAATGAAGATCAGCAATCAAAGTGGGCATTGGATCACCAATCAGTGGGTCACACTGGTTAAGACTTCATCAAGGGGCTTGATCCATTGGAGATGATTTCTGGGGTTTGTTGATGTGGAGTGCAATGGTGGTAGAGTGCAATGGATGATAAGGAGATGAAAGAATGAAAGAATGAGGAGGACTTCCACAAGGTGGGAACACCAATGGTCACAGTCACATGTGCCAGACCAAACAGGTTTTCCCTATTTGGAGTATGAGCACTTGGTGAAGACCCAAGTCAGTTCCAACACCCCCTCTTCATTCAATGTACATAAGATGTTTTTCTCTCAGGAGCTGATGTGAGCTACAATTCTATCAATGGAGGCCTTACTTGCCAGTTTGGTAAGAGCATTGGCCACCATGTGGTCCAATGGGATCAGGAGGATCTTGATTTTTTTGCTGATGAGATCTTCTCTGAGACCCTTTGTTTTGATGTTGATGAATTTTGTTTTGGAGTTAGTTCCAAATTTCTTAATTTTTCCATCCAAACCTTTTTTGTCGACCAGGTGGACACTAGGGAATGAAGGGAGATTCCAGAGCTTGTTCATTAGATGGTTTATCAATCTTGCCTTGATTTGGGAGTTGCGGAGAGAATTTCACTCTGCTTCAGTGGAGGAGAAGAGGACTTTGTGTTGTTTGCGGCTGGTCCAGTAAAGGGGAGCTCCAAACAGGCTGCCAATGAGGCCAGTTTGGGACAAAAAAGTTTTGGGGTCATCTCCCCACGTTGTGTTGCTACAGCAGATCAGGGACGGTAAGTTATTCTTTTTTGAGAGGATGAATTTGAGGTGTTTGGTTCCCACCAGGTATCTCCACACCTGAATGAGTTCATTCCAGTGAGAGATGCCTGGCTTGTTGCTGAATTGTGCCAGTTTGGAGACGGCAAACAAGATGTACGGTGTGGTGCCCAATCTGAGACACCTCTGGACCAGTACAGAAAAAATAAAAATTTTATGAAATTTTCTGTAGCCTCCATTTAGATCCTCAAAAAAAAAATACTTTTTTTGGAATGAGTTCTCAGTTCAGTTCCCAGCTCTCAACCTTCCCTTCTCCTTGTTTTCTAGGAAGATATCTCAGTGCCTAGACCCCTGTGCCTGGTGTTCAAATCCCCCTCTCTATGCTCAACTTTGGCAGGTTTTTTTTGGCCAGATGGCGACAATGATGACCAGTTTGGCTTGGGCTTGGCTTCTATCTGGAACTGAGGCCCACGCATTGTGCTTTCTCTGTTTTGCTTCAATCACCTTCATAGCTGGTCCGCCTTCAATAGTCTCATCCTTAAAACCAGAATTTGATTCTCTTGGCAAGGGGGTGAGATGGGGTGAGCCTTGTCATCAACAATCAAACTCATCCTATCTATCCTCCTCAACATCCCCACTGGCGCCATCTACAACCTTCCTTCTTCATATTGGAAACTTTTCATTTAGGTTACTCAACAGTTAAATTTGTCTTGGACCCAAGCCATCTCAGCTGGCTCCATCTGGCGTCAATTAACGGCTTATGATCTTTGGACTTTAATTCCAACATCGTATCTCTCTCATCCTCCAATTGCAAACTTGCTTGTGTTTGCTCATTGTCCCTGAAGCCTCAATGACGACTTGGATCACCTCTCAGCTTTGCTATACACCTCCAATGTCTCATTGCTTGCAACATCATTTGCATACTTGTCCTTGCCCCTTTTGCAATCTTGTTTGCTGCTCATCTCAACCTGTCTTGCTCTTCCAACTCTCTGACCTTCCTGTGCTTGCTCTCCTCTCCTCACTTGCAGTCTTGATCACGCTTTCATTCACAATTCTGATTTTTTCTCATCCCACCTCCAGCTCACCAGTCTCCCGCGCGGCTTGTCCTTTGCCCACGTGGGTCTCAACTGTTGCCCGGGCCTGTCAGCATGTCCGCAGGCGTCTCACTAGCTACTATCTTTCCTGTGCTGGGGTTTTGATTCAGTTCTTCTTTTTTTTTTTGAGTGTTTGTTGTTTCTTTTTTCTCCCTTTTGTTTTCTCATGACAATCCTGGGTAAAAAAAAAAAAACTTTTCCGCTCTATTTGTAATATCTTTTAAATAGTCTACAGCGACCCATGGTCTATAAAAGGAGGGGCTCTCCACTTCCTTTACAAAAGGAATGAAAGTGAGTGTGTGCATATGTCCCCCCTTTATCATTGAAATCAAATCCTCATCCTCATCCTGGGTATATCTATGATTGCCCCCTGATCCATTGATCCTGAGTCTTTGCCCCTCTGTGGCCTGATCCTTATCATCAACCAATAGCCTTGCTGGTTGAAGAGAATTCTGTCTGTTGGAATTTATGAGTGTTTTATACCACTCCTTTATCCCTTTCTCTGACCATACTGGTCTTGATCCCTCCTTGATCATTTTTCTGGATCCAATCACAATTGATTGAAGAGGTCTTATTCAGCTTAAGACCTGGAGTGTTATAACTCCCTTATTTTTTTTGGAGTTGCATTCTGCCAGCCTACTCTTGAGTTCCTTGAGAAGTGTTGAGGTTATCCTGGATTCAAATCAGTTACTGTTTGCTTTTAGAGCTTCTTAAACATAGTGCTTTTTCTTGTACAGCCACCCTCAGTTATCTGGTGCCCTTCAAGCGCTTGATTGCCAAAAGTTGGGCACGTTCATTGAGAACCTGGAGGTTGTTTGGGTTTGAGTTTATCATCCCCAATCTTCTGCTGACAACCAGAGTTATTAGCTTGTGGGCGTTGTTTACATACAAACCTTTGTTCTTCGAACTTTAAACAAACTTTAGCTTCTTTTTTCCAAGTTTTTCCCACATAATCTTGGCTCAGATAGTGCTGTCCCATTGCTTAAAAACTACTATCATCTTTATCCTCTACTACTTAATTCCTCATTTACCAGGTTCTGGACCTTGATCTTGTTAGAAATATGCTCATCATGTTGTGTTTTCTTTTGTTTCTTTTCTAGACTGCCATTGTTGTGATTTGTTGCTCGGGTTACTTGCTATCTATCTGTCTCCTTCTACGCTTCATTGTCTCTACTGCAAGTGCAGATACTCTAACTCACAAGTCGCGCGCTCTCTGTTTGACTAAACCTCAATCACCATCGACGCTCCTACTGTCTGAAGACAATCTCATCAACCATCAACTCAAATCAATAAAAACCATCACAGCTCCACCAATACGGCGACTTCCGACGCACTAACCTCAAGTAACTCAAGCAGCCAGTACATCAATCGTAAGACCAAAAGTATCAACTCAATCATCAATGGTCACTCACCTCTTTCTTTTGATAGATTTTTCAAGGAGCTCAAGTCTACTATCATACCAACGAGGCTGGCTCCGTCAACATAATCAATTGGCAATAGTAAATAACTTCCCAATCAAATATTGCGTACAACGTCTGCCAGCTACTCATTGCTTTCTCCTTGTTCTCAACTAATTAGGAGTCTCTTCATCTTTGATTGTTCACGCGCATATCCTGACTCTTTAGTTTTGCCAATTATCTTTTCCCATTGGTTGTCTCATTTAAATCTCTTCTCTCTGAATTATTGTTTCTTCAAGACCTACTGACCTTCATTTGCAATCATATCATAGTCTGGTCTTGGTGACCACTCCAAATTTTTACACGGTTAAAAGCCTTCCGCTCGTAATGGATCGACCGGGGCCTTCTCAGACGCCAGGACCAGGGGGAGATGCTACAAATTACAAATCCTTAGCAATCAAGTCGTTAATCAAATCAACTCCGCTTCTAACAGCAGACAACTATAGTATGTGGCAAAAGAAGTTTGAAAAGTTATTCAAACTGCGCGGGATTTTCTCTATCATGAACGATCCTGACCCTTCAAATTGCCTAGAAGAAGACACAAATCAAGTATTCGTGGCACATATCATCGCCAAGCTAGATTCGAACACCTACGACAATATCATTGATGATCTTAATGAGGACGACGCTAAGCTAATCTGGTTGTCAACCCAAGAACACTTTGCCTCCTCACAATCAGCAAACAGGGCGAGGGTCTTCAATGGTTTCCTCCATCTTTCCATGGACTCCAATATCGAAGCCTTCGTGACCTTTGTCAAAGTTTATCTCAAAAAACTGACTGAAGTAGGGATAGAACTGCCATCCAACATCATAGCCTATCTCGTGTTGTTCAAGTTTCCGGCTTCAATGCAGAGCATGAAGTCGCAAATCATGCACATCACCAGCGAAATGAAAATTGAAGTCGTACTTAACCACCTAATTCAGCATTAGAACGAGATTATGGCGCAGGACGACAAGGCGGAACCCGTCAATGTGGCACTTTATCGCGGACCCAGGTGTGAAAATGGAAAGCATAAGCCTGAAGTCACCTCTCACTCCGCCAAATCGTGCTGGTTTGAGTTCCCGGAACTCAAACCTCCAAATGCTCATAGTTGTGGTAAGAAATCGAAGCCAACACAAGCCAAGGAAGCGCATTTCTATTTGTTTTTCTGCAGACTCAACACAAGTGACAACATTCCTTCAAACCGCTACATTCTGGATTCAGGGTGTTCTGTACACATGTTAACAGACAAGGACTGCTTCAATTCTCTTACTTTGAGCAATGGTGCTGGACGGATTCAAACTGGCAAAAAGGATGCAGCTATCACAATTGAAGGATCGGGCGAAGTATCACTTGCTACAAAGGATGCCTTCATTACTCTATCCGATGCAGTCTGTGTACCAGAATCTACGGTGAACCTGATCTCACTTGGGGCCTTGATGGAAAAAGGAGCCTCTCTGCAAGTGAACTCCTCAATCAGTCCCAGTACCTTCAAGCTGTTGAACCGCGGCAGAATTCTCTTATTGGGCAAAATCACTAACAACTTGTTTGTAATCAACATGATTGAAAATTCAGCCAACTGCCATTACTCTCAAGCGGATCTGTCTCAAATCCATCGCTCATTAGGTCATGCCAGCATGGCAAGAATGGAAAATTTTCTTAACTTGACAATCCCGCCCAACCTGAAGAGAGACTTTGAATGCCTTAGCTGCCATAAATCCAAAATTTCCACGCAACCGTTCAAAAATCAACAAAAAATTGCCGATAATTGTTTCGACAAGATTCACTTAGACCTCATGGGCCCCATCTCGCCAACCTCCAAAGGAGGTTACAGATATATTCTAAATCTTGTCGACTTTTTCTCTGGCTACATTTCCTGCTTTCCTCTCAGAGCCAAAAGCGATGCTACCGAAATAATAATTTTCATTATCGAGAACCAATACAGGAAGTCCAATCAATACCCAAGAGAGGTGTGCTTGGATGGAGGGGGAGAGTTTGTAAACGCCAAGTTTTAACCATTCTATCGACAACGCCAAATCAATCAAATAATAAGCGAACCTTACCACTCAGAACATAACCGCAGGGTCGAACGAGCAAATCGTACCGTTATGGAATCTGTTCGCGCGACCATTTCCGACACAGGTCTGCCTAAATCGGTTTGGCATGAAGTGGTAAGAGGTTGCTGTCTAATGTTAAACCAAATTCCCAAAAATAAACGAGACACCTCTCCTTGGATCAAGATGCACAACAAGGCTCTACCTGACGACTATATCAAACCTCTGGGCACCTCATTGACCTACAAATTAAACCAGACCGAAGTTCGCTCCAAGCTTGACGAAAAAGGAGCCCCAGGGACTCTGATTGGATTCAATCCACAATTCCTGTCTTACAAGATCTTGAACTCCACCGGAAAAATCATTGACTCCAAACACGTCATCTTCAACTCCCAGAGACCATCAACCATTCCTGACGTAGAAGTCAAGACGAGCACTCCAACACAGATTCTTGTCCAAGCTCCTCAACAGTCGGAATCCAATCACACGCCAGTTACCATCAAAGATGAGGCTTCTGCAAATGAATCGGAACCAGAACCCGACGGATCCGATGGTTCCTCCGACAGTGAAATGTGCGTCAAAAACGATCTTTGTCCTACTCTTTGAGACCGGAACAGACTCTCCAAACCAGATAGATATGGCTTTGTAGCCAAGGGAATACCCAAAAGTCTTCAAGAAGCCATGGAGATTCCTGTATGGAAAGAGTCGGCCCTCAAGGAATTCAACACGATTGAAGACCAAAACGTATGGGAAGAAGCTGATGAGGATGAAGTCACCAACCCATTAAACGTTGTTCCAGTCTTCAAGATCAAGCAGAACGCCCATGGTGAACCTGTCACTCACAAGACCCAACTGTGTGTACAGGGATTCAACCAGCGATACGGTTTAGATTACTTAGAAACATACACACCTACCGGCAAGGTGGCCTCGTTGAGAGGCGTCCTCACCTACGCTGCTGACAAGAATCTCGAACTTCTTCAACTAGATGTTAAGGGGGCGTTCCTTCACTCACACCTTGAGGAGCGTGTATACATAAAAACCCCATACGGTTTTAGTAGGAATTCCAAGTATCTACGACTGAAAAAATCACTCTATGGACTAAAACAAGCACCTAGGAACTGGTACCAAATGCTAAGCAAGTGGATCAAGTCGCAAGGGTACAAAGAATCCAACAGAGATCCATGCCTGTATATTGGCACCAATCAAGTTTCCGTGGTTTTCTTTCACGTCGATGATCTCATAGTGGCTGGTAACGTGACTTGCTTCAAGGATGCATTTCTTTCAAAATTTTGCAACTCCTCAGCGCATGAACCCAACACTCTACTTGGAATGAAAGTTGAACGTCGCAACAGGCTGATCCAACTCTCTCTGCCACTTCACATAGAAAAGGGACTGAAAGAGCTGGACTTGGACAACTGTCACCCTGTGTCCACACTGCTCACTCCTGGCCTCCATCTTCAGCCTGCAGATGACGAGGATCACAAGAAGTTTCTGGACCTCAACATCAACTACCGGTCGCCTATTGGTTGATTGAATTTTATAGCAGGACTCGCTAGGCCCGATATAAGCTTTGCTGTATCCAGCCTGGCTAGATACTTCAATCGTCCCGGATTGAGTCACTGGAATGAACTACTACATGTGTGGAAGTATCTTTCAAAAACAAAAGACGTCACCCTCTCCCTAGGACCACGATCTATCTCCAACAGATTGGTTTGCTTCAGCGACGCAACTTGGGGTGAAAAGCCCCATTCAAGAGTCTCGCAAACTGGTTTCATATGCGCCTTCAAGGGGAGTCCCCTGTACTGGACAAGCCGACGCCAACAATGCATCACCCATTCATCCACCGAATCAGAGTGCGCAGCATTATCAAGCTGTCACCTTGAAGCTTGATGGCTGAACACAATAATACAAGACATTTATTGGACAAAGTTCAAATGCCCACTGCACCTGATTGATAATAAGGGATTAGATGACAAAATTAAAAAATTCGGCTCTAATTCAAAGGTCAAGCACATCGACCTGAAAACTAAGAGTCTAAGGAATGATTTCGAAAACGGACTTATCAAAGTTTGACTCATTCCTTCGCTCTCCATGACGGCGGATGCCTTGACCAAGGCAGCCAACAAAACTTCAAATGTTCGCCTTGTGAATTCTTTTAGTTCGCTCTTTCACTGATCATTGAGTTGAGGGGGAGTGTTAGAAATATGCTCATCATGTTGTGTTTTCTTTTGTTTCTTTTCTAGACTGCCATTGTTGTGATTTGTTGCTCGGGTTACTTGCTATCTATCTGTCTCCTTCTACGGTTCATTGTCTCTACTGCCAGTGCAGATACTCTAACTCACAAGTCGCGCGCTCTCTGTTTGACTAAACCTCAATCACCATTGACGCTCCTACTGTCTGAAGACGATCTCATCAACCATCAACTCAAATCAATAAAAACCATCACAGCTCCACCAATACGACGACTTCCGACGCACTAACCTCAAGTAACTCAAGCAGCCAGTACATCAATTGTAAGACCAACAGTATCAACTCAATCATCAATGGTCACTCACCTCTTTCTTTTGATAGATTGTTCAAGGCGCTCAAGTCTACTATCATACCAACAAGGCTGGCTCCTTCAACACAATCAATTGGCAATAGTAAATAACTTCCCAATCAAATATTGCGTACAACGTCTGCCAGCTACTCATTGCTTTCTCCTTGTTCTCAACTAATTAGGAGTCTCTTCATCTTTGATTGTTCACGCGCATATCCTGACTCTTTAGTTTTGCCAATTATCTTTTCCCGTTGGTTGTCTCATTTAAATCTCTTATCTCTGAATTATTGTTTCTTCAAGACCTACTGAACTTCATTTGCAATCATATCATAGTCTGGTCTTGGTGACCACTCCAAATTTTTACAGATCTTGTTTAAATTTAAATATTTTTGTAACACTCAGGAGGGCAGCCTAAAAAGCACCTTTACCCTCCACAGAACTGCCAGGGCCTAGCACCATTTGGAGTCTTACACCAGACAATCCAGTGTGGCAATGTGGTTGAGCCTCCCAATGTGGCCTCTGAAGTTTTCTTTGAGTTTGGCAAATTGGGTGAGTTCTTCTTTGCAGGCTGGAGTGAGTTGGAGACCGGGGGTGCAGGGCGTTGAGATTTTTTTGAGACAGACGCTTTTGAGTGCCTCCAGACCCTTGTCAATGTGCAGAGGCAGTGAGAGGCCAATCTTGGTGGTTGATTGGTTGACCTTCATCCCTAACAGGGTGTTGGGGCAATGGCTCAACAAGTTTGGAAATTTCTTCAGAAATAGCTTCTCAAATTCTTGTGAATTGCCGCACACCAGGAAGTTGTCCATGTGGAAAAAGAGTGCGGACTCCTTGGACCTGTTGGTATACAGGAACGGTTTGGCATCTAAGGGAGTGTAGCATAGGCTTTCAAACCAGTTGCATAGAGTATTTTACCAGTTCCTTGGAGCCTGTTTGAGCCCGTATAAGGATTTATTCAGCTGGAGGATTGGGGATTTTTTGTTGCAGCCGGGTGGTTGGTGGATGAATACTTCTTTGTCTAAATCAGCTTGAAGAAAAGAACCTTTAAAGTTGAGTTGAAGGATTTTGCAACCTTTGTCCAGAAACAGCATCAGTAGAGCCCATAGAGAAGTGGTCTTTCCCGTTGGAGCATAAGTGTTGAAGTAATTGACACCATATTTTTGCATGAACCCTTGAATGCAAAGCCTTGATTTTTGAGTGGGAGGTTTGCCATGGGTTTTTTCTTTCAAAAAGAAGACATAAGTTTTCTTCAGGATTTTTGCTGTTTTTGGGCTGTAATAATCCTCCCAGACTCCAAGCGCCTTGCAGGTATCCTTTTCCTGATTCATGGAAACTGAACAAGAAGGGATCTTCAGAGCCTCAGTGAAAGATTTGGGCACTTTGGTGTTGATGAAGCCATACCAATCTGGTTCCCGCAGGATGTTCCAATCTTGGAGAGCTTGAGTGTTGGATAGTGGGACAAGATATTTGTTGACCTCATCAAGGCAGTCTGAAGATTCATCTCCTGAGAGATTGGGTTTGGTTTTGATTCCCGTCCTGGTGGTACTTGGAGAACCCATCTTGGTTTGTAGAGTGCTCATTTTGGGGTTGTTTGCAATGGAGACTTAAGGGAAGGATCCAGAATTCTCAGACCACCCATATGAGGATTTAAAGTTGTTCAATAGAGTGGAGAAATCCGGGTTGATACCTCCAAATTTGACGTTTTTGGTTTTGAAAATTGACCCATATTGGTTAAGGACCCAATATGAGTGGAGTATTGGTACGTATCCTATCAGGATTCCGGCTTTCCCCTTTTCTTTGAATGTGGACAAGGAATTCCTGTCTTTGAGGTTCAGGTGGGTCAGGTGGGATCCCATTGGTTCCAGGTAATCAGGAGAAAGAGAGTTTCCGTGCATGAGTGTTGACATTTGCCTGCTCACTAGAGGAAGCCGCAACCTCCCTCCAGCTTGCTGCCGGTGCTGGATCTCCAAATCCAAAGCATTCATCCATCTATTTCCTCCATCACTACTTGATCCTGATCCTCATCCGGGCTCTTGCTCATCTCCTCCATCACATTTCCTCAACCACAATAAACTCTCATCTGATTTGCCGCTTTCCCTCTTCAACTCAACCTGCCCCTCCTACAACTGCTCTCCTCAACAACTTCCTGCTCCCATCCAACCAAATCCTCATATCTCCCGCTATCCCCTCAATCCCCTCAATCCCCTCAACCTCGATCAATCAATCCAAATTCAATGTCATCAACATCATCATTGTTCCACAAATCCGAACACCTTTCTCAAAATAATTGAATTGATTAGATGTGAGATATTCACTCACAATTCTCATTGCTCCATGACCACATTCTCATCATCCCTTTTCATTGTCCTCATAGCTTTCCTCTCCATTCCTTTGCCTTTTTCTATTCCTTTGCTTTATTTCCTTGCTTTTCTCACTTCCAACGTCTGTCTCAATATCAGAGAAAATAACCTGGGTAAGACCTTACCGTTGTCCTTCATTTGTAATCACTTTCTTTTGTCAATATGTTTATTTGCTTTAATTTTCAGTTTCCATTGGTCTTTGTAGGAAATCAAACATAAAGACATCCCTCAGCTTAACATGGTTAAAAGCCAAACGTTCCCCCAACCAAAACGATCTGAATAACGTTTGACCAATAAAGGCCAATGGATTCCTCACAATCCCTGCTCAAGACTCTGACGGACTCTACTCCCACTCTCTCCAACTCAAATTTCTTGTTGTGGCGCTCTAAAATCATCACAATAATCTCTCTCAAAAAGATCTCACATTGGCTTGACTCCTCTGAACCCAAGAAATGTCCCCCAGAAGTAAATCTTGAAATAGTAGGATACATCCTTGCAAAAATGGACAATCGTACTTACATCAACTGCGTCAAGGACCCCCTGCTAACCAAAGGGATTGAGTTATGGAAATCAATCACTGAATATTACGCCTCCTCTGAAAAGGCCAATTGTTCCAGGGTCTTCTTTAATCTGATCAACCTTCAGTTTGACCCAAAGAGAGTTTAAAAATTCATTACCAAAGCCCAATCGTGTTTGCTTCAAATTGCTGAGATTGGAATCCAAATGGAGGACAACATAGTTTCCTATCTACTGCTCTACAAGTTTCCTCCCCCTCTCAAACATCTCAAAAAAACTATCACCCACTCACTTGGAGAGACCAAGATTGACACCGATCTAGTCCTACGTCATCTCAATCAAGTCAAAAACAAGGTTATGGCCGGAACCTACGCCTCAGCTCTGATAACTAGGAACAACGCCATTAAGTGTAGGTCAAACTGGCACAATCTTCAGGCCAACCACGACAGAAGCAAGTGTTGGTGGCTCTATCCTCATCTTCAAACCAACTACAGTAACTCTCCAAGTGGTCCCAATTCAGCAAATCCATCCAACGCTCCTTCAAATCGCCAAAATTCACCATCCGCTCACCTATCCTACATGTTTGCAATGGTCTTGTCACCTCTTCTCAGTTTGAATCAAGTCCTTCTTGATTCTTGTGCATCAAATTGCATGTTTAATACACCCAAATTTCTTCCCTCATCTTCACCCCAACGGAACCAAGGTACAAACTGGAAACACAAATGCTCCTATCTCCTCTCTCGGTAAAGGAACAGCTCATATCACAACTACCTTGTCCACTCTTCACCTTCAAAACTCCCTTTATGTTCCCAATCTCGCTGTAAACCTGGTGTCCCTAGGCCAACTCATTCAAACAGGATGCTCCTTAACGCTTTCATCTCCAAATCAGTTTGCCATTCTCTTCAATAATACGCAGATCATGTCCAGCATTATTGAAGAAAATCTATTCTTCATTAACAAAGGTTTCAATCTACCCCCTCTTTCTTATTCTTTCATCTCCTTATCTACTATTCATAAACGCTTCTGCCATCCCCATCTTGAAAAAACCCATCTCCTCTCAAAAGAGTTTCCCAACCTCAAGTACGATCTCCTTGATTGCATCTCCTGTGCAAAACAAAAAATTCACCAACAACCCTTCCTGAATCATCTTCCTCCTAGCAAAGAATCATTCAAGCAGATTCATGCCAACGTCTGTGGACCCATTAATCCACCGTCCCTCTCTGGATGCTGAAATTTTTTATTGCTCACCAATAACTGGTCCAAGTTCAAGACCTGTGTGCCAATCAGACTCAAATCAGACGTACCAGACGAGGTGATGAAATTCATCAAGCTTCACCCCAATCAGAAAGGTCAAATGCTGAAGATCTTTCACTCCAATAACGGCGGTGAATTTGGCAATCATTGTCTCTCAAGCTTCTTCTCAGAAAATGGAATCAAGCACTCAACCTCCAAAACCTATACTCCACAGCATAATCCAGTTGCCAAGAGAGGAAACCAAACCATTCATGAGGCTGCTAGGACAACAATGATTGATATGAACATTCCTTCTTTCCTATGGGATGAGATACTGGTCAGCTCCTGTCTAGTACTTAATCTTATTCCGTCTCTCAATTCCAAGGTCTCAGCCCACAAACTCTGGACCAGAACCTCTCCCAAACTACACCTCATTTGTGTTCTTGGATCCAAGGTCATTGTCCTCAATCAGACTCATGCTCTCGGCAAATTAGACGAAAAAGGTTTAGAGGGCATTCTAACAGGATTTGATTTAGACCTTAACTCCTATCAAATCTATTGTCCATCATCCAAGTCTATAATTTGTTCCAAACATGTCAAAATTTTTGAAAATCTTCCCTCTCTTCTTCTCTCTCTGATAAATATCCCCATCCCAATTCATGTTTTGATTCTCTTCTTACTGGTAAGTCCCTTCTCCTTGATGCTCTAAACTCCAACTCATCCTCTTCCAATCTCCCCAATCCTAATAACAATGTTCTACCTCCTGCCACTGAATCCTCCTCCACTCAAAACTATTCTCTAAATAACTCCACCATTCCCAATCCTTCCTCTTCAACTCATTCTGAATTGCACTCTGAATCATCAAAATCCAACTCTGATGAAGACAACACAGTCGCCAAAAAATTGCTAGTCCCATCTGCACCTACATGTTGTAATCAAAAATACCTTCAAAGACCCCAGCAATATGGATTTATTGCTTGTTCTTTTCCTAAAAGCTATTACAAAGCCACCAATTGTGAAGAAAGTTCAAGCTGGATCAACTCCATGAAGTCTGAACTAGATGGCATCAAAATCATGAAAGTATGGGAAGGATGTCACTCACTTCCTGAAGGCAAGAATGCTCTAACAACAGTCTGGGCCTACAGAATCAAAGAAAATCCCAATGAATCCGGAATATCTTTCAAATCACGATTGTGTGTTCAAAGATTCAAGCAAGTAGAGTTTCTTGATTATGGACAAACATATGCCCCAACAGGCTCAATCATAATACTGCGAGTATTACTTGTCTATGCACTGTTTCATAAGCTCACACTATGGCAGATGGACATCAAGTCCGCCTTTCTCCACGCTCCACTCAACGAAGATATTTTCATCAAAACTCCCCCTTTCCATACCTCAAGCTGAATAAAGCACTCTATGGACTCAAACAAGCACCCAAGAGCTGGTACAAGACGCTCAAGACCCGGTTACTCAGCAAGGGTTTTACCACATCCTGCGCCGACCCTTGTCTCTACATCAGCACATCCAGACAGCTCTATGTGTTTGTCTACGTTGACAAATTGCTAATTGTTGGAAACTCAGTTGAGTTTTGGAACAGTCTCAAAACTGTATTCAAGATCTCGCAAGATCAACCCCTAAGCAAGATCCTCGGAAATCAGTTAGTCAACACCAAAGACAGCTACGGACTACTCCAAAGCAATCACATCAACACCGCACTGAGTGAGCTCGGTCTCACCAAGTGCAAACCAATCAGCAATCCGTTCACCCCTAACATCAAACTCACTGGCACCTCTGATGACAACCACAAAGCCTTCCTCAAGCTTGACATCAACTTTCGGCCATCCACTGGCTTTCTAAACTTTATCGCCAGCCAAACGCGACCTGACCTTTCCTACGCCGTGTCTAACCTATCTTGCTTCAACAACACGCCCGGCATTCACCATTGGACTGAAGCAAAACATGCCTGGCGCTATCTCAACTCAACTAAAGAAATGGCCCTACTTCTTCAGAATTGGTCCTTTCAATACAACATAGAAGTCTACAGTGACTCCGATGGCGGCAAGGACCCTGAATCACAAAGGAGTCATACCAGTTACTTGATCTTACTCTATGGGTGCCCAGTTTCCTGGCATAGCAAACTTCAAGGCTCAGTCTCTCTGTCGTCCACCAAAGGAGAGCTCAAAGCTCTAGTCCTGGCCACTCAAGAAAAGATCTGGCTCTCGCAACTTCTTCACAAGATGAATCCGTCATCAAATCAAACCTACTGCTCCTTCATCAACAATAAAGCCCTAAACAACCTAGTAAATCAGGAATCTCATCATGGTGCACTGAAACATGTCAACACGCAAATCAAATGGTTGCGAGAACAGCGGGACAATCACTCTCTTATTACTCATCTCATCCCCTCCAATCAAATGTTAGCCGAATCCCTCACTAAAGCAGCCTTAAGATCTTCTGTCGCGAACCTAACTTCCACCGTATTATCTCCTCACATCTGATCACGGCGGTGTGTTGACATTTGCCTGCTCACTAGAGGAAGCCGCAACCTCCCTACAGCTTGCTCCTGGTGCTGGATCTCCAAATCCAAAGCATTCATCCATCTATTTCCTCCATCACTACTTGATCCTGATCCTCATCCGCGCTCTTGCTCATCTCCTCCATCACCTTTCCTCAACCACGATAAAATCTCATCTGATTCGCCGCTTTCCCTCTTCAACTCAACCTGCCCCTCCTACAACTGCTCTCCTCAACAACTTCCTGCTCCCATCCAACCAAATCCTCATATCTCCCGCTATCTCCTCAATCCCCTCAACCTCAATCAATCAATCCGAATTCAATGTCATCAACATCATCATTGTTCCACAAATCCGAACACCTTTCTCAAAATAATTGAATTGATCAGATGTGAGATATTCACTCACAATTCTCATTGCTCCACGACCACATTCTCATCATCCCTTTTCATTGTTTTCATAGCGTCCCTCTCCATTCCTTTGCCTTGTTCTATTCCTTTGCTTTATTTCCTTGCTTTTCTCACTTCCAACGTCCATCTCAATATCAGAGAAAATAACCTGGGTAAGACCTTACCGTTGTCCTACATTTTTAATCACTTTCTTTCGTCAATATGTTTATTTGCTTTACTTGTCAGTTTCCATTGGTCTTTGTAGGCAATCAAACATAAAGACATCCCTCAGCTTAACAATGAGTACCCAGGGAGAAGGCTCACCAGTAGCTCTTGGTATTTGATTCAAAGAAACAGCAAATGTCTTGATTGTCTTGTGCCAAAGGTTCTGAGGGAGTTTGGTTGAGGAGTGAGTGGCCCTGGTGGCTTCAGAAAGTGTTCTATTTGCACGTTTGGCTCTTCCATTGTGCTGGGGATGATAATCCTTGGAGACAATTTTCTTTATTGATTTAGATTCAAGGAACACCTTCAGCTTGTTGTTGATGAATTCTCCTCCCCCATCAGAGCCAAATTCAGTTGGAAAGTAACCGCTCTTCTGGTGTTCTTTTATAAGGATAAGAATCAGTGCATTGGCAGCCTCATTTTGGAGTTTCAGGGGAAAGGCACCAATAAATCTGGAGAGGTTGTTGACCAGAGTGAGAGAGTATCTGAGATGGCTTCTGGATTGAGGTGATATTGATCCGATGAGGTCAAGATGGATTTGTTCAAAGACTTTGGTTGCAGGGTTTGGGCAGGCTGAGAAGGAACTTTTTGTAATCTTTCTGCAATTGCATTCCATGCAATCCAGTTGTTTTTGATCTCTTGGTCAAGTGATTTCCTCAGGTGTTTTCCATCCAAACAATTCTGGAATTTGCCAAGGTTCTGTGAAGGTGGTGGACTTTGCTGATAGTCATCTGAAGGGCAAAAAGCAAATTTGGATCATCAATCTTGAGGATGTTGTGCAGGATCTGGACGGAAAGAAATGTAGTTTTTTGGTGGATGAGTTTGAATCAAGAGGGATCCTTGGTGTTTTCAACATGCAAGGAGCATCCTTCAAGAAGAAATTTCCCAAGAGAGAGCAAGTTGATGTTGGCATCTGGGAACCAGCAGCCATTCATCAGTGTGATCTTGTGTGAACCAACGGTGAAGGTTGCTGTAACTTGTCCTTTGATGGTTAGAGATTCTCTGTTGAAGTTTGAGTTTGATGCTCCAATTGAAAGACTTAGAAGGATGAGGAAGAGGTCTTATATCGCTAAGAGGAGCGGATCTAGGAGTCAGACAAGGGGCACTCAGGTTCAAGGTTGGTAAGAAAGGATGGGTGAATTCCACTTGATAAAGCATCAGTATAAATAGACTAGATACATGATGGCTGACAAGTTGGAGAAAAATGTAATGAATAGATATAATGAGTATTCAATACCAGACCATTTAGAGTCTGCACAACTTGGAGGACCACTTGAGGCTGATTTGAGATAAGGCAGAGCATCAAGGATTCAAGATAGAGAGCCCACTAGAATTATGACTAATTATCAAAATATAAAGAGGCCACTGGACAAGAACACTCATGAGCAAGTATGGAAGGAGTCCACTAGGATTCAACATAGAGATGATACTAGATCTATAACCAACAAGTATAGAATAAAGAACATACTGGAGATGAACACTCAAGAGCTTATTATGAAAGAGGTGAACACTCTCAAGGTTTAGGCAGAAAAAACTAAGACACCAAAAATATCAACATGCTCCAGGATTTCCATTTTTTATTTTGTTTGCATATTCATCAAGTCAGATTTTGGAGGAGAACCGTTTGTTATTAAGTAAGTCAAAGGAGCATCCAGAGTTGAGAACAAAGCTGTGTGATTCCAGGGTGGTGGAGTGAGTGGAGCCGAAGAAGAGACCAAAGGAATGAGCTACCTCTTCTTCCACTTTCTTTCCAGGCTTTTTAGTCTTTGGATTGGATGGTCTGAGGTGACAAAATTCAGCCCAAAATTCTTCTTGTTTGTGGTTGCAAACCTTTTTGTTGTGAAAACCATTTGTGCATCTGGGGTAATCAACACGGATATTTCACTCTTAAAAGAAGCTTCCTCCTTGGTTGCTTTTATTTTGTTCTTATGCTGCGTGAGATGGTTGATGACATATTCAACCATGATTTATTCCACTCCATGCATGATTTGAGACCGCATTGGCTTGAGAGTTGGAGGGAACTTTAACAGAACCAGATACACAAGTATATCTGATGGAAGTTCTATGCCAACCTCTGAGAGTTTGTTGAGATGTATTTTGACCTTTGTGACAAATTGATTGATTGTGTTCTCTTAGAATGAGAGATACAGGAATTTGTTGAATATCCGGGCTCTGTTTGCGGATTGGGATGAGGCAAAGTGCATCTTTGCAGCAATTCATATGGCTTTGGCGCTTTCCTTGTTTTCAGAGTTGATTATGTTGGAGTGGTTGGATGATTCCAGACAAGAGAGAAGATAAGCAGTGATTCCTTCATTTAAATTGGAGTTAAATTAATCTGAGTTGTCATCAGAAGTTATGATTGGAAGGATTTGCCTGATCCAAAACAAATTTTAGAAATTAGACCACCAGATTGAGTAGTTGTCCTCATTGAGCAATGGAAAAGGACATGATATGATTCTGACTCTAATTACCATTAAGCCTCTTTACCTACTTAACCTCAGGAGACCTGCTTACCTTTCTAGTCCAAAATCTAGAGCTGCTCTGGAAACTCACATCCAATAGTTGGTTGACCTACAAGTATTAAGGAAAGTAGGACACAATGAACAAGTAGATATCACTACTCCAGTAATTATAGCTTGGCATAATGATAAGTAAAGGATGGTTGGAGATTTCAGAATGATGAAAAACTACACCCCAGCTGATTATTATCCAATTCCAAGGATTGACCATGCTCTGCACAACCTGTCAAAGCTAAGTATATCACTACCATGGACATGCTGAAAGGTTTTCACCAAATACCTATCAGCCCTGATAGCCAGAAATTCATGAGAATTATCTGTCATTTGGTAATTTATGAGTATCTAAGGATGCCTTTTGGTATAAAAAATGCTCCTTCTCATTTTCAAAGGATGATGGACAAATTTCTAGGATTGTTCATCAGACAAGGATGGATGATGGTTTACATTGATGATATCATTTAATCTGATGATTGGGATACCCACCTGGATAAAGTAAGATTACTCCTCAAAACTATCTCTGCTGTGGGATTAAAAGTATCCATGAAAAAGTGTAACTTTGGTTATGGAGAACTGAAAGCCTTAGGACACATTGTCTCTGGACTAACCTTAGCTGCTGACCAAAACAAAATATCAGCAGAAATGAATAGGCCAATGCCTCAGAATAAAAGTGAACTCCTATCTTTTATTAGCTTTTGCAGCTACTATAGGAAGTACTTACCAAAGTTTGCTCTTCTAACCAAGTGTCTGTATGAAATCTGCAACAACACCACCTTGTTTGAAATGACTCATGAAAGAGTAAAGAATTACAAGGAACTCAAGATGGCCATGGCTTCAGCTCCAGTACTGATTCAGCCAGACTATTCTAAACCCTAAAAGCTCTATATAGATGCTAGTATGGACGGGCTAGGAGCTGCATTACACCAGGAAGTCATAGAGGATGAAAAACCCATGGAAAAACCTATACTCTTCATATCCAGAAAAGTTAAGGATACTGAGAAAAGGTATGGTGCAATCCAAATGGAATGCCTTGCTTTAGTATGGGCTCTGGAGAAACTTCATAACTACTTGGAAGGCACCAAGTTCACAGTGATTACTGACTTCAATGCCATCAGGACTTTGATGAACATGAAGATAACTAGTAGGCACATGTTAAGATGGCAGATAGCCATACAACAGTACAGAGGTCAGATGACCATAGTTCACCAATCTGGTGCTAAACACCAGAATGCTGATAGTTTGAGCAGGAATGCTTTACCCAATGACCCAAGTAACCCTGCTTATGATCCAGAGGATAATGATATCTTCCCTATCCTTAACATTAACATGTTGAATGTTGAAACTCCTATAATGGGAATCCACATTTGTGAATTGGATGAATCCTTGTTCAACTCAATCATAGAATCTTACAATTCTGGCATGAAAACTCTGATCACCATTATGGAAAGTACTTTTCCACCATCTGAATTGATCAATAGCCTGCCTGAACCCCTCTTGAAACCATAAAAAGCCAGAAGGTTCACCATATGGGATGGTCTAGTATACTACAGGTATCAACATTCAAGTGTTATAGTCTTAACTAAGGATGACCATATCAAACATGTCCTGGCTGAATGCCATGATAACTGCTCATCTGGTCATTTATCTGCTGATAGAACCTTAGATAAGTTTAAACAAACTGCTTAGTGGATGAATTGGAGAGACTCCACTATCCAGTATGTTACTAGTTGTGAAACTTGTCAGAAGTCCAACAGGACCACTGAGAAAAGGTTTGGTCTACTGCAAAAGATTTCTGAACCCAAGAAAAGATGGGAGATCATCAAAATGGAATTTGTAACTGGACTACCACCAGGAGGAGCCTATCCCTACAACTCAGTCCTAGTCATTGAGGAAAGCTTCTCCAAGAAAGCAAAGCTTCTACCTAATCACAAGGAAGACACTGCAATGGAAGTTGCCCTATTATTTTGGAACAGACTCATTGCTGATGTTGAAGTTCCCAAGATCATTATCAGTGACAGAGATCCTAAATTCACCTCCGAGTTCTGGAGAAATCTTCATGACATGCTGGGAACCACCTTATCTTTCTCTACAGCTTATCACCCTCAGACAGATGGCTTAGCTGAAAGAATGATTCAGACCCTGGAAGACATTCTCAGGAGATTCTGTGGCTTTGGTCTAGAATACAAGAATTCTGATGGTTATTGCCACAATTGGGTTAGCCTTTAACCTGCACTAGAGATGGCCTACAACAGTAGCAATCACTCTACCACAAAGGAAGCACCCTACATACTGGAAAGATGATGGATTCCTAAATTACCTAAGGATAACCTTGATCACCAGCTAACAAATATTCACCCTAAATCACTTGATTTCAAAAACATGATAGATGTAGCAAATAAAAATGCTTTTAAGTGTGTCCAGGATGCTGTTTAGTATAACCAAAAAAGGTGGGATAAAACCCATAAGGAGCCTGATTTCAAGATTGGTGATCAAGTCTTGATCTCTATCCCCATTTTCACCAACTTAGCTGGAAATAGAAAGCTTAGACCAGCTTTTGTTGGACCTTTCACCATTAATAAACTTCATGGCAAGAATGCTGTAGAAGTAATCCTTGGTGATGAGCTTTCTAGAAAACAACCATTTTTCCCAGCAAGTCTCATCAAACACTACCACCCAAAGAATGGAGAACATACTCCTTCACCTGAAATACATGTTGCGGAAGAACCTGAAAAAGACAGAGGAAAAATTAGCAAGATCCTTAAAGATAAAAAAGAAAGGATCAATGGAAAAGATGTCAGACTCTACCTAGTTAGATACAAGGGAGAATCAGCTGATAAGGATGAATGGTTACCTGAACACACTATCCCTGATGGAACCATACACCTAAGGAACTACAGAGCCAGCAGAAGGCATTGACCAGAATTTTTTTTCAGATATAGACATATCTTGGAGTGGGGGAATGTCAGCTTGCTACTATGTACAGAGCAACCTGTCATAGCAACAAAAAAACTATAAAAAATAAGAATATCTAAATTAACAAAAGAAGTAGTGAGAAATCCATAAATATTATTGAAGAAATGGATTCCTCACCCATAATTAGGTAGGGTCACTCACTGACCCCACCCTTGAAATCCAAGTCCTTACATTTTTAAAATAATTAAAAAGAAAAGTACTAAAAATTAAGACACCAGTATGGCACCTTTTTG
This sequence comes from Puccinia polysora, assembly GCA_025617555.3. NCBI lineage: Eukaryota > Fungi > Basidiomycota > Pucciniomycetes > Pucciniales > Pucciniaceae > Puccinia > Puccinia polysora. The sequence goes on from CM062617.1 coordinate 45,029,462, forward strand.
CCATTTTAACATTTCACATTTTTTTTCACGTATAGGGTTTACACCTAAAATTCACTCAGAATTGAGGTGTTGTGTATATTTTAGGAGTTACACGCGGAAATGTGTTATGTCACAATTCCTGCGCGCAGCCCCGCATCATTACATACCCCTACGTACTCATAGTAGCAGTTTCCGGCGTACTAAAGACCCGCGCAAAGCTAATTCTGCCAGGAACGCAGAGGATCCCACCCCGTCCCCATCTGAACTGACTGATTCCCCCGCCTAGATCTGTTGTGACTAATCTGACAACCAGGTACCGCTCAGAAGAGCAACAACCTAATAAGGGTTGCCTGGCATATGTAACAAGTTGACATATGCATCAGTAATAATCTAAAAAGATCAAAATATAATCAAAATTAATAAAAGTTAATTTTAGAACATTTTTTAATAATAAATTAAAGATCAAGCATTACCACGTAAATCATTGAATCTGATCTTTGAAAACCACAAAACACTACAAGGAGTGTTCATAAAAATTGTTAAAAAAATCAAAGTGATCAGCAGATGATTTGAAATCAGTAAACATACACATCTGCTCACGTTAAAGCAATACTAATAGTACAAATTGAAGAAAGAAATGACTTTATTTCAAAATGAGACCAGCAGACTGCGGAGAATTAATCAGAAATAGAACATTGACAAAGGAGCAGTCCTTTTCATTCCTCCCAGAAGTCAAAGGACTCAATGGACAAAAGTTCCTTGTCAATTGCGCCAATCCATGTATTGGATTCTTCACACCCTACCGCATCTTCATAATTTTTGGTTTCATAGAAGTGGAAGAAACCATATCTTTGAGGTGGCTTGATGGTGGATCAATCTCTGAGGGTTCTGGTTGGTCAAATTGCCTTCAATTCTTCCTGTGACTGAATCTGAGTTACAACCGGGGATGCATTCACGCCAGCATTGGGGCCCTCAGCTTCCAATGATTCAAGATCAGACGGTGAAGTGCAGTCTCCGTCTGAGAAAGATTCATCTCCTGACACCGTCCAATATTCCGTGAAGTCAGGATTTTCTCTAGGTTGGTGCTCGGCTGAGCATTGAGTTGTTGAGTCTTTTGCTTCATCCATTCAAGAGATGTCTCACCCATCATTGGTTGAGATCTTTAGGATAAAGTTGAGAGGATTCACCATTTTCAATAACTTCACATGTTTCAAAGAAATGATGGAATAAGATTTAGTCAAGATGCAATATGAAAAAAAAATGGGTTTGAAGCATACTAGAATTCCTTCTTCCCCCTTTTCCTTAGATTTATGGCATTTGCCTTGTCTTGGGAGTAGATACACGCAAGGGCTCCCTACTGGTTTCAGGTAAGATTCCAGAAATGTATAGCCGTGTATCCGGTGCCATGGGAATTCCGCATGATCTTCTCTTGGGATCTGATTGAGCATTAGCAAACTGGCTTTGATTACTTTATGCCACAAGTTAGCCGGCAGCTTGGCATCTTTCAAGATTTTCCTGGTAGATTTGATGATTGTCCTATTTGCCTGTTCAGCCTTCCCATTGTGTTCCGGATGGTAAGGCTTGGATACAATCTGGCAAATGTGATTTTCATCGTAAAAGGCTTGCAGTTTTTGATTGAAAAACTTGGATCCGCCATCTGAGCATACTTCTGACGGATAGTAGCCTCTGCGGCGATGCTCTTTCTCAATTAAATCAATGATGACCTCAGGTGTCTCCTCCTTTGAGACCAGAGGAAACGCCACAATATATCCCAATTTGCTGTCTACCAAGGTGAGAATGAACCAATGACCTCCTTTCAATTGCGGTTTGAGGGGACCCATGAGATCTAAATGAATTCTATAAAACTTCTTAATTGCCCTTCTTGAGGATTCTTTGAATGGTGATTTTGTGATTTTGCTTTTGACACAGTAAATGCACTCAAACCGCCTTTTCACGTCCAATGAAATATGTTTTGTAATCCCTTTGAGTCTAATGATGGAGTTTTGGCAGTCTTTTCAATAAATTTCAAAGAGTTCTTCTTCTTTTGTCCACGACATGTGAGTGGTGTGATTAGCAAGATGAGCTTGATTGAACTGGGGAGTTTATAACAAATAAAGATTTTCAAGGATGGTCCCTCCAAGCACTTTTTGCCCTTTGTTTGAGACTGTGAACTTTTTCTTGCTGGCTTGAAGTGTGCAGCCCAATTGGTTGGGAGCTCCCGCGCTCACCAATTTAATGGTGAGACTAGGTACCTAGAATAAATTGGACAATTAAAGTGTGAAGTTGTCCCAGACAAGCTTGACCGTGCCTCTGCCTTTTATTTCAAGTTCTGCTCCCTCCTTCCCGGTTTTGATGAACTGATCCCAATACGGTGACATTTACTTAAATTAGAGGCTATTGTTGATCATGTGAATTGAGGCCCCACTATCCAGGATGAAATTTGATTTCAGATCACTATGGTGGATCCACATTGACAGAAGAGCAAGATAATTTGCCACCGTTTTTGTTTCTGATTGATTTTTCCTGGATCTCCACTTAGCTTGCTATTCCTTCCACCAATCAGGGGAAACTTCTGGATGTAGATGCCAAAAATTTTTGGCTGAATGATTTTTGGCTTGTTTTGGGTTATGATATCCTTTGGTGCACCTCCAACGTTTGCCTTGCTTGCCATCGTGGTTTGTCACAGGTGGTTTTGAACTGATCAGAGCCACTTTGGTCCGTGAGTGCTGATTGTCTTGAGCTATTTGAGCCTTGGATTTTTTGTTGAGCTTAGTTAAGTGGTTGAGAACGTACTCCAGGGTAATTTCCTTATCCATGAGCATGATTTGGTGTTTAAAATACTTCATGGCCTTGGGGAATTTGAAGAGTAGGAGGTACGCCAAATGTTGTTTGAAAGAATTATCCCAACCACAGAAATTTTCTTCAAGCAAACCTTAGTCTTAGTAATAAAGTCTTCAATCTTGTTTCACCCAAATTGCAAGTACAAGAAGTTGTTGAACACCCTAGGTCTATTAGATGCTTGTGAAGAGGCATATTTATCTATGATAGCCTTCCAAAGTAACTTTTCTGAGTTTTTATTGTGAGGAGTAACAATTTTGTCGTGCGTAGCAGCTTCCAAATGGGAAATGATAATCAATTTTATTTTTTTGTTGAGATTGATGTCCAATACTGAAGTTTTGTTGTTAATTTGTTGGGAGCATCCACAAACATCTAATATAGCATCCATTTTGTCCTTCCACAAGCCATAGTTGTCTTTGCTGATTGTCCAGAGCTGTCTTCAGAATTGCCTGCCAGAATCCCTCGGAGATTGAGCCAGTCATCATTTCCCAGTTTTTTAGAAGTTAGTTGACTGGTTTGAGATTTGAGAATTGGATGAGCCTCCTTTGGCTTTTTACCATGTTAAGGGCATGAACTGATTTGACTTGAAACTGGGAACTGAGATGATGAAGAGATAATGAAAAATAGCTGACATCAGAATGAGAGTGATTATGAGAAAAGAACAGAAAAACAAACATCTGGCATTGAAGGATGAGGTCCCAGGCAATTGGTGAATAGGTCAAAGAAAGAGGAGACACGGAAGTATTTGAAGTTGAGGCGCGACAAGAAAAAGGAGGCAAGAGGAGCTGGAAGTAGAGGCTGGCCAGACATTGAGGTTAATCATGAGAAGAAAGAAATACAAGAGGAACCAGATAGTGTTATCTCACCGGGAACACAGAAATGATTGAAGGATTCAGGAAAAGCACTCCAGTAGGAGCAATAGAAGAGATGATTGGGGTTCAAGAGAGAAGAGAGAACAACAACATTAGATCATTGAGTAGGTTTGATGGAAGATTGAGATGGTCAGTCTGACTCAGAGCTTGTTGAGAGTGTGAGGATGAGATGGTGAGAGGTACTCTGTTTAGAGTGTCTTCACTTTCTGCATGCCATGCAGCTAGAGGCCATGAAAAACTTAAAATTTTCCAATAGAGAATTCAAAGATAACCAAGTTGATTTCTGATTGGATTCTGAATCATTTTCAAATAATAAAAAAGTTCAATCAGATTTTTTGAATTTTCAACTTTCTGGTGGGAAGTTTGATTGGACATGTTGAGAAAGATGATTTTGGGATTTTTGTGAAGCAATGGAAATGTGAAGCAATGGAGATGTGAAGCAAATAGAGATGGGAAGCAATGGATATGTCAAGTGATGGATATATGATGTGTGTGATGCAATGGAGATGGGATTGGTATGAATTTGCTGAGGTGGAGGTGTGAATGACTGTTTTGGATGTTGTGGATGGTGGATGGATGAAATGGCTGGTTTGATGTTTGAAACCTGGTATTTTCACAAAAACTGCCATTTTTAAATGCACCAGTTAGGTCGTAAGTGTATTTCAGAAACCCGCCATTTTGAATGGCAGGTTTGGAAAAAAATGGCCAGTTTCTAATGGCGGTTTTGCTAACTTTTATATGCCCGATTTCATTCCTAGGTTTTCTTGCAACAAATAATGAAACAATAAATCAGGTGAATGATATCAAGATAGTGGTTTTGGAAGTTTTTTAATAAAATATTGATTAATATTTGGGTAATGTTAATTTCACGGCTTATTGAGCAGTGAAAAAGGTTTGAAATGGGCCCTGTGGCACAGCACAAAGTCTAATTCCAGCTGTTTACAGCTGCCCACGGCTCACAGAGTTGTGCGGTCCACCCAACCCGGTCCCCTGCTGTGTGGACTTCCACACAGCACTGGAAAAAAGTGAGCAAAATAAAAAAAAGAAAAAGGAAAATTAATGAAAGGGTACTCACACAAACTATAAACTAAATAAACCTTCAAAAAACCGCAATCAACCAAAAAATCAAAGAATGTTCACTTCTTGGTTAAAAAATAAATAAATAAATCAAAATAAAAAAAAATTGTACTATCCAATGGACTAGCCCTAAAGTAAAAAGACCCACAAAAACACAAGTAACTGGACTAGCCCTAAAGTAAAAACACCAAAAAAAAGACAAGTACCTTGACAAGCCCTAAAGTAGAAACACCCAAAAAACTAAAACTAACTTGACAAGCCCTAAATTCATTTCAACTTGACTAGCCCTAACGTTAAAGGGCCCAAAAATTAATTTTGACAAGCCCTAAAGTAAAATTGCCCAAAAAAGTAACAAGCCCTAAAGTAAAAACACCAAAAAAACAAGTTAAACTTGTGTTAAGCTGATCCCATCACAAGCTTAACATAAGTTAAGATTGTGATGCAATCAGCCCAACAAAATTTGAACTGACTTACCATTAAACTCTCATTCAAAACACTAAATATACTGATGTTAACTCAAAACATTCAACATGATAATATTCAAAATGTGATAACACTTTATATTAATAGAACTTTTTAGCTGCATTAGAATTACAATTTATATGAAACCCAATGATGAAATGAAGTCAAAGTCTATTACAATCTATAATGCATTTGCAGTTTATCTTTGAGATGATCAAACCAACCAGAGGCTTTTTTAGAAATCAAGGAACGTGGTTTTGCTACAATGGGCGGGATTGGAATCATTTCTCCCTCAAGTACAAATAGAACCCAGTGGTTATTGTTTACAAAGGAAATTAACATTGGATCTGATTGATAAGTAAAACCATTTTTCATTGGAGTATAAGTATCACATGACTCAAATGAAATGAAACATATATGTTTGGAATATGTGTCTGCTATGATTTGACCCTTGTCCAATTTAGCCAGCCATTTTGAGGAGGGAATCTTTTCATTGATGTCTTCAACATCAAGTCTTTCTTTAATCTTTTCAACCTCCTTTTAACCACCAAGAATTTTAATGTAGCATGATTTATGTTTCTGTAGTGTTTCAATCATTTCCTTCCTAAATTCAAAGCAACAATGCTCTTAAAAACCAAGAGATTTAGAAATGAATCTAAATCATTAATTCGAATTTCCAATTGGATCCCAAACCTCACCCAAGAAATTATGGAATTTCTTGGGTATTTAATTGAGGTATTTACTGTTTGGTTCCTATCATTAAAACTAAATTATTATTCATCTTTTTAATTGGATAAATGAATTGAAAACTCACCAAAGATGAGCTTCTGCTTGAGCTTTGTTGCATGTTCTCTTCCTCTGAATAGGATTCTGATTACAAATTAAGTGATCCCTATTCAATTTCAGTCTCTTCCTCTGAACTATGAAATTCAGATTCAGATTCTGCTGACTTTGACTAACCATTCATCATCAGTTGGTAACTAAGTTCATTAAACTAAAAAAATGAACATATCTCAAAAGAAAAGACTCAAAATCTTTTTTCTGTTCTTGTTTGGAGCCCTTCTAGTTTGTTTTTCCCCCTTGGGTTGTTTTTCAAAAAGCTCAATAAGAGATGGTTTTTGCCGCGTAAATGTCAATTTTGGCCTGCCACTACTTGATTTTCAGACTTAGGTTCAAGTCTTGGCTTGGATCAATATTTTTCAATCTTCTGAATAATACACTTCAATACTCCGCTTTGCTCATGATCTGGAGATTGCAAGATCATTGCATTGAATTTTTCACGTAACAGCGTAATGCTTCGCATTGCATCAACATTGCACCGGAAAAATTGAAAAGGATCAACCATTAGTCAATTAGGAATCATTAATCAAAAAGCATTAATCACATAGTGGTTTTAAAATTAAAACTTAATTCAACTTACAGAACTAGAACTGAAAGGGTCATAGTCCAACCTCCACTAAGGATGAACATCTTCAGGTACCATGGATCCTCTGAATGCTAGACAATCACCTATTGAGTGGGAACAGGGAAAACCCATAGTCTTGGAATATAACTTGGTGCAGACTTTGCCATTATGATCACGTTTGAACTTCTCACATTTTCCCTAAAAATATTAATTGCCTCTAAAGACAATTTGTAATCTAATGAAAACAGTTCAGGGGGAAGAACTGTCCCTAACTGAATTTGACAGTTATGAAGTGATGCATGAACTGAATTAATTTGATTAAAAGCTGTTCCCTCAAGGCTTTTCCAAACATCGCACAGGTTTCCTGAAGATTTTGAAAGGAATTGTTTGAGGGTCCCATGGGCCCCTTCAACCCAAGATGTTTTTTTGATTCCAAAATCAGGGTTTATACAAGTCCACGCTTTTACAAACGTCTCTTTGATAGGGAAAATGTTATTTCCATATACTCAAGTACATCCTCATAGTCTTTCAAGAAAGGCTATACAAATCAAAAGGTCAGGACCCAAAACTAGGAAGAATAAGAAGCATTCATTTGGACCTACTCTGAGTTTGGCATCATTGAACTCCACCTCCTCCTTGGTCTTTGAGGCCCCATATTTTCCCATATATTAATAAAGCTTTTCTGTGTTTGAAACAGGACTTTGTAGTCGTCTTTGAGCCCCCACAACTCATTAGGGCCGTGTAGGGGCCTACACAACTACCACACGGTTTCAGCCACAAATTTAACATCACCCTGAATATTTCCAAAGCATGGTCTTTTTTATCTTCATGATAACCTGTTTGTTGAAGCAGAATTATTCTATTTGAATGTTTCATAAAATTAACACCATACTCATAATCAAGTAAAAATAAAACAAATATCAGGATCACCTACAACACAGATATTTTAATTCAGGGGGTAACCTTAAAAATAACACCATCAATCAAGATTCCCAAACTCTCATCAACTCTTTGAGGATGTGTACCCTTTTCAAAACAGGTAAAAATTTCCCCAAATCACCACCAAGAATTGTTCATTTTCCTGAAAATGTTGAATCAGAATCAATTAAATTTTGAATTATTCCTTCAACAAATTCCAGAACATGCCTATTATCAATAGGTGTATCATCTCACCCACCAGGATCCTCACTAGATAATTAAGAGGGCTGAGGACAATTGCATGGATTGAATATGGGTTCAAGTATATGCTTCTCATTATTAAGAAGATTAACCTTTTGCAAATATGATTCATTTATAGCAGAGTTTTTTTTCTTCAAGAAGCCATTCCCTTTTTATTTTTTTTGTCTCTACTGTTTGATCAAATGTTGGATAATTGGGAAAATTATTTCCATTTTTTTTAAATAATTTAGAAATATGATTGGGTTGATTGATGTGAATATCTCTTTGATCTGTGATCCCAGAATTAATCAAAGCTTCCACCATGAAATTGAAGCAAAAATTCCATAGGAATGGTGGGTTTTCTGGCCAAAAAAAGGCCAATGTAATTCCTAAAAGATTTCTTATTTTTCAAATGAGTGAATGTACTGAACAGCTTCTTTCATTTTTGCTTCTAATATATGATTAACCTCCTTTAAGAAATTTGAAAAATATTCAAAATTGTATTTTTGGCTGAGAAAGTACCAATAAAAATCAAAAACAATTCTTAGTTCAAAAGGGTGAATTTCCTCATCTTCTTGCATTTATTTTTATAAGTCATTATTTACCCTAAGTAAATACTTGAAATAGATTCATCTCTGAAATCTGGATAAGAAATTCCATTGACTTGCTTTAGTTTATTAATTGAAATATCACCAACAAAATAATCTACCAAATTTTAGAAACCAAATTTCTAAATCTGGAGGATTAAATGTATAAATTCTCAAAATTCAATAACAAATTTGAAATTTACTTCATTTCTTTTAGAGTTGATGGAATTTGAGTTAGCATGGAAAGTCTGACAATTTTGCTTTACTTGAAAAAATATCAATTGCAATCATTTTGAAATATTGAGTAAGATTATTTTTCCTTCTTTCTAAATTTGATGAAATTCATCCAGGGCTTCATCTTCTTCAAAAAAATACCAGTTTTTTGACAGGAAGATACACAATAAATTGCAATTGTTTTGAAATAATGTGTAAGATTTTTTTTTCCTTTTTTGGAAATTTTCTGAAATTCATCCAGGGCTTCATCTGGTTCAAAATAAATCTGTTTTGGGAGAGGAAGATGAATATCCAAAATAAAACAGACTTTGAAATGGCAAAATATTTGAATGAAAACTTCTCCAAAATGCCCCTGGATGAGCTACCCATCTCTTCAAAATGGTCTATTTAATCCAAATATTTACCAATATCAAAAGTAAGAAAATCATAGCCCTTATTAATATATTTGTAGAGGTATGCAAAAGCCCAGATACCTGCACATATCTCGTTATTTGTGTTGAATTGGTACTTTGAAAAAATTTATGATCTTAGAAACCCCACATCAATTATACATCACAAGGTTTGTATGATTCCTCCTCATTGAAATGGTATGTCTATTCTGGCATATTTTATATATGGGATAAGTAAAACTGCTTTCACCCTCAATTTTTTCACAATAGAAACCATGAAGGTTTTTCTTCTTGCATCTGCCATTATCCATTATAGGTACCTCCATGTTGGAAATATGATATAACACATTTTTTATTTGTCTTTTAAATTCTTGAAAAATGTTTGGCTTTGTGTGCATTATTTCATCAGGTATCTCTGCACAAACAATACTTTCAATTTGTTCAGAATTTCATGGATGGTAATCATGTTGAAAACTTACCAAGATGTGAGAATGAGGCAAACCTCTCTTCTAAAATTCTTTCAAATGAATTAATCACATTTCAAATCCCAATATTTCATTGTCTAATTTTGAGTTGAAAACCTGTGTTTCTAAATTTTGATATGTAAACACAGTTTTATCATTTATCTTATTGGATGGGTGAAACTACTGAGAATATAATATGGAACTGTGATTCTATATCAAAAAATTGTGTCTTCTATGTTGAGAATGGTTACAAATTATTCCTTCTATGTTGAGCATTTTTGGAAACAGCATATTGTCTGGATGGTGATAAATCCTTAATCAAGTTCTGAGTAGGGGTTTGTGAAATAGTGTATTATTAAGTCAGGTTGATTAAATTTGGTTGGATTTATCAAGTGATGGCAAGAAACAACTAATGTTTGCTTTATGCAGAGGAATCAAGGATATCAGAAGAGGAGGACATGTTATAGGTTGTGTTATTCATTTTTAACAAATTGCACCCAAAGTGGTGCTTGAAATTATCCTCTGTTACATGTGTTTCAGCTCCTTGATGTTACACTGAAGTTTTTCTCTTTAGTTAAATTACCTTGTGATACTTTTCTTGTTTCAGTTGTTCTGGTAAAATAATTGAAAATTTATGTATTTAAAAGGGCTTTTTGTTTCAGTGTGTACAGTAAAATACTTGCAAATGCATGAATTTATATGGGTTTGTGCAACAATTGCAAAAAAATAAGAAAAAACCTTATTCTGTATAAGCATATGAAAATCATTTTATATAACTACATGCAGATATATGTATTTCAATGGAGTTGTGTGATACATATTGGGGAAAAAGGCAGGATCCAAAGCTTATTCATAATAACATGCATACATATGTATATTCAAATAGAGGGGGAAAAAAGCCAACAACTTAAAAAAAAAGAAATCAGATACATGTACATTCACGTGGGGGGAAATTAATCAGACACTGAAAAGAATAAAATACAAAAAAAAGAAAACATTCAGATGTATGGCACACATCCTCAATACTGGGAAATTAACAGGTTCTGTGCACCCAAGGCAAGAAATGCCAGTATTTATCAAGGTTTCTGGACCCAATGTGTTTATTATATGGGAGATAATTATATTCCAATCAGTCCCCAAATTTGGGGGCAATAATCTAGTGTTTCATAAATTTCAAAATTTCACATTTTTCACATTTTAGATGTATCAAATATAAAATTTGAGAAGTCAAATTCCCCCAATTTATCAAGAAGTTCTCTTCTATTCCTTCAAACTATTTTCAAATTTATTTCAAAACTTTAACCACTAGTTTTAAATTTGATCCTTGTTCCAAAAAAAACACAATCCTGGAATTTTTCTTTTATTTACTCATCCATAAGTTCTTTCTTGAGTTTTTGGGATGGGTGGGGTGGGTCCATCTAGAATTTTGTTTGTAAATTTGAGAAAAAATGTTCAAACTAATTTATCAAGGATTTGGCTTTAAGTTTCAAAATAATTGAAAAACCATAAATATTCTCCTCTTTAAATGAATTTAAATTTATAAATCTTAAATAAAGCAAGGATTGTGTGATTTCAGAAATATTTGTTGAGGACTACCTGTGATTAGATGAGGATATTCATTCTCATGACTAAAATCAGCAGACTATAGAAATAAATTGAAGAAAAAACAGAGTATAAATGAAGAACAGGAATCAGAGAGGAGAAAAGAAGAGAAAGAATCACCAACACCTTCAACTAAAGAGGATTGAGCGTAGGACAAGAAAACGGGTCAAGATGGAGAAACAATTTAGGGAAAAAGGCAGATGGCTGAAGATGAAGAAATTAATTTTTAGAGCTGAAGAGGCCAGTGAATTCTGAGGAAAATCATCTTACCAGGAAATAATCCCCAGATGATGAGTTGGTTGAGGAAGATTGGCTGATAGTCAAAGAATGTTGAGTTGAGCAGAAGGAGCCAGGGGAGACAATATAAGTGGAGGCAGAGAAGAGGAAGAGAGGAGGGGAAGAGAATGAAGAAGAAGATATGAAAGAAGGGAAAGAGAGGTCAAAAAATAGAGTATAGAATCAAGAAAACACAAAAGAGAAGAAAAAACAAACAGAGAGGTCCAAGAAAAGAGGGACGTTTATTGAGTTTGTCAACCAAAGTTGAGAGGTGCCTAAAATTGAGTGTTGGCAGCCGTTATAAGTTTGCTTACCTGTTGAGAGTAGTTCAATTGGGAGATGGAGAGGAGGCTTAGAGGTTCTTGAAACCAAAAGTGACTGGTAAGAAGATAGTCAGAAGGTAATCAGTTGGTGGAAGAAGCAAATATTCTCTTTTGCAGGATTTCTAAAGAGCTGATAGAGGAATATTTGGTAATATATTCTGTTGTCCTAATGTTTCTTTCCTCACGCTGTTTTCCTTCCTCAGGAGTGGGGATACTCCAATTCTGCTTCACCCGTCTGCCAGCTTCCTTTTTCACCCAAGTCTCTTTTTCAATGCTTCACCTCTTCCCAACCTGAATCTCACGTCCCTTTCCAACCAACATCTCCTCTTCCCTTTCTTGTTTCCCTTTGACTCCCATAAACTTCCTCCATCCTCAAGTCCTGACTCAATCCGCCATTTGTTCTCAAGTCTCAAATTGATCCGCTCAAACTCACCTCAACTCCGATCTAACCGTTACATCCCTCTTTGAAGTCACACCTCAAGCTGAGATCCTGTTGTCTAGCTGTGAGATTCCTTTTAAAATTGCTTCTTAATCACCTCTGACTTTGCTTCTATCCATCCTGTCCTCTCCTGTCCTTTTCCACTTCTGTCCAGTTTCTTCTTCTCTGTCTCGCGCCTCATTGCAAGCCTTCTATTGTCACTCAACCATCAATCTGGTAAGACTCCCATGCTTCAACACGTTTTATTTCCCTCATTCCATTTACATTTTTTTACACTTTGTTCCTGTAAACAGAATCTATCTGGTCCTGCTTTGAAATAAAATTCTAAATTCATCAGATTCTGCAACCATACAGTTGGTTTGAAGTAGTGAGAGGGCAAAAAAAAATTCTGTGAAGCCTTCTTGCAACAGTTTTTTCTTGATATTGATGTGTCTGAGCTTTGAATGAGCTCCAAATCTTTTTTATCTTATATTCCAGACCCTTGTTATCATTTTAAATTGTAGATTCAACAATGGGAAGTTGAGAGACCTTTCCCTTGAGTTTTTTAATCCATTTTAGTTCTAGATAATAGTTGAGGAGGGTTTTAAGCTCCAACTCCATGGATGAATAGGTCATGTTCCAGTCTGTGACTTGTAGAACATAGGGTTTTCATCCCAGGGTGCATCACTGAAGCTGGAGAAAGTTTCTTTATCTTGATCATATTTGATTAAAAGTTTGAAATATTTTGTTTTTTTTGAGATATTTCCATGCGTTATGTACTTCCCACCAATGAGTCTTGCCTGGATTGGCGTTGAACCTGGTCAGACTCAAGACAGAAAATGAAATTTCCAGTTGGTTGGATTGGGATAGGTGATTCAGAAGACCAGTGGCAGATGAATAGTTGATTTTCAATTGAAAAAATTCAGTTTGGTTGTTGTCCAAAGCAGATTCAAGATGTAGTTTCTGAGTCAGTGGCAAGTGCATGTCCTTGTAGGAGGACAATCCAAGTTCTTTTAGTCCATGTTCAATGGGATTTTGTTAAATTAAGAGAATCCTTTCCTCTTTGACCTCCAGAAGCATTCTGAGTATGGTGTTGGGAAAATGACAGGATGAATTGTTGAAGCGCTTTAGAAAGTTTTACTAAAATTGTTTGGTATTCCCAACATGGATTAAGTCGTCCACATGGAAGTAGATGAACTCCTTGGATTTCAGATTGAGATAGATACAGGGGTTGCTAGTTGAATCTTTGGATCCTTGTGACTTAATCCAGGAAGTTAGAGTTCTATAACAATTTTTAGGCAACTGTTTCAGTCCATATCATTTTTTTTTAGTTTCAAGTAAGGAGACTTCCTGTTTGATCTTCAAGGTGTCTTTATAATGACTTTTTTCTCTAGAGGTGCATGGAGGAAGCCTCCTTTCATCTTGAAATCAGTATATTTCATATTTTCTTTCAAGCCACACAAGTGGGCTATTTTTAGTTACCCAAGCTTTCCTGTGGGTGCCCAGGTTTTGTTGTAATTGACTCCAAAAACTTGGTCAAAACCTTTATAGCATAGTCAAGCCTTGTATTTTACTGGTTGGCCATGAAAGTTCTCTTTCACTTTGAATATCTACGTGGTTTTGAGAATTTTGTCCAGGGTTCTGTATCATACTTCCCAGACATCTTGGATTTTGATTGAGCCTAATTCTTCTTCTGAAGCCTTTTTCCATTTGTGCCATTTGGGACACTTGCATGAAGCTTTATAGCATGGTGGCTTTTACTATTGGTGGAAGCCTTATCTTTATTGTTTCCTAGTCTTAACTCTTAGTCTATGGGTCATTTCTTGGATAGGGGGTTTGGGTGAGGTTATACAAGGAGGTTCTGGAGGTGGGGAAGCTGAAGATTCCAAGTCTTGTTGATTTTATTTGAATTTGTCATGATTTCTATGAGAGTCCCTGGCAGGAATTTTTTTCCATAAAGGAGAAGTAAGAGTTGTTTGACTTGAGGTTATTTTGAGAAAAAGAATTTAGTCCAGGTCACTCAAGGAGAGGAAATTTTTTTAGATGGGCCTTGAGAAACTGGAATTTTTTTCAACTACAGGACCCAATGATCTAAGAATAAGGTAAGAGTGAAAAGTGGGATTAAACACAACTAAGATCCCTTCTAGTCCCTTTTCATCAAATTTGGGCCCCTTCTTAATAAGGTTTTCCAAGTAAATTCCCAGGAATACTAAATTTTTCAAATAATTAGCAAGGATTTTCTTGATGAACTTATTTTCTAGTGCCCTGTATCACCTGTTTTATCAACCTTTTTTAAAATCCAAAAACTATGACTAAGGAATATACAAAAAGGAAAGGATATAAAAAAGGGGTAGAAGAATATTTAAGAGGAATTAATCACAAATTTCATAGGGTCTTCATGTCAAGGCACAAAAGGAGACAGAGTTTAGTTCTGACTTAAGCTGATGGGTCTTGAAAAGTGAGTGAGATCTAATTTCAAGTTGCTTTCTGGTCTAGATGGAGACAGCAATTGGCTTTTTGTTTAGGTTCTATCCATTAGGCTGTTCAAGTCCCATTCCAGATTTGTTTATTGATGTTCTATCAATCTTCCTTTTTTTTAGGTTGAGTTTTTGGTTGGTTTGAGCTGGTGGCCAAGATTTCTTGGATGATTGGTTGTCAAAGGTTGGTTGTTCTGGGGATGCCCGATTTTCTGAATGATCAATTTTTTGTTTGGAGATAATTTAATCTTTGTTTGTTTGTTTGGTTGGTTGGTCTTCCAAGGCTTTGGGTGATCAATTTGTTCTTGTGTCAATTGTCTTTCTTGATTTCTGGGTAGGTTTGGATGGTTGGTGATGAGATGATGAGCATGAATGGGGGTCTTGAAGACAGGAGACAGACCCTATTAGTCTCCTGTGAATTAGGCATCAACACAACTACTGAAGTTATTTCAATTGGGATAAATCCAAGCTGCAGAGATATCAGTATGGCTGTTTCAAGAGTTATCCTAATCGGAATAACTCAGAAGTGGGAAAATTTAGCATTGTAGAGCGATTACATGTTTACAACTACATATTTTCAACTAAATTTGTTTTTTTTTTTATTTCTATTTTTTTTTAAAAAAAAAATTATAGAAGAATTTCAACATTTATTACCCAAAATGAGTTTCCAAGGGGTTGTTGATTACCTTCCCTTGTAATTTGATTGAGAATGAAAGCAACAACTCCTTGTCACAATGTGCCAATAGCTTTTGGCCAATCTAGAGCGTGAGAATGTTGCGCAACCTGAATCTATAATGGTTTGATTTGCATTTTCAGCACGGCTGTTACGTTGAGAGTGGTAGGGTTTGTAGGTTTGAAGTTTGATGTGTTTTGAACTTGCAAAATCTTTCAGGGTTTAGCTTTTGCTTTTGGTTTCTTTATCCAAAAAGCTCTCCATCGGTTAGTAGTTGAGTATTTTTTTCCCTCTTGAGAATAATTATGACTGCGTTTGTAGTTTCATCTTTGGACACTAGGGGAAAGGCAGCAAGGTATCCCAATAAGCTTTTAACAAGAGCAAAGATACAGTGATGCCCTGCTTTTGATTGAGGAGTTATTGGTCCAATCAAGTCAAGGTGTATTCTCTCCAGAGGTTTTCTTGATGGTGTCAATACTGCTGAGAAGGGGGCTGTTGTAATTCTTTTTCTTACGCAGCTGTCACATTGAAAATTTTACAACTCTTCTCTGGTGATGCAGTCTTTTACAATGGGCTTGGGAGTCGAGATATAAGCATGGCTGTAAATTTTTTGGATGTTGGATAGATATGGAGCTTTTCTTGGTGCAAAGGTGGGATACTCATTTTTAATATTGACTGTATGGTTTTTTCCAGCTCTCTTTGGTTTCTCAATGAAAAAATAATGTTTGCAGATTAAGCCTTTGAGGACAACCTTGCCTTCTTTGATGACTGCAAAATGATCTTGTTTTTGATAGAGATTTCATCATTTTGTTGCAAGAAGGCCAGTACTGATTAGATTTAAAATAATATCAGGTATGTATGCACAATCTTTGAGTGAGATGTTGGATTCTTTCCCTTTAATTCTGACCATAACAGTCCTACGTATCTTGATATTTTCGTCTAGTTCTCCCATTTTGATTTCTTCTGGATCCTCCTGGAGGTTTATTGCAGTGAAGTATTTGAGTTTTTTGAATATACCAATGTTGGCACTGGAGTCTAGAAGAGGTTTAGGATTGTTATCTGCATTGTTCCAGAGATTCAGTAGGGTGTTTTTTTTGATGATGGGAGCCTTCTTGTTTTTTTTTCTACCCTTTACCCTAGCGCAATTTGAGGATGCAAGTGGAAAAAATAGGATTCTGGGTGTAGTGCGTTGAGTTCATTGTACACTTCCTCTCATTGTATTTTTAACTTCTTTTCATCTTTATCTGATTTCTTCTTTTTTGCCACTAGTGATACATCTGGAGTGGATTTTCCTACCTCAAGTTGTGCCTTTTGTTTGTTGTTTTACTGGATTAAGCAGTTGAATATCACATTGACCATCTTTAATTTTTCCACATGCAGGATCTGCTTCTTAAGATTTCCTAGGATGGGTAAGAACTTGAAAAATATGAGGTAGGCCAAAATTTACTTTTTTAGTTTGATCCCAACATCTTCCATCCTGGTGATTTCCTTCCACATTTCTGTTAAAAATCCTTTGATGGCATGTTTTTTTAACAGAGCATGAAGAAAATGATTGAAAATTCTTTCCCTGTTGGCTGTTTCATATGAGGCATATTTACAGGTGATCTCTTCCCAGATTAATTTTGATGAAGGTATGTTTGAGGAATTTTAAAAATTGGCGTGAGTTTTGCTGTCCACATTTGAGAGAATTATTGCTTGGATTTCCCTATTGTGTTTTGAAAACAATTTACAAGAGTTCCAAGTGATGACCTCCTTGGTATCTTTGAGGTTGAACAGCATGACCTCTTATATTTCCATGAAACTACTCATCACCTGGGATGATAATTATATGTTAAGATCCAGTTTTCCTTATTGCTGCCACAACCGCTTGAATTTTTTTGAACCAAGAGCCTGGTTGCATGTTGTGTGCTTGGTTCATGCTTCCAAACACAACCATTGGATTGCCTGAAAATTATTTAGCAATCATCCAGTCTTTTCAACTATAAAATTGATTACTTTGTCAGTAAATACAAAGAACATTATTTATTCAAAAATGGGTCTAATTTTTTTGAATGATAGAATCAAATCAAGTCCCTTATTTGGGAACAACCAAAATAATTAATTTTTATAATTATGATTCATTTTTTATTGTCTTCCTTGTAAATTTTTTTACTTTGATTGCATTCAAATTTGAAGCTAATGGCCTTTTTAAAAACCTGGGATGCATGTGCATTGTAACAGAACAATAAATGAATTAATTTTTAGTTGGGAGAGAGTTACATGTTTTTTATGTTGGACATATGGTTTGCTTGACCTCAGGTTATGGCAGAGTTATTTCTTTCAGTAACACCAAAATTACAGGCAGGCACATGCTAGCATGTGTCTCTGTTTTTACCCTGGTGTACTTTAAAAAGATCATTGATCAAAACAAATTATACATCATGTAAATCTTGGCAGGTAATTTCAGTACTGGATTGACTTCCATAACTCATGGTGAACCATGTTATCAGTTTCAAATGAAATGATTTTTTTAGGTTTATTTTCAGCCACTAACCTTGTTGAACTTCTGGAGAAAAAACTTGGAAATTCAATATGTAACTGCCCATGAATGAAAGGTTGATCTTTGATATAAAGACTAATATTTTAAATTTTCTCAAATTTTGATTTTTTAATTCTTATTAGAATATTTTGGAAGAAATAATGAATTGAGGAACGCTTGTTTGTATATATTTTGAGTGTCATCCTCAAGAGAACCATGGATGGAGTGAATTGTCATAATATCATCTACTTCATTTCCAGGCAGGCATACAGCAGTAATTAATATATATTTTATTCCCAGGTATTCTTGAAACCTATCATAAAACAATCAATAAGGTAAATGGTATCAAGATAGTGGTTTTGGAAGTTTTTGAATAAAATACTGATTAATATTTCTAAAGCATGGTATTTTTTATTTTAATGAATACCTGTGCGTTGAAGCATAATTATTCTATTTGAATGTTGTATAAAATTAAGACCATACCCAAAATCAAGTAAAAATAAAACAAATATAAGGATCACCTGCAACACAGATATTTTAATTCAGGGTTAACCTTGAAAATATCACTGTAAATTAGAATTCCCCAAACTCTCATCAACTATTTAAGGATTTGTACCCTTTTCAAAACAGTTGAACCTTTTCCAAAACCACCACCAAGAAGTTTTCATTTTCCTCAAAATTTTGAATAAGAATCAATTGGATTGCAAATTATTCTTTCATCCAACTCCAGAACCTGCATATTATCCATAGCTGCATCATCTCACCCACCAGGATCCTCAACAGATAATTCAGAGGGCTGAAAATAGTTGCATGTATTGAATATGAGTTGAAGTATGTGCTTCTATCTATTATTAAGAAGATTAATTTTTTTTCAAATCTGATTCATTTACAGAAGCATTTTATTTTCTTCAAGAATCCTTTCCCATTTTGGTCTTGTTGCCTATACTGTTTGATCAAATGTTGGAAAATTATGAAAATTCTTTCCAATTTTGTTTGATTTTTTAGAAACATGATAGGGTTGATTGATGTGAATATCTTATTTCTGAGGACCCTTTTATCTGTGATCCCAGAATGAATCAAAGCTTCCACCATGGAATTGAAGCAAGAATTCCATAGTAAAGTTGTTTTTTCCGGCAGTTCCACAAAAAGAGGGATCTTTATTGAGTTTTCAACCAAAGTCAAGATGTGCCTAAACTTGAGTGTTGGAAGCCAGTCTGAGGTTGTGCATCTGTTGAAAGTTGTGAAAGTGGGAGATTGAGAGGAGAGTCTAATATTCTTGACAACCTTGGATGCCCAAAAAACCCTGCCATTGTATTATTTAAGGAAAATAATGTTGCTTCCACTTTTTTGATCTTGATAATCATCAATTCTTGAAAAAGAAATTGGTTCATTTAACCCTCCATTCCTCATTTTTTCTACAAATACTTTCCTATTTATAATGATGAAGTTTCCTGCTTTCACTATCTTCTATTGATACCAACCAAAGAATTTGATAGAATTCTTATAAAGAATTTTCATCAATTTGAAACTTTTGGAGAATTATTTTCATTCTCTGAATTTATATTGGACATTTATTTGATGAATCCATGGACTTTTACAACTATTTGGGGAGCCATATTTCATAAGAAGTGAATTCACATTCCCATGAATCCAAGAAACACATCAGAATTTTCTTTCAATGCAGGTAAACAAAAAAAGATTTGATATGCTATCTAAACTGAGTTAATCTCAGGGAGGAAAATAAATGTTTAAAAAAATGATTATTCTTCAAACTGAAAATTTCAAAACCCATTTTTTTAAATAATAAACAATTTTTCTTGAAAATTTGGATTGAATATGATTAAATTCACATGTTAAATGCATATGAATCCAAAAAAACCAATTAAATAGGAATCTTTTTAAATATTCTCCATATGTTCACTACAGCTAACAAAAGAAATGAATTTTTTTAAAAAAATTAACATTATTTTTTGAACCCTTTGATTCAATAACATTAAATTCAAAATTTAAATTCATATGAATCCAAACGACCCAATTGAATTTTAATTTATCAAATTTTCTCCACAAGTTGACTTCAGCTAAGAAAAGTCATGTGTATGGGTAATTTAGCTCTTCAATCCAATTTATTTTGATCATTACCAATTTCCTATTTTTCAAACTTCATCTCTTTTTTTTAACACAAAAAGACTTTATTTTTTTTTCTGCATCAGATAATTATGGTGCTGATTCTTTCTTTTAAACTCAATTTTTTCCACTCTCTTTTGTTTTTATTCTATTTTTAAAGCACATCCAAAATTCATCATCAATATCTCACTATATTATTAATTTTTTGATCCAACCTGCTTATTTATTTTCAATAGAATAATTATAGAAGCCAAAGGAATAAAAGTTGATCATTATTTGATGGCTGTAAGTTTTTATTGTGATCAAATTTAACAAATTTGGATTCCCCTCACAGAAGCTGATCTCAGCTGGTTGGTAACAAAGACATAACTACTGTTTGATTGAGCACTGAGGGTTCCCAATGTCCTAAGTTTTTTATTTATCAATAATTGGTGTTTATTTTCACATGAAATTATTCTTCATTGATAAAGCAAGGAATCAATATTTAATTCCATAATGAATTTTGTAGAAGTTGATTTCTGCATAAATTTGGGTAATTTAAGCAAACAGAGCTAACCAGGATCATTGCAATTTAAAATGATAAATTTATAGAATTAGGCCAGTAAGTGGAGTGATGATTCCAAAAAGGACAGTGATGGATCAAATCAATTATTTCTTCAATTTCAAGATGTTTGGCTTGACCTGATTGGGGCCAATAAAGTTGGATTATCATTCATGGTTTCATATTCTGGCCAGTCAAGATCTTTATTTTCTTTTCAAAGTTGCTGAGTTGAATATCAGAATCCATATCAAAGGGCTTCATCAAATTTGATTTTTGGGAATTGAAACTTATGAGATCATTGATTTTTTGCCTTTTCCATCATATTTTTTAAATTTGATTTTAGAAAGAAAATTCCAATTTCAAATTACAAATACAAATTTAATGCTTTTGGATTTATGATCTTTGGTGATAAGAAAACAAGTTGAGATGTAAAATATTTTTTTTACTTTCCAATTTTTTTTTTTTGAATTTCTCCCACATCATTTTTGATCAAAAATAAAGGCTAAATTGTTTTTACTCTTAATCTCATTCTCCATAATAAGATAACCACAAATTTGGCAAGATAGAGGTTGGCCAAACCAATTATTGTTTTCTGGCCCAAAGCAAGCATTATATTTTACAAGACTCTTGAACCGGTTGACAAGAATGAGATTATGATAATCTTTCCTCACTTAACCAGATCCTTTTGAGGTTTATTCCTGAGGATTATTGGCCAATGTGGAATTCTTGATTGAAAATCTTGGTTAGGCTTGGTTTGAGGCTTTTGTTCAAGACAGGGGTGTGATGAAGGCAGTAGAAGAAATAAAGTGATGGGGAAAGTAGTTTGAAGTGGTGATTGAAAATGGAAGGACAAAATAAATGAGGATGAGGATAAATATATCTGCTGAGGTTGGAGAGCAATGAGGTGATGAATTAGTTTGTGAGGGATGGTGATTAGTATTGAGGATTCAATCAATTAGGGTGAGGACAAAACAAATTTTTTTGGAGATTGAAACACGTGTAAGTGAATTAGTTGATAGATCTTCAACCATGGGAAAGTTTGAAGAAAATTGAGCCATGTAACACACATGGGCTCCTGCTGGAACCCTGATCTGAACCCCATGGGACTCCAATCCTGTCTCTTTAAACAAACTTTCCACAAATCAGAAGATGTCTGAGGCATGAAGATCAATTGGAAGATCAGTTCAAATATTTTAATAAGAATTTTATTTAAGCCTTCTAAAACATGAATCTTACATAAAATTCATCATTGTTGATAATGCTACTTAACCAGACACCCACCTAATGCTATCAAGTTCAAAACCAAAATAAAAATATTTCAACAAAGAAGGCATTCCCTAGTCAACATTGACTTTCAACCATTATTCCATTATTAAAATATGGATGAACTCAGGTAATGTTCATATTAGTGTTTAATCCAAATTTGATTCACAAATGGGCCTCCACGGCCTGTTGGAAATCACATGGGCCATGTTGTGGTGAGCCAAAACCTAACCTATAGCCATCAGAGTCAGTTTCTTGTACAAGGACTGCTCTAATCCTCAAAATAACCTCAAAAATAGATTCTAAACCAAAAATAACCTATAGTCACCCAGCCAACTTACCACTCTATCTCTCATGGATTAGAAGATACTGCCTAATCAGGTGCCACAGCTCAGTGAAAGACATATGTACATACTCTGGAAGAATTCAAGTAAATAACACATAAATTAAACCCATATACCACTCAAACTCCTCACCAGTATATACAGAATTAATATATGCAAGGCACTGCATGAATAACCAAAAAAATCACCTCATATGTACACAGAAATATATGCAAGCAGGCACATGCAGTACAGAAGCAATATATGCAGGACACTGCCTGCAGAACCAAACAAACAACCCAAAACCACAATTCAGCCACCAGGTGGCAGCCCCCCCTCATTTCTATAAATAGAGGGCCTCTCTCCAGCCATTTCCCCCACATCCCCCCAGGCACCCAGCCTGGGGTGGCAACCCTTATAAAGGGTATTGACCCCTTATATAAAATATTAAACCCTTCTAAAAGGTATTAAACCCTTATAAAAATATTAAAACCTCATCATCAACTAAATTGACCATCCTCAATCAGCACCATGATCATCAAACATCACCAAACATCATTGTAATCATCCATCATTATCATCATTCATCATCATTCATCATCATCATCATCCATCATCCTCCATCATCATTCATTATCATCATCAACCATCATCATCCAGCTACCTTATCCATAATCAAACATCATCATCAACAACCTCATCCATCATCAACCATCATCAGTATCAATTATAGGCTGAACAATTTCAACCTTATTCAATCTTCACCTGTATCATCAAAGGAGTATCAATCAGTAAACAATAAAATAAATATAAAAAAATATATAAAGGATAAGACTAGATAAAGGATTCTTCCCTTACTCAGCTTCATTCCTCCAAGTCACCTATCTGTTCCACAATTTCTTCCTTATCAAGCTTGAATACATTGATCCTAGGTCTCATGTAGACTACTATAGTAGCAGCTCTATCTGAAAATCAGCCACCAATTTATTTTCTTTTATTGTTGTGACACTACTTTAGTACATAGAGGGGCAGGCAATTAAAAAACACCCTTAGTCTTAATCTATCTTATTTGTAGTTTTGGTTATAATTTCCCCCTCAAGTGAATTCCAGCAAGATATTTGCTAAACTTGACCCAATCCCTAAGGAGTCTCCAAAATGTGGTCCTATATGGATGTTATTTTTTTGGGCTTTTGGGCGCCAAAACAAGTTTTCCAAGTCAATTTGGACACAGGCCTTAAGGGTTCTTCAGCTTGGACAGGACACCTTATCAATATGGGCTTATCTGGGCATTTTTGGGCTCAAGGATTATTATGGATATACTTGGCCAGACATGCTGGCCCGCCAAAGATTGTTTGTTGGGTTCATTGGACCTTGGCAGCCCCAATAGCTGCCCATGTTGCCACCTGCTTGGGGCCGCTTGTTTCTCACCTGAGGCCCTTTGTGGGGCCTGAAAGCCTGCTTGGGGCCATTTTAGTTGGCAGGGGACTCTGTTTGGAGTCCCCCTACCTGCTGCGTGCAGGGCCGCAGCCCCAATTGCGCCACCCAGCTGGTCCCAGCGGTGGGGGCTGGTGGCCCCTGCCTGATCCCTCTCTCCTTTTTTTTGTTTGCAAGGGAGAGGGAGGATGGCTGGTCCCTGCTCTACCAGACCAGCCAGCCGGTTGCAAAAAAGGCAACTGGCAAGGTTTGAGGGAACTTGATCACCCCCCCACATCAAGACCAACTAAGATGGGGCCATCTCCCCGCCCCCCCCCCCGTTCCCAAGGGGGAGGCAACCAATGGGGCTGGGTGGGACTGACCAACACCTAGCCCACCTTCTTTGTGAAAACCCCTGGGGGTTTTGCCCCCAGGGCCCCTGGAGGAGGATTTGATCACCTCCCCTGGGGATTTGAGCAAAGGGAGGGTGGGGGGTGCGCATTCCCTCCGGTTACAGCCCCGCCCTCATGAGTTCTTGGCTGGACCCAGAGTGATTCTGGGTCCACCCTGGCCATTTTCAGGGCCAGGGGCCTGCTTGCAGGAGGCAACCAGGCCTGTGAGTGTATAGAAAGGGCCAGAAGAGAGATGTAACAAGGTAACAGGGCTGGTTGTAATGGAAACCCAGCCAGGGTCTGAACAGCAAGGGGCTGGTTCTGCCCTGTAAGGGTGGAAACACCAAATTTTACTGGTACAGGCTGGTTGAAACTGTTCACAACTAATTCCAAGTGGGCTGAGTAAGCCCAAAAAAAGTAGCAGGGCTTTTAGAGCCTGTAGAGCCCATTTGGGGCGGATTTTTTGCCTTTCCCTTGTCATTACATGAGCTCCACATGAGCACCATATTTTGTATTTAAGGAGCTCTTCTTTCTTCTGTTTTTGATCCATTCATTTATCTTCATTCACATTCAAAAGTGTGTCATTGCCTCTGCCTCAGATTAAGGATCAATCAAAATACATGATTGCCTCAGCATTTCTTTTGCTTTAAATACTTCTCTTTGACTAAGGTTGTGGGCCAATAATTCTCACACCCATTACTTAAAATCACTAAATAATCTTTCAATGAATTTTGCATCCAAAAAATTTATAATAACAATGGGTGAAGTGGAATTCACGGCTCCAACCGTGTGGTAGTGGTGTAGGGCCCTACACAGCTCAAATGAGCCATGGGGGCCCAAAGACGACTACAAAGGGCCTTTTCAAACACGCGCGACCCCTGGGGGGTTGTGTAGAAGCTGTGTAACCCCCAAACACAGCTTATTTGAGCTGTTTTCCCCCATACTTGGCTCAAATTAGCCATTTTTTGGGGGTGCATGACCCCCTGGAATTTGTGCCAGAATTTTGGACATCCTCCGGATCAAACTTGGGTTAGGTCAACCCAAATATGGGATTAATTCATACTTTGTGGTACTTTTGTTCCACACCTTGCAATCCCAAAGAGACATTGAAGTGAAACCAAATTGAAATTAAAGTGAAAACTTAAATCTTAAATCATATAAAATTCTGCAAACAATTCTTTCTCAACTCAAAAGTGAGAAAAATTTGTTTGTTCCATTGAAATTTGGATTAAATACTGAAGTATACCATTGCATTTTTTTGCATGGGACCAGTGGCAAGCCCTCCTTCTTCTGAAATGGCTGTGTGGAAGGTCTAAATTGTTAGTTCCATCAACAAAGCTTTGGAAAAAGAAAAAAACTATTTTGGTAATGAAACATTGGAAGCCCCAATTGCATCCTCATCAAGGGTGAAAATTGAGGAACAAAATGATTCACAAATGAAAATGACCTCTGATGGTGAGTAAAATTTGATGTTCCTTGTCTTTGCCGTATTTAATTTGATTGAAACTGATGGAGTTCATGCCATCAATATAACTATGTAACTATGGCAGATTCACTTCACCCACCTCCTTTGAGATCTTTTCCTTTTAGGGAAGAGGAACAAAACTGTTTTCAAACATGGGCAATCAAGCATGGTTACGCTTTAACAGT
The DNA here is from genome assembly GCA_025617555.3 of Puccinia polysora. Taxonomy (NCBI): domain Eukaryota; kingdom Fungi; phylum Basidiomycota; class Pucciniomycetes; order Pucciniales; family Pucciniaceae; genus Puccinia; species Puccinia polysora. The sequence goes on from CM062617.1 coordinate 45,054,920, forward strand.
TTTCAAATCAAAGCATGACCAATATGTGGATTTAGCCTGTGATAGACATGGTTGCTATTCAGGAAATCTTCTTACCAAGCAGTCTAGAAAAACTCACACAAGGAAGGTTTGGTGCAAGTTTTTGACCCATGCAAGTCACACAAAGTCAGAACCCTTGTGGCCCCTCTCCTAATAAGAAACCCAACATAACCATCAACCATCTGAACATCCCTGTGTGCATCCTCAACTGAGGAGAATCTCAGGGGTGGCCTTAGACAATTTGGTAGAAGGCATTAATGATGGGCTCAATACGTTACAACTGAAGAGAAAATTGAGAAAGATTGATGGGTGGGATTATGTTGATGACCAAAAAATCTATAACACTAAGCGGAAGGTCAGACTTGCAGAACTAAAGGAAAATAGTATTATGGAGGTACTATATGAAAAGCTTGAAGAAACAAGTTGGATTCAAAGGTCAAAGTTCAGTGGAGAGGGTCACTTGGAGGCCCTGTACTTAGCACATCCAGAGGAAGGAAAGGTTTCAAAACAATTCCATCATATTGCTATTTTGGATTGTACTTATAAAAAAAATAAGTACAAAACCCCACTATTGCATGTTGTAGGAATGATATCCAATCAGAAAACGTTCACAAAAGCTCTTTTTTATAACAAAAGAAATGTTTGAGTTCTAAATTTGGTATGTAAATTCATCAAAGGAGTTGGCTTATGATCCTGAGAGACTTCCAAAAGTCTTTTTGAAGGACAGTGAAAAAGCTCTGATTTGTGCAATTGAAACAAGTTTCCCAGAGTCATCAAGAAAATGTTGCACTTGGCACTTGTATAAAAACATACAAGCAAACTTTAAAGTGCGCTTTATTGATGATGTTGAAGGACGGAAAAGCTTCATGAATCTGTGGGCAAAGTATGGGGCATCAGAGACCAAGGAGGAGGTGGAGGTCAATGATGAGGAACTCAGAGTAGATCAAAATCACTGATTCTTATTCTTCCCAGTTTTTATTTTTGACCTTTTGACATGTATAGTGTTTCTTGAAAGACAATGAGGATCTATTCAAGTATATGGATATAACATTTTCCCTATCAAAGAGATGTTTTATCAAAGAGATGTTTGTAACAGCGTTGACTTGTATAAAACCAGATTTTGGAAAAAAAACAAAATAATGGGTTGAAGGGGCCCATGCAACTCTCAAACAATTACTTGCAAACTGTTTTGGAAACCTGTTGGATGTTTGGAAAATCCTTGACAGAACAGTTTTTCATTAAAGAAAATCAGTTCATGCATCACTTTATAACTCTCAAATTAATTTAGGGACAGTTCTTCCACCTGAACTGTTACAATTGGGTTAAAAATTGTATTTAGAGGCGATTCATCTTGTTAGGGAACAATTTGAGAAGTTCAAACGTGCTCATGATGGAAAAGTGTGCACCAAGTCATATTCCAAGACTATGGGTTTGCCTTGTTCCCACCAAATAGGTGACCGTGTAGCATTCAGAGGATCCATGGTACCCAAAGATGTTCATCCTGAGTGGAGGTTGGACTATGACCCTTGCAGTTCTAGTTTGGTAAGTTGGCTTAAGTTGAATTGTTCAAGTGTGATTGTTCAAATCACTATGTGATCAATGCTTTTTTGTTAATGATTCCTAATTCACTGATGGTTGATCCTTTTGAATTTTTCAAGTGCAATGTCAATGAAATGCTAATAATTCCTCAGTCACATGAAAAAGTGAATGCAATGATCTTGGAATATCCAGATTATGAGAAAAGCAGCCTATTGAAGTATATCATTCAGAAGATTAAAAAGTATCAATTGAAGCCAAGACTTGAAATTAAAGTCTTACAATCCAGTAGGGACAGCCCAAAATTGGCAGATACATGGCATGAGCCATCTTGGTTTAGGCTTTTTGAAAAACAACTCAAGGGTGAAAAAAGGACCAGAAGGTCTCCAAACAAGAAATTATGAAAGATAGTAAGTCTTTTCTTTTGGGATATGTTCATTTATTTTGGTTTAATGAACTTAGTTACTAACTAATGATGAATTATTATTCAAAGTTGGCAGAATCTGGATCTGAATTTTGTAGTTAAGAGGAAGAGAGAAAAATTGAATAAGGATCACTTAAGTTGGAATCAAAATCCTCTTCAGAGGAAGAGACGTGCAGCAAAGCTCCACCAGAAGCTCATCTTTGGTGAGTATTCATTCAATTGATCTAATTAAAGAAATGATTACTAAGTTATTTTTCATGATAGGAACCAAGCATGAAATATGTCAATAAAACTCCCAAGAAATTCCATAAGTTCTTGGGTGAGGTTTGGGATCCGATTGGAGATGGGAATTGTGGATTTAGAGTCATTGCTAAATCTCTTGGTTATGAAGAAATTGATTGTTTTAAAGTGATGAAGGAAATGATTGAAAAATCATAGAAACATAAAGCATGCTAAATCAATATTCTTGGTGGTGCAAAGGAGGTTGAAAAGATTGAAAAAAGACTTGATGTTGAAGACATCAATGAAAATATTCCCTCCTCAAAATGGCTGTCTAAATTAGACATGGGTCAAATCATAGCAGACACACAATCCAAACCTATATTTTCCATTTCATTGGAGTCATGTGATACTTATACTCAAATTAAAAATGGTGTTACTGATCAATCAGATACAATTTTTCTTTGCTTTGTAAGCAATAACCACTGCGTTCCATTAGTACTTGAGGGAGAAATGATTTCAATCCTGCCTATTGTAGCAAAACCACTTTACTTGATTTCTAAAAAAGCCTCTGGTTGGGTTGATCATCTAAAAGATCAACTGAAAATGTATTCTAGATTATAGAGATTATAGAATTTGACTTCATTTCATCATTGGGTTTCATCTAAATGGTAATTCTAATGCAGCTAACAAGTTCTATTAATATAAAGGGTTATCACATGTTGAAAATCATCATGTTGTTAAAATAATTATATTGATTTTTTTCATGAGAGATTAATGGTAATTCAGTTCTACTTGTGTTGGGCTGATTCCATCACAAGCTTAACTTATTTTAAGCTTGGGATGGGATCAGCTTAACACAATTTGAACCTGTTTTTTTTGGTTTTTATACTTTAGAGCTTGTCAATAGACTTGTATTTTTTTGGGCACTTTTACTTTAGGGCTGGTCAAAAGACTTCTTTAATTTTTGAGCCCTTTTACTTTAGGGCTAGTCAAGTTGAAATTATTTTATGGTTCTGAAATACGTATGCACTTACACATGTGCTATGTATAAGTGTAATCCAAATGGGATGCACATGACGGCCTCTGCGGCCAATTGGAAACACACACAGACCATACAGGGATGTGTGGATGTCACGGTTTTGGGGAAACTGGCCTCAAAATGGGTGAAACAGGCCTATTGGTACACGGGCCCTATTGGGCCCAGTTGGGTATATGAGCATATACAGCAGGATGAGCTTGTATGGGCATAATTGGGCCCAAGGTTTATTTTGGAAATACTTGACCAGACAGGCTGGCCGCCAAAGCTTGTTAAACTCACTTTTTGGGCTTGGGTGTGTCGCAGCCCAATTGGGGCTTCTGTCCATGTTGCGGCCCGCTTGGGGCCACGCGTCTCCCTTGGTTTGGCCAATGCGGGGCCCAACAGCCCGCACAGGGCTGTTGCCGCAGCCGAGGGATCCGGCGTGGACCCAGCCAGTTGCAACCAGTTGTCAGCGCCGCGGGAGCAGGGGCCAGCGGATCCAGCTCCCCTCCCTCCCCTTGCTTTCCATTGCAAGAGGGAAAGAGAAGGCTGGCTGGGTTGAACCAGCCAGCAACTGGCTGCAGGAGGGCAACCGTTCAGGGTGAGGGGTATTTCATCAATCCCTCGCCCAGGAGGACGGCTGGGCCGGTCCTGGCAAGGAGACTGGCAGTGGAGGGGATTTGATCACCCCTTGACCATTGAAAGGGGCGCTCTCCCCCCCCCCTTTACCAAGGGGGAGGAGCAATGGAATGGAGGGGATTTGACCACCCACCAGCCCACTTACCTTGATGACGCCCTGGGGGTATCAACCTCCAGGGCCCCTGGTAGGGGGAGTTGACTTCCCCCTCAATGGATTTGAGAGAAAGAGGGGGGGTGCCATGTCCCCCAGTTACACCCCCCCCCATGTGAGTCTGAGACTAGACCCAGGTGTGACCTGGGTCCCACCTGGCCATTTGTATGGCCAGTGACTGGTTGCATGAGGCAACCAGCCAGCATGTGAGGTAACAGGGCTGGTTGTAACAGGAAACCAGCCAGGGGCTTAGAAAGCTAAGGGGTTGGTTCAGCCCCATTACGGTAGAAACACCAGAAATGACCAGAATTAGCTGGTTTTAAGGGTACAGGGACTGATGCCATGCGGGCTGATGTATCCCAAACCAAGTAAAAAGGCCTGTAGAGCCTGTAGAGAAATTTTGGAGCGGAAAATTTTCCTTTTGGCTTGTTTTATCATGGGCTCAAAAGAGGCCAATCTTTTGTACTTAAGGAGCTCTTCTCCCTGCTGTTTTTCATCATTCATTCAACATTCAATTGAATTAATCAAAAATATCATCCAATGTATTTCCCCATTGTGCAAGCCCATTAGCAATAATTGACACAAGGTGTCCAGCATTTATTTTGATTTAAATACTGCTCATTTTCCTAAGGTAATTGCTGGCCATAATTATAACATAGGGCTTGTCAAGTTACTTGTATTTTTTTTGGTGTTTTTACTTTAGGGCTTGTCAAGTTACTTGTTTTTTTTTGGTGTTTTTACTTTAGGGCTAGTCCAGTCACTTCTGTTTTCTTGGGTCTTTTGACTTTAGCCCTAGTCCATTGGATAGTACCAGTTTTTTTTTATTTTGATTTATTTATTTGTTTTTTTTAACCAAAAAATGATCATTCTTGAATTTTTTGGTTCATTTCTGTTTTTTTGGAAGGTTTATTTAGTTTATCAGTTTTGTTGGTACCCTTTCATTCCTTCTCCTTTTCCTTTTTTTTTGCTCACCACGGTCTGGGGCGGTGTGGGATGCCACATGACTACATTTGAGCCGTGTAAAACTCCACAAGGCTTGAATGTAGTCATGTGGAATTTCACACGGCAGTCAACCAAGCTGGGTGGGCTGCACGACTCCTTGAGCGGTGGGGGGTTGTACATGGCTCAAATTGGAATGTGTGGCCTGCCACACGGCGTATATCAGATGGTGTTCATGGCTCAATGAGCTGTGAATTTAACATATTAGGTAGATAGTGGGTTTTAAACTGTAAGATTTTGGGTAGAAAAAAAAACAAATTTGAATTAAATGGAAAAGTGTTGGTGGAGTGAGTAGATTGAAAATGGAACAGAATATCCATCAAATTTAAATTGAACCATCATTCCATGTTTGTTCACTTCCTTTTTTCCTTCTTTTTTTTTCTTGAAAAAAGATGATTTATTTGTAATCTTGATTATTTTACATAAATCATAAAACATAAAACATAAAAAATAAAACATAAAACACAAACTATAAAACATAAAACATAAAACATAAAACATAAAACATAAAACATAAAACATAAAACATAAAACATAAAACATAAAACATAAAACATAAAACATAAAACATAAAACATAAAACATAAAACATAAAACATAAAACATAAAACATAAAACATAAAACATAAAACATAAAACAGAAAACATAAAACATAAAACATAAAACATAACACATAAAACATAAAACATAAAAAAAAACATTTTTATTTTTTCTACAATCCAGAAGCCCATAATTAAATCCTTGGTTGGATGGTAAGGATATATTGTTGGGCCTAGTCAACAAGTTGAATCAATGGAATCAATTAATCCAAAATCCAGCACTTGCATGAAAAAAATTCACAAATTTAAAGAATATGAGGGAAATTGGTTTCAATAACATCCTCTCAATTCCTTAATTTTATGCATAAAACAATCCCAAAACAAAATTTCACAAGGAATTGGTCAAAAGGCTTGTGAAAATAATCTTCAACTTGAAAAAATCAAAAATTCACATCTCCTCTCAGGATGCGCATACCAACTATTCGGATCAAGTTCCAACTTTTACCAAAACAATCAAATCATGTCTTGGGATAAATCCAGGTTTTGTAGAAAAACTATGCTGTCAAAATTGCTACAAATGTTTTCCCTATTCAGGATTACCTATTCCAACCCAACCTCAAACTTAAACAATTGATCAAAAAATCAGAAAAAAATTTGATCCAGAGCTACTTGAAAAACATGGGAAATTTCAAACTTTATCAAAAAAACTATGGACAAAGAGCATCAACACCAAAAAATTCCAACATCAGAAAATGTAATCATTTGCTCAAGAAAAATCTGCCAACAGAGAAGTATTACTAATTCTGTTATTTCACTTGTGTCAATAATCAATGTGTTGATATATCGCTCAATACAAAAAACAAAGCTTAAGATAATGGACAACCTCATTTTGGAATAAATCAGTCAACTTTGTGACTATGAGGGTGTATCAGAGTTATAATTTTCGAGATGGTGATGTTAAATTCACACCTCCAGCCGTGTGGGAGCCGTGTAGGGCCCCAAACAGCCTGTGGGAGTCGTTTAGGGCCCCTCAAAGCATGGGGCCCCATACACTACTCCATATAATTCATAATTTATACTTTATTATTTATTATTTCTTGTTTATTATTTATTATTTATTATTTATTATTTAGTATTTAGTATTTATTATTTATTATTTATTATTTATTATTTATTATTTATTATTTATTATTTATTATTTATTATTTATTATTTATTATTTTTTATTTATTATTTATTATTTATTATTTATTATTTATTATTTATTATTTATTATTTATTATTTATTATTTATTATTTATTATTTATTATTTATTATTTATTATTTATTATTTATTATTTATTATTTATTATTTATTATTTATTATTTATTATTTATTATTTATTATTTATTATTTATTATTTATTATTTATTATTTATTATTTATTATTTATTATTTATTATTTATTATTTATTATTTATTATTTATTATTTATTATTTATTATTTATTATTTATTATTTATTATTTATTATTTATTATTTATTATTTATTATTTATTATTTATTATTTATTATTTATTATTTATTATTTATTATTTATTATTTATTATTTATTATTTATTATTTATTATTTATTATTTATTATTTATTATTTATTATTTATTATTTATTATTTATTATTTATTATTTATTATTTATTATTTATTATTTATTATTTATTATTTATTATTTATTATTTATTATTTATTATTTATTATTTATTATTTATTATTTATTATTTATTATTTATTATTTATTATTTATTATTTATTATTTATTATTTATTATTTATTATTTATTATTTATTATTTATTATTTATTATTTATTATTTATTATTTATTATTTATTATTTATTATTTATTATTTATTATTTATTATTTATTATTTATTATTTATTATTTATTATTTATTATTTATTATTTATTATTTATTATTTATTATTTATTATTTATTATTTATTATTTATTATTTATTATTTATTATTTATTATTTATTATTTATTATTTATTATTTATTATTTATTATTTATTATTTATTATTTATTATTTATTATTTATTATTTATTATTTATTATTTATTATTTATTATTTATTATTTATTATTTATTATTTATTATTTATTATTTATTATTTATTATTTATTATTTATTATTTATTATTTATTATTTATTATTTATTATTTATTATTTATTATTTATTATTTATTATTTATTATTTATTATTTATTATTTATTATTTATTATTTATTATTTATTATTTATTATTTATTATTTATTATTTATTATTTATTATTTATTATTTATTATTTATTATTTATTATTTATTATTTATTATTTATTATTTATTATTTATTATTTATTATTTATTATTTATTATTTATTATTTATTATTTATTATTTATTATTTATTATTTATTATTTATTATTTATTATTTATTATTTATTATTTATTATTTATTATTTATTATTTATTATTTATTATTTATTATTTATTATTTATTATTTATTATTTATTATTTATTATTTATTATTTATTATTTATTATTTATTATTTATTATTTATTATTTATTATTTATTATTTATTATTTATTATTTATTATTTATTATTTATTATTTATTATTTATTATTTATTATTTATTATTTATTATTTATTATTTATTATTTATTATTTATTATTTATTATTTATTATTTATTATTTATTATTTATTATTTATTATTTATTATTTATTATTTATTATTTATTATTTATTATTTATTATTTATTATTTATTATTTATTATTTATTATTTATTATTTATTATTTATTATTTATTATTTATTATTTATTATTTATTATTTATTATTTATTATTTATTATTTATTATTTATTATTTATTATTTATTATTTATTATTTATTATTTATTATTTATTATTTATTATTTATTATTTATTATTTATTATTTATTATTTATTATTTATTATTTATTATTTATTATTTATTATTTATTATTTATTATTTATTATTTATTATTTATTATTTATTATTTATTATTTATTATTTATTATTTATTATTTATTATTTATTATTTATTATTTATTATTTATTATTTATTATTTATTATTTATTATTTATTATTTATTATTTATTATTTATTATTTATTATTTATTATTTATTATTTATTATTTATTATTTATTATTTATTATTTATTATTTATTATTTATTATTTATTATTTATTATTTATTATTTATTATTTATTATTTATTATTTATTATTTATTATTTATTATTTATTATTTATTATTTATTATTTATTATTTATTATTTATTATTTATTATTTATTATTTATTATTTATTATTTATTATTTATTATTTATTATTTATTATTTATTATTTATTATTTATTATTTATTATTTATTATTTATTATTTATTATTTATTATTTATTATTTATTATTTATTATTTATTATTTATTATTTATTATTTATTATTTATTATTTATTATTTATTATTTATTATTTATTATTTATTATTTATTATTTATTATTTATTATTTATTATTTATTATTTATTATTTATTATTTATTATTTATTATTTATTATTTATTATTTATTATTTATTATTTATTATTTATTATTTATTATTTATTATTTATTATTTATTATTTATTATTTATTATTTATTATTTATTATTTATTATTTATTATTTATTATTTATTATTTATTATTTATTATTTATTATTTATTATTTATTATTTATTATTTATTATTTATTATTTATTATTTATTATTTATTATTTATTATTTATTATTTATTATTTATTATTTATTATTCATTATTCATTATTTATTATTTATTATTTATTATTTATTATTTATTATTTATTATTTATTATTTATTATTTATTATTTATTATTTATTATTTATTATTTATTATTTATTATTTATTATTTATTATTTATTATTTATTATTTATTATTTATTATTTATTATTTATTAATTATTATTCATCATTTATTATTTATTATTTATTATTTATTATTTATTATTTATTATTTATTATTTATTATTTATTATTTATTATTTATTATTTATTATTTAAAATTTAATATTTATTATTTATTATTTATTATTTATTATTTATTATTTATTATTTATTATTTATCATTTATTATTTATTATTTATTATTTATTATTTATTATTTATTATTTATTATTTATTATTTATTATTTATTATTTATTATTTATTATTTATTATTTATTATTTATTATTTATTATTTATTATTTATTATTTATTATTTATTATTTATTATTTATTATTTATTATTTATTATTTATTATTTATTATTTATTATTTATTATTTATTATTTATTATTTATTATTTATTATTTATTATTTATTATTTATTATTTATTATTTAGTATTTATTATTAATTATTTATTATTTATTATTTATTATTTATTATTTATTATTTATTATTTATTATGTTGGAGTATATTCATATCTCCATATTTCCACATCTTCTTCTGTCTATTTCCTCTATTCTTTATTTAATTTCTGTTATATTCAATTCCTTTTTCTTTATTTCTTATTTTACTTTCTGTTATATTCACATTTCTTTCTTTCCATTCCATTCCTGTTCTCTTTGTATGTCACACACTGAACATGTCAGTGTTCCTCACCACTCAGTCTCCAAACCCGCGCCCTCTTTTCTTTCACACTGAATGTTCTCTGTATTCCTACCTTGTCACACTGTACGTGACACCTGACTGCTAGCACCTATACCTGAGGACAGAGGTCAAGCAAAGTAGAAGGATTCCTTTCCTCATCCTTCTATTTCATCTCACACCTCTGTTATTCCTCAGGTAAGATCTGTTTTCCTTTTATACTCTCTTTAACTATGTTTTTCCTTTTGCTTATGAAACTATCATTCTATTTCATCTCACACCTCTGTTATTCCTCAGCTCAACATATTATTTATTATTTATCATTTGTTATTTATTATATATAATTTATTATTTATTATTTATTATTTATAATCTATAATTTATAATTTATAATTTCTAATTTATAATTTATAATTTATAATTTATAATTTATAATTTATTATTTATAATTTACAATTTATAATTTATAAGTTATTTATAATGTATAATTTCTTATTCATTATTTATTATTTAGTGGAGGCTACACAACTTGATTTCAGGTGTTTAGCGTGCGGTACAACTCAAATGTGATGTGTAGCATGCCAAACAGCCCATTTTAGGCGTGTAGCATGCCACACAGCTAATTTGAGCCGTGCAGGGTGCCACATGGCCCATTCAGCCGTGTACACAACACAAAGAGCCCTGTACATGACTCAAAGAGCCGTTTACAGAGTTGTGTACAAAACTCAAAGAGCCGTGTACAGAGTCTTGTTCAAAGATTGATGAGCCGCGCATTTAACATTAGACTTTTCAAAAGGTTAAATGGCCAATTTCAGGCCCATCCATTTTTTTTTCAATTTTTTTTTCATTTAAAACCATTGATTTCTTGTCTATTTTTATAAAAAAAATTTTTTTGAAAAATTGATATTTTTCCTGAAATAAGCTTTTTAAATTTTTCAAAATTTTAACCTGATATGCCCTATTGGGGAAACAAAATTGAAAAAAAACCTACTATTCATTTTTTATAACACATGAAAAATATAATCAAGCTTTGTGGTCCACATTCTGTTTATGAAACCTGGGAAGGGGAGCATGTGAATCACCTTATGACTAAAATAAAGAAAACCAATAATCATATTGAGAATCTTCACATATGGATGGTCTTATAATAGTAAATCAATTTTAACCAAAGTGTTTAAAAATTTAGGATATTGGGACAATTCTATATTTTAAAATTCGCCTAAAAATAAAATTCTGTGCCAATGTTCTGAATCACTTCAAACTCATTGAACCTCCTTGAAACGCAAGAACAAAAATTCCCTGATTTGGGGCATATTCTCTATAACAAAAATCAAGCCCACTCAACAAAACTAACTGATCCAAGCTGTGAAAACCTCAAGAGATTGATTGATAATCTGTCTGATGAGCCTTAGTTGCTTAGTTGTGATGCACTAAGTTGTGATGGCTTTTACTCTTTCCCAAAAATGAACTTCAAGAAAAACCTTGTCAACACCTACAAAATACACTTGGAAAATTTAGAGATAAGTTATAAAATTTTGAAGACAGGATTTGGGTATGGAAGGATAAAAGAGATCCTGTATGATCATAAAAACAAAATATTTTATTTGATGATCATAAGCCTGAAACTAGTGGAATATCTGGATTGGTTGATAGGGAAAACTCTGGAGTTCAAGGGGGCCTTTAAGGGGCCCCTTGTTCTGCAGGAGGTGGAAGGCTCTTCTCAGGAGACTCCCAGGCCTTGGGATTTATCCCAATTGGTACAACTTCAAGGCCAGGGGTGCCTTGGAAGGGCCCCTTACTCCCCAGTAAGGGGAATTGGCCTTTCAGAAGGCCCCCCAGGCTTGGAATTTGTTCCAATTTGGATAAACAGGGTGGCCTTGGAGGGGCAGGTGTCTTTCATGAGGCCCCCCCATGTTGGGTAGTTGTCACAATTGAAATACCCCCAGGCCAGGGGGTCCTTGAAACAGCCCTTTTCTCCCCAGGAGGGAGCAGTCAGATCCCAGGAGCCAAAATAATGAAATTTGAATTTCTTTCTTATCATAATGAATATTGAATGCTACACATTATGACCCAAGAATCACAGGCCTTTCACATACTAGCGTTTCTTTTACAATTACATTTCATGAGCATATAACTTCTTCAAAAAAATCCAAATTAAAAAATAAAATATCATATATACACATTCAAACTTATTATTCACTAATGATCAAACTCAAACAATCCCCTATCAGATCACTAGAAACATCATCATTCCAATAAATTGAAACCCAAACTCAATCAAAGCCACAGACAATTCAGTTTCTCAACTCATCCCTTCTCATCATGACCCATTATTTAAATCAATTCTTTTGTTTGCACAATTAATAATGAATCTCAAAGAAGAATATCCAAACTATCTAAGACCACCAGATCTCATTGACACCAAAAATTATAATTTGGACCTTATCCAAAAGTCACTTGAAAATCCCATATCCAACACCTCATCAACTAACAAAAGCATCAAGATTGGAAAACAAGAAAAAATAACCAAGGTCTACCTTGAGCTATGTCAACTTTATTTCCAACATAAAATATGAATCTAATTTACTTTCAATAGGATCATTCATTGATGACTATCTTTGACCAGTTTTTCATATAAATTATTGTCAAACATTGGTTTTTTTCAAAACCAGAGGGAACATTCAATCAAATTCCCCTCAATCCTTAATATCTTGGCACCAATTGTTTGAGAGCAATCTTGGAGCAATGGGTCCTTTGCCAGAAAGTTAAAATGCACCAGAACCCTAACCCAAATCCTCTCAAAGCTAAAATATGGCCTAAGATTAGGCCTTTTACAAATAGGAATTTTGCACAGTTTCCCAAAAGAGATCAAGGTTAATTTCTTGTCAAATTTTTCATGTAACTTTATAAAACCCAAATCAAAACAGCCAGAATCCTGGCTGAACCATAATTTGCAACCTTACTTCTCCCATCTCCTGAATGCTTCTCAGATACGGAAAATCTGAAGATGAAACATACCTGTCAGCTGAATAACCCTGGTGCTCTGAAAAATAAACTAGTTTTCTTCACCTGTTGGATCTTGAAGCCAAACAAGGGATCACATAGTTAGAAGAAAGAACAGGGATGACTAGGTTGATTGAGCATAAAAAAAATCTGGGATCCAGAATTTCAAAAAACCTTCAATAATGGAAAATCTTCCTCAAAACTGTTATGAATCAGCATATTTGAATTCCCTGAGTTCAACTTAAATAATATCCCTCAAAATTAAACATGCAATTTAAATTTTGAATTCAATCATAATTACCATTACACCGAAGTGGTTGGTTGATGATATAAAAAAGTTTTCAATATAAATACAATTCAGTTACAGTTTTGGGTGATTTATTTTTATTTATATTTTATAAATTTGTGACAAGACACCTTAATCAGTGTGCATGTATTTCTATTTGTATTTTTAAACAAGCAATCTTTGATTCTCAATATTGTTATCATAATTTCCATGATCTCAATGAAAGAAAGTATTCTTTTTTTGAATTTATTAAATTTGAAGTACTTCATTCTTGGTCAAAAAAAAAGGTAGACACAAGAATAGTTGTTGAAATAAAGGAAAACTAACAGATTTGCAGCAATTCATCATTCTGACTTGCACACAAAACATTTAAAATTATCTCAAACAGAAATCAATCAAACAGGAATGATCATTTCTGGAGTTTCTTCCTTCCCCTAAACATCACATAAATTTTTCATTTTTGCAAACTCTAAAAATACAAAATTTATGGAGCATCACTATCAAATATAATAGAAAACTGTTTGTTTATAGTTTTAGAAGTGTTTTAAGATCATATATACAAACAATTATGTAAAAACATTAAGTACATGAAAGCACAACAACATTGTGAGAATGTGAGCCAAACTGAGTTTTGCAGGGTTCCTGTCACGCTTCAAGCTTAAGGGTTATTTTCTTTGCCAATTCAACATATCCTTTCCTCAGTACCATCTACCTCAGTGCATAAGTATGACACAAATAAATCAAAAAATCAATAGTGCCTTCCACTGACCAACTCTGGCTTGCATAACAACCTTCCAATCTTGGTGACTAACTCAGTATATAGCCACAAAACTTGAAGTTAACACTACTCCAGTCTACCATCCATTAGAGCTCCACTCTTCCACCCTGGGTATCATCAGCCCCTGGACTTCCATTCTTGGTCACCCACTCACACTAGTTTTCACCCATGCCTAGATAGCCACACCAAATGTAAATTTTGCAAATGGACTGGTCCCTTACCCTGCATAAGCTTTATATTCACATCTGCATTTTCTCACATGTCATTCCTTCCTGTCCCTTCCATGACGTGCTTGTAGGCTCAGATTCTTTGTCTTTCACCTGCTTTATGGCCCTGGAAACATCTGTATTGTTATTTCATTTCCCATTGTGTTCTTTTCCTTCATTTCCTCACGGCCTCTTACTGTAGCTGGCCATCTATCAGGTTGTATCTAGGCGCCTTTGGATTACCTTATAAAGCCTGTGTTTCCTGCCTGAAGATTTTCTCCTCAGTTAGTTAATTTCATATGTTCTCACACTTGCTCAATCCAGTCATCAAATAGGGCTTGGCTTTAGTTTCTTTTCATCAGAATACTTCCCTCCTCTTGCTGTTTGTTGACTCAACAACCATAAGTTTGCACTTTGCAGTTAGCCTTGCTATCTTGCATTGTCCCTGGCACTCAGTCCTTCTTCTTTCTCAGAATCATCTAAGATTTACCTATAGTATGTGGGGTGGTTGTGTGAAAGAAAATTAACTAACTCAACTCCTCTACCATATTTTGCCAACCCATAGTAGGTTCTTTCTTTTACAATTTCATGTCCTTGCTCAACTGGGAACGCTTCCCTTAACCATTATAGGATGATATCCATTGGGTAGAGGGATCCAGGGCTCCTTGGGACCAGAAACCTTTAGACTATGTCTGTTCTACTAAATCTCCCTTGGTTAAAAGTCTTGATGATCCCCTTGCTCCTCAACAGGAAGCTCTGGTGGACTCTCTTAAAGAAATGAAAGATTACAAACACTCTTCCAATGAAACTGTCACTCTCCAGATTCTAGTATTATTGTCTCCTCATTTTTTTGATATACCCTTCTCATCAGTACCATCTACCTAAGTCTTGAGCATGAAAAACAGTAAAAGAACACCATCAATAGCAAAATCCACTTACTACCTCTGCCTTGTGCAATAAGCTTCCAATCTTGGAAACTCATTCTATACCTGCGCCACCTTACAGTTGGTTGACCATCCATTTGGGAATTGCTCCATCTCTCCTTGAATATCTCAGCCCTTCCAATTCCATTCTTGGTTATGCTAATCTTCTATCTTGCACATTCATCAAGCCACATCAATTGTATAGTTCCATCTTTGGACTAACATCCTTCCCTGCATTGTAACCTCTGTTACTACTTTTGTTCATTTTCAGTGTCATCTCATGTCATTCCTTCATGCATTGCATTTACTAGGACACATACCCGCACCATTTCCTTGTCTTGCATCCACAATATGACTCAAGATATGTTGTATTGTTCAGTTTCATCTTCCCGTTCCTTTCTTGTCATTCATTGCACCACACTGTCTAGATGTAGAAGACTTTCCATCAGGTTGTATCTGGTAAGTCTGGATTAACTTATAAGGACCCACTCCTTGCCTGCAGATGGTTTCCTCAGTTGGTTGATTTTATACGTTTTATTCTTTGCTAAGGGAAGACTATCACATTGGGCCTTGCCTCAGTTTCATCTCTAGGGAACAACCCCATCCCTCTTGCTACTTGCCATAAACCACAGCTTGAAGTTAGAACCTTGCTACCTCGCACTTTTCCTTGCGCTCCAAATTTCCTAAAGATCCCATCCAGGATGTGGGTCATTTGAAAATGAATAAAATCCTCTATTATAGACTACCAATCCATCTTATCTTTCATTTTTTACAATGTCACCCGCTTGCTTGACCGGAAACACTTTCCTCACCCCTTAAAATAATGATATCAACAGGGTAGGGAGGTCCAGAGTTTCTTGGGCCAGAAAGCCCTTAGAACCTGCTCCTTCTTCTAAAACCCTTCAGTTGAACCACTTGATTACCCCTTAGCCAAAGACTCAGGTCCAAAGCTCCGGTAAATCCCCTCAAGCAACATGAAGATCCTTACCACTCCTCAAATTAAAATTTGACTTTTCAGCCTCCTGGATGCTAAGACCCTTGCTATCCTTTAGCTACCAGAGGTGATAGAATAAATAATAAATATAATTCAGCAAAAATCCATAGAATATTAGGATAAAGCTTATTGAAAGGTTAATTTGTTTGGTCATGGTTTATTGTTATGAATAAATATAGAAAAATTAATGATTAAATAAATTAATAGAGGGTTCAAAATTATATTGGGGATCTTTAACACCTCTCTTTGGGGAATTCAGTATGAAAACACATAGGCCTGGTTACTTTAGGCCCTTTAGTTTAAAGGATATTTTTACCAAAGATAATATGTATATAAAATACACGCTGGAGTGGCAGGGATTTCTAACCAAGCTGCCACAACAGAGAAAGGATAATAAAACTTACTGGTATATTATTAAATCATTTGTGTATCTGTTTGGGATGTGCACTGATGGGTTAAACCTATATACTGGGGTTATTAGGTTGTTCAGCAGTTTAAATTGAAAAAAGAGGGTTGAGGACGGATATTATTAATCAGACTAAAGCCATAAATCACTGAATTATCCCCTATAAGTATCTGATTACCTTGGCAGGGTGTCTGGGTATAGATATAACTTGGTCTCTGGGTATCAATATCCTCTAAAGAGCTCTCTATTTATAGCATTTGGAGTCTCAATATTGCCCTTCTGAGGGGTACAGCAACTCAAAGGGACGGACACTGAGGCTAGAAGGGTAACCAGTGGTAGCCTGTCACCTGGTTTTGGTGCTGTAACCCAGGTAGCATCTAATTCCACAGGGTATGGAAATTATTCTACTTTATAATTGATGTTTGGATGTGTGAATAACACTAATCTGTCCTTTTTATTTATTATTTAATTAATTATCCTTATTAAATGTTCTCAGTAAGTTAATAATTATTTTAAGAGACATTCCTACAGATATTCTGATTTCAGGTCAGTTATCATTATTTATTAAATAATTGGATTAAAGACATGATATTGATTTTACTCCTTATCTTCAAAATTCAGTTGATTTTCTAAAATCATTACTTAAAAATGTAAGTCATGGGTATTCATGTGATATTTTTACATCATAAGTTTTCTTAGTATGTCACAAAAATTTTTATGTCTAGAAATACTCTTTTAAAGCATTTTAATATATTTTTAGAAGTAGTCATTATCTTATTTTCTACATTTTTGGTACTTTGAATTATATTTAATAAAAAATACATATAAAGGTTATTTAAGTGTTTTTATATAATTTTATGTTCTTTTAGACTATCTACTATTCACAGGAACATTTATTACATATGTAGAATTTTCCCGTGTAGGTTGTAGCATGTTTACGCGGTACGTAGGTTTCTCAGGCAGCCTGTCACTTTGTCAACTGATAGTCCCGCAGCTGCATACTTGTCAGAGGCCCGGGGCTGCGTACACAAATTTGACAGAGTGACAGAGCTGTAGCACAACACCTCAATTCTGAATGAATTTAGGTGTGAAACCTATACGTGACAATACATATGAAATATTTAATTGGCCAAAAAGTTCAATAGTGGTGCAGTGGTATTTTGGTCTTTCTTTACTTAATTATTTAAAAATATAAGGAGTTGGATTTCAAGGGTGGGGTCAGTGAGTGACCCTACCTAATGTTGGGTGGAGAATCCATTTTTGCAATAATGTATATTATTTTCCTTCTCCTTCTTAGGTTAGGTCTATTATTATTATTTTTATTTTATTTCTGTTAATTTTGCAGCTTGCTCTGCAATAGTAGCAAGCTGACATGACTCATGGAAGGGAAAGAACTAGCAAAATTTATTGCAAGTCAGAAGATCAGGAGTTTATCTCTATTTTCATCAAAGCTCTCAATAAACATAACTTTCAACCTAGTGCAAGCACTCTGGGCCTGAAGCATCCTGACCACTTCCATGGTGAGCATCCACATAAGCTCCGCTCCTACCTACAGTTGTGCAAAATCATCTGCTCCAATGACCCCACCAACTTCCCTTCCAACCTTCAAAAAGTCATTTATGTGTCTTACTTCCTAGGAGGTAGAGCCTTGCAATGGTTTGAACAGTACCTCAAATTATTATATAGTAATAGTCCCACTTGTATACTCAACAACTGGAAAAAATTTGAGAAACAACTGTTCACCTTCATTGGCGACCCCAATGAAGTTTGAAATTCCAAGTACAAATTAAATAGCTTGGTGATGAAGGAAAATAATAGGGCTTCTATCTACATCTCCCAATTCCAAGGGCTGCGGTCCCACACTCAGTGGACCAAAGGGGCACTCCTCTTCCATTTCCAAAAGGGTTTACCTGAATGCCTGATTGAGCAGCTTGCAGTTGGGGGACATAAGACAACCTCCCTTCAGCAGCTAATTGAATGAGTTATTAAGCTTGATAATGGCTATAATGAAAAGAACAGCTCTCAAAGAAACAATCATGGACAGTCCACCTTGGCCCCAAAGGCGGACAACTCTTCAAAAAAACAGCAGAAGAATTCAAATCAAAGCAAATTCACCTCAAATTCAAACTCCAACCCAAAAGGGAAGACTGCCACCCAAAATACAAAGTTCCTGGATAAAGAAACCAAGATGCTGAAGAACAAGGAAAGGTTAAGGAGGGGAAAGGCGGGGTTGTGCGCGTATATAAGAGGTTGTAATAATGTCAATAGTTGTGCAAAGCAGCTAAGATCTCAATAAAAATAGCTGGTAGTTTCTCTGATACTTGCAAAGGAAGATACTCATTATCTAAAAAGAAAGTCAATTTTTGCACTTGCAAGTCACTTGGTGCTCCAAGTTTGAGATTTGTACTCTTCCATTCTAAAACACTCCTTATCAAGTTTTACTCAATTCCAATACTAATGTTTCTTTCATAAGTGCAGAATTTGCAACCTCTAAAAATCTGACGCCTTCCAAGGTAGAAAAATTTCCCAGTATAGCAAAAAAGCCTTCTCATTGGCTTACCCATCAGGCAAAATGGGAATTCGCATTTTCCAATTTCCCCAGCTTCAAATGGGATTTTTTTGTCTTGGATATCCCTGGAATGGATGATAAAATTCTGAGCCATGACTTCCTAGACTACTGGAATCTGGATGCAAATTGGCAAGAAGGAGTAATCAACCTTTTCACCCTGGATTCCCAGAAAACAACCCTTCCTTCTGTTAGATTACATAATTGTTGTTTTCATATGACTTCTGACAACTTCAATCATGAATTAAACAGCCATCTGACGCTGTCATTGAGTTGGATTGCAATTTTCTGCCAGGTGATTTGAAATATCCTGACTTCCATTTCCAAGTTCCCTCTTCAGATTTAGGAAATATTGCTTATTTTTCCAACTGAACATTCCCTTGTATTTCCAAAGAGAAACTGGCGCCTACCAAAAGGTTTATTTTGAGCTCCTCAATCCTCTCGCATTAAGCAAATACTATGAACCCTGTGTTAGAAGACAATGATGAGATTGAAGATTTAGAAATCATTTGAGAGTCTTTACCTAAAGTTTTTCATGACTTTGCTGACATCTTTTCAGTTTTTAAGGCTGATACACTTCCTCCATCCCATTTATATGATCACAAAATTGGACTTACTGGTCCACCTCCGCCACCCGGTCCAGTCTACTCTCTCTCTCAAAGAAAGAATCAACTGCGCTTCAAGAATACATTGCTCAAAATTTTTTGAAAGGATTTCTTTGACCAAGCAATTCAAACACTGGCTTTCCCATCCTATTTGTTCCAAAGAAAGACAGCGGCCTTTTCATTTGCCTTTAATATAGGAAACTTAACCAGGTAACCAAGAAGAATGCCTACCCAGTATGGCCTATGTAAGACCTCCTCACTCTCCTCCGCAGAGATGCTTATTTCTTAGAGTTAGACCTTTGATTTGCCTAGAACCTGATTTGCATTGCGTAGGGTCATGAGTACTTGACAGAAATGCAAACCTGTTTTGGCAGCTATGAGTTCACTGTTGTGCCTTTTGGCCTCTGTAACGCTACTTCCACTTTTCAACATTTTGTTAATGATATTTTTGGATACCTTGTGAAGAAATGACTTCTGGTATATATTTATGATATACTTTTCGACTCAAGATCTCTTCAGGACCATGTGAAAGAGGTTCTGGAGCGGCTTTGAAAGAATAACCTGTTTGCAAAAGCCTCTAAGTGAAAATTTCATACTCAATCTCTTGAATTTTTGGGTGTAATAGTTTCACCGCAGGGACTAGCCATGGAACCAGCCAAGAGCCAACACATATTGTACTGGCTTTTACATTCTTGTATTAAATACCTTCAAGTTTTTCTTAGTTTCAGTAATTTATACAGGAGGTTTATTGAGCACTACACCAAGAAGACCGTCAATATTACTAACCTTCTTCAAAAAGAAACTAATTTTATTTTTATAGAACAAGCCGCTTTGGAGTTCAAACCTCTAAAGATAGCTTTTACCAATGCTCCAATACTTTCAGCTTGCTACTATTGCAGAGCAAGCTGCAAAAGTAACAAAATAACATAAATAAAAAATTAATCAAAATCTTATTAAAGGAGAAGTAATATCAAAAATATTATGAATCTACATCAAAATTAAGGTAGGGTCACTTACTGACACCTACATCAAATTCCTACTGCTTGTATTTTTAAATAAATTATGAAGATTTGGAAAGAGACTCTATTTCACACTCATGTCTATCCTCACTGTCCGACATCTCAACCAAAGAAGTCACAATTTACAAATCTTGGCTTTGATGACTTAAGACTCGGAACCACCTCACTTGTGCACAAACCTAAATACTCAAAACTCAACCACTATCAATTAAATCTTTTTCTTCCTTCTTTTATTCTTCCTTCTTCTCATCTTCTTTATTTCTTCTTTTTTTCTTTTCCTCAAATCATCAATACGACAACCAACTCAAATCAACACAAACTCCACTTCTCAAGTTCTCCTTTCTATAAGAACTGACTAGTAAGATCAGAACTCATTTCCATCTAAACCTCATTCTTTGGAGTCTGACTTTTCATTTAAACTTCTTCCAAAAGTTATTCACCTCCGCCTGCTTGTGACTCATCTTGACCCGAAGCCTGAAAACTCATACTCTTGTTGATTGTCTTGTTTCATTCAGTTGCCGGATCCCTCTATGTTCATCATTTCTTGAATCATCTACAGTTTTTCTACACTATTTTGTGCTCAAAATCTCAAAGCATCTTAGTTATTTTGTGTAAAGTAGTATGTTCTCAAGTAGGATTGTGATCTGCTTTAGGTATTTTATCTTCCATCATCTTATTCATAAACCATTGGATTCTTTAAAAGAAGGAGCATTGAATGGTTCATTAATTATAGTTTTTTCAAAATTTAAAGCAGTTTGGATTTTGGCCACTTTAATATTTCACATGAAACCCCACATATAGGTTTTACAGTGAATTTTGTGACAGAATCCAAGAATTCTGTGATTTGGAGGAGTTACGGGCGGAAATGTCATTTTTCACAATTCCTCCACGCAGCTGTGGAAACAAACACATCTGCCCGCAGCTGAGCAGAAGCATTGCCACCCTTTTAGCTTACCCTGACAAGCCATGTACGCAGCCCCGGGAATCTGACAAGTATGCAGCCATGGGACTACAGGCTGACAGAATGACAGGCAGCCTGAGAAGCCCAGGTACCACGTAAAGGTGCTACAACCTAGATGGGGACATACTACATATGTAATAAATTTCCCTGTGGATAATAGATAATCTAAAAATACATAAAATCATATAAAAATACTTAAATAAAATTTCTACATATTTTAATATAATATAATAAAAAACCAAATATGGCGAAAATAAGATAACTAATATTTTTAAAATATTTTAAAATACTTTAAATGTACAATTGTGAAAGCTTTAAGACATCAGTATTTCCGTGAAATACTAAGGAAAGTGATTATGTAAAAATATTGCATGAATTCACATAACGTATATTTTTATTTAATTATTTTGAGTAAAACAACAGAATTTTTAAAATAAAGAGTAAAATCAATATCATGATTTTAGGCCCATCAGCTAATACATAATAAAAACCCACCTGAAATCAGATTACCCGTAGGAATGTCTACAAAGAAAATTATTAACATCCTGGGAATATTTACTAAGGATAATTAATTAAATAATAAACATGTGGATAGATTAGTGTTATTCACACATCTAAACATCAATAAAGAAGTAGAATAATTCCAATACACTGTGGAATTAGATGCTACCCGTGCCACAGAATCCAGAGTACATGCAGGTCCAGCACTGGTTGCCCTGCTAGCCTTAGAACCCGTCCCCTTGGGCCCCTATAGCCCTCAGAAGGACAGAAATGGGACTCAGAAAGATATAAATAAAGGCCCCTTTTTTAGTTTTTTGATACTGAGAGACTCAGTTATATTTAAATACAGACACCATGCCAAGGTAATCAAATACTTATAAGAGACAAGTAAGTGATTTATTGCTTTAGTCTTTAAAAATATACAAGTGAGTCTTATAATCCTTTTTCTGTTGTGGCAGCTTGGATACAAGGCCCTGCCACTCCACCATATATTTTATATATATATTATCTTTGGGAAATATCTCCTTTAAGAATAGAAATTAAAGGTTGAAAATTAACCAGGTATATGTGTTTTCAAAGTGAATTCCCTGGAGAGAGATGTGAAAGATCCCCCATATTATTGTGGCCCCTCTATTAATTTATTTAATAATCAATTTTTTAATATTGACTTATAATATTAAACCATAACCAAACAAATCAACCTTGCAATAGCTTTCTCCAAATATTTCACAGACTTTTACTGCATTTATTGAATAATCTATTTATTATTTATTCTATCACCTCTTGTAGCTAAAGGATAGAAAGATTCTTGGCATCCAGGAGGCTGACAAATACTTGCTCACTTCAAAAAGCTAGCTTGCACTATTATGGAAAAGGGCCCGAGGAAATATGCAATTGCAGGAGTAATCTTCAATTTTTCCTCTTCTTCTAATCTCTTTCATCCCATTGCCTTTGATTCTTGCAAGTTTCTTGCTGCAGAGATTAAATAAAAGATTCATGAGAAGGAACTTCTGGAAATTGTTTTGATTATTTGCAAAGATTATTATTTCTCAGTCACAATTCATTGTCATCTGCGTTCTTTCTTTTTTTTTCTGTGTTGTAAATCCTGCTCCAGAATTTCTCCATCTGTCTTTTACTTATCTGTAGCTTCCATGAGTGTCTACTACTGGTCCATCATATTGTGTGCACAACTTGCTGCAATTTTACTAGACTTTCACAGATGGACTCAGAAGTGCTGTGGATTCTTGGTTTGAGAGAGAGTAGACCGGTCTGGGTGCCGGATGTGGGCCAGTAATTTTGATCCTGTGATCATAAAAACAGGAAGAAGGAATTTTATTTTCCTTTACAGCTGAAAAGATGTCAGAAAATTCATGATAAGCCAAAGTTAAAGACTCTCAAATGATTTCCAAATCTTGGATCTTTTCATCTATGAGCACTGGATTTAAAGTGCTTGCAAAATGCAAGAGGATCAAGGAGATCAAAATACACCTTTTTGTTGGTTCCTGTTTCTCTTTGAAGAAACAAGGAAGTGTTAAGTTGGAAAATAAGCAATAAACCCCAAGTCTGAAGAGGGAACTTGGGAATGAAGATCAGGATATTGCAAATCTCCTGGCAAAAAAGTTTCATTCAACTAAATGACAGTTTAAGGTAGGCTATTTAATTCATTTTTGACAGAAGGGCTAGCCTCCTGGGGTTGCAAGGTTCAAAGGTTAATTACTTCTCAACTCTCAAGAAGATTCAATGAAGACTGAATAACAACTCCCAACCATTTCATTCCAAGTCTCAGGATTGTCACCATCAAGATTGAAGATTCCACCTACACCCAATTCAATTTAAGTCCCAGCAGCAAATAGTATGTACCAAAGTGTGAATCAACTAACCATCAGTGTTGACCTTAATTCCCTTCTAAACTAGCATTAAGACTCAGGACATCAAGAACAATTGGAAGGCTCAGATTGGTTTATGGGAGTATAGTGCACACAGTTCTACTTAGTCTATTTAGAGGCCATCATCAAGCCTGTAGTATTGTGTTTGCTTTTTCTTGGCGGACTCTTTCTTCTGAAGCCTTCTTAATTTCTTATGTTTATCAACTCTTGTGTTCAGACTCATTGACTCTCCATGTTTGATTGAAATGATAGCTTGGTCCAGGTTTTCCTACTCTTCAATTTTTCTCAAATTGTTCATTTCCTGAAGAAATGGTGTTCATACCTTTTGAGACTTGTAGAACCTCTTGAGGTTCTTACTGATCATAATTCTCTTAAATATTTTATGAGCTCCAAATTCCTCAAATGCAGACAGGCGCAATAGGGAAAATACCTCTTCAAGTTCAACTTTACAATCACATACTGCCCTTGAAAACAAGCAGTTGTTCCAGATGCTTTATCACATTGGGAAAAAATTTCCTCAGGGGGGCACCTTTGCAGACAACAATCCTGAAAATTTTAGGAAACTTTTCCCTTCCAATCAATCTGCCCAACTTGGCTCAATCATCAACCAAATTTGAGACAAAGCTTCCAAAGTTCAACAAGCCCAACTTTAAAAGCCCAAGTGTAACAAGCTTTGCAAGAGTGCAAATTCACCTTCAAGAAATTACAGTATAGATGAAAATGGGTAATTATTCTATAAAGATTGTATAGTAGTTAACAATAATCCTTGTATTAAGTTAGAGATATTTGAGTATTGGCATAATTCTCCCCATGCTGGTCATTATAGTCAGGATAAAACCTACCATTTGATTGCACAAGACTTCTATTGGCCTGGTATGACTAGAGAAGTAAAAGACTATGTTAGCCCATGCTATGATTGTAATTGTAACAAGTCCTCAAATCACTGGAAGTATGGGCTTCTTCAGCTACTTCCCATTCTTCCTATTCCTTGGCACTCCTTGTCTATGGATTTCATTTCTCAATTAGCTTGTTCTAATGTTTATGGTTCTATTCTAGGAGTAGTAGATTTCTTCTTTAAAATGGCTTTGTTTCTTTTCTCTACTGTAACTTCCCCTTCAGAAGAACTAGCTCATCTCCTCATAGAAAATGTCTTCTCAAAGTGTTTTCTCCCTGATAACATAGTTAGTGATTGTGAATGATTTTTTGTTTTGAGATTTTGGACCTCTCTTTTTCAGAATTTGAAAATCCCTTGCAACTTATTGATGGCTTACCACCTGGAAACAAATGCGCCAAACAAACAAGAAAATCAGATCCTTCAACAGTACCTACAAATTTATGTTACCTATCAACAGTAAAATTGGTCACAATGGCTTGCACTTGCTGAATTTTCATAAAACAACTCCACTCATGCCTCAACCACACAGTTGCCCTTTTAAACTCTTTATGGAAGAAACCCATTTTTTTATTCTATTCATGTAGCACCTTCTCAACCCGCTACCAACTACCTTACTCTCATTCAATCTCTCCAATTGCAATTCCAATCCAACCTCAAAGCATCAAAAAAATGCCACAAGGAGCAAGCAGACCAACTTTGAACTTTTGCACCAGCCTTTGAAGTAGGAGACCAGGTATGGCTTGATGCTTGAAACATTTGCAGCACTCTTACTACCAGGAAAATCTCTGAGAAGAAGCTATGCCCGTTTGAAGTAGAATCAGTCATCTTCCCTAATGCGTTTAAACTTTCCTTACCTGCAACATTGAAAGGTATCCACCTGGTCTTTCATTTTTATCTCTTAGACTTGGCTCAAGAATTATACCTGGGAAAGGCTCATCCCCCTCCAGAACATGTAAATTTTCAAGATAATTTAGAGTGGGAAATAAGCCATATTCTTCATTCCAGGGTAGGAAAATTAAAGCTTCAATACCTTTTTGAATGGACTGGCTTCCAGTCCAATGAAGATTGCACCTTGTGGGAACCAGCCCATCCATCACCTTTGCAATTCTCCCAGCCTGGTGCAAGACTTCCACAAAAATTACCCGCATTAACCTTGTAAATATTAAATCCTATTTCATTCTCATTGCATTTCATGTGTATTCCAATCCCATTCTGTCCCATTCCATCTATTCCCTCCTCAATTCTTCAATTCCCTTCTACCATCCTTTCACATTCCTGTTTTTATCTCTTTCTTATATTTGTTGCCACGTTCTTTGAAAATCCGTTTTTTTATTTCATTTCCTTCTATTTCAAAAAATAATTCTCTCTTTTAATTCAAAAAGAAAAAAATAAAATCTATGTAAAATAGATAAAAATAAAAATAAAAATTGATAAGACTTGTTACAAATTTCTTTTTACCTCTTCTTCCAAATTTTCCCAAGTCTTGTTTAATCCCGCCAATATCTCTTTCAACTCTTCCAAATACTCATTGCTTATTAGGCTAGACATCCTTTGCATCAAGCGCACTTGTGCAACCAATGCCTCCTCAAAAACCTCTTTGCAATTTGCAATAAAAGTCCTCTTTGGCCTGGAATTCCATTTATCTTTGTCCATCAACACCTCATGAGGCCTCTTCCGCCAAACTCTTGAAAAGCCTTTGCCAATATTGCCAGTCAACCGCTTTGCATCAGTTTTGATTGGGACCACAAACTGCACCTTTGTCACTTTGCCTTGGCCCTCCATTCCATTCCCTTACATCCCCTCTCTTCCATTAATCCCTCTGTCCAATCTCCTCTGTTTCCAAGTT
Source organism: Puccinia polysora (assembly GCA_025617555.3). Lineage (NCBI taxonomy): Eukaryota > Fungi > Basidiomycota > Pucciniomycetes > Pucciniales > Pucciniaceae > Puccinia > Puccinia polysora. Next base: position 45,082,019 of record CM062617.1, read on the forward strand.
TCCCTTCTTCCATCCTATTCCTTTCAGTTCATCCTTCTTGTGTTTCCCCAATTGCCTGTTCTGCTCCCACTATTACTTCTCCAGAAACTTGCTCTTTGCCTTGCACCTTGGTCCATTGGTTCATCTCAGATTCCATTGGTGGTCCAAAGTAATGTGGAAGTAGTGGTGGGGTATTAGTAGTATAGCGTTGAAACCATGGAAACACTAGAAAAAATTAATTTCATTAACATCCCCTCATCATATTACTCATTAGTCAATTTCTCAGCTGTTTTTTGCTCCCCAAGGAACTCTATCTCTGGCACTGGCTGGATATGATAATTTACCCAAGCAGCCATCCTACAACTTCAACCTTTGCTTTGTGGTGCCTCAGATACCTCCATTGATGGTTTTCTATTCATAGTGAACAAACAAGCCACCTTTTGGAGTCAACATGGCTTGCATTTTCAAACCCCACAAGAAGCAGTACTGGGAACTCAATGCTTGTTTTGGCAAAGGCAGTTTTTGAAAAAGCAAGAAAATGATGATGCAATATTTGACAGTATACTATTGGGGATTGATGTATAAGGGATTTTTCTTTGAGGAAAGTATTAGGCTTGGATGCAATGCGTATTCATCAAGGACCCTTGCAGGAACTCACGTCTTTATACCCGGGCAAATGTCACGCTCCAGAGTCAAGGGTTATTGTCTCCTAAATTTTTGATATACCCTTCTAATCAGTACCATCTACCTCAGTATTAAGCGTAACAAACAGTAAAAGCACACCATCAATAGTGCAATCCACTTACTAACTCTGCATTTTGCAATAACCTTCCAATCTTGGCCACTTAGTCTTTACCCGCGCGACCTTGCAGTTGGTTGACCATCCATTTGGACATTGCTCCATTGCTCCTTGGATACATCATCCCTTGGAATTCCATTCTTGGTTATGCTACTCTTCTTGCTTGCAAATTCATCAAGCCACCTCAATTGTATATTTCCGTCTTTGGACTAATGCCCTTCTGTTGAGAGGAAATCTGCTTCCTACACCGCTCCCGCCTGCTTCTCACACTGCTCCCGCTCCCCGCACAAACCTAGCCTCTCACACAACTCCTGCTCCCCGCTCAAGTTTACCTAAACCCCGCTCCTGCTCCCATACTTCCTCATTCACCATCCACTCACCTGCTTCTCCTCATTCATCATCCACTCACCCGCTTCTCCTCACTCATTTTCCGCCCCTCTACCACTCCAACATCCGCTCCTCGACCACCTTAACATCTGCTCCTCCATCATGGCCATCCGCTCTTTCATCCCTTCATCTGCCTCTCCGCTCCTACATTACTCCATCAACCGCTCCCCTTCATCTATCCTCCGCCTTCTCCTTTGTCATCTTCCCTCAAGCCTCATCAGCTCCCATCCATTGCTTGACCTGCCATCCTCAAAAATCAACTCTTGCCTCAACATCTCAACCACTCAATCCTTCTCGCCAATTTCCTTTCCTGTTCATATGTGAGGTTGACTTACTTCAGATCCCATGACAACAGCTGACCAACCTTGAATTATTTCTATTCAGCTCCGTCTATTTCATTTCTCCATCTCTCTTGTTGTCATTGTCATTCAAGCATCTTCATTTTGTTCGTGTACGCACTGAGTGAGAATCTTCAGCTTTCTTCTACATTCTTTCTTACGCTTCTCCCTCAATGTTTGTTAATTTCTATTTCTTAGTCTGTTGGTTCAGGTAATCAAATATATTTAGCTCTTCACGGTTAAAAGCCAAAACGCCACAACTCCGACGTCTACCACGAGCTACAGAATGGAACCCCTATCTGAACCAACAGATCTCAACTCCCCACTTCTCAAGACCCTCACGGAATCAATCCCCACCTTGACGGAATCAAACTTCTCAATTTGGCGCTCCAAACTTATGACAATCTTTGCCCTTAAAGGTATTGCCAAATGGCTCCTGACCTCCGAACCCAAGAAATGCCCTCCCAACACCAATCTCGAATTGGTCGGATACATTCTAGCCAAGCTTTGACAATCAAACATATATCAACTGTGTCAAGGACTATCACCTTACTAATGGGATAGAACTCTGGAAGTTGATAAATGAATTATATGCGTCATCTCAAACAGCAAACAGGTCTTGAGTTTTCTTCAATTTTCTCAACCTCCAATCTGATACGAAACACGTTGACAAATTCATTACTGATGTCAAATCTTGTCTAATCCAAATCTCAGAAATTGGAATCAAGATTGACAATAATATAATTGCTTACCTCATACTTTACAAGTTTCCTCCCAAACTTGAACATCTCAAGACCACCATCACCCACTCGTTGGGAGAATCTAAAATCAATGGCAATCTGATACTCTGACATCTAAATCAAATCAAGAATGAAGTTGCTGCCGGCACCTATTCCTCAGCTATGCTGAACAAAGGTACAAAGCAGGACGCCATCAAGTGTTGAGCCACCTGGCACAACCCACAATCCTCCCATCCTAAGCACACATGCTGGTGGCTATACCCTCACCTCCGTCCAAATCCCAACAACAATCCCAAATTGAAGAAAAATAAACCCGCCTCTGCCAATCTTTCCTATACCTTGTACAACTTTGCTATGATCAACTCTCGGCTTCTGTCCAAGCAAGCCATCATACTAGACTCTGGAGCGTCCCAATCTATGTTCAACTCACCAGAATTTTTTGAAGCCCTTACAGAAGACAACACACAGATTCAAACTGGAAAAGAGAACTCGTCACTCTACGCCAAAGGCATTGGAACGGCTAAAATCCTCTCAGAATCCTGCAGTGTTCTTCTAAGCCAGTCACTCTTTGTTCCTCAGCTGGCGGTGAATTTGGGGTCATTAGGACAACTATTGAACAAGGGATGCTCCCTCCATCTATCAGGACCGAATAACTTTGTTGTGAAGTTCAAACACAAGGAAATTCTGTTTGGATCTATAGATTACAATCTCTTAGTCCTCAAAGATCTTTCTTTCTCTCAATCTGAATCAATCCACCCCTTTGTCACACTCACCACTCTCCACAAACAATTTGGCCACGCCCATTTGGACCAAACCAAACTCCTGTCCAGAGACTTCACAAAGATCAAATGGAGTGAGCTGTTGTGTGAATTGTGCGCACTTGGAAAAATTCACAAATCATCGTTCAAGGGTCATATACCAAACTGCACCAAACCGTTTTTTAGGCTGCATGCTGATGTATGTGGACCAATCAATCCAGTGTCCAAGACTGGAAATAGATATTTCTTATTACTCACCGACGAATTCTCTAGTTTCAAAAACTGTCTTCCCATCAAGCTTAAATTCAACGTCACGGATGAAATAATCAAATTCATCAAAGTACATTCAAATCAGTTCGGATATCAACTCAGGTCGCTCCATTCGGATAATGGCGGCGAATTTGTTAATTGCAAACTCACCAACTTCCTCCTGGACTCGGGAATCATACACACAACATCCAAACCTTACACTCCCCAACACATCCCCATTGCGGAGCGTGGAAATTGAACAATAGTTGAAGCTGCCAGGACCACTCTTATCGACATGTCCATTCCTTTTGAGCTCTGGGACCAAATCCTGGTGGGAAGCTGTGAAATACTCAACCTTTGGCCAGCAAAAGAATCAAAGCTAAGCCCCTTGGAGATGTGGAACGGACTCAAACCCAAACTCAACTTGATCAGAACTCTGGGATCCAAAACCATCGTTCTCAATCTTTGCCACAGTGTCGGAAAGTTTGAAAAGAAAGGCTGGGAAGGAATCCTTGTGGGTCATGACCTGCAGTTTTACTCCTACCAAATCTTTGTCCCAGAACTTGGGGAAACAATCCGCTCTAAGCATGTTAAGATTTTTGAAAACATAAAGCTGACTGAACTCCCCTCTTCCCATGAAAACCCATTTGAAACCCTTCTTCAAATCGACTCTGATCTTCTGGATACCCTTGGTTCGACAAATCAAAATCAGTCACCACCCTCTGACCAAAGCTCTAACAATCCCAAACATACGGAACCATCACCAGCTACCAAACCCACGGCGGACCCCAAAGCTCCAAAGGAAACTCCTCAGATCACCCAATCCAACTCCGACTCCTTGGACAACAAGGATCTGGTATCCCAACTCACTCCCTCTGGTATAACTCTCAGAGACCGCTCCTCCCTTCAATGGCCCCAGAGCTATGGATTTATCACCCGGACCGTTCCCAGAAACTATGAAGAGGCCAAACGCTCACCCAATAGTCCAAATTGGACTCTTGGCATGAACAAGGAACTAACTGGAATCAAATCCATGGGTGTCTGGACCGGCTGCTACTCATTGCCAGAAGGCAAGAAAGCTCTGTCCACCGTGTGGGTATATCGGCTTAAAATCAACCCCAAAAACAATGGTCTCATCTTTAAAGCGAGATGTGTCCAAGGCTTTCGACAACTAGAATTCCTCAACTATGGGGAAACTTACTCTCCCACTGGCCAAATCACTACACTTTGCACGTTGCTGGTGTACGCCTTCCATCACAACTTGCCAATAACGCAAATGGACATCAAGTCTGCGTTCCTGCACGCCAAACTTGACGACGAAATCTACATCAAGGCCCCCTCTGGATACAAGACCCCCTTTCCTTATCTCAAGCTTAAAAAAGCCCTATACGGCCTGAAACAAGCCACTAAAAGCTGGTTAGACACCCTCAAACAGTGGTTCCTGGATCAAAACTTTGTTGCATCCGCTGCTGACCTGTGTCTATTCATTAATCAATCCCTTCAACTTTTCATCTTCTGCTACGTCGAAGACCTGGTTATCATTGGAAATTCACAAGAATTACGAGCAAAACTAAAAACTGAATTTGCCATCTCGCACAAAGGTCCTCTCACCAAAATCCTTGGGAACTACATTATTGAGTCGCCAGAGGGACCCTGCCTACATCAACCTGATCACATCAATACTGGACTGACTGAACTTGGACTCTCAGAATCCAAACCAATCAACACACCGATTACTCCTGGCATTGCGCTCAAACCTGCTACCAACAAAGATGCTTCCAACTTCTCCAAACTCAAGGTCAACTACCGCTCCTGTACAGGCTACCTCAACTTCATTGCCACTCAAACTCGACCAGATCTCTCCTACCCTGTCTCCTCCCTATCCAGATTCAATGCAAAGCCCGGTCTGTCTCACTGGACCAAAGCCAAGCATGCCTGGCGCTACGTCAAAACAACTCAATGTCTTGCTCTTAGCCTTAAAAATAGTTCCTTCAAATTTGACCTTGAGTCGTGGAGCAACTCCAATGGAGGCAATGATCCCGTCTCGAGAAGAAGCCACACTGGCTACTTGATATTTCTCTACGGCTGTGCTGTTTCCTGGCACAGCAAGCTTCAACCCACGGTTTCGCTGTCCTCAACCAAAGGTGAACTCAAATCTCTAGTTCTGGCCACTCAAGAGAAAATCTGGATCCTGAACCTCCTGAAAAAATTGAATCCCTCTCTATCTCTCACCCACTGCTCACACATTGACAACAAAGCCCTAAACAATCTTATCAACTTCGAATCTCACCACAGCGCGCTCAAGCACGTTGACACTCAAATCAGATGGCTTTGGGAGCAAAAAGACGCCAAACTCCTCATCACCAATCTTGTCCCTTCGGAATCAATGCTAGCCAACCCTTTGAGAAAATCTGCAATCAAACCCTCAGTCAAATGCCTAACCAATACGATTCTGCAACCTCTCATCTGAACACGGCGGCGTGTTGAGAGGAAATCTGCTTTCTACACCGCTCCCGCCTGCTTCTCACACTGCTCCCGCTCCCCGCACAAACCTAGCCTCTCACACGGCTCCCGCTCCTCGCTCAAGTTTACCTAAACCCCGCTCCCGCTCCCGTACTTCCTCATTCACCATCCACTCACCTGCTTCTCCTCATTCATCATCCACTCACCCGCTTCTCCTCACTCATTTTCCGCCCCCTACCACTCCAACATCCGCTCCTCGACCACCTTAACATCTGCTCCTCCATCATTGCCATCCGCTCTTTCATCCCTTCATCCGCCTCTCCGCTCCTACATTACTCCATCACCCGCTCCCCTTCATCTATCCTCCGCCTTCTCCTTTGTCATCTTCCCTCAAGCCTCATCAGCTCCCATCCATTGCTCAACCTGCCATCCTTGACAATCAACTCTCGCCTCAACATCTCAACCACTCAATCCTTCTCGCCAATTTCCTTTCCTGTTCATATGTGAGGTTGACTTACTTCAGATCCCATGACAACAGCTGACCAACCTTGAATTATTTCTATTCAGCTCCGTCTATTTCATTTCTCCATCTCTCTTGTTGTCATTGTCATTCAAGCTCTTCATTTTGTTTGTGTCCGCACTGAGTGAGAAGCTTCAGCTTTCTTCTACATTCTTTGTTACGCTTCTCCATTAATGTTTGTTAATTTCTATTTGTTAGTCTGTTGGTTCAGGTAATCAAATATCTTTAGCTCTTCACCTTCCCTGCATTGTCACCTCTTTTACTACTTTTGTTCATTTGCAGTGTCATCTCATGTTGTTCCTTCATGCATTGCATTTAATATGACACATAACCGCACAGTTTCCTTGTCTTGCACCCATACTATGACTCTGGATATGTTGTATTTTTTTGTTTCATCTTCCCTTCCCTTTCCTGTCATTTATTGAATCACACTCTCTAGCTGCAGAATACTTTCCATCAGGTTGTATCTAGTCACTCTGGATTAACTTATAAGGACTCACTCCTTGCCTGTAGATTGTTTCCTCAGTTATTTAATTTCATATGTTTTATGCTTTGCTAAAAGAAGACCATCACATTGGTCCTTGCCTCAGTTTCATCTCTATGGAACAACTCCATCCCTTTTTCTAATTGCCATCAACCACAGATGGCAGTTAGCACCTTGCTACCTTGCACTTGTCCTTGCACTTAGCTTTCTCTCTTGTGCTTGTGATTTCCAAAGATCCCCTCCAGTACAAAGGGTGGTTTTGTGACAGAAACCTTTACTTGTGGTAGATCAAGGGTTTGAACTAGTGCTCCCAAGACAAAAGATTTGAACTTGCTCTCAAAACTGATCCAGGCTGTTAAAAAAAATTCCTCACAATCTGGCCCAAGCGGCCCTAGCTTCTGTACTCTTGGAATGAAGCAGCCTGATCATTTTACGGGGGGACACTCCCATAAACTTATATCCTATTTAAATTCTTGTGAAATCATCTTTTCAAACAATCATCATAATTTCCCTACTGATAGAAATGGACTTATGTATGTGTCTTCCTTCCTTGGTGGAAGAGCCTTGCAGTGCTTCAAACCATACCTCAAACTATTATCTAATACCAGTCCCACTTGTTTTCTTGAAAATTGAGACAGGTTTGAGAAACAACTGTTTATGCTTTTTGGCAACCCCAATGAAGTCCAAAACACCAAATATGAACTTCATATCTTACTAATTAAGGAAAATAGTAGAGTTTCTGTTTATATCTCCAAATTCTGAACTTTTCAGTCTTGCATCCAATGGAACAAGGCCTCTCTTTTATTTCAATTTTGAAAAGGTTTACTGGCACGCTTGATTGAGCAAATGGCAGTTGGGGGACACAAGACAAACTTCCTTCATCAGTCAATCAAGGGGATGATTGATCTTGATAATGGCTATCTTGATAAAAACAGCTCTTGCCAAAAAAAACATGGATTTTCAGAATTTTCCCCAATGGGGGATAACTCCTTGAAGCAACACTCAAAGAATACCAAACAATCCCAACCAAATACAACCTCAAACTCAAACCCAAAAGGGAAGGTTGTTGCTAAATCTCCAAAATTCCTGGACAAGGAAACCAGGATTCTCCAGAACAAGGAATGTCTAACAAGGGAAAAGAATTTTTTATGTATTTATTTTGGAGGGAAAAATGATTTCAATACTGGTGCAAAGTGGCTAAGAAGTCAAAAAATTAGCTTTTAGTTTTTCTCATAATTGCAAAGAAAACTACATACTATCTAAATTGCAGCAATTCAATCTTCACACTTGCAAGTCACTTGGTGGTCCTAGTTTTAGATTTGTCCTCATCCATTCGAAGAAATCCCCTTATTGTGTTTTACTCAATCACAGGGCTCATTTTTTTTTATAAGTGAATCTTTTTCAATTTCCAAAAATCTTACGCATTCTGAGATAGATAAGTTTCCCATCTATTTATCAAGCAGTGCAACAAAGCTGTCTCATTGGGCTTCCCAAAAGGCAAAATTTACCTTTGTATTTTCTGATTTCCCCAGCTTTGGATGGGATTTATTTGTCTTGGATATCCACAGAACGGAAGATACCATTCTAGGGCATGATTTTTTAGTTCACTGGAATCTTCATTTGAATTGGAAAGAAGGAGTAATTAACCTTTGAACCTTGCAACCCCAGGAGGCTAGCCCTTCTGTCAAAAATGAATTAAATAGCCTACCTTAAACTGTCATTTAGTTGAATGAAACTTTTTTGCCAGGAGATTTGCAATATCCTGACCTTCATTCCCAAGTTCCCTCTTCAGACTTGGGGTTTATTGCTTATTTTCCAACTTAACACTTCCTTGTTTCTTCAAAGAGAAACAGGAACCAACAAAAAGGTGTATTTTGATCTCCTTGATCCTCTTGCATTGTGCAAGCACTTTAAATCCAGTGCTCATAGATGAAAAGATCCAAGATTTGGAAATCATTTGAGAGTCTTTAACTTTGGCTTATCATGAATTTTCTGACATCTTTTCAGCTGTAAAGGTAAATAAACTTCCTTCTTCCTGTTTTTATGATCACAGGATCAAAATTACTGGCCCACATCCGGCACCCAGACCGGTCTACTCTCTCTCAAAGCAAGAATCCACAGTACTTCAAGAATAAATTTCCAAAAATTTATCTAAGGGATTTCTTCAACCAAGCAATGGGTATACCAGCTGGCCCATTGTATTTTCCCACAAAAAGATGGTGTACTTTTCCCTTGCATTGACTACAGGAAAAATAACCAGTTAAACTGGAAGAATGCTTACCCAGTACCGCCAATTTGGAACCTTGTCACTCTCTTCCATGGAGCTGGTTATTTCTCAAAGCTGGACCTTTGAGGTGCCTATAACCCAATTTACATGGTGAAATGTCATGAGTATTTTCCCACATTGAGAACACAGTTTGGAAGTTATGAGTATACCATCATGCCTTTTGGCCTCTGCAATGCTCCTGCTGCTTTTAAACATTTTGTAAATGACATTTTTTCTGAACTTGGAGAGAAATACCCCATGGTATGTCTTGAAAATATACTTTTCTACTCAAAAACTCTTCAGGCTCACATTGCACATGTGCAATATTGGCTAAAGCACCTTCAAAAGAATGAAATGTTTGCAAAAGCCTTTAAGTTCAAGTTTCATACTTGTTCTCTTCAGTCTCTAGATGTCATAGTCTTGCAGAAAGGACTATCAATGGATCCAGACAAGATTTGGCCCATATTGGATTGGCCTGCACCTTCTTCATTCAAATCCCTTCATGTTTTCCTTTGTATCAGTAATTTTTAAAGGTGTTTTATTGACCATTAATCCAAAAAACCATGAATCTTACTAACCTTCTTCAAAAAGACACTAATTTTGTTTTTACCCAGCAAGCTGCTTTGAAGTTTGAAGCTGTAAATAAAGTTTTCACTACTTTTCCAACACTTTCTCACTTTAACAGGCAATCTTTAACTATTTTGGAAACAGACGCAAGTGACTATTCCATTGCAGGAGTAATCTTGCAGTTTTCTTCCTCTTCTTCCGTCTTTCATCCCATAGATTTCAATTCTTTCAAATTCCTTTCTGAAGAGCTCAATTACAAGATTAATGAAAATGAAATTCTTGAAATTATTTACTTCTTGAAGAAATGGTGTTCACACCTTTTGAGCCTTATGGAACACTTTGAGGTCTCAACTGATCACAAGTATTTGAAATATTTTATGAGCTCAAGAGTCCTTACATGAAGAAAGGATCAATGGGTGGAATACCTCTCTGAGTTCAATTTTAAAATCATATACTGTCCTAGGAAACAAGAAGTAGTCCCCAATGCTTTATCACATGGGGACAAAGTTTACCAAGGGGGGAGAACCTTTGCCAATAACAACACTGAAAACGTCAGGAAATTCTTCTCAACCCAATCTTCCCAAATCAGTTTCATAATCACTCACCTGCAAGACATGGCTTCCAAAATTCAACAAGCTCGACTCAACAAACCAGAGTTTATTGAACTTTTCAAGAGTGCAGATCTATTATATAGTGGTTAAAGTCTTGATGAAAATGGTTATTTATTTTATCAAGACTGTATATTAGTACCAGATAATCCTTGCATCAAGTTAGATATATTCAAGTCTTGGCATGATTCTCTGCTTGCTGGTCATCATGGGCAGGATAGTACCTACCAACTGAGAGCACAAGAATTCTATTGGCCTGGTATGACCAAGGAAGTAAAAGACTATGTTAGCCGATGCAATGATTGTAATTGTAACAATTCCTGAAAACACCAGAAGTACGGGATGCTTCAGCTACTTTAAATTCTGCCTATTTCTTGGCACTTGCTGTCTACGGATTTAATTTTTCAATGACCTATTTCTAGTGATTATGATACTATTTTAGTAGTAGTAGACTTCTTCTAAAATATGGCTATATTTCTTTTCAGTAATGTGACTGCCTTTTAGGAAAAGTTAGATAATTTATTCATCAAATATGTATTTTCAAAACATTGTCTCCCTGATAACAGAATTAGTGATTGTGTATCTTTGTTTGTGTATAGCTTCTGGACCTTTCTATGCCAACATTTGAAAATTACTTGCAACTTATCAGTGGAATACCATCCAGAAAAAAAATGGGAAAACCAAGAAAATCAATCAGATTCTTGAACATTATCTTTGAATTTACATTTCCTATCAAAAGTACAAGTCGTTTCAATGGCTTCCATTAGCTAATTTTTCCTGCAACAACTCCACTCATTCTTCCACCAAACAGTTTCCCTTCCATAATCTTTATGGTAGAAACCGGAATTTATCTTCTATTCATTTAGAGCCTGCTCAACCTGCTACCAATTACCTAAATCATATTTAATCTCTTCAAAGAAAACTTTGAACCAACCTCAGAGCAGCAAACCAGAGCAGCAAGGAGCAAGGAGACCAACTTTGCACTATGGTTCCAACCTTTTCAGTAGAAAATCAGGTATGGGTCAATGCTTTCAATAATTGCAGCACTTGCCCAACCCAAAAACTCTCTGAAAGAAATCTTGGCCCCTTCATAGTCAACTCATTCATCTCTCCCAACGCTTTCAAACTTAACTTACCTGCAAAATGGAAAGGTATCTGATAAGGTTTAATTTTATTTCTAAATGACTCAGAACATGCATTGGCTGTAGAAAGAATAAAAGGTATAAGAACAGAGGATCTGAAGAAAATAGAGGTTTGTAAGAAGAAATGTGAGAGGAGGATCCTACAGCTTGAGCCAGTACTTGTATTTCAAGGATGGCCTATTAGATAGAGAAACAAGTTATTCAGGATGCGTTATATAGATTGGGAGAAGACAGGATGATAGGAGATCACAAGGAGACAGACTGGATGAAAAGGAGGATCAGGTTGAGTTCTGTCAAGGGATTTTGAGAAGTCAGAGTCTTACCAGGCAGAGACTTATGATTCATAAGATTGTGTTGGTTTGGAGGAGGCAATGGTTGAGATTTGGCCAAGGGAATAGTTCAGTCAAGTAAGGAAGGAAGGAAGAGAAAGAAGGGGAATGGAAAGAGAAGAAAGAGAAGGTGGAGGAACAAATGAGACCAGATGAGAAGGAGAAAGATTGGAGAGCTGAGGGATGTCAAAACACAAAGAATAGGAAACCAGAGACCAAGACCAGAAGCCAGAAGGGGGAGTATTTGGTGGAACCCGCCCTGGGTAAGAGAGGGAGAGCGTGGATAGAGTACTGAGAGAAGCGTGTGGAAGCGCAGAGGGGATTACTGAGACTTAACACCCCTTGTGACTGGTAAGAGGAAAGGTAGGAAAGATTCACAATAGTATCTATTTAAAGAATTCTTGTTGAAGGATTTCAAGGTCATTGATGGAAGAGGCCTTAGTCAGGGAATTGGCTATCATATTTTTTGTTGGAATCAGAGACAGGTTGAACTTGGAGAGCAAGAAATCTTCTCCCAAGCCTTTAGTCTTGATATCAATGTGTTGTAATTTGGAATGCAACCCAAACTTCTTGATTTTGTCTTCCAAGCCCTTGTTATCAATGTAGATTCTTGTTTTACACTTGGGAGAAAGATAGATTTTTCCAACAAGATGAGTGATCCATTTTAGCTCCAGATAACAGTCAAGTAGTTCATTGAGCTATGATTTTGTAGAAGATTAATTTATGTTGTTTTTTTCTTGAGGAGTTCCAGATGACCGGGTTACCATAGTGGAGAATACTGTACCCAGTTTGAGACTTACAAAATATGGGATCATTGCCCCAAGTACCATAACTGTAGGCTGAGATAATTTCTTAGGGGGATTGTACTTGAGAGTGAGTTTGAGATTTCTGGTGTTTTTCAGATATTTCCAGACTTTGCACACTTCCCTCCAGTGTGAAAATCCAGGCTTGTCATTGAATCAGGCCAGGCTGGAGACAGAAAAAGCAATTTTGGGGTGTGTGTATTGGGATAGGTGGTTTGGGAGTACGGTAGCAGATTGGTAGTTTATATTGAGCTGAGAGAACTCTGCATGATCTTCATCCAAAGCCCGTTCAAGATGAAAGTTTTGAGCCTGCAGTGAATTGGTTTCTTTGCAATCAGTGAGACCTGATTCTTCCAATCCTCAACCAATGTGATTTGGTTGACTGAGGGAAATTTTGTCCTCTTTGATCTCCATCAGCATGCCAAGGATGGTGTTTGGAGGATGGAAGGAAGAATTCAAGAATTTTTTCAGAAAATCGGTAGCAAAGGTGTTTGACTTTCCCACATTGATGAGATAGTTGACATGAAAGTAGATGACTTCCCCAGATTCACAGTTGAGGTACAAGCAAGGGTCACTGGTAGATTTGCGGAAACCTTGCAATTTAATCCAGGTAGTGAGAGTTTTCTACCAGTTCTTTGGGGACTGGCAAAGACCATAGAGGGATTTCTTTAATTTTAAATAGGATGATTTTCTATTTGATCCTTCAGTTGTTCTAATTATTACAGTTTCATTCAGCGGCGCATGGAGGAAGGCTCCCTTCACATAGAATTGAGTGAAGGTAATCCTATTCTTTAGGCAGTAGAGCGGAGATCAAAGGAGAGATCCTAGTTTTCCGGTTGGCGCCCAGGTTTTGTCAAAGTCCACACCCTGAACCTGATCAAATCCTTGTACCCACAGTTGGGCCTTGTATTTTGAAGGCGTGCCATGGCAGTTTTCTTTCAAATTTAATACCCAGGTGGTATTCAGAATATTTTTTGGTTTGTCATAGTACTCTTTGTGAAAATAAAGAGAGTTTAAGCTCTGATGAAGTAAAGTTTAAATGAGAAAAGAATGAAAGGAGCTTATAACATCAAGCCCAACGTACCTGAGGACAGGAGGAAAAGGACACTCCAGTTGATGTAATTGGCTGAACAGATGATGAATTCCACTTGAGAGTACCATGGTTTATATAGAATGAATACATGATTGGCTAACAAGTGGTTGAGTACAAAATGCATAAGGCAAAATTAAAAAGAGCAGTTTAAGTGACATGGTAAGTGAAATTTTTTGCTTGGACAGTCTGACAATCACTACTAAAAAAAAAGCCTAGTTATATTTTAACCATTATTTTAATACTTCAAGAAAAACAATAACATAAATCAAATCAATCAAATCAATGATAATTCAAACTCCAGTGAAAGTCACATATATGTAAACTCAAATTCTTACACACCCGCTTGACTTGCACTTGAGGAAGTTACTGTCCTAAAAAGGAATCTAACTCTTTTTCTTCAATTAAATTTTGTTCTACTAACTACTGGAATAATTCTACATACAGGTTAGTGACTGATTAATAAGATGAGCTGAATGACTTGTTTACTTCCTGAGGCATATTTCAATACAACTGCTATCTTCAAAGTATAATTTCTACTATTTTGTGGAAAATTCTTCAGTTCAAAAAGTGAATGACTTTTCAGATGCATTGGATTTGTTCAAGGCTGGATTTGATTGTGTAGAACTCATAAGCAAAATTGAGTTGCTTGACTTATGGAGTTGAGTACTGGAATACGTAATAGATTGATGGATTATTGATGAAAGAAAATGTAGGTAGAGTATTGATGCATCAGGCTAACTGTAGTCCATCCTCCGAGTACAAAATGATGCAATGTTGAGATTGATGGTGAATCAGGGCAAGTTTTTGGACAGTAGAACAATCCTTGCAAGTCAAGTCAATAGTGATATTCAAGAGTTCTTGGTTTTGGGGTTGCAATACTGTTTTGCCCTTCCAAAATCAACAACGTGAAGGACGTTGGGGTCCTTAGTACTGGGTCAACCAAGCAACAAGTGATTGTTTTTGATATCACAATAGGTGAAGTTCTTCTTGTGAATTGTTTGAACCCTGGTGAGCATCTGTTTGGCGGTCATTATAACGTTCTTGACGCTGAACTTGCAACCACACATGTCAAAAAATTCTTTGAGGCTAGGACCAAGTAAATCAATGAAAAAAATGTTGTGAAGACCTTCCTGGCCAAAGTAATAAAACTGAGGGACACCGGGAGATCCGGCCAAAACCGGGAGATCCGGCCAAGCTCTTGCAGGTACAGTACTCATTGCAAAGTTGAGGGGCGTTGGACTTGCGGGGTTCAAACTTGATTGCAACGGTTTGAGAGTTGAGGAGGTTGGTACCTTCAAAGATGAAGCCAAAGGGAGTAAATCAATGAAAAAAATGTTGTGAAGACCTTCCTGGCCAAATTATAAAACCTGAGGGAAACCGGGAGATCTGGCCAAGATCTTGTAGGTATGGTACTCATTGCAAAGTTGAGGGGCGTCGGACTTGCGGGGTTCAAACTTGATTGCAACGGTTTGAGAGTTGAGGAGGTTGGTACCTTCAAAGATGAAGCCAAAGGAGCCTTTTCCGATCTTCTTTCCAACCCAATAGTCAACCCTGACAACGTTGCTACTCGAGTTGTTGTGATTCAATTTGGTGGCCGTCATGCTGAGCTAGATAGATAGAGGGAGCAAGGGAGTGATGCTTGGCGGCTTGTCAAAGTTTTTCTTCCTGATACTCTGCATTTTCTTTGAGAGTGAATAATTCAAGTACTTCAATGATAATTTATAACTCCTTCAATACCTCATCATTGGTATTTTGAGTTCTGACTCAATGGGGTTGAGATTGAGTTGTCCCAGCTGGTCCTGATGGATTTCCGGTAGTGATGAAAAATTCCTGAGTATTGGGAACCTGTCGGGAAATGCTAACGTCAACAATATTCCTGGTTAATTGAATCTTGATTGCTCCCCTGTAGAGATTGACTTGGTTGGTGTGCTGATGATGGTGTGTTAAGTTTGAAGTAGGTGGGCCCAGGCCTTGCTGATGTCATTCTTCAATATTGTGATGGGTGTTATTGATTCCTTGATCATAGACGCTGCCCTAGACTTCTTCTAGTTGCTGGGTTATCTGAATTGGTTGATCAGAGTCGATGGAGTCAAAGTGGATGGATAGGATGGGCATGAATGCCAATGAAAAGGCCCTTCCCCATCTATCTCACCCGCTCGCCAAAAAAGTTGAAGACCAATTCTGGATGAGACTATTGAAGGCAAAAAAGTTGAATGAGAGATGGCTGTCTCAGGTTGAGCATAGGCTTTTAACCGTGTGAAAATAAAGAGAGCTTAAGCTCTGATGAAGTAAAAGTTAAATGAGAAAAGAATGAAAGGAGCTTATAACGTCAAGCGTAACAGACCTGAGGACAGGAGGAAAAGGACACTCAAGTTGATGTAATTGGCTGAACAGATGATGAATTCAACTTGAGAGCACCATGGTTTATATAGAATAAATACATGATTGGCTAACAAGTGGTTGAGTACAAAATGCATAAGGCAAAATTAAAATAAGCAGTTTAAGTGACATGGTAAGTGAAATGTTATGCTTGGACAGTCTGACAATCACTACTAAAAACACAGCCTAGTTATAATTTAACCATTATTTTAATACTTCAATAACAACAATAATATTAATCAAATCAATCCAATCAATGATACTTCAAACTCCAGTGAAAGTCACATATATATAAACTCAAATTCTAACACTCTTCCCAAACTTCTTGGGATTCAATAGAGCTCAATTCTTCTTCCAAAGCTTTTTTCTATTTAGGCCATTCAGGGCATTTGTGCACCGCCTTATAAGAGGGAGGTTCATAGTAGTTATGGAAGACATATCTCTGGGGTTTTCAAATTTCATTTTTTGGTCTTAGATTGGGTCTTTGAGTTATTGGTTCTGGAGAATGGGGGAGAGGAGGATCTGGAGAGTGAGCGTCTGAGGAGTTAGTATCCTCCAGATTTGGGTCAGATTCAAGAAACTCAGGGCTTGTTTCCCTGATCCTATATTGCTTTTTGCTTATTGAGAAAAAAGCTTTTGAGGCATCAAGATTGGGTTGTGAGAATAGGTCTAGACTGGGAAATTCAAGAAAAGGGAATTTGTTCAGCTTGGTTTTGAGGAATTTTATGCGTTTAGTTTTGATGACTGCACCAAGCAAGTTGAGAATGAGGTAGGAGTAAAAAGTATGTTTGAACCCAATCAAAATTCCCTCAAGTCCCTTTTCATCAAACTTTTCGCCTTTTTAAATTCAATTTGCAAGGTAGATGACAGAAGCGCCAATGGGTTTCAAATAGTTTACAGGGAGACTCTTACCAAACATGAGATCCTGGGGAGATAGGTGTATAACTTCTCAAGGAATTTGGTTAAGCATGAAGCAGAAGCTTTGAGTTACTATGTGCCAATAGTTCTTAGCCAACCTGGTTGATGAGAACATGGTGCAGGCGGATTCAATGATAGTTCTATTAGCTCTTTCAGCTCAGCCATTATATTTAGAATGGTAAGGCTCCAATTTTTGTAGCTGGATTTTTTTAACTTTGGCAAATTCTTTGAGGGTAGAATTGGTTCATTTGGTTCCTTTATCTGTGAAAATTTTGGAAGGGTAGTAGTTCAGCCTCTTTTGCTTGACTTTGAGGATGTTTATTATTTCTTCAGTAGCCTTGTTGTAAGACTCCAAATGGTGCTAAGCCATAGGCAGTTCTGTGGAGGGGAAAGGTGCTGTTTAGGATGCCCTCCTAAGAGTTACAATAATAGGGAAACATAACTGGAATAAAGGTCCAGGAACTTGTAAATAAGGAATGAATATCAGGGATGAGTTTGGGAAGAGTGGGTAGCAAAGGAATCAAAACTATCTGATGAAAGATGGTGGAGGGAAGGATTTGAAAAAAATAAGTCAAAGTTCTGTTCAGAGTTCAATGGAAAAATGGCATTTGCAAGTAACAACGCCCACAAGCTAATAACTCTGGTCATCAGCAAAAGATTAGGAAAGATCAAATCAATACCAACCAACCTCCATGTTCTCAAGGAACCTGCCAAACTCTCCGCAATCAAGCACTTGAAGGGTATCAGATAAATGTGCGTGGCTGAAAAAAACAAAAGCAGTTTGTTTGTGAAGCTCTAGAAGCAAAGCAATAACGGATTCAAGCAAGAATAACCCAACACTTCTCAAGACAATCAAGATTAGCGTGGCGGAATTCAACTTTAAAGGATAAAGGGAGGTATAAAACTCCAGGTTTTAAGCTTAATAAGACCTCTTCAATCAAGTGTGATTGGCTCCAGAAAGATGATCAGGAAGGATCAAGACCAGTATTGTCGGAAAAATGGATCAAGAGTGTTATAAAACACTCAAGAATTCCAACAGGCGGAATTCTCTTTAACCAGCAAGGCTATGGTTGGTGTTAGGATCAGGGTCACAGATGAACGGATCAAAAATTTGAGTATGGAGGCTCAAAGGATAAAGGGGAAATCATGGATTTACCCAGGATGGGGATGAAGATGAAAGTGAAGAGGCCCTTGGGAATGATCAGATTATTTATTATTGTTGTTGGATGGATTGGTGTAAGACTCCAAACAGTGCTAGGCCATGGCAGTTCTTTGGAGGGGAAAGGTGCTGTTTAGGCTTCCCTCCTGGGTGTTACAAAAATTTTTAAATTTATCCAAGATCAAGGTCCAGAACCTGGTAAAGGAGGAATCAAGTAGTAAAGGATAAAGATGATAGTAGTTTGGTAGCAATGGAATAGCCCTATCTGAGCCAAGATTATGTAGGAAAAACTTGGACAAAAGAAGCTAAAGTTTGTTTAAAGTTCAAAGAACAAAGCTATTGTATGTAAACAACGCCCACAAGCTAATAACTCTGGTTGTCAGCAGAAGATTGGGGATGATCAACTTAAACCCAACCAACCTCCAGGTTCTCAATGAACCTGCCCAACTCTGTGAAATCAAGCGCTTGAAGGGTACCAGATAACTGAGGGTGGCTGTACAAGAAAAAGCACCATGTTTAAGAAGCTCTCAAAGCAAACAGTAAACTGATTTGAAGAAAGGATAACCTCAAAAGTTCTCAAGGAACTCAAGAGTAGGATGGCAGAATGTAACTCCAAAAAAAATAAGGGAGGTATAACACTCCAGGTCTTAAGCTTAATAACACCTCTTCAATCAATCCTTATTGGGTCCAGAAAGATGATCAAGGAGGGATCAAGACCAGTATGGCCAGAGAAAGCAATCAAGGAGTGGTATAACACACTCAAGAATTCCAAAAGAAAGAATTTTCTTCAACAAGAAAGGCTATTGGTTGGTGATAAGGATCAGGCCACAGAGGGGCAAAGAATCAGGATCAATGGATCAGGGGGAAATCATAGATATACCCAGGATAAGGATGGGTATCAGATTTCAATGATAACTGGGGGGGACATATGCACACACTCCCATTGATGTTTGGAAAAGGCAAGGGAGAGCCCCTCCTTTTATAGACCATGGGTCCCTGTAGACTATTTACAAGAGATACTACAAATAGAGCGGGAAAAAAAGGTTTTTTTTTTTAGGATTGTCATGAGAAAACAAAAGGAAAAAAAGAAACAAAAAAAACCCCAAAAAAAGAAGAACTGAATCAAAGCCCTGCCCCATTCCAATGATGGGCACGGGCAAATTAGTAGGTAGTGAGATGCCCGCGGACATGCTGATGGGCCCGGGCAACATTTGAGACCCAGGGGGGCAACAGAAAAGCCGGGCGGGAGACTGGTGAGCTGGAGGTGTATCAAGGAAGTGGTGCAATGGTTTCAAAAACAGCAAGCAACGCTTGCGGTTGTTTGCCAATGGATTGGGTTTGGGGATTGATGATTTCATGGAACTGATTTTGATCAATTGATAGGGCCTCTGAATTGGGCTAGTTGTTGGAGCAGCAGGAGGGTAAGACGGGCCAGATGGGTGGAAGGTAGAGGACAAGTTGTTGGTTGTTGGTTGTTGTTGTGGGAGGGTGATCTGGGATGAACTGATGGCTAGCAAGTATCACCTGGGTAAATCAATTGTTGAGTTCTCTCTGGTGATTGGAGATCCTTTGGGCAATGGGACGATTGAGTTGGAAGGTATTATGATTGATGGTTGTTGGGTTAGCTTCATCCTTGAGTTGGATCAATGGGGTAGGACTGTGGCTGGTCACCAAAAACCACAAGCAAGGATTGCCGTCATTGGTTAATGGCCAATGGTTCTTGAATGATAGGGTGATGATGATGACTTGGATGAAGCGAGAAAAGTTGCTTGCTACCGGTCCTTGGCCCAAAAGGGAAGGAGTACCGTCAGAGAGGGGGGGATTTGAACACAGGACTGGGCGCTAGGAACCCAAGAGACAATCCTGGAGGACTAGGAGAGTGGGAGCTGGAAGTTTGGGAACTTGATATGGGAATCATTCCAGATCAAAAAGTTTTTTTTTTTTTGGATCTAAATGGAGGATATGGAAAAGTTCATAAAAATTTTACTTTGCCGTACTGGTCCAGAGGTGTCCCAGATTGGGCACCACATCGGTGAGATGCCTGCAAAAAGGCAGGGGAGAGCCCCTCCTTTATAGACCAGAGGCCTGTAGACTATTTACAAGAGATGTTTACAAATGAGAGAGGAATTTTTTTTTTGAGGGTTGCAGATGAATGTTGGCAACAGGATCCGCCTGACATGGGAGGGAGAGATGAAAAAGAAAAAAAAGGAAAAAATAAAAACAAGCTACGAGAGGTAGAAACCTGCCCGCATCAAGGATGACGGTGGCAGTCAATGGCAGGTTCCCCCGGCCGTGGCCACAGTTGGTTCAGGGACGATCAAAGTAGGACAATGGAGTAGGATTGTTGGTCACGCGCAAAAGTTCCAATGGCCCCAAACAACAATTTTTGTTTGCAGGAGTTGGAGAGAGAGATCGGGTAGAGGATTGGTTGGGAGCAGAGAGAGGCGGTGGAGGGGATGAGGAGCATGGAGAGCACAAACTGACCAATTGAGAAAGATTGGGCGGCGGCAATGATAGTTGGAAGAGGTGGGTGATGGCCATTGCAACAAGTGACAGCTTCATTGGTGTTGGCATTGTTGTTAGCTTAGTGAAAGGTTTCCAGCGGCAAAAATGGCGGCTAGATTGGATAAGCAGCATGATTGATTTAGTCAGGTGAAAAAGACTGTCCCCATGACCAATTGCGCACATGTGATCAGGTGATGGTTGTGAGTTGGAGCAGTCACTGATGGCTGCAAGTCCTTCCTTGCGGTCATTGGTCCACGGCGGCAAGGATGAGAGACAGGGCTGGACGGGAGCGGCAAATCAAGAGTTGATGGCCAATGAAAGTTGCTTGTGGGATGCTTGGAGGAGGATTATTTGAGTAGGGGATGGCTAACCACGGGCCCTTGACCAAAAAAATCTGGGGCAAGCATGTGCAAGGGGGGGGGAGTTGAACAGAGGAGGCAGGCACTGAATGGCAAAGGAGGGCCTGCCTAGATGGTGTAAGACTCCAAATGGTGCTAAGCCGTGGCAGTTCTGTGGAGGGGAAAGGTGCTGTTTAGGCTGCCCTCCTAGGAGTTACAATAATATTTAAATGTAACCGGAATCAAGGTCCAGAACCTTATGGATGAGAAATCAAAGTAAGGGAAGAGGATAAGAGTTGTCGGTAGCAATGGAAACAACACTATCTGAGGCAAGATGGTGCAGGTAAAGACTTGAACAAATAAGTCAAGTTTTGTTCAGAGTTCAATAGAACAAGGCAGTTGTAAGTAACAACGCCCACAAGCTAATAACTCTGGTTGTCAGCAGATGATTAGGAAAGATCAACTCAATCCCAACCAACCTTCAGGTTCTCAATGAACCTGCCCAACTCTCCGCAATCAAGCGCTTGAAGGGTACCAGATAACTGTGGGAGGCTGAACAAAACAAAAGCAATTTGTTTATGAAGCTCTAGAAGCAAATCAATAACGAATTTGAGCAAGAATATCCCAACACTTCTCAAGGGACTCAAGAATAGTGTGGCAAAATTCAACCTTAAAGAAGAAGGGAGGTATAACACTCCAGGTTTTAAGCTTAATAAAACCTCTTCAATCAAATGTGATTGGCTCCAGAAAGATGATCAAGGAGAGATCAAGACCAGTATGGTCGGAAAAAGGGATCAGAGTGGTATAACACACCCAAGAATTCAGACAGGAATTCTTCTTCATTCAGCAAGGCTATTGGTTGGTGATAAGGATCAAGGTCACAAGGGACAGAGTTTGAGTATGGAGGCTCAAAGGATCAAAGGGAAATCATGGATATACCCGGATAAATTGCTCAGATAAGTGGGGAAGGATGCCCACGGATAAGTTGATTACTGATGATGAGGGAGACAGATGAGATGATATGATGATGGTCTCCTGGAATCCTCTGATGCTGGGCCAAAAGGCAGGGGAGAGCCCCTCCTTTTATAGACATGAGGCCCTGTATACTATGTACAAGAGATACTACAAATAGGTGCGGAAAAATGAAAACATAAAATAATAATAATAAAAAAAAAAGACATGAGAAGAAAAAAAACGAAAAAAAAAGAAATGTCGCCCGCGTCGAGAATGACCGCGGGCAACCAGATGGACATCCGCGACAGCGGTCGCGGGTGTTGACAACGGCTGTCGTCGCCTGATCAGCGGCGACAGTGGGGTGAAGTTTCCAACGGCCGCGAGCGGTCGCTCGCGGTCTTCGGTCGGATCAGATGATGGGCTGGTTCGAAGGATTGACAGCCATAGGATGATGGTTGATAGGCCGCATGATAGGCAGGAGCAATCGAATTGGGGTCAATTGAGTCACCGAGTGATGGTTGATAATTTGAGAGAGCAGCGGGTTGCGGAGGTGGATTGGCGGGTTGAGTTGAGGAAGGGGACTGATCGCGGGATGAGTGATGATGGGAGTCGTTGGTTGGGTTAGGTAGGCAAGGGTCGATCGATTGGCGAGTTGATAGAGACCATGACCATGACCATGACCATGATGATGGTGATGATGATGATGACTCGGATGAGGGTTAACGACCGTTGCGACAAGCAACGGCGTCGGTTGGATGAGAGGATCCGGAAGGTAGCGATGGAGAGATGGGTGAGTTTGGTGGTGAGGATGGAGATGAGTATGGATGATCATTAGTGGTGAGATTGATGATGATGTGATGATGAGGATGATCCGATCGAAGAGATTGTCAAAGGTGGTCGACAATTGCTCACGTCGCCAAAAGTCAGGGCGGCGAGCGTGACAAGTAGGAGTTGAACATAGGAGGGGATCAAAACGGAATGACAGGTAAGAGGCCTGTCCTAGGCCGCTAGGACAGGGAGGAGTTAAGAGATGGGGGGAAATGAAGGTACCCATAGGGGTACAACCGAAAAATATTTTTTTTTTTTTTTTTTTTTTTTTTCAGTGGTGTCCCGGATTGGTCACCACAACAGCTAGGAGAGGGAAGGTCTGAGAGAGTGGGCAATAAATAGGTACCCATAGAAACACAAGAGATAATTTTTTTTTTGAAGTTGTATAGATGGATAGCGGGATGTAAAAAAAATCAAAAATTTCCATAATTGATGAGGTATAATTGATTGATCACCACATCTCTCCCCAATTTACAGAATTTCCCTAGTCTGAACCTCAAACTTGAAGGTATAAAGAGGAGTAAAAATACAAAGAAATTGAACAGAAAATAGGTCATTTCTTGATCTTGAGAGGGGTTCAAGAGTTGAAAAATATCTTGATCCAACAAGAAGAGCCTTCTGAGATAGGTTGCCTCCACAACAATGAATCTTGTTGAATTTATCAGCAGAGAACCTTCTGGCCAGTTCAGTACCATCCAGCTCCTCCATAATATAAGATCCACCTTTAACTTGGAGAACCACCCAATAAGGACCATTCCAACAATTTCAGAAAGACTTGCCCCACCAAGTCTCCAATGATTTCTTATAAGCTAAAACTAGATAACCAGGGTTCAAGGAGTCCCTGGTCCAATTTCAGTTCTTTTCCTGCCAATACTGGAATGATTTTGCTCTGGACTCCATCATATTCAGATAAGCTTTGTCTTGAACATCTTCACTTTGCTCCAGTTGCTTGGATCTAGCAACTAATAGATCAGTAGTTGAGGACACCTTGTCCCAAGGGATACCCAAGAAAGATTTCATTTCCAGATCCAAAGGGAGAACTGCTCTTTGGCCAAAGATGATTTTGTAAGGTGAGTAGCCAGTAGTCCTTTTGGTTGAGATTCAATGGGAGAAGAGAACAAGAGGAAGGAATTTGCAACAATTCTTTCCACTTTCACCAGCAACCTGAAAAAGTGCAGCCTTCAAAGAAGCATGGCCTTGTTCAGCCTTGCCTTGGCCTTCAAGATAATAAGGGTTAGTAACTCTATGTTGTCCAGAAAGAGATTGGATCATTTCAGAAATTTTGCCACCAAATTTTGAGCCACCATCAGTAGAGTAAGATTGAGCCAGGCCATAATGCATTGTCCAGGTCTCATAGAGGAAAGCTGCCACTGATTCAGAGCTAAGATTCTTAAGAAACTTTTCTTCAACCCATCCAGAAAAATCATCCCTAGCCACAATGAGGTACTTAGTACCACCTGCCGTAATATGAACCGCGTCCATAGGAATCCTTCCAAAGAGATTGGAATGCCCAGTGGGATAAAAAATTTCATCTGGATGCCTAACATCAAGTTTTTGACAAACTTAACAACTCTTGCACCATTGGGAGATGGATTTCTTCAGAGATGGCCACCAGAATTGTTTGGATAATTGTTGATAAGTTTTGTTTTTCCCACAATGACCAAGACCTTTATGGAGACTTTCAAGGACAGAATCTTGTGTAGAATAGATAGTAACAAAAATAAGAGCACAAGGATTTCCTCTTTTCATAAGCTTAGAACCTTGGAAAAAGAAATTAGTGGACTTTATTTTAAGAGATTGAAATTCTTTAGAAGAGAGATCAGGAGGTTATTGGAGAGTTAAAAGATGCTTCTCTAATTTAATCCAGAAGCCTTGTTGAAAGCCAGAATAATCTTGAGAAGAGAAAGAGAAGACATGTTGTATTAAAGGTTCTTCTTCATCAAAATCTATTTCAACATCAGATTCCTTATCTCCAAGAGGTTTTCAAGATAAAACATCAGGCATGGTGAAAGATTTCCCAGGCTTATGAACAATGTCAAAAGAAAAAAGCTGGATAAAGGCCACCCAAAAAGTCATAGGAACATTGATCATCTCAAAAATGGATCAAGCATCAACTTGCAGCTCAAAATGATGTCCCCAGAGATTGGTTTGAAGTTTCTTCATCATTTGAGCCACAAAAAAAAGTTCCAATTTGGGCTGAGAGTACCTAGACTCTACATCTGAAAATAGCAAATATTCATAAAGAGCAGGATGTAAACAACCATTTTGATCTTCCTGGGTAAGAAGAGCCCCAACAGATTGATAAATAGAATTGAAAACCAGCTTGATCTTGCCAGCTCCAGGTCCATAGCAGATCTTCTTAAAACCTATATCTTTTCCAAACATCATCTTGAGCAACTAAAAATAATGTTCATAATCTTGGGTCCAAATCCATTCAGCATCTTTCCTGGTTAGACAACATAAGGGTGCACATATTTTGGATAAGGATGGGATAAAGATTCTAAAATAAGTGACAACACCTAGGAAGCCCCTAACTTCAGTGGGATTGATTGGAGTAGGCCAAGAGATGATCTTGTTGACTTTGGATGGTTCCTTCCTTCTTCCTTCCTTGCAGACCACATGAATGACATTTCCAGAGCAGGGACACAAGCAGCCAGTTTGGATACAGAGACAGTAAGGCCAGATTCCTTGATTCAAAACAGAATCCTTTCCAAAGTAGTAGCATATTCCCAGATAAAACAAAGAGTTCCTGAATGCCGAGGTAAGAGCTCATTATCATAGTAAGAAACTTGACCTTTAATTCCACCATTGTCAATAAAAATACCAGAATGATCAGGGATTTCATCCTGGAGGATCCCCATCATCTGCGCCTGATAGACTGCAACCAAATTAGTGGCACCTTGAGGCAATTGAGTAAGTTTAAATCAACCAAGAGTAGTATTGAAGGTAGTGAGAGGGAAAGAAATAGGATGTAAGGATTGTTTGTCATAGCGTCCCATAATGTCCCCTAGACCATAGCAAGCTCTCCCAGAGAAGGATTTGACAAATTCTCCAGTAGCAGGAGGAATACCAGATTCTTTAATAGTAATTTTATTAAGAGGTTGTAGATCATGAACTATTGTAAGTTTAACATTACTCTTGAGGACAAAGAAGAAAGGGCTAAAATAACTAGAGGTTGACTGCTCATATAGGCCAGTACCAACTTGTTCCCGGACCAACTTGATAAATTTGTCAACTTTAGCAGCAGGGATAGGGATGTTCTTCTTTTTCCAAGGATCATGTTCAACTACAGGGATGATATAAGTGAGGTCATAGGATTCTTTCAAGAGACCTCTCTTGTCTTCACAGAAAGCAATAGATTTTTCCCTTCGAGATAAGACATATTTGATCAAATTTAACTCATCACAAAGGAACCACCCATCTGGAACAAAGTTGACCACCTTCAGACTTTCTTCAGTGAATCAACCATTGGGCACAAAGGGACCAGTAAGAGATTGAGGAAGACCACATTAAGGATCACAACATAAGGGAAGACACATGAGAGGATGATTGAGGTTGAGGGGCATGGGCTGGTTGACTGGCTGGAGCTTCTTGTCAACTGGCTTTTACTTTGTGGCAAACAAGAGAAGTTCTTGTTTCCTCCAAGAGTTTACCAGTGAGACTTGATTACAAAAACTGAGTCCAAGTTCCAACATTTTCCATTTCCAATGTTCTGCAATATCCTTGAAGGGGGCCTTTTCCATAGAGGGAGAACCAGGAGATAATGTGTTTCTCACATGTGTGGCACAAGGTAGGGTTTCAAAAATGATTTTAGAAGGTTGCCCTGGCAGTGCACAATTGGGAAGACTTACTTGTACCCCAAATTGCCTTCACTGAAGCCCATATTCCTCCATACTAAAACCACCAAGAACAGAATTGAGATCAGGATCTAGTTTAGACTCATTAAGGAGATTCAAACTGGAACTGAGAGAAGATTGATCAGGCCTAAGAGTACAAGGAAAAGAAGACACAACATATCCAGAGAAAGAAGGAAATGAGATACTTTGGATTTTTCTGTTTTGACATGTTTTTTATTTTTTTTATTTTCTAGTTTAGATGAAAAAGGTGAAAAGAATGAGAAATAAGCCTGGGGGATGAGATTTGATGCTTGAGTTGAAGTCTGAGGCTGAAAAGAAATACAACTATTAGTAGGATCAACTATCCCCATAAAAAGAGAGGAATTAGAGTTATCCTTCTGCTTCCCCTTTAAAGATGATTTAGAATAATGACCAGGAAAATCTCTTTCCCAGAAACCAGAATCCAAAGAACATAGAGAAACTTCAATTTTTCTACCATCAGCATCAGTGAGAAGAATTCTCTTCCCAACATGATCAGAAAACATCAGGATAGCACCAAAATCCATCAAGAAAGGTTGTCCCAAGTGATGAGGTCAACTGGGCCAGTATGAGTGTGAAGTGGAAGGATAATGATTACGTGAGTCAATGAGAAGACAGAAACAGAAACAACATGATGATAAAAAGGAGAGAACCAGAAAATGGTGAAGAGACGGCGTACCTGGGCCAGTATGAGTGTGAAGTGGAAGGATGAGGAGAAGAGATCCTTCCACTCACTGTGACTGACCCAGGTATACTATACAACTTGTGACAGGTGAGTGAAATTTGTGAAGCATACAAATGAGAGAGAGTGGATACGTCCAGTCAAACACCCCCCCTTGCTGCACATCAGAGAACATAGGGATCAAGAAGAAAAAACCATAAAGAAAGAAAGAAGCAAAGAGGAAAAAGAAAAATCAAGGAACTACACCAAACATCCAACAATGTGTTTCAAAAAGGACTCTGCTGAGAGGCTTGGTAAGCATGTGGGCAAGCATGTCTTTGGTCGACACATGAATCAAGCTTAAGGAGTTTTCCTGCACACATTCCCGAAAAAAGTGATACCTCGCATGGATGTGCTTGGTACGCGAGTGGTACTTGGGGTTCTTTGCAAGTTCCTTGGCGCCCTTGTTGTCTACATCCATTGGAATGGGGTCCTTGGATCTCAGAGAGAGTTTGGATAGAAGACGTTTGATCCAGAGGGCCTCTTTTCACAAGTCGGAAAGAGCTTTGTACTCAGCCTCAGTACTCGACAGAGACAAGGTAGTATGCTTGCAAGACTTCCAGGTGATTGCACCCACACCTAGACGGTACACGTAGCCCAAAGTGGACTTCCGGTGTGGAAACTTAAGAAGAGTTACCTTTGCAAGTTGTCCTGAGTTCCGGAAGTTATTGGTCTAGCGTCTGTAAGATGATTGGGCGCAATGAGTTTTAAGAAGAGAGAGTGATGATATGATGAAATTCCTTCCTTCACCTTCCGTAAGGTGATGATGATCCTCCCCAACCCGGAGTTGAGGGTGAGGTCTTGAGTCCTCCCCCTCAACTCTAGCCTAAGTACAACCACAAACAACAAGAAAGAGTGATGAAATACAACCCTAAGCCGCAGAACCCTAGCCCAACCCTATCCCTCCATCCCTCGCCATTACCCGCGCCCTTTGGTATTAACTTAGCCCGGTTTGTCCTTCTCATGGCGCAGCCCTCCGCGGCGCCCTACTTGGAGCCCCCCGTGCTTCCGTCCGCGCCGTCTGAGGATCCCGCAATCCGCGGGTTGGCCCACGCTTATTCCCGCGCGGGCCTCCCCAGCGCGTATAGCCCATGATTTCCCCGCCCTCGCCTTCTGGACTAGACACCGGCAAGCTTGGTTGGGCCGGCTCCATCACTTGGTCCGCTTCTCCTGGGCGGGTCGCGGCCCGGCGCCGCCTAAGGTAGGCCCAACCCATACCTGGTGCTGAGCCCCGCAGCCCCTACTGCTGAGCCCACAGCAGCTGCTGCTAAGCCCGCAGCAGGCACTGCTGAGACCGCGCGCACGCCAGATGCTGAGCCCGACCTACCCAACTGCTGAGCGCGCAGCCCGCAATGCAGCTCTCAATCCAGGGTTATAAATATGACACCACATCCCCCCCCAAGTTGAGTTCTGTCCCCAGAGGTCCTTCTATCATCACCTCGCCCCTGCCGCACCTACCAAACCGCTTCCACCCCCACCCCCAGTCCACCCTTAGCCGTCTTAGCCATGCTCCTCCTCTGCTCCCCACCATTGCCATGATCCTCTGCAATTTCTGTGCCCGGAATGGGCTAGTCTGCACAATCGTCCCTGGTTGACGTGCCTGCGGTTCCTGCCGTCGCGGTCACTGCCGCTGCTTGCTGGGGGAGGGTATGCCACGCCCCCCACCCTCATCCGGGTCTCGTCCCCGGCCGGGCAAGAGGGCCCATCCAG
Source organism: Puccinia polysora (assembly GCA_025617555.3). Lineage (NCBI taxonomy): Eukaryota > Fungi > Basidiomycota > Pucciniomycetes > Pucciniales > Pucciniaceae > Puccinia > Puccinia polysora. The sequence continues at coordinate 45,110,931 of CM062617.1, forward strand.
ACTCGTTCGTGGTTTCGGACAATGAATCGGTCTCAGAGCACTCGTGGACTCCTCCTGGATTGCCCCCTGGCCATCCCTCCCCAAGCTCGGACCGCAACTCCACCTCTCCATACCGTCACGCTGGAATTCCCCGCAAGGAGAATTACCCAAACTTTGCGGCGTACCGGGCGGCCATGCGATTCTGGGCGGACCGGGTTTGGGTGACGCAAGGCACAAGGGACCCGCGCCTTGATGAGATTCTCCGTGTTTGTTCCCCTGGTCCTCCTCTGGCTCCCGCTCCTCCTCCAGCTCCGGCTCCTCCAGCCCCGGCTCCGAGCTTGACCCCTCCTCCGGCCTCCCATCACTCGTCGGACTTGGGCAAGAGGCCCCCGACCCCGCAAGGCACCCCTCAACCGCCCGCGTCACCCATCATTATCCCATCGTTGCCTCCTGTCAGTCCGAACGGTCCAGATGGTCCCCCGGAGGCTGCCTCCTCCCCGGTCCCACCTTTCCCCAACCCGCCCAAGATTCCGGACATTCCTGTCCTCCCGGCTCTCCCGCTTGCAAGGTTCAATGCGATGGAGGACAACGCGGACGGGCTACTCTGGCGATTCCTGGCGGTCCCTTGAGCCCACACCACTGATGACCATTGGGAACTCTTGGAGGCCTTCCAAACCCTGGTCGCGACGGCTTGCGCGGACGCGGAGGATATGATGAGGACCCGCTTGAATTTGATGGATTGCCCTCCCCCCCCTTTTCCTATTTTTTTTTTCTTTTTTTTTTCATAGTTCCTATTCCGCGCCCTTTTGCAAAGAAATGGACTTTTGCCGCGCGATCTTGTGAGAGCCTTGAGAGAATTCCGCGTACACGCGTTATGAGTGAGAGTGAGATTGAGAATGAGAGCGAGGTTGAGAATGAGACAAAATTGAGATCCGCGCCCCGCCCGTGCACTGAGCCAACGAAGTTTTCCGGAAGGTACCTGGTCCGCCCCAGCCGAACTGCCACACAGTTCCCCGTACCCACCCTGAAATAAACAAAACAACCCTACACCAGCGCGCACACAGTTATCCCAGAGAGAGAAAGAGGACATAAGGGAAAAGAACACTCTGGGGTGTCTAGCTGTTGCCGCTTTGAACCGGCTAGAACACCCCCTTACCAAATCAGACTCGTCCCGCGCGTGTTCCACCCATAATCGACACCCATTACTCCATACACAAGACAACAGGTTGAGAGAAAAACAGAGAAAAGATCCAAACCTTAAAGAAAAAGATTACTATAATTTTTTTTTTTGTGATTGGGCCTGCGCTCCTTGTCCCGCGTGCCCATCCGCGGGGCTTGTCCTCGCGTTTAAGGACCTGGCTTGCGCCGCGCCCACGTCCCTAAAAACCAAACATAGCCAACACCAGTACCAATTTGTGAAACCAATTTATACAAGAAATAGGAAAAGGATATTCTGGGGTGTCTGGTCATCCCGGCTGTGAACCGGCTAGAACACCCCCTCACCAAATCAGGTTTTTGCCCTACTCGCGCCCCCCTGACTTGACGACTGTCCCCAGTGACTCGTAGCCTTTTACTCCTCCGGGGCGGTGCGTCAAGCGCGGGCTCCTCCTCAACCGAAGAACCCAACCCGCCCATTGATCCTGGACCCTTGGCTTTGTCCCGCGTGTCCGCGCCATTGCCAGCTGTCTCGTCAAAGGAGGTGGAGCCGCGTGCAAAGAAGCGCTTCACGTGCAAAGCCGCGGCCTTCCGTTTGAGCGGCGCCCCATCCAATTCCTCAAGTTGATAACTCCCGCCTTCAAACTTGGATTCCACGCGGGAGGGGCCGTTCCATTGGTTGTCAAAAAGCTTACCCCACTGAGACTCCAAACTACGGTTGTACAGCAACACTAATTCCCCCTTCCGCAACGGATGCCGGAGAAAATGGGAACAGCGCTTGTCCCAGTAGCGGACAAACGCCATCCTGGTCTTTTGCAACCTATCTGCGGCCTTTGCCAAGGTCTCGTCCCGCCAGAGAAGCTGTTTGGCGCGCGCCTCCACAAGCTCCGCAGAGGTCTTCACCTTCCACCAATCGATGCCCAAGAAAGTCTCCAGTTCAATGTCCACCGGAAGGACAGGGCTCTGTCCGTAGAGGAGTTCATAAGGCGAGTAGCCCATTGAGCGCTTGACCGATATCCTGTCCGCAAAGAGGACCACTGGAAGGGTCTCCTGCCACGGCTTCCCGTCCTCGCCACACATCTTCACCAGCGCGTCCTTGATCGGCTGGTGACCGCGTTCAATCATCCCGGCACCCTTGGGGTAGTACTCTGTGACCCGCCCAAACTTAGCCCCGCAGCTCTGAACCAACCCCATCAAGCGGCCTTGGAACTCCGCGCCCCCGTCAACGGTGACCATTTGGAGAGAACCATACCGCGCGAACCAATCTTCCTCCAAAAACTGGGCGACCCTTTCTGCCAACAGATTGACCAGCAGACGCGCCTCAACCCAACCCAAAAAATTGTCCCGCGCGACCAGAAGGTACGCAAACTTCCCCGCTTTGATGTGAACCACGTCGAGGGAGACCCGTCCGAACAAGGCGTCCTCCCCCGTAGGGTGACCCACCTCCCTTGGGAGCCTAGAACTCCGGCTCTGACTGAAAGAACAGTACTCTTATTTTTCCAGAGTTTTGATTGAAAGAGTTGATAAACGAAAAACTGTTTTTGCATCATCAGAAAAAGAACATTAAACAGAAGCAGATAGAACAAAACAAGAATCATACCCAAGGAGTATAAATGACAAATAAAATTACTCCTATAAAACACTAGTGAACCAACACACGCCTTGGACTGATGCAATTGAGAGTTGAGACAATTAGATCAAGAGTTAGAATTGAGAAGAAAAAAAATGAAGGAAAGAAAGAGATTGCACCGAATTAATATATGATCTTTTCAATGACCTGACTTCTTCTCTTTCTTCTTGATTTTGTTCAGTGGTAACATCAGGAAGGAAAAAAAAATAAAAGAGAGAGTCGGCGAGTAGAAGAGACCGTTGGCCGGGGGAAAGATTTTAGCCGCAACTAGAGGACAGCTACTCAGGTAGACTATGCATAGTGCTCTGAAGCACGCGCATGTGACTATGAATAAATAACTATGAATAAATAATCACCGCGTGTAGAGAGACATAATTAAATGATAGAAAAGCAATGAGAAGAATAAAAATAAAATAAAGTATAATAAAAGAAAATATAAAGAAAATAAATAAGTAGAGAAAAATAAATAAGATTGCCGTAATCCAACACCCCCCCATAATTCAGTGTGATCCCAAATCAAAACACCTGGACGTGAGTAGCTTCAAACTTTGTTTGTTGGAGGCCTTCGTCAGAGAGTCTGCGACCATGGAGTCCGTGGTGATTAGATAAATCTGAACTTTGTTGGAGGAAGGCTGTTTGCGGAGCCATTTGAGTTTCATATTGATGTACTTTGTCTTGGAGTTCAAACCGAAATGCTTCAATTTATCAACCAGTCCCTTGTTGTCCACCAAGAAATTGGAAGGGCCGGTAACTGAGTCCTGCCACAAGTCGGCAATGACAGAATCGATCCACAGAGATTCCTGTGCCCCATTGCTCAGCGCATTTAGCTTGGCCTCCGTGGATGAAAGAGCAATGTTGCATTGTTTTCTGCTCTTCCAGGCGATTGGCGTAGACCTCCAGAAAATGATATAACCCGTCTGCGACCTTCGCGTGTGCGGATCATTGGCCCAAGTTGAGTCAGTGTATATGTGTAAGGGGTCCGTTCCTCAAGGATCTAGCCTAAGGGAATACTCAAGAGTACCCTCCAGATATTTCCATACATGCATTACCTCCCTCCAGTGCGAAATCCTGGGATATTGATTAAACTGGGATAAGATTGAGGCCGCAGCCGAGATATCCGGTTGTGTACGACAAGCCAAGTAGTTAAGTACTCCGGTGAATTTTTGGTAGTTCACCCCCAGCTTTTGAAACTTGGCTTCTTCATCACGTGAGGCAGGAACCAGTTGAATCCCCGGTGTTAAAGGTGTGAGAACCGGCTTCACGTTGGAGAGCTGTAATTCATCAAGGGTTTTCTGAATAATTTTGGACTGGTTTAAGACGATAGATTTGCCCTTACGTGTGTATTCCATACCTAAAATGGTGTCGGGTTGATGAGCTGATGAACGCGGAAATTTGAGCAGAAACTACTTCTCGAACCAGTCAACTTCTCCAGCTACAATCAAATCTTCTACGTGAAAGAAAACATAGAGACGACGAGAGGTGTGGGTTTAAAGGCATGGATCCGCATTGGACTGAACAAGACCAATGCTTTCCAGCCAGGCGGTCAGGGTATTATACCAGTTTGAGGGTGCCTGTCGCAAGCCGTACAGAGATTTCCTAAGTTTAAGGAATTTCGCGGACCAATGGCTTTCTTTTGGCGTGAGAATGTATAAGTCCTCATCTAATGGAGCAAAGAGGAAAGCAGCCTTGACGTCAAATTGTCGTAATTCAAGATTTAGATCTAACCCACATAATAGAAGAAGGAGAAGCGTGGTGAACTTTCCGGTTGGTGCGTATGTTTTGCCAAAATCAATTCCTGGGGTTTGAAGGTTGCCCATGATGCATAACCAAGATTTGCGCTTTTCAGGAGATAGACTTGTGGCCGGTTTGATCTTGTCTACCCACATAGTCCTAAGGAAACAATCAGGCTTGATCTCAGATTCCACCCACACTTCCTGGGATTCAATCTCATCCAACTCAGCTTTTCGTTCCGCAACCCAGGCACTGCCTTTATTCACAAACGACCCATACAAATATTTCTGAGGTTTGACTGAAGTCGTCCGTAAGCGAAGATTATAGGGGTCGGAAGTAGGTGGAGGTGATGATTCAGCGACCTCAGCTGTTTCCCCCAAAGCAGGATGAGTACAATCGGGAACGCTCTCAATGGAAGATGCCTCGCTGTTGATCAGAGAGTGAGGGATATTCAGGTTCGGATCACTCACCAAATCAACTGGAACGGCACTTGACGTGAATGATTCATTGCACCAGTTCCCCACATCTATGTCGATGTCACTTTAGAGCTTTGTGATATTGGAATCAAAATCGAGGAAGGTGACATGCTTGGTATCTACTATCTTCTGATCGGATGTTAAAATCTTATAAGACAGCAGGTCATCTTCATACCCAACAAGTCTTCCACAAAGACCTCAAGGTTCCAGCTTAGAGAATGAAGGTCTATCCTTGTAAATATACGTGACCGGATTACCTATGGGATGAAAGTAATCGATATTCACTGATCTTCCTTTGAAGAGTTCATACGGAGATTTTTTTGACTTGTGTGAGGGTATTTGATTGAGTGCGAGTGCGCACAATTTGATAACTAAGTGCCAGAGATTCTTGTTGAGCTGAGAGTCATAAAGAACTGTCCAAAGTGATTCCAGGATGAGTCGATTAAACCGTTCAGCAAGCCCATTCTGTTGTGGTGAGTGGCCATTTGAAAATGTTTGTTTTATATTATTCTCGGTAAAGTACTTTGAGAGGGTTGAGTTCCAGAATTTGGTACCACGATTGGAGTGTAAAATCATTGGAGTGTAGTTAAATCTCTTCAATTTGATGTTGATGAGAAGAGGTAAAACGCTGGCAACATTGCTTTTGTTCCTGATTGGTATTACTGTGAAAAATCAAGTACAACTATTGACTACAGTGAGAAAATAAGCATCGCCATTAGAACTGAGAGGATGGATAGGCCCAACAAGATCGCAGTGCAATTCTTGAAAAGGCCTATCAGCCCGAGCATGTTTATTATTGAAAGGTGTCTTGGATATCTTGCTGATTGCACAGGCATCACACATTGACTCTTTCTTCAGGGGAATTTCTAGCCTTTGACAAATCCTACTGTAGCTTGCATGTCCCAGGGATTTGTGAACAACTTCATCGTGGGTAAGAAAGGATACTTTATTGACTTCCGCGTTGTCAAAGTGAAGAAAGGGAATATTACAGTGATAGGTTCCACTTTTCTTCCAATTCAATTTTTTAATTGAGAAATCATCAGTATCAAAGTTGACATCAAATCCGTCTAAAACAAGTGATCGCATAGATAGTAGGTTTGCAGTCAAACTAGGTGAGTAAAGCACTCCTGTCAGAAAGATTACTTTTCCAACATTATCCGCCAACTTCACAGTCCCCACACCATCATACTTAAGAGAGTCCTTCCCTGAGCTCGTCAAGATGAATCCGGTTAATGATTGGTCTAATTGAGAGAAGTGCTTGGAGTCAGAAACAATGTGTCTGGAAGACCCAGAATCTACTACAAAAGCATTTGTAAGAAATATTGAGCTCGTGTGAAAAGAGCTGACTGTAGTGGCTTCATTCGTCTTGGAAGGTCCTGCTTTCTTCTTTCTTGGAAAGGAAGGTCGAAGTTGCGGGTAGAGTTTCCAGCATCTGACCTCCGGATGATTGGCCTTTGGATTGTGCCATTTATTGTCACACGGCTTCATACTAGAACTGAGAAACGAAACAGTAGTGGTGCTTTCCTTGGTACTGTTAGTATTGGGGTCTCTATTCAAGAATCTATTGTTGTTGTGCATTTGTAGATGTTCAAGTACTTGTTCAGGTGTGATCTTTCTGTCCAAGTGCGTGATTTGTTGCACAATGGTATCAAGGTTGGCGGGAAGCTTTTCAAGGATCAGATATGCTAGAATGTTGGTAGGTAGGTCAATTCCTACTTCATGCAAGCGCAAGATGGATGTCTTTGTGTTGGTGATAAATCCAGGAATGTCGGATGGAGAAAACGGGGCCCAAAGAAACTCTTTGAAAACACGGGCACCATTAGAGGCGTGGTTTGAGGCGAAATATTCATTAATGTTGGCCCAAATTTGATGTGCATCCTTTTTGTTTTCCGCGGTTATGAAGTTCGCTTGTATGGTGGTGTCAAGTTTAGAGGTGAGGATGGTTCTTATTCTGACATTCTCCATATGGGTGAGACCGATTGGATTTCCAGCGGCGTCGCTATTTTTCTTGGTGAGTTTAGCAAACAAGTCCTCTTGAAGATCCATCATGTTGATGACGCAATTTTGCCATATTGAAAAGTTATCGGGAGTCAGCAGTGGAATTGCTTCAATAGCCGTCTTGAGTATGGTTGCCGTTAAGGAGTTGGTCATCTGGGTTTCTGGTATACGAGAGGGATTAAGATGTACCTGCTTTCGACCGTTAATTGTGAAAGAACAGTACTCTTATTTTTCCAGAGTTTTGATTGAAAGAGTTGATAAACCAAAAACTGTTTTTGCATCATCAGAAAAAGAACATTAAGCAGAAGCAGATAGAACAAAACAAGAATCATACCCAAGGAGTATAAATGACAAATAAAATTACTCCTATAAAACACTATTGAACCAACACACGCCTTGGACTGATGCAATTGAGAGTTGAGACAATTAGATCAAGAGTGAGAATTGAGAAGAAAAAAAATGAAGGAAAGAAAGAGATTGCACCGAATTAATATATGATCTTTTCAATGACCTGACTCCTTCTCTTGCTTCTTGATTTTGTTCAGTGGTAACATCAGGAAGGAAAAAAAAATAAAAGAGAGAGTCGGCAAGTAGAAGAGACCATCGGCCAAGGGAAAGATTTTAGCCGCGACTAGAGGACAGCTACTCAGGTAGAATATGCATAGTGCTCTGAAGCACGCGCATGTGACTATGAATAAATAACTATGAATAAATAATCCGCGCGTGTAGAGAGACATAATTAAATGAAAGAAAAGCAATGAGAAGAATAAAAATAAAATAAAGTATAATAAAAGAAAATATAAAGAAAATAAATAAGTAGAGAAAAATAAATAAGATTGCTGTAATCCAACACTGACAAGCCGCGCATGACTTCACCCACTTGCGCACCGCGCGTACCACCCCCGGCCACCTGAACCTTGCTTTCACCCGCCGCCGCATTTCAATCTTGCCCCGATGCCCAAGGTTGTTGTGAAGACACCGCAGAATCACCTCCTGGTCCCTCCTCAATGTTGCGACCACCAGGGGCATGGGGGTGCACCGCCGCCATAGTTGCCCCTCCTGCAAATAGAAGTTGGTTTTCCGCCATTTTGCCCACCAAATTACTGTTTCCAATGTACCTTCCAGAAATTTGAGACCCCGCAGAAAGAAGCACAACGTTGCGTAACGCCCGGACTGCTGCAGCGGAAGGGGAACCTCCGTCTCCATCATGCCCACCCGGATAACCGGAGATTCCACATCCAAGTGTTCTGCTGCTTCAAACGGATCCTTGCGCGGGTACCGCAACAGTGCTTTGGGCATTGTGAACGTCTTCCCTGGAACATGAACCACACTAAAGGCAAAGAGCTGAAGGAAAGCGACCCACCTAGTCATAGGGGCGTTCAGCAGCGTCGGCAAATTGATCATCCGCGCCAGAGCCTCCGCGTCCACCAAGAGTTTGAAATTCACCCCCCAAAGCAAATGCTGCAGCCTCTGCACAATCTTGGTGACCCCGCACAGTTCCAACTTCAGTTGCAAATACCAACTCTCTGTTGCTGTGAAGGTTACGGATTCATAAAGAACCGGCCTATCCTTACCATCCTCCTCCTGCGTCAGAATGCCTCCCGCGCCGAGTTTGCTAGAGTGAACAACCAGGCGGATCCCTCCCAAATCATAGTCAAGGTCCCGGAGGACAATGTCGCGCCCCACAATCTCCTTGAGCTTTGCAAAGGCAGCGTCACACCCCGCTGTCCACTCCCATGCCGCACCCTTACGCGTCAGTGCCCGCAGCGGACTTGCCACCTCTGCAAAACGCTCAATGAACATGCGGACGTAGCTGCACAGCCCCAAAAACTGGAGGATATGCGAAGGCGTCCGTGGAGTTGGCCATTCGAGGAATTTGTTCCGTTTCTTCTCCGCGATCCTCCGCCTGTTGGCGCCCACCACATGTCCCAGCACCTCCAGCGCCGGAAAGCAAACCGCCAACTTACTCCCCGACACCGTAAGCCCCGCCTCCTCAATCCGGAACAAGATCCGCTCCAACGTCCTCGCGTATTTCCAGACGAAGCGGAAAATCCTTGGGGCTTCCTCCAACACCGCGCCCCCATAGTCCGTTTTCGGCCCCTTGATCCCCGCATCGTCAATGAAGATCAGAGCACCCTCCAGGATGTTGTCCCGTAGTATCCACGTCATCTGAGCCTGGTAAAATGCCACTGAGTTTGTCGCGCCCTGCGGCAGCCGCGTCAGCTGCATTCTTCCCAGCCCTGTTTCAAACGCGGTCAACAGCCGCAAATCGGGGTGGAGCTCCAGCTGATTGTACCCCCCCATCACATTGACCAGTCCTTAACACGTGCGCCCTGCCATCGATTCCAAGAACTCGTCCACCCGCGGCGGCAATCCCGCGTCCCGGATGGTGAATGAATTCAGCCGCTGCAGGTCATGGACGATCCTCAGCAACTTCCTGTTCTGTTTAACAACCGCAAAGATTGGGCTAGAGTAGCTCGATGTGGACTGCTCATACAAACCCGTTCTAAAGCGCTCCCGGACCAGCTCCAGAAAGGGCTCCCGCACAGTCCGAGGGATCGGAATTGGCTTGATTTGCCAGGGTTTGTGCGGCACCGTGGGGATTACGTAGGGGTTGCCAATCTCTCTTCTCAACAATCCGCGCTCGTCCGGCCCAAAGGCGAGGGCCTTCTTGCAAAGCACCAATACCAATGCCAGGAAATCCTTCTCCTCCGCACTCAACCACCCCGCCAGCCCAAAGTTAAGCGCCTTGATCCTTTCATCCGTGATCCGCGCCAAGCGGGTTACCCACCCCAACGTCTTCAATGGACTTACCCAGGGATCCCAAGACCAGATGATCGGTCTCAGGGGCCCATTCAGCCCCTGCGGCATTGGTTTGTTCTGAGGCCGGACCTTTCGCGCCACAGGCTTATACCACCCCGCGTTACACCTAACCATCTGCACGCGTCCGTTGTCGTTGTTGTGGATCCTGGCAACAATCAACCCGCGGCTTTTGCCTTTGCTCACAAGCGTGGCACTATGGTAGGGTTTTTGAAACGCAGTACCTCCCGGTGACGCATACCGAGGAAAAGAACTTACTTCTGCCCCCCGCGCCCTCCGCCCGCTCCCCTCCCCCCCTTGCTCCTCCCTAGTCGGCTGCCCGCGCGAGACCGGAGCCTGTCCTGCGCGGTTGCCGCGGTCAACTAGGCAAAATCCCCCGTGAGGCGGCCCTTGCAGCCTTTCCCCCTGTTGGATTCCGTCTCCTTGCCAGCCGCCGCCGCTGAACCCACTTCCCTTTCCCGTGGTCGGAGATCGTCGTCTCAAACCTGGCCCCAGACGCGTCCTCTACCGTCAGCGCCTCTGTCCCTTCCTCCTTGTTGAACGCCATCCGGGCCCGGAACCCGAACATAAACGGTCAACTCAGGATCACGTTGCCGCACTAGACCAAAAGGAATGACAGCGGCTTCCGGACCTTTGCGACCTCCACCTCCTCTCCTTCCACCACCCCGTCCACCCGACACTCACCACCGTTGAGCGCCCGCAATCCCATGGCGCACTTCCTCCGGACCAACCCCAACTCTTCCACCAATCTCAACAGGAGCAAGTTAACCATCAACCCGCTGTCCACCATTGCCCACACCTTCCAATCTGCAATCTTCATCAAGACGTAGGCAAGCGGGACCGACACGGACTTGGGTGGGCACAACTCGCGCTCCCCCCCTTCCTCCGCCGCGTTCACGCGCTGCACCGTTGCTGGAACCCTGCCGCGCCCATACTCCCTTAACGCCTGCACCATCTCTTCGACAACCACCAGAGAGACCGCGGCAAGCTCCCGTAGTGTGAGAGGGACCGGCATCTTGCTCCCCATCACCCGCCGCACCACTTCTGCGGCCTTCCTTCTCCCTCCGGAGCCAGCTGACGGTGTGTCGCCCAACGGTCCTTGGGCACCAGTCTTTGGGGGTCGAGTCGTCAGCCGCTCCTTCACGTCTACCTCAATCTTCTCTGACAAGATTCGCTCATCCGCCGCCAATGCCCTAACCTCCGCCTCCACTCGCGGAGCTCGCCACGTGCCGGGCCCAGTGACAATTCCAAGCAACACCCGAGCGGCCCCTGCAGACTGCGCTCTCGCCCTGAACTGGTCCAATGGGGACGGGTGGTCGGGCCCAAAACTTACCGGCTCAACCATTGGAAATATGAAAGTCAATCCGGAAGCGCGGACCAATCCCCCGTCCATATCCCTTGTCAACTCCGCGCAACCCAACCTCCAATGTCTCCTGTCGCCACAATATGTGCAGATTCAGGCCGTGAACCCTCCCGAGGGTCTGCTACCAGGCCGAGGACCCCCCACCACGTGGGGCGGCTCATCGCGCCAAGGAGGCGGGGGCGGAGCCGTTGACTGGATCGTTGGCTGGGCCGTGGGCTGTGCCGCGGGCTGCGCCGTTACCCAATTGAGGAGTATCCGCAGATCCTTCAACATGTCCGTCATCTCATTCACCGGTACCTCCATTGTACCCGGCCGACTTGTTGTGGATGGGCCCGCGTGTAGTTCCTGCGTCAGAGGCGGGGCTGAGGAAGCCGCTGGTCTCTTCGAGGCTGATGGGAACGCCCTAGCCGTGTCCTCAATCAGTTCCTCCAGATTGATCTTGCTCTCTACCGCCCTGTTGATTGCTCTCAGGTCCGGGAGAAGGATGACACTCTGGTCCACCAACCGCAATACCATCCCGTGCTCGAAGAGGTGCCGCTGAACCCCCGTGCAAAGTTGTGGCGCAAGCCCACCCAAGAACGCCCGTTTCATTGCCCCCGTCTGACCCGCCACCACCTGGTTCTTTGCTAAATAACTATAGATACGGTCAAACAGAGATTTGTACTTGGACAAATCGTTCCGCGTCCGCACTCCACCTTGCGAGATCGCATCCGCCGCTGCCCGCTCAAAATCCGTTTCCCAGAAGAGGGGTTCTTGCTTTCCCCACCTCGCCATCATCTCGCCCCGGAGCCTAGTCCAGTCCCGAGCCTCGTAACCGGCCATATCCTCCACATCCCGCAGCTTACTTTTGTCTGTGATGAAGAGAAAAATGGTGCGGACCTTGTACTTGCCCGTCGCGTTTTTGGAGTCCGCAATATCCTTGAACCTCGCAAGAAAACACCTGATATCGGCAGTGTCAAACCAAAGATGGGGAAATTTCTGCGGCCTAAGCCATACCCGCCATGGGGCCTTGGCCGCCTCTGAAGGCTCCGACCGAGGGGGGGCAAAGCCGCCGGTCCAAGTGGTTGGAGGTGGGGGAGGTGTTGGTCCGCCAACTCCCGCCCGGGGGGGAAATGAGGGCGGATTGGTCAATCCTGGAGTAGTTGTTGGCAACATCGCGTACGCTATCTTCGAGAGACTGAGACGAAAGGTGATTTCCTGGCCAGACCCCCAGATGTGGAAACTTAAGAAGAGTTACCTTCACAAGTTGTCCTGAGTACCGGAAGTTATTGGTCTAGAATCTGTAAGATGATTGGGCGCCAAGAGTTTTAAGAAGAGAGAGTGATGATATGATGAAATTCCTTTCTTCTCCTTCCGTAAGGTGATGATGATCCTCCCCAACACGGAGTTGAGGGTGAGGTCTTGAGTCCTCCCCCTCAACCCTAGCCTAAGTTCAACCACAAACAACAAGCAAGAGTGATGAAATACAACCCTAAGCCGCAGAACCCTAGCCCAATCCTATCCCTCCATCCCTCGCCATTACCCGCGCCCTTTGGTATTAACGTAGCCCGGTTTGTCCTTCTCATGGCGCAGCCCTCCGCCGCGCCCTACTTGGAGCCCCCCGTGTTTCTGTCCGCGCCGTCTGTGGATCCCGCGATCTGCGGGTTGGCCCACGCTTATGCCCGCGCGGGCCTCCCCAGCGCGTATAGCCCATGATTGCCCCGCCCTCGCCTTCTGCACTAGCCACCCGCAAGCTTGGTCAGGCCGGCTCCATCACTTGGTCCGCTTCTCCTGGGCCTGTCGCGGCCCGGCGCCGCCTAAGGTAGGCCCGACCCATACCTGGTGCTGAGCCCTGCAGCCCCTACTGCTGAGCCCGCAGTAGGCACTGCTGAGACCGCGCGCACGCCAGATGCTGAGCCCAACCTACCCAACTGCTGAGCGCGCAGCCCGCGACGCAGCTCTTGATCCGGGGTTATAAATAAGAAACCACACCGGTCATCCCAATCCTCAGCCCAGTCCGCATCTGAGAAGCCAGCTATTTCCAGTTTTCCCCCGAGCCTGAGGCGTAACTGCAGCCAGTGAGTTTCAGTGGGGTCTTGCAGATGTTGGGAAAGTCTATTAACAACAAAGTAGATATCTGGTCTTGTTCACTGTGAGAGCCAAAGCAGTGAGCCAATAAGTTGATTGTAAGGACCGGGGGAGGCTGCTTTGTCCGGTGCCTTGTGCTTGATATTTTTGAAGTCGGAACTGGTGGTTTTTTGGATTGTATTGAATTTTCCACCAAGGAATCTGGAGCAGAGATCATCTACATAGTTAGCCTGGTTCAGAAAGAGCAGGAAATTTGGACAATTGTGATGTATTTGAAGAGAAAGGAAATGATGGAGATCCTTGTCGGCACCTATTGTGAAGGTTTTGCCCAGAGAAGCAATGACGTTATCAACAAAAGCGGGTTCTCCAACAACAGCCAAGTCATCCACATGGGTGGTGAGAGCCCCTGTTAGCTTACCATGTTTGGTTTGGAAATATAGCATTGGGTCATATTTTGAGTTGCGGAGTCCAAGCTGGGTGAGTGCCTTGTGCAGGCAAAGATTCCATTGGTGCGGCAATTGTTTCAGACCATAAATCAACCGGTCTAGTTGACAGACCCATTTGGGGTGGAGAGGATCAACAAACCCTGGCGGTTGTTCCATGAGGACATCATGATCAAGGCGGCCAATCAAGAAGGCCGTTTTGAAGTCAACTTGCTGTCCTTTCCAATCATTCAAGGCAAGCAAGCTTAAGATGACGCAAAGAGTTTCCAGTCTGAGGGTTGGGAAGAAGACCTCCTGAAAATCGACCCCTTGAGTCTGCGAGTAGCCCATAGCTACCAGACGCCCTTTGAGATTCTGTATGGTATGGTCCGGTTGTTTTTTGACTTTGAAGACCCACTTTGACTTGATAATCTTATGCTTTTTGGGCCTGGGGAACAGCTTCCAAGTTTGCATACCAAGAAGGGAGGCAAACTCCTTGTTGGCTGCTTTCAACCATTTGCCTTTGGTGGGCAATTTCAGAAGTTGCCGCAAGGGTTTTGGAGTATCCACATCCGACTTGGGTACCACACAATGGACCACTGTCCATAGCCATCCGGAGGTTGACAAGAGCAAGACGAGCGTTGTGGGGTTGTAGTAGTAGGTACGGGAGGCCACGGAGGAGGAAGGGAGATGTGGACAACCGGTGGAGTGGAAGCAGGCTCCAGTGACGAAGGGCTAGGTAAAGTAGATGTGGGAGGAATTGGACTAGGTGGGGGGGAAAAACGACTGGGAGGAGGGGACGGGGAAGGCTTTCTGAAAGTCAAACAAGAGCAAAGGCGGTTGGCAGGAGCGTGCATGGATGCAGACAGGCGCTGGTCAACACCCCCCCTCAGAGGGATGTTTAGTGGCTGAGTGAGAGTGTGCAACTTGACATGCGGCGGAGCGGGATTGAGAGCTTCCGGGATCCCGGGCCAAGATGGTTCCATGGATTTTTTTGGCCAGGGAGCCTTGATACTGATAGGCAAGGAGGAGGGGACAAGTTTTGCATTGTATGGGAAGGTCAGATCATCAAATATTACATCGCGGGCTTTTACTACCGTCCGTTTCTCCAAGTCCCAAACTCCCACCCCGTTTCCGTTCAATAGATGAGAGAGGAGTATAGCCACACGTGCTTTACTTTTGAGCTTCCTCCAGTTTGCGTCAGGTAACTTGTACCAGACATGGAAACCAAATTGGTGAATGTCTGAAAGGGGAATTGAAGTGGAGCCAAGGATGGACCGAGGGGATTTGAAGCCAGCGGGGGTGTGACACGGATAGGAGTTGTAAGAGTGAAAGGCATGACGCAGGGCTTCAGCCAGAAGGATTTTGGGACTGAGGCTTGAAGAAGAGCACATTAGACAATGTTGCCAATGGTTTGATTGGTGTGTTTGGAAACACCGTTCAGCTGAGGAGTATGAGGTGGATCCTCTTCATGGGTTATACTGTTTTGTAGAAGATAGGCGGAAAAGGATTGAGACATATATTCACCTCCGTTATCTGTACAAAGGGTATTGATTTTGAAGCCAAATTCACATTCAAAGGAAGATCAAAAAGTTTTGAAATAGGTGAAGACTTCACTTCTAAGTTTGATAGGGTAGACTGAGATGAATTTAGAGAAATTTTCTAAAAACATGACAAAATATTTATAGCCTTCTCTTGATGGGACCTCAAAAGACCCCACGTTGGAGTGGATAATTTGACCAGGAAACGTAGAGCGGTATGGACGACGGGATTTAAATGGGGCCCTGCTCATTTTTCATTGAACACAGATGGGGCATTGTTGTACCACTAGCTCATTCATTTGAGACGGATTGATTTGACAGCTGCAAAGAAGGTTTTTGAGGGGTTTAAGACCTAGGTGTTTGAACCGGATGTGGTATTCAAACAGAGACAGTTTAGCTGATGCAAATTGAGATACCTGGGATGAAAGTGAGCTCACAGGCTCCGAAGGAAGATAGAAAAGGTTGCCTTTGCAGTACCCCTCTCCTATTGGCTTTTGGTCAATCAATCCATCTGTGTTTTGATAGATTTGGCAGTTTTTTGAGGTGAAGATTACTGTAAGACAGAGATCACATATACCTTCTATTGAAATAAAGGGTTTGTGAAGCAACGGGACAATTAACGTTTTGATTTCTTTGTTGACCTGAAGAGGCGGATTCCAGGAGCCTCAATGAGTAGCTTTGGCAAGAGAGTGGTCTGCCAGTCAAACTGGGGTGTTGTCTGGAGAGATTTGTCTTAAAGAGGAAGAGAAAGGGGTCATTGAGACGGGGCACCCTGAATCCAAGTTGGCATCAGTGCCTGTTGAGTAGGCACACTCGATAGTAGCCGCATGTGCGGTGTGGACTTCAAGTTCTGATCCTGAGTAATTGGTTTCCTCTTGGGAGTGTCTCCATTCAGTGTTACTGGAGATGGCCGTTGCAGTCGTTCTTCCAGCATGGGCTGGTTGTTTTGGGTCCTTAGAATAGTGCTTCTTGGAACGTTGGCCGTCGTGTTGAGGCTTGCGGGAGGATTTGTGCTCCATGAGAATTCTACGGGTGTTGTTGCAGTTATTTAGGTTGTGAACGTCTGCGTTGCAAAAGTAACAACATTTATTTGGTTTTTTGCTAGGATCTGACTGTTTAGACTTGGAGGTAGCCAACAACACAGATGCTTTGACTTCTGACTGTGACTGGCGACGGGTGTGTTTGTTTTTCAAAGCGAGGACAATGGTTTCAGATTTTACGCCATCTTGATTCATCAGAGATGACACGCAGTGCAGCCAGTCCTGTGGAATGGAGCTGGGTAGGGCCGCTGCATGGAAATTGTCTGCCGTCAGTGGGTTTTTGGGTGATATGAGAGAGTTAAGTTGCTCGTAGAACTTTGCCATGGTGTCAATATGGGTGAGGATGTCATCTCCGTCCATCTTGGTCAGAAGGAGCTTACAAAGCCAATACACACGCCCGCCCATTGTTTGGTCTTGATGAGCTTGGTTTAGAGCAAACCACATGCTGTAAGCATGTCAACAATGTTTGCGTACATACCAAAGGTTGGAGGTGTTGATGGCTTGAGCAATGAGAGCACAGAGAATTTTGTTGTCTTGAGCCAGACATTTGTTGGGTTGTCTGGACAAGGTTTTTCCAAGATGTAATCCAACCTGGCTGCCTCAAAGTACAAGGTTACCACAAATTCCCAATCCAGGTAATTTGAGTCGGGTCCAGGAGATTGGAGAATTGGGAGTTTGGCACTTGGAAGTTTATGGGTGCCCAAGAACAAGTCTGACTCAAGATTGATCATATTTGGGGTTTGTGGAAGAGCCATCTATCTGAGAACTGCTTTGTTGTTAAGAATACGGATCCTAATAGGGTGCAAACAGCACGCAGTGGTGTTCTGGGCTCATAACCTGATGAGGTTGACTGGGCCAGTATGGGTGTGAAGTGGAAGGATAATGATTACGTGAGTCAATGAGAAGACAGAAACAGAAACAAAATGATGAGAAAAAGGAGAGAACCAGAAAATGGTGAAGAGACGGCGTACCTGGGCCAGTATGAGTGTGAAGTTGAAAGATGAGGAGAAGAAATCCTTCCACTCACTCTGACTGACCCAGGTGTACTATACAACTTGTGACAGGTGAGTGAACTTATTTAAGCATACAAATGAGAGAGAGTGGATACGTCCAGTCTAGCACCAAGATCATAGGCCCTTCCAAAAGAGTGATCCAAAAATTACAGGTTCCAACAATATTTCAACCAATCCTGACTAGGAAATCTTCAGCAATACCAACAAATTCACAATATTGATTACCTATCCAATAAACGGCAGAATTGAAGCTGACCCTAGGACTGAGTTTGAGTTTACAGGCCATAGCATCCAAAATTAAGTTTAGCTGAGATCCAGAGTCCACAAGAGGAGAAAAAGTTTTAGCTGAGTCACCAAGATAACAGGGGATGAAACCAAGAGGACAGGAGTAAAGATTGGAATCTGAAAAAGGACTAGCTCCACCAGATTCCTCCATCAAAGTGCCAAAGGAGACCTTCAATTTTTCAGGACCAATCTCCACATGTCAACAAGAGAACCATTTCTTCATTCCTTCATCAACAGATGGAGAGATCAATAGGAGTTCAGCCACAGATAGATCAGGAATTTTGAGATCAGAAATTTCCTTTAATACTCCTTCCACAGCATTGGGGTGGTCCTTGGAGATTCCCCTTTCAAATCAAAATTTGAGCTGGGTTGAGGGAGAATGTTCAGGCAAAGCAGGAACTAAGATGGGATCAGAAGTTTGAGGTGACTTGGATGATGGAGAGGGATCTGAGTGATCTGGAAACCTTTCCATGAGTGGCTCCTTTTCCACCTCCATGTCTTCTACATCAGAGGAAGGAGGCTCAGTTGAGGATTGAATTTTGACTGTTTTTTGAAGAATTGAAGTTGGCAGGGAAGGGGCTTTGTGAGTTTCAGGTTCCTCATGTTGTTTCCTGGCCAGATCAGATTGATAAGAAGTCCCAGCAAGACTGGAGGAAGAGATAGCTGGAGAGTAACAAGGTTGAAGAGTACCACAGGAAGATTGGAAATAAAAGGAAGAAAGGGATGCTTTCATTGGAGGTGGAGGCTGATAAGAGGCCACCACATGAAAAATAGGGAGAGAAGAATCAAAAGGGATCAGAGCACCGTTAGGAAGAACAAACTTTTTCCCCTTCTGCTCCCCCAACTTTTCCTTTATATCCTTCTGAAGTTCCAGGCATCTTCCAGTTCCATGGCCTTCCCTGTGACAGTAGTAACAGACCAGGGTAGATTTAGGGACAGAAGCAGAGGGTTAAGGATTAACAAGAGAAGAAATATTTTGATAAAAGCTCAAATCATCTTGGTGATTTTGTCTTGAGTAGTAGGTTCTTCAGTAGAATTAGGATCTGCTTTAGTTCTTTTATCTGCCATCATCTTTTCCATAATATTGTTGGATTCTTTAAAAGAAGGAGAATGGACTGGTTCAGTGGTTGTAGGTTTTTCAAAAGATAAAGCAGTTTGACCTTTAACAACTTCATCCGCAGTACTCCTAAGGATAAGAAAAAGAGGGATCTTGAATCAATTATCCCTGGTCGTGATCATAGATCCAGATTTGACCAATTTTTCCTTAATCCTTTCCTGTACAGCCAACAAAAAATATTGGAGAATTTTGCTCAAACTTTGTCCACTGAATTGATTTCATTGTTTTGGATAAGATAGTTTTGGTAGGATCCCAAACCTTCCTGAAAGAGTGGAAGTCAGAGGCTGAAGAGAAACCACCATTCAAGATCCATTGAGAGACAAGAGAATCCAAATCCTGCAAAGTAAACCAAGATACATCTAATTTATCCCACTATGTCAACCTAGCCTCCTTCAAGATTGTCCAGTCAAGGTATTTGAATCTGTTGAAAGAATAAATTAATTCTATAACTTCATCAGAGGAGATAAAGAATTGTAACTGGCAGACAATATTTTATTTGCTTGCTCCATCTACTTCAGCAGCCATTTTGTCAGAGTCCAAGAACCGTTCCACATTTACCCCATTGAACCCTAAGTTCTTGTTCTGGGGTTTTATCTTGACAATCTTTAGTCAAGAAGAGGTGGTTTGAGTACCAGTAGATTCCATTCCAAATAAAAGAATTCCTAGAGGATCCAAAGAGCAGATTTCCAAAGTGGCTCACAAGTGTGGCAAGAGTAGGGTTTCACAAAAAACAACAAGTACCTTGCCCGGATGGTGCACAAATTTGGAGGACTTACTTCTAGGATAAGTTGCCTCCACGGATGAGATCTGAGAAGAGTGAGAGATTTAAAAATTGGAGGCAACTAAAACCAGACATTGATTGCCATCAGAAACAAAGAAAAATAAGAAACAGTGAAAGAAACAACTAGGGAAGAAAGAGAGGAATAGTAACCTAAAACCAGAATTCAACGTAGTGAGACTGCAGGATATTCCTTAATTGGAACTGTAACATGGACAATAGATAAACCCTATATAGCTCTGATTGAGACAAATAATAGGCAAGAATAGTTAGATTACTATTTTGACAGAGAGTTTTAAGGATGAAACTTACCTGACTCAAAACACCCTCAATCCAAGGACACAACCAATGTAGTTTTGTGAGGAAAGAGGAAGGAAGTGTGCGCAAGTCAGGACATAGGTAGTACCTGAGAGACAATTCAATCTAGATTATTGGAACTGGTGCATGCGTGCGGGAAATGAAGAGACGCATGCAGAGGTCTAATAAAATCCCCAACACATGTGAGAGTATGTGAGAGTAAGATAAAAGAAATGGATAAAAATGAAATAAAGAAAACTGATAAAGAAAGGAAACTGAGAGATAGTGAATGAATCACAAATTCAACAGCCACCCTATCTCTCAGGTTCATATTCTGCATACATTTACCGCATTGAGACAAGTTTGTAGTATCTGTCTTGATACCGGTTTTGTCAAGAAATTGGCATAGTTGTTTTTTGATGAAACCTTTCTTAGACAGATGGTACCTTTCTTGAGCTCCTCTCTGATAAAATGATGACAAATGTCAATATGCTTGTTACAGAAGGAGGAGTGGTTGGCTTGCTGAAGTGCAAGCTTGTTGCAACCTTTGTTGTCTTCAAAGATAGGGGTAGGCATGAGCCGCTTGAATTGAATGAACTGGGTCAGGATAGTGGTCAGCCATAGGATTTCTTTCACCCCATCTCCTACTGATTTGTACTCAGATTCTGTGGTGGAGAGGGAAATTGTTTTCTGATTTTTCAACTTCCATGTGATTATATTCCCCTTCCAGGTAATTAAGAGCCCAGAGATTGATAGACGGGTTTGATGACAAGTGGCCCAATCGGAATCTACATATGCAACCAGTTCCTTGGATGTCTCGGTCTTCCAATAGTTGAGTCCTTTGGAGCTGGTGTATTTAAGATAGTTGATCACCTTCAGTGCGGCATTGAAGTGAGTGGTGTTGGGATTTGTGAGAAACTGTGACAGGTAATTTTTTGCAAAAGTGATGTCGGGTCGCGTGTTGCAGCTGATGTATAGCAATTTTCCAATGATCTTCCTATAGTCATGGCTGGTTTTCAGGAATTCCTCGTGCTCTTCAGTCGTGGATGCTAGTAGTTTTCCGTTTGGTTTGAAAGGCATCAAGTGTTCTTTGTGATGAGGAAGATTATATTTTTTTGACCAGAGAATTGATGTAGCTTGACTGAGATAGTTTGAAACCGCCTGTAGTGACGTCAATGTTGATGCCCAGGAGCATTGAAGCTTTACCTAGATACTTGATTGTAAATCAAGACTTGATCAGCTTCTTAAACTTCAAGGGATCTTTGTTGAAGATGGCTATGTCATCTACATGGATGTACAGCCAAGTTTCTTTGAAAAAGAAGACACAGTTATCCGCCTCACTTCAATGAAAACCTACGCTAATTAACCAAGAGCTGAGAGTCTGATACCAAGCCATAGGTGCTTGTTTCAAACTGTAAAGTGCTTCCTTGAGCTTGAGAGTCTTGCCTGGTGAAGTGGAAATATTAGCCAGAGGGGTGATAAAGATATCTTCCTTGAGTGGGGCGTTAAGGAAAGCTGATTTTACATTGAGTTGATGAAACAGAAAGTTGTTTTGGGCTGCATAAGTGGTCAGTAGTCGTAGAAATGTCTTGTCTCCCGTGGGAGCAAAAACACTCTCAAAATTAACTCCCTCCCTCTGATTGAAACCTTGTACACAAAGTCTAGCCTTGAACTCAATTATCTTGTTGTTGGCATTGCGCTTGGTTCGGAAGACCCAAACGCACTTGATTGCTTTAGATCTAGAGTTGATGGCTTGCTCTTCCCACACTTTGTATGATTCCAGATTGAGGAGTTCTTGATTCATAGCTTCTATCCATTCTAGCTTGAAATTTTCATTCAAGTCTTTGTCTAGAGTGACCGCATCTGAATAGTTTACAGCCAGATATAGTTGAGATCCTTCAGGCCTGGGATACGTGACTATATTGTTGGTACTGACTTTGCTGGAGCGAGCTTGATGAATATTTTTGATATTGGGTTCCTTGATGATGGAGTTGGATAGAGGAGGATCAGGATTGACCATTGGAACGGGATTTAAATCATTGGAAATAAGAGCTGATACGGCAGGAAGATCAGAGAAGCACAGAAATGGAGAATGAGTCAAACCGTTTCCTCCAAATTCCATTTAATTAAATCTTGCATTTGAGGTAATATGGACCTTACCAGTAGAGGGATTAAGAATCTTTTTTGATGAAAATTGGTTTCTGTATCCCAACATGATTCCCTTGAAACCAGGGATGCTCAGTTTGAAGTCACAATTTGATTTGGGAATATGTACAAATGAGGGGCATCCAAAAGGTCTAAGCATGTTGTAGTTGAACTTGGCGCTAAACCAGAAAGCGTAGGGGATACGTTTACCATTAGATATAACTGGCAGTAGATTTGGAAGATTGGTGGCAGTCTTGAAGGCCTCTTCCCAGTAGCAAGGAGGAAGCTTGCTGTGATTGAGCAGAAATCTTTCCATCTCTATGATTGACCTGTTTTCTTGTTCTACTAAGCCGTTTTGTTGAGGAGTGTAGGGAGGTGAGAAATGATGAGTAATCCCGGCTTCTTGGCAATAGTTCTTAAAATCTGAGCTTGTGAATTCACCACCGTTGTCTGAGACTAGGGTGATTAATTTTTGATTTAAACAAAGTTCAGAGGCTGACACAAATTGTTTTAGGGCCTTTAAATTCTCACTCTTGTTCTTCAGGAATGAAACTGTCTTGAAGCGAGAGTATTGGTCTACAATTGTTAAGAAGTACTTGAAACCACCTGCTGATTCAACTGAGACAGGACCTAATAGATCAATTTGCACAATTTCTAAAGGCTGGCTTGCAGCCTTGAAATGGCCATTGAACGGAGTGGTGTTCATCTTGCAGGTTTGACACACGTTGGGGTTGGAGCTAGTCTTTCCAGTAGTTGGGAAGAGTTATCTTTGAGTTGCGGATCCCGGGTGGCCAAGGCAATGGTGCCATTTGGAGTTGGGGTTTTCAGAGGAGAGAAGGTGTATAGCGGAATGGGTTGGACTAGTCTTAAATTTAGTACCAAATATTTCAAGAAGATGATTAACTGTTGAGCCAACAAGCTGGAACTTTTCTATATTGATAGAGATTCCTTTTCTCCCAAACCAAGAGATATTTGATTTTTGTACTAGAAGTCTGTCCATTGATATCAGGCATCTATTCAAATCAGGAATCAACAGAACATTCTTCAATACCATCTTGGAACCCTTGTGATTGATAAGTTTTGTGGTCCCTATTGCCGTGGCTTGATGGGCAGAGGAGTAAGAGCCAGATCCAACTTGCAGGTTGATGGGTTTTGAGGTGATGAGATACTTGGACTTGTTTACAATGTGATGGCTAGCCCCAGAGTCCAAAACAGGAGGTAGGGCTGTTGTCTTCTTGGATTCAGGTAGAATGTTTGGCATTATAGAAGGTATTGGCTGGTTTGGCTGGGTTCTCAGCAGCTGGAGTACTAGGTTCTATAGGTTGGGTGTGTTAGAATTTGAGTTTATATATATGTGACTTCCACTGGAGTTCAAAGTATCATTGATTGCATTGATTTGATTTATATTTTTGTTGTCATTGAAGTATTAAAATAATGGCTCAAATATAGCTAGGCTGTGTTCTCAGTAGTGATTGTCAGACTTTCCAAGCATAACATTTTACTTACCATGTCACTTAAACTGCTTATGCTAATTTTGCCTTATTCATTTTGTACTCAACCACTTGTTGGCCAATCATGTATTTAGTCTATATAAACATGGTGCTCTCAAGTGGAATTCATCATCTGTTCAATCACAACATCAACTGGAGTGTCCTTTTCCTCCTGTCCTCAGGTCCGTTACACTTGATGTTATAAGCTCCTTTTCATTCATTTCTCTTTAACTTAAATTTAACCAGAGCCCAAGCTCTTTTCTTTCTTATAGGGTGTGATGAGCTTGGGAAGCGTTCTTATTGGGTCTGAGATGAGGGTGTAAATGCCAGCAGCAAGAATCAGGATGTTCAGCAAGGGAATTGTGATGACCCTTTAAGAAAGGATGTTTAGGACCTTTCCAAGTTTTTTTTTTAAGCAGGGCAGTGGATCTGGTTTGTTCAGGAGGATTTGGTATAGGTGCAGATGTGTTGGGAAGTGCTTGGGCTGATTCTAGATGGGTCACTTCACGCAGCTTGTTGAGAACCAGAGTAGGACTTTGGAGTAAACTATTGTTGAGGAGAATGCTGTCGACTACATGGTAGAAGTTCACTGTTAGTTTAGCAAGAATGGTGTAGCTGAGTATATCTTGGGGAACCTCAAGCTTGATTAAAGCTAGTTTGTTCATGAGTTTTTGGCACTCTTGTAGATAGTTATGTAGATTTCCATCAAAGTTGTATTGGATAAAGTTTAGACAAATGCACCCTCTGTTGTTGGTGGATTGGGATGCGTAACGGTCTAGGATGGATTCCCAGATGAGCAAAGGTTTCAATTGGTTATTGGGGTTTATATTGGCGTCAAACACAGTGTTGCCTAAAGTTGGATGATAAGATCTGTAGCTTTGTAACTTTTTTTCTCTGTGGAACAGTCAAGGGATTGACAAGAGTATTGAATTCCGTATCCTTGACATATTTGAGGAGTCCTTTTCTTCAAAGATGGCTTCTCATTTGCATTACCCAGGAGGCGAAATTGGTTTCAACTAGGAGTGGGATATTAAGATATTTTGGACTGGGTTCCTCATGGTCGGACATGGTGGAGTTAAGAAATATTGATCCTGGTGAAGTTGATGAGCCTTGGGACTGTAAATCTATCAAAATTGGAGGCAACTAAAACCAGAGATTGATTGCCATCAGAAACAAAGAAAAATAAGAAACAGTGAAAGAAAAAACTAGGGAAGAAAGAGAGGAATATTAACCTAAAACCAGGATTCAACATAGTGAGACTGCAGGACATTCCTTAATTGGAAATGTAACATAGACAATAGATAACCCGTATATAGCTCTGATTGAGAAAAATAATAGGCAAGAATAGTTAGATTACTATTTTGACAGAGAGTTTTCAGGATGAAACTTACCTGACTCAAAAAACCCTCAATCCAAGGACACAACCAATGTAGTTGTGTGACAAAAGAGGAAGGAAGTGTGCGCTAGTCAGGACATAGGTAGTATCTGAGGGACAATTCAATCTAGATTATTGGCACTGGTGCGTGCGTGCGGGAAATGAAGAGACGCGCACAGAGGTCTAATAACATCCCTAACACATGTGAGAGTATGTGAGAGTAAGATAAAAGAAATGGAGAAAAATGAAATAAAGAAAACTGATAAAGAAATGAAACTGAGAGATAGTGAATGAATCACAAATTCAACAAGAAACACAGAGAAGAAAAGAAACAAATTGGATATCAAAGTTTGATTCCAAATATTTATGATGATGTTGGGACTGTAAATCACAAGGTTTCTGGTTCAACCCCTGCCCGGGGGACCAAATGTAAGACTCCAAACAGTGCAAAGCCATAGGAAGTTCTGTGGAGGGCAAAGGTGCTGTTTAATATGCTCTCCTAAGAGTTACAATAATATTTAAATGTAAATGGAATCAAGGTCCAGGGACTTGAAAATAAGGAATCAATAAATGGGATGAGTTTGGGAATAGTTGGTAGCAAAGGAATCAACACTATCTGAGGCAAGATGGTGGAGGGAAAGACTTGAACACAATAAGTCAAACTTCTGTTCAGAGTTCAATGGAACAAGGCAGTTGCAAGTAACAACACCCACAAGCTAATAACTCTGGTCATCAACACAAGATTAGGAAAGATCAACTCAATACAAACCAACTTCCATGTTCTCAATAAACCTGCAAAACTCTCCACAATAAAGCCTTTGAAGGGTACCAGATAACTGTGGGTGGCTCAAAAAAACAAAAGCAATTTGTTTGTGAAGCTCTAGATGAAGAGTTCTGAGAAATTTATTACCTAGAACAGCAGACTAAGGAAGCGGGTTTCAACAAACAAGCACAAAAAAGGAAATAAGGAAAGAAGCGGGATGAGAGCAGGAGGAGACTATCTCTCTTTGAGGAAAACAGCTAGGAAAAAAAAAGGCAGGATGAGACAAGAACAAGGAGACAGGAAGAGGAGAGCAAACTGAGGCAGTAGAGCAAGGATGAGCAAACAATCAGAGGGTTAGGAAGAGAAAAAATCTCACAAGTGAACAAGAATATAGATGAATCAACCAAGCTATGAGGTGATGGGTGATGGCAATGATTATATCAAGATTGTATCAGAGGCAAGGTCATATTGGAGTCAAGTTTGAGAAGAGATTGGAGCAAAAAGTTGAAAGCAGAGGAGATTGGAGAAGACAGTTGGAAGCAGATGATGGAGAGGATGATGGGAGTGGATGATGATGATGATTTGGAATGATCAGGTGGGAGCGGGAGTGGACAGTGTAGATCATGGAGATTCAGAAGATGGGAGTGGATGATGATGATGATTGGGAATGATCAGGTGGGAGCGGGAGTGGACAGTAGAGATCATAGAGATTCAGAAGATGGGAGCTGACAATTATGATGGTAAGTGGAGAGG
The DNA here is from genome assembly GCA_025617555.3 of Puccinia polysora. Lineage (NCBI taxonomy): Eukaryota > Fungi > Basidiomycota > Pucciniomycetes > Pucciniales > Pucciniaceae > Puccinia > Puccinia polysora. The sequence continues at coordinate 45,137,169 of CM062617.1, forward strand.
TCGGAGTTCGTGACAGTTATGTGACACCAGAGGGAAGTGGAGGCAAACCCACGGCTGTATCAGAGTGAGTGGGTGGATGGGAGATTCCTCAACACACCGCCTTTTTCAGTTGAGAGATTTAAGTATTGAAGTTACCATGGTTTTGACGGAGGGCTTATGTCACAAGACCACCCCACGTACTATAGGGCAATTCTTAGATGATCGTGAGCGCAAAGGAATACCAAGTGCAAGGGCAAGTGCAAATAGCAAGACCCAGTTGCGAAGTGCAAACTTGGTTATGCCACTCAACAAGCGGCAAGATGAATGGAAGGTGTTCCGAAGAAGGAAACTCAACCTGAGTCCGATGTGATAACTAGGTTGTAGCAAAATGCAAGAACGTATGAAATTTACTAACTGAGGAGACAATCATCAGGCAAGGGGATAGCCCTTATAAGGTAATCCAAAGTGACTAGATACAACCTGGTGATGAGCTAACCACAGGTGAAGAGGTGAGGCAATTAATGACAGGAACGGAATAGGAAATGAAGCAGTGGTATAGATCTGAGGTCTTAGCGTAAGTGCAAGACAATAGAATCTGACCGTACAATTGCATGATGAATTGGGATAAGAGCAAGTGAAGTTGAAGGAAATGAGAATGAGAGGTAATAGTGTATGTAGGGTAGGGACTAGTCCGATTGTGAACTAGACAGTAGTGATGGCTTGGTTAGACGTAGATGCGAACTAACAAACAATGCATTACTGAAGATGGAAGTCCAAGGCTAATGATTGGCCAGGGAAGGAGATTCGATCTCATAATGGATGGTTGACCGGTATGGAGTTAACTGGGAAGTTTGCAAGTATATACTGAGTTGGTCGCCGAGATTGGAAGGTAAGCGTGAGCCAGAGGAAATAGCGGATTGCACCATTGATGTTGTGCTTTTATTTGTGTCACGCTTTTAGACTGAGGTAGATGGTACTGATGAGGGGACATGTCGAAGTGGTGAAGACAATAATCCTTAAGTGCAAAGCGTGACAGTTGCCCGGGTATAAAGACGCGAGCTCCTGCGAGCATTCAGGTAAATTTTCCCATTGATCTCAAGTTGTTTAATTATCACTGTATACCCTTATAAATTACTTAATTCTTTACCCAATAGATTTTTATAAATTTTGTAAAAAATGTCATCATTGTCATCCCGCCGTTGCAAAAACTGTATTTTCTGCAACAAGCGTTGTATTCCCAGTACTGCCGTCTGAGGTCTCCGAGGAAAGTGCAAGCAATGTTGAATTGGCAAGGTGGCGTGTAACTTCCCTATAAATGTCGAGTCAACCGTCAAGGGTCCTTTGGAATCATCAAGGGAGATGTGAAGTCGTAGGTCCGCGCTGAGGGTCAATTAAAAATTACCACCATTGCCGGAGATCAAATACTTGGGGATGCGAGTGCCTGGTGAGTATTAATCAGGACTAACTAATGATCTTGTAATAATAACTAATTGTTTGCTTGTTTGCTAGTGTTGCCTTGTTTTCAAACATATACTACTAACACACCGCCACCACCACCATCTTACTGGGGACCGCCGAATGAAAACCGGGGGACCCAGATGAATGCCAAGGTGCGAGGCAAGGTATCGTGTGCAGAACCGGTAGGAGTTATAACTGAGGAAGCGAGGGAGGAAGAAAACACAGCGGAAAGAGAAGAGGAAAATGGAGGAAACAGAAGTGGAGAGAACAAAGAGGAAGCGGGTGAATTAGAAGAAGGAAATGAAGGAGATGAAAGGGAGGAATTGGCTGGGACCAAAGGAATGGAAGGTTGAGGCAAAGCGGATCCGGTGCGAGTTGTATTGCCGGTCAAAACAGATGCAAGGCGCCTGACAGACGATATTGGAGAAGGCACGTTGGGTTGCCAAAGGAAGAGAGCGTATGAAGAGCTCTTGGAGGAAGGTGGATGGAATGCGCAACCAAAGCAAGCTTGGGTTGCAAGGTGCGAGGAGATCTTTGAGAGGCACATCGTAACGGAGGTGCTGGTACTTCAAAGAATGTCCGCATTGATTAATGATGAAGACCTGGATACCTTTTGGTCCATGGTTGCAGAATTGAAGGCAAATTGGGAGGATGCAGAAAAAGAGATAAAAGAAACTTTGTAATTTAATGTATATTATATTTTTTTCTTCTTATATTAAAGAATTTTATTATTATTATTTTTTTTTTTAATAATAAGTGGAAATGAAGGGAAAATGAGAAAAGAATAACACAGTGAGATGGAGGGATTAAAATGATGAAATGATGGTGAAATAAGATAAGTTTTTAATGGGATGGAATATGGGATTGAATGTGATTAAGTAAGATAAATGTAAAATGGAATGAAATGGGATTGGATGGGATGAAATGGGGAGTGGAATGGAATGAAATTGGATGGGATGGAATGTGGAGTGGAATGGAATGGGATTGGATGGGATTGAATGTGGAATGGAATGGAATGGGATTGGATGGGAAATAATTATGATTGCCGAGGTTTGCAAGCGTAGCTTGCATGGAATTCTCAAATCAGATTGGGTGAATTGAAAAGGTGATGGGCTGGTTCCCACAAGGTGCAATCTTTGTTGGACTGGAAGCCAGGCCATTCAAAGAGGTATTGAAGTTTTCCTGTGCGTAACCTGGAATCCAGAATACAACTTACTTCCCACTCTTGATGATTGAGGACAGTTACTGGTTCAGGAGGAAGATGAGTCTTGCCCAGGTATAGGACTTGAGCTGGCTCTAGGAGAGAAACATGAAAAACCGGGTGGATACCTTGCCATTTTGCAGGTAAAGTGAGTTTAAATGCGTTAGGGGAGATGACTAATTCTAATTTAAAGGGGCCAAGCTTTCTTTTGGAGAGTTTGTGAGTTGGGCGAGTACTGTGAATGTTGCAAGCATTGAGCCATACTTGATCTCCTACTGCAAAGGTTGGAGCCAAAGTGCAAGATTGGTCTGCTTGCTCCTTATAGCGCTGATTTGCTTCTTCAAGGTTGGTGCAAAGTTGTGATTGAAGGGATTGAAGTTGTTCAAGGTAATTGGTAGCAGGTTGAGAAGGTGCTACGTGAAGGGAAGAGAAATTTGGGTTTCTACCATAAAGAGTTTGGAAGTGCAACTGTTTGGTGGAGGAATGAGTGGAGTTGTTGTAGGCAAATTTGGCTAGTGGGAGCCATTGCGACCAGTCTTCTTGTTGATAGGCAACATACATTCAAAGATATTGTTTGAGGATCTGATTAACTTGCTCAGTTTGCCCATCCGTTTCTGGGTGGGAAGCTGTTGATAAATTGCGAGTGATCTTCAAATGTTAGCATAGCAAGGTCCAGAAGCTTGAGACAAACAGAGATCCATGATCACTAACTATATTATCAAGGAGACCATGTTTCAAAAATACATATTCTATGAACAAGTTAGCCAAGTCTTCTGAAGATGCCCTGACATTACTGCGTAAAAATAAAGCCATCTTTGAGAAGCCATCTAATATTACTAGAATAGCATCATATCCACTAGAAGAAGGTAATTGAGAGGTGAAATCCATAGACAACGAGTGCCAAGGACAAGGTGGAATTGGAAGTGGCTGTAGCAGCCCATACTTCCGGTGTTTTGAGGACTTGTTACAATTGCAATCATAGCACGCGCTAACATAGTATTTTAATTCTTTGGTCATACCAGGCCAGTAGAAGTGTTGTGCAATCAATTGGTAGGTTTTATCCTGCCCATAATGACCAGCAAGCGGAGAATCATGCCATGACTCGAAGATATTTAACTTAATGCAAGAATTATCTGGTACTACTATACAATTATCATAAACTAAAAAGTTATTATAATCTATACTGTAACTGCTTAATTTCGCACTTTTGCAAAGTTTGATGCACTTGGGGTTGTCGCGTTGAGCTTGTTGGAGTTCGGAAGCCAAATCTTGTAAGCAAGCGATGATCAAACTGAGTTGGGCAGAGTGGGTTGAGAAGAGTATCCTAACATTTTCAGGGTTGTTTTTGGCAAAGGTACTCCCCCCCCCCTGGGTAAACGTTGTCCCAAAGTGATAAAGCATCAGGAACTACCGCTTGTTTCCCACGACGGTAGGTGATTGTAAAGTGGAACTTGGAGAGGTATTTGGCCCATTGGGCCTGTCTACGCGTGAGGACTTTTGAACTCATGAAATACTTCAAAGAATTAGATCAGTTAAAACCTCAAAGGATTCCCTAAGACTCAAAAGGTATGAACGCCATTTCTTCAAGCAGTAAACAATTGCGAGAAAATCCTTGTCATGAATCTCATAGTTAAGCTCTGCAGCCAGCAACTTGCAAGACTTAAAAGCAATGGGGTGAAAGAGAGAAGTGGAAGGAGAAAACTGCAAGATGACTCCTGCAATCGCATAGTTGCTTGCGTCTGTTTTGACAATAGTGCAAGCTAGCTTGTTGAAGTGAGCGAGTATCAGAGCAGTGGTGAATGCTTTCTTCAGAGCTTTGAACTCCAAAGCAGCTTGTTTGGTAAAAATAAAAGGAGTGTCTTTTTGAAGAAGGTTAGTCAGATTCACGGTTTTTTCTGCGTAACACGCAATAAACCTTCTATAGAAATTACTGAAACCAAGGAAAACTTGAAGAGATTTAACGGAAGAAGGTGGGGGCAAGTCCAATATGCGTTTGCTCTTGGCTGGATCCATTGATAGTCCTTGCTGCGAGACTATGACACCTACAAAATGAAGAGAAGAGGAATGGAACTTGCACTTAGAGTCTTTTGCAAACAGTTCATTCTTGCCAAGTCGCTGTAGCACCTCTTGCACATGTGCAATGTGATCTTCGAGGTTTCACGAGTAGACTAGTATATCATCAAGATATACCACAAGGTATTTACCTATGAGATCAGAAAAAATTTTGTTGACAAAATGTTGAAAAGTGGATGGAGCGTTGCAGAGGCCAAAAGGCATGATGGTATACCCATAGCTGCCAAACCGGGTCCTCATCGCAGTTAAATACTCATGACCTTCCTTAATGCGAATTAGGTTATAAGCACCTCAAAGTTCTAACTTCAAGAAATGAGTAGCTCCATGGAAGAGGGTAAGAAGATGTGACATAGGCGGTACTGGATAGGCAATCTTTGTGGTTACCTGGTTCAGTTTCCTGTAGTCAAGACAAAGGAAAAGTCTGCAGTCCTTTTTTGGTACAAATAGAACAGGGGAACTGGTGTTCAAATTTCTTGGTTGAAGAAATCCTTTTGCTACATTTTCCGCAATGTAATCTTGAAGAGCAAATGATTCTTGCGTCAAGAGAGAGTAAACTGGTCCTGGTGCTGGAGGTGGGCCAGTAAGTTTGATATTATGATCATAATGACGGGATGGAGGCAGTTTATCTGCTTTTGCAGCTGAAAAGACGTCAGCAAAGTCATGATAAACCAAGGGTAAAGACTCTTGAATGATTTCTAAATCTTCAATCTCGTCATCTTTGAGCACTGGGTTTGAGGTGCTTGCATGGTGCGAGAGGATTAGGGAGCTCAAAATACACCTTTTGGTTGGTGTCTGTTTCTCTTTGAAGGACCAGGAAAGAGGTAAGCTGGATAGGTAAGCGATAACTCCTAAATCTGAAGAGGGGATTTGAGAATGAAGGTCAGGATATTGCAAATCTCCTGGCGGAAAAGTGTCATCCAACTCAATGACAGTGTCAGTTAGGCTGTTTAATTCCTGATTGATGGAAAGGTTAGTGTTCTGGGGGCGCAAGGTTCAAAGGTTAATTACTCCTTCTTGCCAATTCACATCCGGATTCCAGTAAACTAGGAAATCATGGCCTAGAATGGTATCATCCATTCCGGGTATAGCCAAGACAAATAAATCCCATTCAAAGATGGGGAAATTGGAAAATGCAAAGGTCCATTTTGCCTTTTGGGAACCCCAATAAGACGGTTCAGTCGCACTACTTACTAGATGGATGGGAAATTTATCCATCTTGGAACGCGTAAGATTTTTTTAAGTGGCGAAAGATTCACTGATGAAGGAAACATTAGCGCGGGAATCAAGTAATACTTGATAAGGAGTGTTTTCGGAATGGAATAGGATAAATCTTGAACTCAGAGCACGTAGTGAATCCCAAGTGCAAAGATTTACTCGCGGTGATTTAGATAATGTGTAGTTTTCCTTGCGAGTATCAGAAAAACTACAAGCTAATTTTTTGACTGCTTAGCCGCTTCACGCGCTAACCGCTTTGCACAGCTGTCAACATCATATTTACCTCCACAATACATACACAGCCCATTCTTTTCCCTTTGCAGTTGTTCCTCACTTCAAAGCATCCCGGGTTCTTTGTCCAAGAACTTCGGAGTTTTGGCGACGGCTTTCCCTTTAGAGTTGGAGTTCAAAGTTGGGGTTTGTTTGGATGGTTTTGGGTTCCTTGTGTTTTGCTTTGAGGAGTTGTCCACCTTTGGAGCCAAGGTGGATGGTCCATGGTTGTTTCGCCGAGAGCAATTCTTGTGATGATAGCCATTATCAAGCTTAATCACTCAATTGATTAGCTGCTGAAGCAAGGTTGTCTTATGACCTCCAACTGCGAGCTGTTCAATTAAGCGTGCCGGTAAACCCTTTCGGAAATGGAATAGAAGAGCGGCCTTGTTCCACTGGATGCAAGACTGCAAGGTTCGAAAATGAGAAATATAAATGGAAGCTCTACTATTCTCCTTCATAACTAAACTATTAAGTTTGTATTTGGTGTTTCAAACTTCATTGGGATTGCCAAACAGGTTAAAAAATTGTTGCTCAAACTTGTCCCAGTTGTTGAGAATACAAGTGGGACTGTCGTTGGACAAAAGTTTGAGGTACGGTTTGAACCACTGCAAAGCTCTACCTCCTAAGAAGGACAAAGCATACAAAACTTTATGTCTATTGGAAGGGAAATTGTTGGAGTCGTTTGAAAACATGATTTTACAAGACTGTAGGTGAGATCTAAGCTTATTAGGGTGTTCTCCTGTAAATTGATTGGGTTGTTTCATGCCCGGAGTGCAAAAACTAGGAGTGCTTGGACTAGATCGCTGGGCACCATGAGTGAGGGCCTGGATCAATGTCGAAAGCAGGGTTGGAGCATGGGGCTCAAGAGCAGTAGTGCGAACCCCTGGTCTACTACAAGTCAAGGTTTCATCGGAAGAATGGTCAGAGTCGGCCAATTCCACAAAAGGGTCCATCGGAGCATCCCGTGGAGGAGCCCGAGGATCATCAAGATGTTCCACAGATGGAGATTTGGAAGAAGGAACTGGATCTAAGGGTTGTTGGGCCCAAGGAGCGCTGGTTCTCCCTACCCAATGGATCTCATCATTGTAAGGGGCGAGGGAAGCGTTCCCGGTTGAGCGAGTACGTGACATTGAGAAAGAAGAAGTGTACTATAGGTTGGAAGGCTATAATAGATGATTTGAGTTAGTTAATTTACTGTCACACAACCACCCCACGTAATATAGGGCAATTCTTAGATGATTGTGAGCGCAAAGGAATACCAAGTGCAAGGGCAAGTGCAAATAGCAAGACCCAGTTGCAAATTGCAAACTTGGTTATGCCACTCAACAAGCGGCGAGATGAATGGAAGGTGTTCCAAAGAAGGAAACTCAACCTGAGTCCGATGTGATAACTAGGTTGCAGCAAAATGCAAGAACGTATGAAATTAACTAATTGAGGAGACAATCATCAGGCAAGGGGATAGACCTTATAAGGTAATCCAAAGTTACTAGATACAACCTGGTGATGAGCTAACTACAGGTGAAGCGGTGAGGCAATGAATGACAGGAACGGAATAGGAAATGAAGCAGTGGTATAGATCAGAGGTCTTAGCGTAAGTGCGAGACAATAGAATCTGAGCGTAAAATTGCATGAAAAATTGGGATAAGAGCGAGTGACGTTTAAGGTAATGCAAATGAGAGGTAATAGTGTATGTAGGGTAGGGACTAGTCTGATTGCAAACTATACAGTATTGATGGCTTGGTTAGACGTAGATGCGAACTAACAAACAATGCATGACCAAAGATGGAAGTCCAAGGCTGTTGATTGGCCAGGGAAGGAGATTGGATCTCATAATGGATTGTTGACAGGTATGGAGTTAACTGCGAAGTTTGCAAGTATATACTGAGTTGGTCGCCGAGATTGGAAGGTCAGTGCGAGCCAGAGGAAATAGCGGATTGCACCATTGATGTTGTGCTTTTATTTGTGTCACGCTTTTAGACTGAGGTAGATGGTACTGAGGAGAGGAAATGTCGAAGTGGTGAAGACAATAATCCTTAAGTGCAAAGCGTGAGAGCTTAGTGGTTGGTTTTGTGAAGGCGTCTGCCAGCATATCCTTGGAGGTCACCAGGTTGGTGACAAGAACCTTTGAGTATTTTTTCTCTTGAAGCCATTTGACTTGAATTTCTACGTGCTTGTGTGGTTTGCGATGGGACTTGAAGTTGATGAGGTTGTTCAAGGCTTTTTTTTCAATGTGGGAGCAGTATGTGAAAGAGATTGAAGGGTTGAGTTCCTTCAATAACCTTATGATCCAGATCTTTTCATGCGTTGTGAGCACGATAGATTTGAGTTCTCCTTTGGTGGAGGAGAGGGAGAATGTTGACTGGATTTTGCTGTGCCACGACACTCTGCAGCCATAAAAAAGTACCAGGTAGCCCATGTGGCTTCTTCTTGACGTTGGTTTATTTCCACCATCTGAGTTACTCCAAATTTTGAGATCAGAATTGAAGGAATCCTTTTTGAGGCAAAGTCCCAGGTCTTGTGTTTTTTTAATGTAGCTCCAGGCGTGCTTGGCTTCAGTCCAATGGTTCAGACTGGGTTTGGCATTGAATTGAGACAAGGAGGAAACAGCATATTAAATATCAGGTCTAGTTCTGGTGGCGATGAAGTTGAGAAAGCCAGTGGATGAACAATAGTTGATTTTGAGAAAGGCAAACTTGGAGGAATCTTTGTCAGAGGCTGATTCAAGAGTGAAATTGGGAGTAATTGGGGTGTTGATGGGTTTTGAATTGGTGAGTCCCAATTTGGACAGGGTAGTGTCAATATGGGCTGGTTGATGAAGACATGGTCCAGACGGCAAGTTGAAAATATAGTTTCCAAGGATTCTTGAAAAAGGTCCTTTGTGCAAAATGGAGAAGCGGGATTGAAGATCTTTTCTGAAATTGCTCAAATTTCCAATGATCAAAAGATTGTCAACATAGAAGAATATGTAGACCTGAGTAAGCTTGGTGATGAATAGGCAAGGATCGGATGAGGAGATAACAAAGTTCTGACTGAGTATCCAGCGTTTTAGAGTGTTGAAACAGGATTTTGGGGCCTGCTTCAACCCTTACAGGGCTTTGTTCAACTTGATATAGGGAAAAGGGGTGTCATAACCTGGAGGAGACTTAATATAAATGTAATCATCCAGTTTGGCATGGAGGAAAGCAGCTTTAATGTCCATTTGAGTGACTGGAAGATTGTGATGATAGGCGTAGACCAGTATAGTTCAAAGGGTTGTTATTTGACTGGTTGGAGCGTAGGTCTTGCCGTTGTGGTGCCCCATCCTGGATACCCTGGCCAGTGCGGAGATTTTAATTTTTTTTATGATTTTTCCTTATCATCATTCATAGGTATCATTATCAAAAAAAAAAATTCTTTGATCTGGAATAGGCTTCCATTTGGTTCCCAGCTCCCCTACTCCCTCATCTCCTCATCAATAATTCATCTCTTCCCCCTTCTCACCCACTTCAATGATCATCACCAATCACTCATCCTCCTCCATCCTCCTCACCATCTCATCACCACCATCCACCACTCCTCTCCCCTCACTCCTCAGTCTTGTTCAACTTGCTCCCATCCCAATTGATGGACTCTTGATCAGTTTGATTTACTTTAACTGAATCACCTCAACTCATAAATTTCCCTCATACCCACCAATCCCTATCAACCCATTCACAATTCATTGTTTGATCCTATCAACCATCTTACTTGGTACCAAGCTCATCTCCAATCAATCAATCACCAGGCTAAGATTATCCAAACTCACCAGTGTATCCAAATTCAAATTAGACAACCTGGAACGTGATCTGTTGAAGAGATTACAGTTTGAATTGTGTTGGTTGAACAAAGAACTCAATTGACTCATCCAACTCATCCTGACCCATCATCATCAACCCCGAAGAATCATCAACAATGACAACAACAATGACAACAACAATGACAATGATGATGACGATGACCACCACCCCCATCACCCTCATGCAACAACAGCCGTCTACCTCATTTGGCCATCTCAAGCGGCTGTCTACCAATCCTTTCCACCTCTTACTTGCCGGTCTCCCGCGCGGCTTGTCCGTTGCCCGAGCGGGTCTTGGCAGTTGCCCATGCCCGTCGGACACCTTCCGGCGGTCATCCGTGGTCTCTGCAGTTTCCCATGCCCGTCGGACACCTGCCGGCGGTCATCCGCGGACTTGGCAGTCGCCCGGGCCCATCAGGATGCCCGCGGGAATCCCTCTTTGTTTTTTTTCTCTGAATGCTTGTTTGTTTCTTTTTTTTTCTTTTGTTTTCTCATGACACTGATCCGTTAAAAAAAAAAAAAAAAAACGCTCTATTTTTAAAACTCTCTTGTAAATACTCTACAGGCCTCTGGTCTATAAAAGGAGGGGCTCTCCCTTGCTTTTTCTGAATCATGAGATCATCATCATATCATCATAGAAATTCATCCAAGGGGAGTGTGTGCTTGTGCCCCCCCCATTATCGTAAAATTGAAACCTGATCCTTATCCTGGGTATATCTCTGATTGCCCCCTGATCCATTCTCAACGCTTAGTCTTTGCCCCTCTGTGGCCTGATCCTTATCACCAACCAATAGCCTTGCTGGTTGAAGAAAGATTCTGTCTGTTGGTATTTTTGAGTGTGTTATACCACTCCTTGATCCCTTTCTCTGACCATACTGGTCCTGATCCTTTATCATCTTTCTGGAGCCAGTCACAATTGATTGAAGAGGTCTTATTAAACTTAAGACCTGGAGTGTTATACCTCCCCTTATCTTCCTTGGAGTTGCATTCTGCCAGCCTACTCTTGAGTCCCTTGAGAAGTTTTGAGGTTATCCTTGCTTCAAATCAGTTATGGTTTGCTTTTAGAGCTTCTTAACATCGTGCCTTGTCTTGTACAGCCACCCTCAGTTATCTGGTACCCTTCAAGCGCTTGATTGCAGAGAGTTGGGCAGGTTCATTGAGAACCTGGAGGTTGCTTGAGTTTGAGTTGATCATCCCCAATCTTCTGCTGACGACCAGAGTTATTAGCTTGTGGGCGTTGTTTACATAAAACAGCTTTTGTTCTTTGAAATCTAAGCAGACTTTAACTTCTTTTGTTCAAGTTTTTCCCTGAATAATCTTGTCTCAGATAGTGCTGTTCCATTGCTACCAAACTATTATCATCTTCATCCTCTACTCCTTGATTCCTCATTTACCAGGTTCTGGATCTTGATCTTTTTTACATCTAAATATTTTTGAAACACTCAGGAGGGCAGCCTAAAACAGCACCTTTCCCCTCCACAGAAATTCCATGGCCTAGCACCTTTTGGAGTCTTACACCTTAGTCCTAGAATTAAAGTTGACGGGAACCTTGTACGCACAGTCTTGCTTTGAAGATGACTCCATCTCCATCAGTTGCAGTTTTGAGTTGATAAACCCAGATCTTAGAGAGCGCTCTCTTTCCTTCTGGAAGAGTGCGGCACCTGGTCCAGATATTCATTGTTTCAATGCCATCGAGTTCTCTATTCATGCCTTTGATCCAGTTTTTGCGATTGGTTGAGCGTTTCATCTCAGCGTAGTTTTGAGGGATTGTTCTGGAGAGGAAGCCGTAACGTTGAGGCGGCTGAAGAGTGGACCTATCTCTCAAATCTTTGGTGGGTGGAGCTAGTTGGTTCAAGACTTTGTTCTCAATGGATGACTCCGACAACAATTGAGAGCCTTTAGAGGAGTCTTCCACTGGCAGAGAATCAGGATTATCAAAAGAATTGTGCTGGAGTTTGGGAGTGGAAGTGACGTCTGCATCAGGTGGATCGAAGGGCTTATCATTGTGATTGATTGAGGACAGCGTGTCAAGGAGATTGGATTTGGAATCAAGGAGAGGACCAAGGGGACATTCAGAAGTCAGAGGACGGTCAGTTAGTTTCAAACCCTCAAAGATTTTGACATGTTTTGAACAAACAGTCTCTCTGAGTTAGGGGATGAAGATTTGATAGGAGTTGAGATGCAGATTATGGCCCACAAGTATGCCTTCCCAACCTTTCTTCTTGAATTTTCCAAGGTTTTGACGCAGGTTGAGAACAATAGTCTTGGATCCCAGTGCACAAATCAAACTGAGCTTGGGTTTAACTCCGTGCCACAGTTTGTAAGGGCTCACCTTAGAGTCAACAGAAGGAACAAGATTGAGGAATTTGCTGCAACCAATCAGGACCTCATCCCACAAGTTGCTTGGGATGGAATTTTCAATGAGCGTGGTCCTTGTCAATTCAAGAAGTGTCTGATTGCTGCGTTTGGCGATTGGATTCTGTTGCGGAGTAAATGGTTTGGAAGTGGTGTGTTCAATTCCAGCTCTGCAAGAAACGTGGATAATCTTGCATTCGCAAATTCGCCGCCGTTGTCCAAGTGAAAGAATTTGAGTTGATAGTTGAACTTGTTGAAGTTGATCTTTATAAATTTTATCACTTTATCCACAACGTCGGACTTATGCTTGATTGGAATGCAGGTCTTGAAGCGGGAGTAGTTGTTGGTGAGAAGAAGGAAATAAAAATTACCAGTATTGGAGATAAGGTTGATTGGCCCACAGACATCAGTGTGAATTTGAGCAAAAGGTTTGGAAGGAGAGGGAATGTGAGTGGGAAACAAAGAACAATGAATTTTTCCAAGAGCACAGGACTTGCATGGCAGTTTTTCCCATTTGACACAAGGGAAGTCCTTCAAGATCAGTTGAGTTTGATTCATGTTGACGTGGCCGAAGCGTTTGTGAATGATGGACAGGCTGATGAAGGAGTAAGCAAATTCAGATTGAGGAAGCAAGAAGTCTTTGAGGATGAGAAGGTTGTCTTTGATATCACCAAAAAGAATTGGTGTATCTTCAAAGTTCACGATGAAGCCAGCTGGGCCTGATTGATGGAGGGAGCAACCCTTGTTGAGCAATTGACCCAATGAGATGAGGTTCGCCTCCAGATGAGGGACAAAGAGCGACTTGTTGAGGAAGAAAGTGCAGTTTTCAGACAGAATTCTTGCGGTTCCAACCCCATCGGCAGTCAATTTGGAGCTTTCCTTCCATTTTGAATTTGAGTGTCATCCTTGTTGAGGCTATCAAAGAAATCTGCGGAATTGAAAATTGACTGTGAGGCTCTGGAGTCCAAGATGACAGAGTCTCTGGTCAGTCGACTGGAGTTTGTCATGGCAAAGGTGTATGATAAGTTTGCGGATGTGGTTTTGGCAATGGGCCGCTTTGAGGATGTTCTGTGTTCACCAGAGCTTGTGTTCTGGACTGGTCTCAGGTGAGGGTACAACCACCAACACAAGTTCTTGGGGTGTGAAGACTGTGGATTGTGCCAGGTGGGTTTAAATTTGATCACTTCCTGTCTCGTTGCGTTGTTCATCATGGCGGAGGCATAGGTCCCTGCTGCTATCTCCTTTTTTATTTGATTCAGGTGTCTAAGAACCAGATCGCCATCAATTTTTGATTCTCCAAGCAAATGGGTGATTGTGGTCTTGAGATGTTCAAGCTGAGGGGGAAATTTGTAGAGAATCAAGTAGGCAACAATATTGTTGTCTATTCGGATTCCAATTTTGCAAATTTGTATAAGGCAGGCTTTCACATCCTTGATGAATTTTTCAACAAATTTAGTATTGAAATGTAGATTCAGGAAATTGAAGAACACTCAAGATCAATTTACTGTTTGAGAGGAGGCATAAAACTGGTTAATTGATTTCCACAGTTCAATACCGTTGGTTGGATGACAGTCCTTAACACAGTTGATGTAGGTTCTGTTGTCCAGCTTGGCAGGAATGTATCCGACTAGTTTGAGGTTCACTTTGGCAGGGCATTTCTCAGGTTCAGAGGATTGAAGCCATTTGGCGATTCCCTTAAGTGAGAAGATGGTCATAAGCTTCAAGCGCCATAGCAAGAAGTTGGACTCTGTGAGGATTGGAATTGAGTCAGTGAGTCTCTTGAGGAGCGGAGAGTTCAAATCTGCTGGTCTGGGTGAATTCATTGGCAGTTTGGAGGTTGGCAAGAATTTCCTTTTGGCTTTTTACCCGGAAGATTTCTGAAAAATTTATTACCTAGACCAGCAGACTAAGGAAGCGGGTTTCAACAAACAAGCACAAAAAAGGAAATAAGTAAAGAAGCAGGAGGAGAGCAGAAGGAGACTATCTGACTGTGAGGACAACAACCAGGAACAAAAAAGGAAGGATGAGATGAGAACAAAGATTCAGGAAGAGGCAAGCAAACTGGGGCATTTGAGCAAGGATGAGCAAACAATTGCACAGTTAGGAAAAGAGACAATCTCACAAGTGAACAAGAATATAGAGGAATTGACCAAGCTATGAGGTGATGGGGGACGGCAATGATTATATCAAGATTGTATCAGAGGTCAGGTTGTATTGGAGTCGAGTTTGAGAAGAGATTGGAGCAGAGAGTTGAAAGCGGAGGAGATAGGAGCAGAGAGTTGGAAGCAGATGATGGAGCGGATGATGGGAGTGGATGATGATGATGATGGGGAATGATCAGGTGGGAGCGGGAGTGGACGGTGTAGATCATGGAGATTCAGAAGATGGGGGCGGACAATTATGATGGTAAGTGGAGAGGTCGGAGGTTGTGACAGTTACGTGACACCAGAGGGAAGTGGAGGCAAACCCAGGGCTGTATTGGAGTGAGTGGGTGGATGGGAGATTCCTCAACACTAGAATCAATGCAATAACAGATTCAAGCAAGAATAACCCAACACTTCTCAAGACACTCAGGAGTAGCATGGATGAATTAAACTTTAAAGGATAAAGGGAGGTATAAAACTCCAGGTTTTAAGCATAATAAGACCTCTTCAATCAATTGTGATTTGCTCCAGAAAGATGATCACAAA
Source organism: Puccinia polysora (assembly GCA_025617555.3). Classification (NCBI taxonomy): domain Eukaryota; kingdom Fungi; phylum Basidiomycota; class Pucciniomycetes; order Pucciniales; family Pucciniaceae; genus Puccinia; species Puccinia polysora. Next base: position 45,152,227 of record CM062617.1, read on the forward strand.
GGATCAAGACTAGTATGGTTGTAAAAAGGGATCAAGAGTGGTATAACACCCTCAAGAAATCCAACAGGCAGAATTCTATTCAACCAGCAAGGCTATGTTTGGTGATAAGGATTAGGTTCACAGATGTAAAGATAAAAAATTTGAGTATGGAGGCTCAAAGGATCAATGGGCAATCATGGATATACCCAGGATGAGGATGAGGATGAAAGGGAAGAGGCCCTTTGGAATGATCAGATTATTTAGTATTATTTTTGGATGGATTGGATGAGATTCCTGCAAAAAGGCAGGGGAGAGTCCCTCCTTTTATAGACCAGAGGCCTGTAGACTATTTACAAGAGGTGTTTACAAATGAGAGAGGAAATTTTTTTTTTAGGATTGCAGATGAAGGTTGGCAACAGGAACCGCCTGACATGGGAGAGAGAGATTAAAAAGAAAAAAAGAAAAAAAGAAAAACAAGCTATGAGAGGTGGAACCTGCCTGCTTCAAGGATAACGGTGGCAGTGTATGGCGGGTTCCACCGGCCGCAGCTGCGGTCAGTTGAGGTAGGATCAAAGTAGGACAACAGGGTAGGATTTTTGGTCACGCAAAAAGGTTCCAATGGCTGCAAACAACAATGTTGTTTTGCAGGTGTTGGAGAGAGGGATTGGGTAGACCATTGGTTGGCAGCAGAGAGAGGCAGCGGAGCGGATGAGGAGCATGGAGAGCGCAGACCAACCAATCAAGAAAGATTGGGCGGTGGAAATGATGGTGGGAAGAGGTGCGTGATAGCCATTGCAACAAGCAATGGCGTCATCAGTTGGCATTGTTGTTAGCTTAGTGCAAGTTTTCTGGTGGCTAAAATGGGGGAGAGATTGGATTAGGAGCCTTATTTATTGGGTCAGGTGAGGAGGACCATTTCTATGATCAATTGTGCACAGGTGATCAGGTGATGGTTGTGAGTTGGAGCGGTCACCAATGGCCATGAGTCCTTGCTTGCGGTCATTATTCAATGGCGGCGAGGATGGGAGACAGGGCTGGACGGGAGCAGCCAATCAAGAGTTGATGGCCAATGAACGTTCCTTGCGGAATCCTTTGAGGAGGAGGATTTGAGGAGGGGATATCTAACCGCTTGCGCTTGGCAAAAAAAAATCTGGGGGAAGCGTGTGCAAGGGAAGGGAGTTGAACAGAGGAGGAAGGCGCTGGATGACAAAGGAGGGCCTTTCTAGATGGCTAGGACAGGGAAGGGCTGAGAGAATTGGAAATAAATAGGTACCCATACAAACACAAGAGATAATTTCTTTTGAAGTTTTATAGATGGATAAGGGGATGTAAAAAAAATTCAAAAATTTCCATTATTGATGACTTGTCCTGGATTATGTTGAGATTATCATGATTTATTTTTATTTATTATGTTTTATTCTTATGTTTCATTTCCGTATTCTTTTTCTTTCTCTTACTCTGTCTGTCTCTGCCTCAGTAGTTCTGTGAACTGAGGCCAATCCTGTGACATATCTGTATTACCCGGGACTTTGCGCTCTGCAAGTTGACCCGGGTGAAAATTGACAAATTTCTGTGTTTGATTTCAAAGAGATGTAAGAACAAAGGGCTGCAGGAGCAGGTTATCAGTAAGAGAATAAAAATAGGAAAAGAAGAGTCTTAAAGAAGAAAAAGAAGATTCGTAAAATACCAACATCAAGCGGATGAATTTAAGAAGGAAAGAAGGAAATCATTGGAAAGAAGAGAAGAGTAATGGTGTTGGCGGTTGAGGAGCTAGCGTGCTAATAAGAGATTGGCTTCGAGTTAGATCTGAAGTTAGAGAGTTTGTAGAAAACCAGCCGTGAAAGACATACTTGAGATAAGATGATCCTGGTTGTAAGATTTGAGGTTGAGATCAAGAGATTGGAAGAAAAGAGTAAATGAAGAAAAAGAAGAGAGAGATGAAAGAAAGATAGATGAGAGATAATGAAGAAGATTGGTGATTAAGAATAGAAGACTTTGAGATTTGCGGAGTGTTGAGTAAGAGGATTCGTTGATTTCCAAGAAGGTGGTCGAGTTATTGGTTAGAGCTTCCTCCCATAAGATCTCCCCTTGTACAGAGGTTAGGTTATGAGTTCAAGAGTACGCGCGTGAAAGTGCGCGCGTGAAAGTGAATCGTGACAGATGAGTGATAGGAGGAGATGAAAGAATCTGAGTACCAGACAGTTAGAGGATGAAGAAGTTGTAAACATAAAGAAAAGAAAACAGAAATAAGAATGAAGAAAAGAACACACAAGGCAGAAAGAAAATAAAGAAGAAAAAGTTGAAAGTAAAAGAAATTGAAAGTAAAAGAAAGAGAAATAAAAAGAATAAGAGTTGAGATGAAGAGAGAAAAGAAATATTTAACAAAAATCTCATGGTCTCCGCTTCTCTCTCAGCTACCAATTCTTCAATTCTATCTCTTGGTTCTCTTTTGTGATCTTCCTCCTCCTCCTATCTCCCATCCCTTCTTATCTTGTCTATTTCTTCTTGCCCAATGTCTCTCACCAACTCAAGATTCCTATTCTGGTCAGCCTCATCAATCTGCCCTTGAACCTATGCATGGTAAGAGCTTAATCCTCAAGATCACTCTCACTTGAGCACTCTAACCATTCATCTTTTTCCTTATAGTCTTCCATCTATCTATGCCCTTTCTTTCATCTCCATTGTCTGAATTTCATCAACCTCCACAATATCTACACCTTGTGCCATCTCATCTCTTTTCTAAGTGATAAATCTCTATAAGCTGTTGGTATTCTTTTTCTTCCATTTCTTACGCCTTGTCTAATCTTCTCAGATTCTAATTTTTGTTTATAGTCTGCTGGTTCTAGTTCTGAGAAATTCTATTGAAATCTCATTAGATTGATCACCACATTTTCCTTAGATGTTATAGAAAATGCCGCTAGGTAGCCTGAGTAGTTATCTACCAGACTGAGGATGAAATGATGAACCGCCTTAGATTCAGGTGATATTGGCTTAATGAGGTCAAGGTGAATTCAGTCTAAAGGTTTTTTCAAAGGGGTTGAGGTGCAAGAGAACGGAAATCTAGTAATTTTTCTCCTGAAACAGCTGTTGCATTGGAATTTATGGATCTCTTTTTTATTGTAGAAGTCCTTCACAATTGGCTTAGAAGTAGAGATGGAGGCATTTCCATAAATCTTGTGGATATTGAGTAGCAAAAGAGAAGGGGTTCAAGATTGGCTGTTAAGGTTTACAGTTTGTTTTTTGTTGAAATTGTCTCTGCTCTTCTTGTGCACGCACCCTCACAGGTGTCATCTGAATTTCACACCTGCTCTCATTTCCTTTCATCACCCTCAGTCACCTCAAGCTCTCTCTCTCTGATCCTTGGTTGATTAATCTCTTATCCGTTGTTGATCAAAACCTCTTCCCATCATCCCTTTTCCACTCTCCCAAAGCCACTCAACTCCTCCACTTATCTCTCTTAACTTCAACTCCTCAATCACTTCAACTTATTGATTCCCAGAAAGTCTGACAACCAAATCCCCAACTTACATCCGTCACTTGGCTATTTGGTATGACTTTGAAAACCCCAATTTTCCTTTTCTATCTCTCCTTCTTTGTTTTCCTTTTTCTTCCTCTTCCTTTGCCGTTTCAACGTTTCTTCATCCTTCTTTCCTGACCAACAGATATTGATTGATCCTTCTCCTTTTAGAGGAGATAACCTCTGACGCGTCAATCACAGGCGTCTACTTAAAAAATTTAAATCAATCCTTTTTGGACCCTTCAACTTACCTCTTCAGACCTGGTGGTCCTCCGTGGTATGATTTCATTCAAGTTCTCATGTCTAGCGCTCATGTTTTCACATTCATCCTTCCATTTCAAATGCTCTTTCCTCTCTCACCTGATATTTTCATTTTTCTGATTGTACTTCTTCTGTTCCTCAGTCTTGGCTCTTTGTCATTTTCTATTTTGTGGAATTCAATTCTCCAAATTTATCAGCATTAACAGTCCAAATTCCAACGGCAATCAACCTGAAACCGTCAACTTTGCACTTCACCATGAGCCAAGGCACCTCACTCAACTCAAACAACCCCTTACTCCAAACCATCCTTAAAACCTCCATTGAAGCCATCCGGACTCTCACCATGGATAACTTCTTGCTCTGGCAAAACAGGGTAGAGAACATGCTGGACATTCAAGGAACCCGTTCGGCTCTTCTCTTGGATGACACTCTTCTCACATTCAAAGACAAAATTTACATTAGATCAATTCTAATCTCCAAACTCAATCCTACTGTCCATGCCAATATCATTACCATTGATAATGAGAAGGACGCCAAACTGATCTGGAAGGCCATAATCAGATACTTTGCCTCGTCCAAATCGTCCAATCAAGCTTGTGTGTTCGACGACCTCCAGAACCTACCCTTCAATGTCAATGACATACCCTCCTTTATCACCTCCGCAAAAATCTGCATCCGTTGTCTCTATGAAGAAGGTATCAATCTACCTCCCAATATTGTCGCCTACATGCTTCTTCATAAGCTTCCTCCAAGCTTCAGGGTGGTCAAGGAACAGATAACCCATCCCTCAGTAATCTCTCCCAATCTGGTACTCGATCATCTCCAAATTTCCGCCAACAAACGGAGAATCAAGGAAGAAGGAAAAGTTCAGCTCACGGCACTTTTTACCGACCAAGAACCACTTCCCAGATGCACGGGAGGAAAATACAACAACCTAACTCCTCACTCACCCGCAAATTGTTGGGCTTTTCATCCTGAACTCAGGGATGCCTATCTCAAGAAGAAGAACAAAGAAAAGTCTTCCATCTCAGTTAGTTGCTTCTTATCAAAAAACCCTTCTCCTCTCACCAGTCACATTGTACTTGATTCCAGGTGTTTGTCTCACATGGTCTCTGACCCTGACTTATTTGTGGCTGTCTCATACAAAGAGGTCGGACAAGTGAAAACGGGATCCAACTCGGAATCCCTTCCAATTGAAGGAATTGGGTCAATTCGAATCATGGGGAATCTTGGACCTGTCCTCATCAATAATGTATACCTTGTCCCTGACCTCTCCACCAATCTCCTGTCCGTACAATGCTTAGTGCTAGATGGATATCAGTGTTCATTTGAGAAAAATCAATTCTTTGTCTCAAGAAACAACCAGCTTGTTTTCTCCGGATATTATCACAACAACATCCCCACTCTCCTCATCAATGACAAATCCATCTCTTCCACCTGTCTACTCTCTCAATCTGAAATGATCCACAAGGCACTTGGTCATGCAATTTATAGCCAAATAAGGAATAAGTTGAGCATTCCCATCAGTCCAGACTCAGAGTGTAAGAGCTGTGCCCTGGGAAAAATCACTCAAGGGTCCTTTAATTGCACACAATCTCAAGCTGAAAAACCATTTCAAGAGCTCCATCTAGACCTAATTGGCCCCATTCAGCCTCCCTCCTATAACGGACATTGTTATATTCTCACAGTTGTTGACATCTCGACAAGATTCTGCTCGGCAATTCCTATCAAGTCCAAAGACACTGTCTCCACCGTTGTCAGCTTTGCACTTAAGGATTATTGTCTTCACCACTTTGACATATACTCTCCTCAGTACCATCTACCTCAGTCTAAAAGCATGACACAAATAAAAGCACAACATCAATGGTGCAATCCGCTATTTCCTCTGGCTTGCGCTGACCTTCCAATCTCAGCAACCAACTCAGTATATACTTGCAAACTTTGCAATTAACTCCATATTGGTTGACCATCCATTATGAGATCCAATCTCCTTCCCTGGCCAATCAACAGCCTTGGACTTCCATCTTTGGTCATGCATTGTTTGTTAGTTTGCATCTAAGTCTAACCAAGCCATCACTACTGTATAGTTTGCAATCGGACTAGTCACTACCCTACATACACTATTAACTCTCATTTGCATTACCTTCAATGTCACTTGATCTTATCCCAATTTGTCATGCAATTGTACGCTCAGATTCTATTGTTTTGCACTTACGCTAAGATCTCTGATCTATACCACTGCTTCATTTCCTATTCCGTTCCTGTCATTCATTGCCTCACCGCTTCACCTGTAGTTAGCTCATCATGAGGTTGTATCTAGTCACTTTGGATTACCTTATAAGGGCTATCCCCTTGCCTGATGATTGTCTCCTCAGTTAGTTAATTTCGTAAGTTCTCCCATTTTGCTGCAACCTAATTATCACATCAGACTCAGGTTGAGTTTCCTTCTTTGGAACACCTTCCATTCATCTTGCTGTTTGTTGAGTGGCATAACCAAGTTTGCACTTCGCAACTGGGTCTTGCTATTCGCACTTGCCTTGCACTTGGTATTCCTTTGCGCTCACAATCATCTAAGAATTGCCCTATAGTAGGTGGGGTGGTTGTGTGACAGTAATTTAACTAACTCAACTCATCTATTGTAGCCTGCCAACCTATAGTAGACTTCTTCTTTTTTGATGTCACATACTTGCTCATTTGGGAACGCTTCCCTTGCCCCTTAGAATGATGAGATCCATCGGGTAGGGAAAACCAGCGCTCCTTGGGCGCAACAACCCTTAGATCCAGTTCCTCCTTCCAAATCGCCCTCTGTGGAACCTCTCAATGATCCTTGGGCTCCTCCACGGGATGCTCCGACGGACCCTCTTGCGGAATTTGCAGACTCCAACCATTCTTCCGATGAAACCTTGACTCGTTGTAGACCAGGGGTTTGCACTACTGCTCTCAAGCCCAATGCTCCAACCCTGATTTTGACATTGATCCAGGCCCTCACTCATGGTGCCCAGAAATCTAGTCCAAGCACTCCTAGTTTCTGCACTCCGGGCATGAAACAACCTGATCACTTTACAGGGGAACACCCTCATAAGCTTAGATCTTACCTACAGTCTTGTAAAATCATTTTTTCAAACAACTCCAACAATTTCCCTTCCAAAAGACATAAAGTTATGTATGCTTTGTCCTTCTTAGGAGGTAGAGCCTCGCAGTGGTTCGGACCGTACCTTGAACGTTTGTCCAACAACAGCCCCACTTGTATTCTCAACAACTGGGACAAGTCCGAGCAACAATTGTTCACCCTGTTTGGCGATCCCAATGAAGTTCAAAATGCCAAATACAAACTTAATAGTTTAGTTATGAAGGAGAATAGTAGAGCTTCCGTTTATATTTCTCATTTTCAAACCTTGCAGTCTTGCATCCAGTGGAACAAGGCCGCTCTTCTATTCCATTTCCAAAAGGGTTTACCGGCACGCTTAATCAAAACAGCTTGCAGTTGGGGGTAATAAGACAACCTTGGTTCAGCAGCTAATTAATTGAGTGATTGAGCTTGATAATGGCTATCATGACAAGAATCGCTCTTGGCAAAACGACCAGGGATCATCCACCTCAACTCCAAAGGTGGAGGACTCCTCAAAGCAAAACAGGATGAACCCAAAAACATCCAAACCAACCCGGACTTTGAACTCCAACTTGAAAGGGAATGCCGTCGCCAAAACTCCAAAGTTCTTGGACAAAGAAACCGGGATGCTTCGAAGTGAGGAATGACTGCAAAGGGAAAAGAACGGGCTGTGTATGTATTGTGGAGGAAAACATGATGCCCACAGCTGTGAAAAGCTATTAGCGCGTGAAGCGGCTAAGCAGTCAAAAAATTAGCTTCTAGTTTTTCTGATACTTGCAAGGAAAACTACACATTATCTAAATCAACGCGAGTAAATCTTTGCACTTGCGAGTCATTAGGTGCTCCGAGTTTGAGATTTATCCTATTCCATTCCGACAACACTCCTTATCAAGTATTACTTGATTCCAGTTCTATTGTTTCCTTCATAAGTGAATCTTTTGCCACTTCCAAAAATCTTACGCGTTCCAAGATAGATAAATTTCCCATCTATCTAGTAAGTAGTGCAACTGAACCGTCTTATTGGGTTTCCCAAAAGGCAAAATGGACCTTTGCATTTTCCAATTTCCCCAGCTTTGAATGGGATTTATTTGTCTTGGCTATACCCGGAATGGATGATACCATTCTAGGCCATGATTTCCTAGTTTACTGGAATCTGGATGTGAATTGGCAAGAAGGAGTAATTAAACTTCAAACCTCGCACCCCCAGAACGCTAACCTTTCCGTCAATCAGGAATTAAACAGCCTACCTGACACTATCCTTGAGTTGGATGACACTTTTCCGCCAGGAGATTTGCAATATCCTGACCTTTTTTCTCAAATTCCCTCTTCAGATTTAATAGTTATTGCTTACCTATCCAGCTTAACTCTTTCCTGTTCCTTCAAAGAGAAACAGACACCAACCAAATGGTGTATTTTGAGCTCCCCAATCCTCTCGCACCATGTGAGCACCTCCGACCCGGTGCTCAAAGATGACAAGATTGAAGATTGAGAAATCATTTGTGAGTCTTTACCCTTGGTTTATCATGACTTTGCTGAGGTCTTTTCAGCTGCAAAAGCAGATAAACTGCCTGCATCACGTCCTTATGATCATAAGATCAAACTTACTGGCCCACCTCCAGCACAAGGACCAGTTTACTATCTCTCGACGCAAGAATCAATTGCACTTCCAGACTACATTGCGGAAAATGTAGCAAAAGGATTTCTTTAACCAAGAAATTCAAACACCGGTTCCCCTGTTCTATTTGTACCAAAAAAGGATGGCAGACTTTGCCTTTGTGTTGACTACAGGAAACTGAACCAGGTAACCCGGAAGAATACCTATTCATTACCGCCTATGTCACATCTTCTTACCCTCTTCCATGGATCTACTCATTTCTGGAAGTTAAACCTTCAAGGTGCTTATAACCTAATTCGCATTAAGGAAGGTCATGAGTATTTAACTGCGATGAGAACCCAGTTCGGCAGCTATGAGTATACCGTCATGCCTTTTGGCCTCTGCAATGCTCCATCCACTTTTCAACATTTTGTCAACAACATTTTTTCCAATCTCGTAGGTAAATACCTTGTGGTATACCTTGATGATATACTGGTCTACTTGAGAAACCTCAAAGATCACATTGCACATGTGCAAGAGGTGCTACAGCGACTTCGCAAGAATGACCTGTTTGCAAAAGCCTCTAAGTGCAAGTTCCATTCCTCTTCTCTTCATTTTGTAGGTGTCATAGTCTTGCAGCAAGGACTATCGATGGAACCAGCGAAGAGAAAACGCATATTGGACTGGCCCCCACCTTCTTCCGTTAAATCTCTTCAAGTTTTCCTTGGTTTCAGTAATTTCTATAGAAGGTTTATTGCGGGTTACGCCAAAAAAACCGTGAATCTTCCTAACCTTCTTCAAAAAGACACTCCTTTTATTTTTACCAAACAAGCTGCTTTGGAGTTCGAATCTCTGAAGAAAGCGTTCACTAATGCTCCCATACTTGCTCAATTCAATGAGCTAGCTCGCACTATTATCAAAACAGACGCAAGCGACTATGCAATTGCAGGAGTAATCTTGCAGTTTTCTCCTTCCACTTCTCTCTTTCACCCCGTAGCTTTTGAGTCTTGCAAGTTGCTTGCTGCAGAGCTTAACTATGAGATTCATGACAAGGATTTTCTTGCAATTTTTTACTTCTTGAAGAAATGGCGTTCATACCTTTTGATTCTTAGGGAATCCTTTGAGGTTTTAACTGATCATAATTCTTTGAAGTATTTCATGAGTTCAAAGGTCCTCACATGTAGACAGGCGCAATGGGCCGAATAACTCCCCAAGTTTCACTTTACAATCACGTAACATTCTGGGAAACAAGTGGTTGTTCCTGATGCTTTATCATGTTGGGACAACGTTTACCCAGGGGGGGGGAGCACCTTTGCCAAAAACAACCCTGAAAACTTTAGGACACTCTTCTCAACCCAATCTGCCCAACTCAGTTTGATCATCGCTTGCTTACAAGATTTGGCTTCCGAACTCCAACAAGCTCAACGCGACGACCCCAAGTGCATCAAACTTTGCAAAAGTGCAAACTTATTAGATAGTAGTTACAGTATAGATGATAATGACTTTTTAGTTTATGATAATTGTATAGTAGTACCAGATAATTCTTGCATTAAATTAGATATCTTTGAGTCACGGCATGATTCTCTGCTTTCTGGTCATTATGGGCAGGATAAAACCTACCAATTGATTGCACAAGACTTCTCCTGGCCTGGTATTACCAAAGAAGTAAAAGACTATGTTAGCGCGTGGTATGATTGCAATCGTAACAAGTCCTTGAAACACCGGAAGTATGGGCTGCTTCAGCCACTTCCAATTTCGCCTTGTCCTTGGCACTTGCTGTCTATGGATTTCATCTCTCAATTACCTTCTTCTAGTGGATATGATGCTATTCTAGTAATAGTAGATTGCTTCTCAAAGATGGCTTTATTTTTACGCAGTAATGTGACGGCCTCTTCAGAAGACTTGGCTAACTTGTTCATAGAATATGTATTTTTGAAACATGTTCTCCCTGATAATATAGTTAGTGATTGTGGATCTCTGTTTGTCTCAAGCTTCTGGACCTTGCTATGCCAACATTTGAAGATCACTCGCAATTTATCAACAGCTTACCACCTGGAAATGGATGGGCAAACCAAGCAAGTTAATCAGATACTCAAACAATATCTTTGAATGTATGTTGCCTATCAACAAGACGACTGGTCGCAATGGCTCCCACTAGCCAAATTGGCCTACAAAAACTCCACTCATTCCTCCACCAAACAGTCGCCCTTCCAAAATCTTTATGGTAGAAACCCAACTTTCTCTTCCCTTCACGTAGCACCTTCTCAACCTGCTACCAATTACCTTGAACAAATTCAATCCCTTCAATTGCAACTTTGAACCAACCTCAAAGAAGCAAACCAGCGCTATAAGGAGCAAGCAGACCGATCTTGCACTTTGGCTCCAACCTTTGCAGTAGGAGATGAAGTATGGCTCAATGCTCGCAACATTTGCAGTACTCCCCCAACTCGCAAACTCTCCAAAAGAAAGCTTGGCCCCTTTAAAGTAGAATCATTCATCTCCCCTAATGCCTTTAAACTTACTTTACCTGCAAAATGGAAAGGTATCCACCCAGTCATTCATGTGTCTCTCCTAGAGCCAGCTCAAGCCCTATACCCGGGCAAGACTCATCCCCCTCCTGAACCTGTCACTATCCTCAATCATCAAGAGTGGGAAGTAAGCCATATTCTGGATTCCAGGTCACGCAAAGGAAAACTTCAATACCTCGTTGAATGGTCTGGCTTCCAGTCCGACAAAGATCGCACCTCGTGGGAACCAGCCCATCACCTTTGCAATTCACCCAATCTGATTCAAGAATTCCATGCGAGCTACCCTTGCAAACCTCGGAAATCATGATTCTTTCCCATCCAATCCCATTCCATTCAATTCCACATTCCATCCCATCAAATCCCATTCCATTCCACTCCACATTCCATCCCATCCAATTTCATTCCATTCCACTCCACATTTCATCCCATCCAATCCCATTTCATTCCATTTTACATTTATCTTACTTAATCATGTTCCATCCCATATTCCATCCCATTAAAAACTTATCTTATTTCATCATAATTTCATCATTTAAATCCCTCCATCTCACTGTGTTATTCTTTTCTCATTTTCCCTTCATTTCCACTTATTATTTTCTTTTAAAATAATAATAATAATAATAATAATAAAATTTTTTAATATAAAAAAAAAAAAACAAATATACATTAAATTACAAAGTTTCTTTTATCTCTTTTTCTGCATCCTCCCAATTTGCCGTCAATTCCGCAACCATGGACCAAAAGGTATCCAGGTCTTCAGCATTAATCAATGCAGACATTCTTTGAAGTAGAAGCACCTCCGTTACAATTTGCCTCTTGAAGATCTCCTCGCACCTTGCAACCCGAGCTCGCTTTGGCCGCGCATTCCATCCACCTTCCTCCAAGAGCTCTTCATACGCTCTCTTCCTTTGGCCACCCAACGTGCCTTCTCCAATATTGTCCGTCAGGCGCCTTGCATCCGTTTCGACCAGTAATAAAACTTGCACCGGATCCGCTTTGCCTTGACCTTCCATTCCTTCCGTCCCAGCCAATTCCTCCCTTCCATCTCCTTCATTTCCTTCTTCTAATTCACCCGCTTCCTCTTTGTTCTCTCCACTTCCGTTTCCTCCATTTTCCTCTTCTCGTTCCGCTGTGTTTTCTTCCTCCCTTGCTTTCTCGATTATAACTCCTACCGGTTCTGCACCGGATACCTTGCCTTGCACCTTGTAATTCATCTGGGTCCCCGGGTTTTCAGTTGGTGGTCCCCAGTAAGGTGGTGGTGGTGGTGGTGTATTAGTGGTATATCTTTGAAAACAAGGCAACACTAGAAAACAATCAAATGATTAGTTACTATTTCAAGTTCATTAGTTATTCCTGATTAGTACTCACCAGGGACTCGCGTCCCCAAGATTCAATCTCCGGCAATGGTGGTATTTTGTAATTGACCCTCGGCGCGGACCTACAACTTTGAATCTCCCTTGATGATTCCAAAGGACCCTCAACGGTCGACTTGACATTTATGGGGAAGTTACACGCCACCTTGCAAATTCAACATTGCTTGCACTTGCCTCAGAGACCTCAGACAGTAGCACTGGGAATACAATGCTTGTTGCGGCAAATACAATTTTCGCAACGGTGGGATGAAAATGACGACATTTTTACAAAATTTATAAAAATCTATTGGGTAAATAATTAAGTAATGTATAAGAGTATACAGTGATACTTAAACAACTTGAGATCAATGGGAAAATTTACCTGAACGCTTGCAGGAGCTCGCGTCTTTATACCCGGGCAACTGTCACGCTTTGCACTTAAGGATTATTGTCTTCACCACTTTGACATATCCCCTCCTCAGTACCATCTACCTCAGTCTAAAAGCATGACACAAATAAAAGCACAACATCAATGGTGCAATCCGCTATTTCCTCTGGCTTGCGCTGACCTTCCAATCTCAGCGACCAACTCAGTATATACTTGCAAACTTCTCAGTTAACTCCATATTGGTTGACCATCCATTATGAGATCCAATCTCCTTCCCTGGCCAATCAACAGCCTTGGACTTCCATCTTTGGTCATGCATTGTTTGTTAGTTTGCATCTACGTCTATCCAAGCCATCACTACTGTATAGTTTGCAATGGGACTAGTCCCTACCCTACATAAACTATTACCTCTCATTTGCATTACCTTCAACGTCACTTGCTCTTATCCCAATTCGTCATGCAATTGTACGCTCAGATTCTATTATCTCGCACTTACGCTAAGACCTCGGATCTATACCACTGCTTCATTTTCTATTCTGTTCCTGTCATTCATTGCCTCACCGCTTCACCTGTAGTTAGCTCATCATCAGGTTGTATCTAGTCACTTTGGATTACCTTATAAAGGCTATCCCCTTGCCTGATGATTGTCTCCTCAGTTAGTTGATTTCATACGTTCTCGCATTTTGCTGCAACCTAGTTATCACATCGGACTCAGGTTGAGTTTCCTTCTTTGGAACACCTTCCATTCATCTCACCGCTTGTTGAGTGGCATAACCAAGTTTGCACTTTGCCACTAGGTCTTGCTATTTGCCCTTGCCCTTGCACTTGGTATTCCTTTGCGCTCACAATCATCTAAGAATTGCCCTATAGTACGTGGGGTGGTCGTGTGACAACCGTTCTACAAAATTCCATTGAAATTGAACAAAAACGCTTTGGCTATTACCCCTCAGTCCTACACTCAGACAGAGGTATGGAATTTTTGAATAAAAATATGAAAGAGTTCTGTGAAAAAAATTTCATAAGGGTTCTTCTCCAATCCATACACTCCTGAACGAAACGGACTCGCCGAGAGATACAACAGAACTATTATCAAAAGTCTACGTACCGTCTTTATTGACTCAGGTCTGAAAACTCAGCACTGGGATGAAGTTCTCAAAGCTTGTGTTCTCACAATCAACCAATTCCCTTCTCATAAAAGTAAAAAATGTCCTTTTGAACTATTCAAAAACAGATCCATCCCTCTTGACTCCTTCCATCCTATAGGATCTGAGGTGGTGATCCTCAAATCTCCTGCCCAACACCACTCCAAACTTGATCCCAAAGGAATTTTAGCCACTCTTATTGGCTATGATGATAAACTTTGGTCATACAAACTACTTACAGACTCGGGCCGAATTGTTTCCTCAAGACACATCAAGGTCCTTGGATTCAAAAGCCGTACTGAGAATGCATCCAACAGTCCACTATATTGGGACGATTTTATTGAAACACCTCCCTCTCTACTTGATAATCACTCAGATCACATTGAGACCATGCTTCAATACCCAAATGCGCCCTTGAACAAAGTGTCGGACAAAGAAAAATCCAAATCCGATTAATTCATATCCTGTGACTCCCATGATGAAGACACCATCCTTGAAATCTCGGAGGAATCCAACCCCCCGGTTCGTGACTCCACTCCCAGATACCACCTACGCGATTGATCAGGGAAAGTCAAGCCTGTAAAATACTCCTATCACACTGAAGAAATCACAGAGTACAAGGACGCGATTGATGAAGAATTTGAATCCATAGAGTCCAAAGATTTCTGGGAGGACCATCACAAGACACCCGATAACTTCCTGGACACCACTCTAATTCTAAGAACCAAACCCCAGACGTCCTCTTCCAAAGAAAGGAAGAAAGCACGACTCTGTATCCGTGGATTTCAACAAGTTCCAGGTGTTGACTTCTTTGAGACTTACGCTCCCACGGGAAAATTCCCCTCTCTTCTTGCCCTTCTCTCTCTTAGCCTAGACAAATCTCTCCCCTTAAGACAGTTCAACGTCAAGGCCGCTTTCCTTTATGCCCCTCTACAAGAGGAAATCTTAATAAAAACTCCTAAATACTCAAAACGGTCTGCCCCCTTCCTATAACTAAAAAAATCACTGTACGGCCTGAAACAGGCCCCAGCCAACTGGTACAACACTCTAACTGACTGGCTCAAAAGCATCAAATTTCTTGCCTCCTACTCTGACCCTTGTCTCTTCATTCATTGGGACAGACACTCCTTCCTGTTCTTTCATGTTGATGATCTCATAGTCGCGGGCAAGATTGATGAGTTCAAAAAACTATTTCTCACTTGATTCCCTGAGTCCTCAGCTCACAACCCGGACCTTCTCCCTGGAATGGAAATGAAAATTGAAAAAAACCAAATCACACTCAACTAACGTAACTTAGTAAAAAAGGGACTCCAACTTTTGAACTTGGAAGGCTGCAGACCTGTATCAACTCCCCACACACCCAACATACAACTATTCCCAGCCAGTGAAGAAGAAAGATATAAGTTCAAAGCCCTGAATATAAACTACCAGACATTCACAGGAATTCTAAACTTCCTGGCCTGCCGCACCAGACCCAAACTCTCTCCCGCGGTATTGATCCTCTCTCAATTCAAAAATGAACCCGGTATCAATCACTGGAAAGAGGTGATTCATGTATTCAAATATCTGGCTGTCTCCATCAAAGTCTCTCTAAAAATTGAACCAAGTCAAGACCAAAATCACTGCATTCAATACTATAGTGACTCAACCTGCGGGGATAATCACCACTCAAGAAGGTCCAGAAGTGGATACCTATGCATATGGAAAAACTGCCTCATCTCATGGTGTAGCTCTAGTCAGAAAAACATCACTCTCTCCTCCACCAAGTCTGAACTGTGCGCTCTTTCTGATGCTTGTCAAGAGAATCTCTGGACCTCCCACCTTGTCAAAGAACTCTGGGGAATCAATCTCAAACCTTCCAATTTCAAAATCGACAATAAGGGACTGCTTGACAAGGTCAAGCACTTTGGACACAACTCAAAAACCAAACATCTTGACATCAAGGCAAAGAAACTCAGAGAAGATCTCAACAACAACCTCATCTTGCTCACACTCATCAAATCCAAAGACATGATAGCGGACTGCCTCACCAAGGCATGCACCAGAGCCTCCCTTGACACCTTCATCTTGTCCTTCCTTCTGTCTCCTCATACCAAATAATTATGGGGGGTGTTGAAATTGTCTCTGCTCTTCTCGTGCACACACCCTCACAGGTTTCATCTGAGTGTCACACCTGCTCTCATTTCCTTTCATCACCCTCAGTCACCTTGAGATCTCTCTCTCTGATCCTTGGTTGATTAATCTCTTATCCATTGTTGATCAAAACCTCTTCCCATCATCCCTTTTCCACTCTCCCGACGCCACTCAACTCCTCCACTTATTTCTCTTAACTTCAACTCCTCGACCACTTCAACTTATCAATTCTCAGAAAGTCTGATGACCAAATCCCCAACTTACATCCGTCACTTGGTTATTTGGTATGACTTTGACAACCCCGATTTTCCTTTTCTATCTCTCCTTCATTGTTTTCCTTTTTCTTCCTCTTCCTTTGCTGTTTCAACGTTTCTTCATCCTTCTTTCCTGACCGACAGATATTGATTGATCCTTCTCCTTTTAGAGGAGATAACCTCTGACCCATAAATCACCGGCATCTACTTAAAAAATTTAAATCAATCCTTTTTGGACCCTTCAACTTACCTCTTCAGACCTAGTGGTCCTCCGTGGTATGATTTCATTCAAGTTCTCATGTCTAGCGCTCATTTTTTCACAGTCGTCCTTCCATTTCAAATGCTCTTTCCTCTCTCACGGGATCTTTTCATTTTTCTGATTGTACTTCTTATGTTCCTCAGTCTTGGCTCTTTGTCATTTTCTATTTTGTGGAATTCAATTCTCCAAATTTATCAGTTTTGGCCCGCTGATTGGGATTTTTTGATGACAAATAAATTTTCTCAAATCAATCATTTCAGTACAAGTTCATCATCTCAAGTGACAGAGAATCTGTCATGGACTTGAGATACATTACAGCACTTTTTTTCAAGAAGAATGGGACTAATAAGATTGAAAACAATTTCCCTACGTCAAGGCAATCTTCAAGAGTGATCATGGAGTCTTTCCATTCTAGTTTTACTTTTCCAGTTCTGCATATCTTGAGATTAGCTTCTAATTTGCAATTTTTGATTTCTTTGGATTCTTCCTGAATTTTGATGGAGAAGAAATACTTAAGATTGTTGAATATATTTAAATTTTCTCCTGAGTCTAGAAGGAGATTGGAATTTTTATCTGCATTGATCCAGAGGGTCAACAAGGCATTTTAGTTGATGGTCGGAGTCCTTTTGAATTTGCTCTTCCACTCATTTTTTTTTTAAATCCACCATTTGAGTGCAATTTGGGGATTTATATGGAAGCAAGAAGATTCAGAGTGCAGGGTATTGGGATTGTGGTATCCTTCCAGCATCTCATTTTTGTCTTCTTTTCATCTTTGTGGATCTTATTCTGAGGCAACACCAGGGAGAAATCTGCTGCTGGTTTATTGGAATTTGATTGTGCCTGTCTCTCTTATTGTATTGGGTGAGGTAATTGAAAACTACATCCACCATCATGTGTTTTTCTACATGCATAATTTGTTGCTTAAGGGTTTTGAGAATTGGAGTAAACTTGAAGAGCACTAAGTATACAAGTATATCCTTGGGCAGTTCAATTCCTACATCTACCATCCTTGTAATTGCTTTTTGCATTTTGGTAATGAATCCCTCAATGGCGTGTTCATTGAAAGCTGAGTGAAGGAAGTTGTTAAATACCCTTTCCCTATTTGCTGTCTCAGAACGGCAAATCTCCTGGTAATTTCTGCCCATAGGATTTTAGATGAAGTTATACTGGTGGAGTTGACCACGTTGGCGTGGGTCATGCTGTCTAGTTTAGATAGGATTATTTCTCAAATTTCTCTGTATTGTTTGGAGGACAGGTGGCAGGACTTTCTAGTAATAGCATCCTTGATATCTTTAAAGTCAAATAAAATCAGCATCTTATCTTGCCATATCAAATAATTTTCTTCATTCAAAGGAGGGATTACCTCAAAAGAGGATTTCAGCGCCACCTGATGGAAGTATTCAGCCGCCCCAGCTGGTTTGTTCATGATTTGTTGGGTTAGATTTGGTCATAGAAATTTTGGCTTTTAACCGTGATAAGATTGAATTTGATTTCTAAATGACTCAGAACCAGCATAGGCTTTACAAAGAATAAAAGGTATAAGAAAAAAGGATCTGAAGAAAATAGAGGTTTTTAATAATAAATGTGAGAGGAGGATCCTGCAGCTTGAGCCAGTACTTGTATATTGAGGATGGCGGATTAGATAGAGCAACAAGTTTTTCAGGATGCGTAATATGGATTGGGAGAAGACAGGATGAGAGGAGATCACAAGGAGACAGACTGGATGAACAGGAGGATCAGGTTGAGTTCTGCAAAGGGACTTTGAGAATTCAGATTCTTACCAGGAAGAAACTTATGATTGATAAGATTGTGTTGGTTTGGAGGAGAAAATGGTTGAGATTTGGTAGAGGGAATAGTTCAGTTGAGGGAGGAAGGAAGGAAGAGAAAGAAGGGGGATGGAAAGAGAAGAAATAGAAGGTAGAGGCAAAAATGAGACTGGATGAGAAGGAGAAAGATTGGAGATCAGAGAGATGTCAAACTGGAGAGAATAGGAAACCGGAGACCAAGACAAGGAGCCAGAAGGGGAAGTATTTGGTGGAACCTGCCCTGGGTAAGAGAGGGAGATCCCGTAGAGAGTATTGAGAGAAGGGCATTGAAGCGTGGAGGGGATTACTGACACTTAACAGTATCCACCAGGTCTTTCATGTCTCTCCTAGAGCGAGCTTGAGGCCTATACCAAGGCAAGACTCATCCCCCTTACAAAGCCGGTCAATTTCCAAGACAATCTAGATTGGGAATTAAGAAGTTTTCTGTATTCCAGATTGCACAAAGGAAAAATTTAATAAATTTTTAAATGGACTGGCTTCCAGTCTGACAAAGATTGCACCTTCTGGGAACCAGAACATCATCTTTGCAACTCTCTTAATTTGGTTTGAGACTTCCATGCAAACTACCCTTTCAAACCTTTCCAATCTTGATTCCATCCCATCCAATCCTATTCCACATTTTTTATTCCATTCTATCCTAGAAAACTCATCATCTCTCCCATCTTAACCAATTTCCCCTTTCATTTTCTTAAAAATTGTTTCTTTTTGCAATCTTTTGTACTTTCACGTTTCTTTATTCCAAGCAAATTCCATTCCTCAAAATCAAAAATATATATTGTTGAGATTTCACCTCTCTGCTCCCCCGCACGTCTTAGATTTCACACCATCTACTTTCCCGCGCGCCTTCTCTCTCACCAAACGCGCGCCCCAGAGCTGCCCATCTCTCCCAACCTGACCTCTTTGAAACTCCCGCTTTCCTCCAGGATCTGGGGGACCGACTTCTGGTTATCTTTTCTTTTCTAGTTTCTACAACCTCTTTTTCTTTTCCTCCTCTTCGTGTCTCTCATTTCTCATTTCCTCTAGTGTTCTCCATCATCTCATCTACTCGCCTCAAATACCTCGGCTACCGTCCGTCACCAACTGTCTCCCACCTCTTCTGTGTCTCGTGCCCCAACTTCTGCCAACTAGCCAACTCTGCCTGGTAAGACTCAATACTCCTGGATTCTTGACCTTGTTTCAAATCTGACCGTCAGCCTGCTTCAGCCTGCCTCAACCCGAAACTCAAGTTCTCCCAAAGACATCTACCTCAAACTCTGCCGCTCATCCTCACTCAACTCCTTGGCTTCTGGCGTAGGATTATTTCTCATTATTCTCTTTGGCGTCATTCTGGTTATCTCTATTTTGTTCCTGTTTCTTATGTCATTTGCTTTATCTCAGTCTGCTGGTTTTATGTCATAAAGAAATTTAGCCAATCTTATCATGTTTAAAAGCCAAAAGCCAACGACCCGACCAACAAGCCATGAATGAACCAGCAGGAGCCGCCAATTACTTCCCCCAAGTGGCACTTAAGGCCTCGGTTGACGCCATTCCTCCCTTGAACAAAGAAAACTACTCAATATGGCGCGACAAGATGTTAATGTTGTTTGATCTCAAAGATATCAAAGATGCCATTATTCGGAACGCCCGCCAGATGTCCGTCAAACAGGATAGGGAAATCAGAGCGATCATCCTCTCCAAACTAGATAGCACAACCCACGCAAACGTTGTTAACTCCACCAATATAACCTCATCAAAGCTTCTCTGGGCCAAAATCACTCAAGTATTTGCATCGTCTGAAACTGCAAATCAAGCTCAAGTGTTCAACCATTTTCTTCACTCAATCTTTAATGAACATGCTATCAAGGGTTTTGTTACGGAAATGCGGAAATCCATCACTCAAATGGCAGATGTAGGCATTGAGCTCCCCAAAGACATTCTCGCTTATCTCTTACTTTTCAAATTTCCGCCTGTCCTCAAGAACCTTAAGCAGCTGATCATGCACGTAGAGAAATCTCTGAAGGTCCACGTTGTCTTCAATCATCTTATCCAATATAACAACAAAAGGATGGCCCAGAGCAAGACAAACAAAACATCAACTGATCTCTCTCTTGTGTCGACGAAGTCTAAATCTAATAAAGATGAAAAGAAATACAACATCAAATGCAGAGAAGGCTACCACAATCCCAATGCTCCTCATCCAGAATCTTCATGTTTCCATTTACATCCACAAGCCGCGCCGGATTGGTGGATTGAACAGCAGAATGAATGGAAGAATAAAATAAAGAAAAATCTATAAATCAACTACCATGCACTACTAACTCTTTGGATCAATTCAGATGACACCCCCAACCTAATACTGGACTCTGGGGCTAACGTGCATATTTTCAACGACTTAAAATTCTTCTCATCTATCTATTTACAAGAAGACATAGACGAGATCAAGACAGGGAAATTAGAGGCCAAGCTCAAAGTTCAAGGGACGGGTACCATTTGATTAGAGTGGCAAGACTTGGTCTTTACACTTGAGGGCTGCGTGTATGTTCCGGATATTGTTGTGAATTTGATCAGTCCTGGGCTCCTGGCCCAGAAAGGATGTACACTCACCCAAATTCAAGATAACTTCATGGCTACCCGTGGAAATCGAACCGTTCTCAAGGGCTTAATTTGAGATAGTCTATTTGTTATTGAGAAACCACAAAAGGCAGGCAGTGGTCAAGTGGTAAATTTGTCGAATCAATCATCCACTTCATCTGTGCAAGAATCTCTCTCTCCAATGGACCTACACAAAATGTACGGACACGCTTCGACCTCCACGCTGAAACCTCTCCTAAAAAACCTCTTCACAAACAAGGAGCTTGATCAATTCCAGTGCAAATTTTGTGTGCGTTGCAAAATTACTAGGTCCCCATTCTCTAGTGTCTCCTCTCCGGCTTCAAAATCTCTCAAACAAATCCACCTGGACTTGATTGGTCCTATTACTCCCCAATCCAAGGCCAGCCACCATTATATCATCACGCTGGTGGACAACTTCTCTGGCTACCTCGCAGCCTTTCCTCTCAACTCTAAAGACAAAACTCCTGAAGTCATCATTGAGATACTCAAAACAGAATATAAACAATTAGGGTATTACCCCTCGGAAATATTCTCAGACAAGGGCACGGAGTTCACTAACTCTACTCTCAAGGACTTTGCAAAGGCAAAGCACATCAAATTACAAACATCCGAACCCTACCATTTGCAACACAATGGACGAGCTGAAAGGGCAAATAGGACCATAATCAAATTGGCTTGCGCCACCTTCTCCTCGTCAAGACTACCTAAAAATTATTGGCACGTCATAACAAGAAGCTGCTGCTTCATGCTCAACCAGGTCCCCAGAGAAGGTAAACACCTATCTCCCTGTGAACTCATGTTCGGTAAGAACCTCCCTGCTGATTACTTGAAACCTGTAGGGTCTGCTGCAATCTATCTTGCAAATCGTATCCAAAAAGAGAGAAAATTTGACAAAAAGGGGCTTGAAGGTGTTTTGATTGGGTTCAATCCCACCTTCCACTCTTATTTAATTCTCAACTCCCTGGGCGCAATTGTCAAAAACAAACATGTCAAGTTTCTCAAGTCCCAGCTCCACGATTTTCCTCTCTTTGAATCACCAGGCCTCAATATCTTTTTGCAGCTCAACACAAACTCCAACAATTCCCACTTCTCTACAAAGGACAAACAATATCTGTCCAGAGAGAACAACTCAGATCCTTCCTACTCAAACTCTGACATTGAAGATCTTGATCCACCTTCTTCTCCTTCTCCTCCGCCGGAACTTCCTGTCTCAGCCCCAGAACCTAGTACATCAAGTCTCTACTCAAGGCCCAGGCAAGAAACTCGAAAGCCTCAAAGATACGGATTCCACCACTATTACAAACCGCTGTCTTAAAAAGCTGCTCATAAATGTCCTGAGTGGCCAAAGTGGAAGAAAGCCTCCAAAGACAAACTAAATTCTATAGAATCTCAAGATGTTTGGGAAGATTGCTACAATACTCCAAACAACATCCTGAATACGACCTGGGTGTTTAAAGTCAAAGAAAACTGTCATGGTGAACCAGTGAAATACAAGGCCAGAATGTGCGTCCAAGGCTTTGATCAGGTCCATGGGGTCGACTTTGAAGAAACCTGGGCCCCAACAGGAAAACTTGGCTCTTTACAACTTGCACTGATCTATGGCCTGAAGAACAAGATGAATTTCACCCAGTTCAATGTAAAGGGGGCATTTCTCCAAGCTCTGTTGAACAAAACTGTAATCATCAAAACGCCAGAAGGCTCAAACAGAAAATCACCGTACCTGAAACTAAAGAATTTGCTATACAGTCTTTGCCAGTCCCCAAAGAACTGGTTCAAAACACTCACCAACTGGATTAAATCCCAATGATTCTACAAATCAACTAGCAATCCGTGTCTCTACCTCAACTCCAAATCACAAGAGATTTTGTATTTCCATGTGGATTATCTCATCCATGTTGGTAGAACTAATTCTTTTTCTAACAATTTCTTAAATTGGTTTCTTAATTCCTCTTGTCATCCTCCTAATACTATCCTTGGCATGCTCATGGAATTCAAAGATGACGCCATCCTCTTGATCCAACCTAATCACATTGACCGCGGTTTAGAAGAACTTGGACTCGCCAATTGAAAAGATATCCACTCGCCGCTGACCCAGAATCTACACCTCAAACCTGCAACCAATGAAGACCATAATGAATTTTGACAACTGAATATCAACTACCGTTCCGCTGTTGGACTCCTCAATCACCTATCTCAATACACTAGGCCCGATATCTCTTTTGCTGTGTCTAGCCTTGCAAGGTTCAATACTAAGCCTGGCATGACCCACTGGAGAGAAGTAAGAAAGGTCTGGAAGTACCTCAAAACCACCATGGATCTCAAGTTAACAATCGAGTTTGATCCATCTCAAGATATGATTTCCAGCTACAGCAATGCCACGTGGGGCAACGACCCAGTCTTCCAAAAATCCCAGACTGGCTATATTTTCATTCACTATGGCAGCCCAATAGTTTGGAACTCATCCAGGCAAAGAAACATTACGTATTCCTCCACTGAATCTGAACCGAACGCCCTACTCGACTGCTACCTGGAACTTAAATGGATCTCTCATCAAGTTGGTGAAATATGTTGCGCTCCTGAAATAAAACCAAGAATTTTCATCAACAACAAAGTTCTAGAAGATAAAATAAAAAGATTTGGCTCACACTCAAAATCATGTCACATGGATATCAAGACTAAGGGATTACAAGAAGACTTCAATCTATCTCTGTTTGATCTCACCCTAATCTCTGGCAAGGAAATGATAGCCAACTCCTTGACTAAATCCTCTTTGATCTCCTGCCTCAAATTGCTCTAAGACAAGATTTTCTCTAAAACTTCATTCAAATCCTCAGTATCCTCTCCTCTTCCCAGTCAGAAGGGGTGTTGAGATTTCACGTCTCTGCTCCCCCGCACGTCTTAGATTTCACACCATCTACTTTCCCGCGCGCCTTCTCTCTCACCGAATGCGTGCCCCAGAGCCGCCCATCTCTCCCAACCTGACCTCTTTGACACTCCCGCTTTCCTCCAGGATCCGGGGGACCGACTTCTGGTTATCTTTTCTTTTCTAGTTTCTACGGCCTCTTTTTCTTTTCCTCCTCTTCGTGTCTCTCATTTCTCATTTCCTCTACTGTTCTCCATCATCTCATCTACTCGCCTCAAATACCTTGGCTACCGTCCGTCACCAACTGTCTCCCACCTCTTCTGTGTCTTGTGCCTCAACTTCTGCCAACTAGCCAACTCTGCCTGGTAAGACTCAATACTCCTGGATTCTTGACCTTGTTTCAAATCTGACCGTCAGCCTGCTTCAGCCTGCCTCAACCCGCAACTCAAGTTCTCCCAAAGACATCTACCTCAAACTCTGCCGCTCATCCTCACTCAACTCCTTGGCTTCTGGCGTAGGATTCTTTCTCATTATTCTCTTCGGCGTCATTCTGGTTATCTCTATTTTGTTCCTGTTTCTTATTTCATTTGCTTTATCTCAGTCTGCTGGTTTTATGTCATAAAGAAATTTAGCAAATCTTATCATATATATATATGATGATAATAAATGAAATATAAAATAATAAAATAAAAATAATATTTCATAAAAAATTTAAAGATTTTCCTTTATTTCTTTTTCTGCCTCTTCCCAATTTTTGGTCAACTCCACTACCATAAACCTAAATTCATCCAATTCCTTGTCATTTATGAAAATGGAGATTCTTTGCAACACTACTACTTGATTGCCTAAATGTTCTTTTGAATATTTCTTTAAAATTTGCATTCCAAGCCCTCTTTGGCCGGGAATTCCATCCACCTTCCTCCAAGATCTCCTCATATGCTCTCTTCCTTTGGCCTTGGGAAAAACCTTCTCCAGCATTGCCAGTCAATCATCTTGCATCAGTTTTAATTGGTACCACAACTTGCACCTGGCTTCCCTTTCCTTGGCCTTCCATCCCATTCCCTTCTACTACATTCCCTTACGCTCCATCCTCTTCCATCCCAATTCCCTCATCATTTCCACCCACTTCCTCTTTTTTGGTGACCAAATATAGACACCTCAGGGCAAAGCGGAAAATTTAAATTTTTTTATGATTTTTTATAATCATCCTTCATCAAAAAAAAATTCTGGAAAGATGCCCTTCTTCACTTCCTAGCCTTCCAACTCTCCCCTCTCCTAGTGGTCTAGGCCAGGCCATGGGGTGCTCAAGACCCCAGGCCGTGTGTTCAAATCCCCCCTCTCTGACGCTACTCCTTCCCTTATGGGCCAAGGACCGGTTGAAAGCAACTTTTCATGCTTCATCCAATGCTCATCATTGTCAGATTGCTACTATTGCAGAGCAAGCTGAATAAGTAACAGAATAAACATAAAAATAATAATAATAAAGTTAACATAAGAAGGAGAAAGAAAACCATAAATATTATTGCAAAAATGGATTCTCCACCCAAAATTAGGTAGGGTCAATCACTGTCCCCACCCTTGAAATCAAACTCTTTATATTTTTAAATAATTAAGGAGAGAAAGACCAAAACAAAACAACACCACTATTGAACTTTTTGGAAAATTAAGTATTTCACATTTATTGTCACTTATAGGTTTCACACCTAAAATTCAGTAAGAATTTAGGTGTTCTGTATATTTTAGGAGTTACAGAGGGATATGTGTTCTTTCACCATTCCCGCACGCAGACGCGGCAGCCAATGCACCCGCGCGCAGCTGATCTACAGCTTTTTCACTCTGTCAAAGTTTTGTACGCAGCCCCGGGACTCTGACAAGTACGCAGCAGCGGAAATACGGGTTGAAAAAGTGACAGGCAGCCTGAGAAACTTAGGTACAGCCTAAAAATGCTACAACCCACAGGGGAACATTCTACATATGTAATAAATGCTCCCCTGGATATTATATAGTCTAAAAGTAAATAAAATCATATAAAAATACTTAAATAACCTTTATGCATATTTTTTATCAAATATAATTCAAATTACAAAAATGTCGAAAATAAGACAATGACTACTTCTAAAAATAAATTCAAATACTTTAATATACTATTATGAGAATTTCTAGACATCAAAATTTTTTGTGACATACTAAGAAAACTTATGAAGTAAAAATATTACATGAATACCCATGACTTACATTTTTAAATAATTATTTTACTAAATCAACTGAATTTCGAAGATAAGGAGTAAAATCAATATCATGAATTTACTCCAATCATTTAATACATAATGAAAACTCACCTGACATCAAAATATCCGTAGGAATGTATATTAGAAAAATTATTAACTTACTGGGAATATTTACTAAGGATAATTAATTAAATAGTAAATAAAAAGGACAGATTAGTGTTATTCACACATCCAAAGATCAATTATAAAGTAGAATGATTCCCATACCCTGTGGAATTAGATGCTACCCGTGTTACAGCACCAAGAACACGTGACATGCTACCACTGGTTACACTTCTTACCTCATTGTCCGTACCTTTGAGCCCCTTTACCCCTCAGAAGGACAATATTGGGACTCCAAAAGCTATAAAAAAAGAGCTCTTTTGAGGATTTTGATACCCAGAGACCCAGTTATATTTATATCCAGACACCGTGCAAAGGTAATCAAATACTTATAAGAGATAAGTAAGTGATTTATGTCTTAGTTGGATTAATAATATCCCTCCTCAACCATCTTTCTATCAATTTAAACTGCTGAACAACCTTATAACCCCAGTATACAGGTTTAACCCATCAGTGCACATCCCAAAAAGATACCCAAAGGATTTAATAATATACCAGTCAGTTTTATTATCCTGTCTCTGTTGTGGAAGCTTGGTTACAAAGCCCTGCCACTCCACCGTGTTGAAATAAATATATAAAAATATATAATTCATTTTCTGTATCTGTCTCTTCATTTCTGTTTCTTTCTTTTTACATTTCTATATTCAGTCCTTTCTCTTTTCTTTATCTTTCCATAACCTAAATAGGTGCTATCTACCTGTCGCGGCTACTTCAGCCAAACCTTGCAGCTGCTCTTCCCAAAAGACGTTGTTGACTGCGCTCTCTTGCGTGCTGCGCCATGCTTCTCCTCAAACTGCTTGGACTGCGAAAGGCTTGTTTCCGCATCCCTGACTACTCTCACGCTCCATCTTTCTTTTCCTCTCATACTCTGTGGTAAACCAAACCTGTCCTGTAGCCATCAGACTCAATTTATCTTATTAATTATTATTCTTATATCAAATCAAAGTCAAAAGAAAAATGCCAAACCCCTCATAAACTACACTCTAAAACTCAAACCAACCTGAAAACACAAATCAACCACCAGATAAACCCCTTCAACCATATCAACACCTGTCACAAAACAACCCAACACCTGGCACAGACTGGATTATGTCACATGGATTAATGAACAGTCTTAAGTAAATATATAATTAAAAGATTATGCTCAAAATAACCACACAACAAAACAACATACCCCATACCAGCATGACTTAAACCATATCAGTACCAATGTTACACTACAGCCAGTACTATGAAAGAAAGTTACATGACTTTTCTGAAACTTTCACCACCAGATAAGCCCTCTGAAGCGTCCTCTCAAGCACTCTGATACTCAGTTTGCCACCATTCCAACCATACATCACACATACATGCACCAACAGAAGTGGGGGCTCATGCAGCCAAGTATATCTGAATTCTCACCAACAAGCAATAACAACTTGGTACACATGACGTTTCTGGAACTTTCACCACCAGATATGCCCTCTGAAGCGTCCTCTCAAGCACTCTGATACTCAGTTTGCCACCATCCCAACCATACATCACACATACATGCACCAACATAAGTAGGGGCTCATGCAGCCAAGTATATCTGAACTCTCACCAAACAGCAATAAAAACTCAGTACACATGACTTTTTGTAAAAATAAAAAGAGCTTAAGCTTGAATGAAGTAAAAGATCAAAAAGAAATGAGTGAATGAGGCTTGGAGGATCTTTAGGTTTGGGGTTTTGGATCAGGTGATTGAGGATGGATGTATTGGTATTGGTTGAATCCTTCCTCCTCGTCCTCCAACTCAATGGTGTCCTAGTGTTTGTTGTCAAAGTGGTTGGATAGGATGAGCTTGATAGTCAATTACAAGGCTCATCCTCATCTCACCCCCTTGCCAAAAGAGTCGAAGACCAATTTCTGGATGAGACTATTGAAGGCGACCAGTTTGCATTGAGTATGGTTGGCTCAGGTTGAGCAAAGGCTTTTTTCTGGAACTTTCACCACCAGATAAGCCCTCTGAAGCGTTCTCTCAAGCACTATGATACTCAGTTTGCCACCATTCCAACCATACATGACACATACATGCACCAACAGAAGTAGGGGCTCATGCAGCCAAGTATATCTCAATTCTCACCAACCAGCAATAACAACTCAGTACACATGACTTTTCTGGAACTTTCACCACCAGATAATCCCTCTGAAGCGTCCTCTCAAGTACTCTGATACTCATTTTGCCATTATTCCAACCATACAGCACACATACATGCACCAACAGAAGTAGGGGCTCATGCAGCCAAGTATATCTCAATTCTCACAAACCAGCAATAACAACTCAGTGCACATGACTTTTCTGGACCTTTCACCACCAGATAAGAGCTCTGAAGCTTCCTCTCAAGCACTCAGATACTCAATTTGTCACCATATCAACCTTACAACACCTGCAAGCCACACTCTCAAGTTACCCAAGGGGACATGCCGTAAAACAGCATACCTCATATCTCCACAACTAATTACATTGAAACAGCATGCAAGTAGTTCCTGAAACATTTTATACATGATAGGGGCTCAGAGGCGTCCTACAAAACACCCAGCACATGACTTTCCACCACCAAAACCATGCAGGTCACACCATTCAAGCTACCAAAGAGGGCGTTCAGCTTCCAAGCATGTTTCATGCTTTTCCCAACCAGCAAAATTAACTCAAGCTGCAGGCAACTTCTGCATCATTTTTTTATAAAAGATAAGAACTCAGAAGCGTCCAGATCACACCATTTTTATCTCTTATCTCATATCTTAGCCTGACTCTCAAAGATTGAACTAAAAAATAAAGTTATCTCTCAGCCTGATTTACACCTTTTATCACCAGAATGATTTGTCTCGTGTAACTGTACCCTCCTGTGCTTCAACAGTGCAGGGAGAGGCTCAGAACCGCACTCAGGGGAGCCCTGAGCATCCCCTGAGGAATTATTTGTCCATTTAAGGAGGGCTCTTTTTCCCTATCCAAGTTGTATGGTATGGCATCAGCCCCAGAGTATGGCCTCAGCCCCCACCCATGATGTATGACCTCTAAGATCTATGGCCTTTGCCTGATCATTACCAGCTTGTTAGTTAACCAGAATCAATTTAAAAGGAATCAAACACGAAATTATCGTTGAAAATTTTACCAAACTCCTGGTGTCTTTTTAGAAGGGTTCTTGAAAAAAGGCCTGTTATTCAGCACCTATTTTTAAGAGGGAAAACCCCTTATTTTTTATTAGTAAATTCATAAAAGAGGAAGAGCAAAACAGAAAAACCAACCAAACTTTTTTTTCCGCCCAGCTTCCTGTGGGCAAGCTCATCTTTGGGTCCTCCTACTGGTTAAACACCTTTTATTCAACCCTTAAATCCTTTAATTGGAATTGGAAAAATAGTCAGAAAAAGTCGAAAATTCTTGATTATTAATTGGTGGAAGCTTCCCAATAATCCAATCCAACCTGGAATATTCTTGCAATTCCTAAATATCTCTATTAATAATTAATCCAGGTCTGATAAGAGACCTATTTTAAGTCTCAAAGAAGCCAGCCACTAATTAAAAAAATTATTGTGCAGACTCATTTTAGTTCAGAAGGGCAGACAATTCAAAACCACCTTAGCTTACCTCTATCTATTCAAGAGTAGTAGTAAGCTAAATCCCTCTTGTAGTGACTGCCAGCAAGCTATTTGCTAAATAATCCCATTATCCCTTGGAGTCTCTACAAAGCTTCCTACTCTTTCACATCATCCATTGACCTTCACATCTCTTGACCTCACTTCAACAATTGAACCTTCTTCTTCCATCCCTGAACTCAAGAGTCCTCAAGATCCTCAAGGTTTAACTTACCTTGACTACTCTGGATCCTGCTCATCAACCCTATTCTGAATCTCCTGCAATACAGACCTTCAGACATAATAAAGACCTTCTTATTGAGGCTAATTTCGTGCAAAGATCAAACAGCTACTTCTAGAGGAATTTCTCCCTCCTTAATTTGTTGCTACGCACTACTCACTTGCTTCAAGGAATTCTATCTTTCCTCTCTCCTTCTTTTATGATTCTTCATCTCTACAGGCGTGTTTGTTGTTATTTTTTTGTTGGAGTTTTTCCATGCTAATCTTAATATTTTCCTCCTCTCTGGTATGCCTAAACCTTAACAAATTTTCTTCTTTCTCTTTTTCTGTGACTTACACTGTCTTCTCCCAGTTCTGGTTCTAGCTCAGAAATAATATCCTGAAATTTTACCACAATTAACAGTTGAAGGCGCTATAACCCAACTTTCCTTCATCAATCAAAGAACCAGAACAGCCTACTGACATGAGCAACAATTTCCAGTCCACCATTTCCAAAGGAGCTCTGGAAGCTATCCCTCTTCTCACTCTTGACAACTTCTCATTATGGAAATCTAGGACCATGAATCTTCTCAAGATTCAATCCCCCTAGGACTCTCTGATCTCTGACTCCATCTCACTCAAACCAGCCGTCAACATTCAGTTGGTCACACTTCTCATCACTAAGCTTGAAGCCTCTATCCACCTCAACGTCATTAATCAAACCAACAAGAGTGATGCTAAACTTATTTGGAAATCAATCAATCACTACTTTGCTTCTTGAAATGCTTCAAATTGTGCTAGAGTGTTCAACTAGTTTTGCGCAATTCAGTTTAATCCACAAGACATTCAACTCTTCATTACTCAGATCAGAGCCTCTATCACAAAATTTGCTGAAACTGGTATATCCATTCCTCTCGACATCATCGCTTATTCCATTCTCCAAAAACTACCTCCCTCTCTTGACCACCTGAAGAGTCAGATCACTCACTTGGACAAAGATGTGGTTCCCGACATGGTTCTGGATAATCTCAGAGCTCACTATAATAATCTTCAGCTTTGCTCAGCTACCTCCTCCACCAAAGAACTTCCTACCTCTTTGGTCACCACTGAATCCACCAAATGCAAGCGTGGATGGCATAATCCAAACGCCCCTCATCCGGAAACAAAGTGCTGGCTTCTTCATCCTCATCTCTGACCTTGCTTCTCTTCTCCAGCTGCTAAAAAAAATAATGTTAGCAATTTCACCTCTAAATTGCAAGATCCCTCCTTAATCATTGTAGATTCCAGATCTTCCACTCATATGATGTCAAACGCCAATCTGTTCTTTACACTCTCATTGGAAGACAAAGGAATAGTTTGCACCTGATCTGTAAATGAAAACCTCCCCATTGAAGGAAGAGGATCTGTTAAGCTTTCCAACAAGCACAAAAATCTTTTTCTGAATAAAGTACTATATGTTTCCAATCTAGCTTTGAGTCTGCTTTCTGTTTGATGCCTTCTTCTTGATAAACACACTATTTCCTTTGAAATCAATTACTTTCATCTCTTTAAAAATGACAGGAAAGTTGCAAGCGGCTGCTACTAAAATAATCTTCCCAGCCTTAAGTTCAACTCTCCTGATCAAGGCTCATTTTTGTCTTCAGCTGAGCTTCTACACAAATTCTTGGATCACGTAAGCTATCATCAACTCAGACACAAATTAGGCATTCCGGTTAGAATCCCTCAGAAGTGCAAAGCCTGTTCCATCTCAAAGATTACTAGACCAAGCTTCAAAGGGGAACATTCTCCTGCGTCCAGACCCTTTGAAGAGCTTCACATGGATGTAATTGGTCCCATCTCTCCTCCTTCTCAGAACCGACACCGATATCTTCTTACCGTGCTTGATAGCAACACCAGATACTGCTTTGCGCTTCCCATAAAGAACAAGAGCAACATACCTGAGATCTTAACCAATTTCCTGATTCTTGAAGAAAAGCGTTTTGGCTACTTCCTATCCATCCTACACTCTGATTGTAGCAGAAAATTTTTCAACAACAAACTCTCTCAATTCTGCAAAACTCATCTCATCAAAACCAGGAACTCTGACCCTTACACTCCACAACAAAACGGCTTTGCTGAAAGATTCAATTGTTCCATTCTTGAATCTATTTGTTCCATTCTCACAGACTCTACTCTTAATTGTCATTTTTGGCAAAAAATTTCCCATGCCGCAACTCTCACCCTCAATCAAATCCCTGTCCATAATTCCAAGAAATCTCCCTAAAAACTATTCAAAAATCAATCTCTTCCAATCAGCTACTTTCATCTCATTGGAAACAGTGTGTCTTACTTAAACTTACCCTCTAAACCAGCTTCCAAACTTTTCCCCAAAGGCTCTCTGGGAACCCTCATTGGTTACAATGATGAACTACAATCCTATTGCATTCTTGGCGAACACAGAAATATTATAGATACAAAACAGCTCCAATTCTCGGAATTTTGTCCCTCTGTCCAAAAGCCTTTGCTGATTTGGTCTGACTCGGACGGCCAGAACAATTTTCCTTCCAACATGACCCCCATCAATCACTCACTAGCTGCTCCTCCTTCCAACGCTTCAATCAAACCACCATTGCCCACTCCTTCCAATACTGATACTGCTCCTAATGAAAAATCCTCTGATGAGAGTGATGATGAATCAGAGGCTGTGACTTCCTCTCTCATTCCTAAAAATGCTCCCAGATATTAGATGAGAACCCAAATGTCAAAGATTAAACTGGCTAAGTACACCTACTTCTCCAAAGATTCCCTTTCTTTTGTCTCTAGGACTGACAAATGGGAGGAACCCCTGGATGTTGAGCTCAACAGAATCAAAGAGATGGATGTATGGGAAGATTGTCATTTCAAACCCAAATCCTACCTCCGCACCACTTGGGGTTCTTAAGACCAAACCAGCTACGGCATTGTCAGCCAAGAGAAAGAAGGCTTGCCTATGTATACAGGGCTTCTTGAAAACACCAGGATTTGACTATAATGACACGTTTGCTCCTAACGGGAAATTTCCCTCACTTCTCTTGCTTCTCACCCTTTCCATTGACAAAAAATTACCCATCAGAAAGTTTGACTTAAAGAGTGCCTTCCTCTAGGCTCCCCTATCTGAAGACATCTATATCGCTACTCCTAAAGGATCCAAACAAAAACCGCCCTTTCTCAAGCTGAAGAAATAGCTATACGGCCTCAAGCAGGCACCAGCTAATTGGTAAGACACCATTACTAAATGGTTTCAAGATATTAACTTTCATCAATCCTCCGCCAATCCATGTCTGTACATTCACAAAAATGAAAAAACGTACATATTTTTTTATGTGGATGATTTGGTAGTTGTTGGAAACGTCAATGGGTTTGAAACCCTCTTTCTCAATTGTTTTCCCAACTCTTCTGCTCACAAAACCAACACTCTTGTTTGGATGGACCTTGACCTTTCTCCCAATTGAATCACCTTAAATCAGAACAAGCTCATCAATAAAGGGTTGGAACTCTTGGGACTCAAGGATTGCAGGCCAGTAAAGACGCCCTTGAACCCTGGAGTCCAACTTTGAGAAGCCTCCAAAGACAACATACAGGAGTTTAGCAGGCTAAACATAAACTTTTGGCAGTTCACCGGAATTCTCAATTACCTCTCCTACCAATCTCGCCCAGACCTTGCTCCCGCTGTCTCTATTCTTTTGCGCTTTAATCACGCTCCTGGAATCTCCCACTGGAGAGAAGTAGTTCATTGCTTCAAATACTTAAAAGGGTCTCTGGCTCTCTGTTTGGCGCTGGAATCCTTGTCTACCCATCCTTCCAACTGCCTTGAGTACTAGTCCGATGCCACCTGGGCAAATGACCACAAAACCAGGCTATTGCAAAGTGGGTCTCTATGCCTTTGGAAAGGAGTTCCCCTGTCGTGGTCTAGCAAAAAGCAAAAAAAAAAACATTAAACTATCCTCAACTGAAGCGGAACTGTCTGAACTCTCCAATGTGGTTCAAGAAAACCTATGGCTTCAATCTCTTATCAAAAAACTCTGGAAGACAAAACTGGAGTATAACGTATTTTGTATCAACAATAAGGGACTACTTGAGAAGATAAAACACTTCGGATCAAACTCTAAGACAAAGAATCTTGACATAAAAATCAAGTGGCTTCAAGATCTGCTCAAAAATGGTGAGCTCAACATAAGGCTTATCTCTACTGACAACATGATTTCTGACGCTCTCACCAAGGCTTGTGCTCATAACTCTCTCAGGAGGCTTCTGAATTTCTGTCTCAAACCTCTCTTTGCATCAAATCAAGGGGGGTGTTGAAATAAATATATAAAAATATAAAATTTCTTTTCTGTATCTGTCTCTTCATTTCTGTTTCTTTCTTTTTACTTTTCTATATTCATTCCTTTCTCTTTTCTTTATCTTTCTATCACCTAAATAGGTGCTATCTACCTGTCGCGTCTAATTCAGTCAAACCTTGCAGCTGCTCTTCCAAAAAGACCTTGTTGACTACGCTCTCTGGCGTGCTGTGCCATGCTTGTCCTCAAACTGCTTGGACTGCGCGAGGCTTGTTTCTGCATCCCTGACTACTCTCACGCTCCGTCTTTCTTTTCCTCTCATACGCTTCCTACTCTCTCCGATCATCTGTCAACCTTGACGTCTCTTGACCTCACTTCAACAATTGAACCTTCTTCTTCCGTCCCTGAACTAAAGAGTCCTCAAGATCCTCAAGTTTTAACTTACCTTGACTACTCTGGATCCTGCTCATCAACCCTATTCTGAATCTCCTGCAATAAAGACCTTCAGAAATAATAAAGACCTTCTTATTGAGGCTAATTTGGTGCAAAGATCAAGCAGCTACTTCTAGAGGAATTTCTCCCTCCTTAATTTGTTGCTACGCACTACTCACTTGCTTCAAGGAATTCTATCTTTCCTCTCTCCTTCTTTCATGATTGTTCATCCCTACAGGCGTTTTTTTCAAGATATTTTTGTTGGAGTTTTTCCCTGCTAATCTTAATATTTTCCTCCTCTCTGGTATGCCTAAACCTTAACAAATTGTCTGATTTCTCTTTTTCTGTGACTTACACTGTCTTCTCCCAGTTCTGGTTCTAGCTCAGAAATAATATCCTGAAATTTCAAGACACCATGTATTTTATATACATATTATCTTTGGGCAAAATATCCTTTAAACTAAAGGGCCCAAAGTAACCAGGCCTATTTGTTTTCATACTGAAGTACCTGAAGAGAGGTGTTAAAGATCCCCAATATAATTGTGGCCCGTCTATAAAAATATTTAACAATCAATTTATCTATATTGATTTGTAACAATAAAACATAACCAAACAATCAACCTTGCAATAAGCTTTATCCAAATATTTTACATATTGTTGCTGCATTTTTTAAATAATATATTTATTATTTATTCTATCACCTCTGGTAGCTAAAGGATAGAAAGGGTCTTGGCATCCAGGAGGCTGACAATCATCATCCACCTCCCACATCACCTGACCCAATTGGTTGTTCCCAGGACCAATCTCCCCTCCATCCTCCTTCACTTTCCTCAATCCATCCAATCAACCAATTTGTCCTGACCTCCTTAGGCTTTGGTCATGCAATCATCCTTGCTTATTGCTCATCTTGCGCTTGCACCCGGTCCTTTCATTGCTAACCATCTGTCAACCAATTGGTTGACTCTCCCACCTTCATCCATCTGTTGACTGATTGGTCAACTCAATCATCCACCTGATCTTGCACCGCCGCTCTGTTGGGTGCGATGGTCTCCCATCAATCTCAACTCCCTCAATCCATTCTAAGCATTAATCCCCGCATGGTCAGACTTTCTCATCTGAGTGCTGTCTGTCATCTTTCCCATCTTGCAACAACTTCTATCACCATCCTCTTCCATCATCATCTCCTGGTTCTCATCCATTAGATTGCATCTTTGGTTCCTCCATCATGATCCCGGGAAAAAAAAATTATTCCAATTGTTGGTTTTTTCCGCTCTATCTGTGTCATCTCTTTTAAATAGTCTACAGGTACCCATGACCCATAAAAGGAGGTGATATCCCCTGCCTTTTTGAAAACATCCATGGGAGTTGGTGCGTATGCCCCCCGGTTATTATCAGCAATTGATCCTCATTCTTATCCTGGTTATATGTATCATTTCACCTTGATCCATTGATCCTTATTCTTTTTCCCTCTGTGGCCTGATCCTTATCACCAACAAATAGTCTTTCTGATTGAAGAGAATTCTTTCTGTTGAAATTCTTGAGTGTGTTACACCACTGTTTGATCCCTTCCTCTAACCATACTGGTCTTGATCCTTCCTTGATCATCTTTCTGGAGCCAATCAAGTTTGATTGAAGAGGTTTTATTAAGCTTAAAACCTGGAGTGTTATACCTCCTTTTATTTTATTTTTTCAAAGTTGCATTCTGCCAGCCTAATCTTGAATTCTTTGAGAAGTTTTGATTTTAGCCCAGTTCAAAAAAGTTACTTTTTACTTTTAGAGCTTCTCAAAATATTGTGCTTTGTCTTGTACAGCCATGCTCAGTTATTTGGTACCCTTCAAGCGCTTTATTGCGGAGAGTTGGGAGGGTTTATTGAGAACCTGGAGGTTGTTTGGGGTTTGAGTTGATCATCCCTGATCTTCTGCTGACAACCAAATTTATTAGCTTTTGGGCGTTGTTTACATACAACAGCTTTGTTCTTTTGAACTTTGAAACAAAATTTAACTTGTTTTGTTCAAATATCTCCCACATAATCTTGCCTCAGACAGTGCTGTTCCATTGCTACTGACTATTATCAAACTTTATCCTTTAGTACCTGATTCCTCACTTCAAAATTTTTGGACCTTGATCTTGGTTACATTTAAATATTTTTTCAAAACTCAGGAGGGAAGCCCAAAAGGCACCTTTCCCCTCCACAGAACTACCATGGCCTAGCACCTTTTGCATTCTTACACCATTCTGTTTCCTCCATTCTCTTCAATCTCTCCCCCTTTTTCCATTCCAATCTCTCCCCCTTTTTCCATTCCAATCTCTACCCCTTTTTCCATTCCAATCTCTCCTTCTACCTCCACCTGTTCCTCTTTTGCCTCCTCTATTACGGTTGTGACTTTCTCTTCACCTTGCACTTTGCCTTGCACCTTTTAATTCATTTGGTTCTCCTGAAATTTGGCCAACAATCCAATTGACGGTGGTGGTGGCAAGGGTGTATTGGTGGTGTATCTTCAAAAGCTCAGCAATACTAAAAGCAACAAAATTCATATTAGTTTCATTTTTTTCTTTTTATTCAGTCTTTAAAGCCTTAACCTACCTGAATTTTGGATACCTAAGAACTTGATCTCTGGAACTTGAAGTATATCAAAATTTACTTGTGGTTCAGACCTTTGACTTTTCCCTTCACTTGTGCAAGGTACTGGGGTATTAACAACTAAGTTTCTATTAAAG
The DNA here is from genome assembly GCA_025617555.3 of Puccinia polysora. NCBI lineage: Eukaryota > Fungi > Basidiomycota > Pucciniomycetes > Pucciniales > Pucciniaceae > Puccinia > Puccinia polysora. The sequence goes on from CM062617.1 coordinate 45,189,675, forward strand.
GAAAAGTTGCAATCAACCTTAGAAAAGCTTCATTGTTTGCATTTGCCTTGGAGACCTTGAAGGGCAGTACTGGGGACGCATTGCTCTTTTCAACAAATGCAGTTTTTGAACAAGAAGATGAAAATGACAAAATATTTGAATTAAGGATTTCTTTTATAGAAATGAAGTATGATAGTAACTAGGGGTATACAGTAACTCAAAAAAATTTGAAATAGATGGGAAAATCATCTGAATGCTCACAGGAGTTGCTTCTTTATACCAAGGCAACTTTCATGCTTCAAGCTTAAGGGTTATTTTCTTTTCCAATTCAACATATCCTTTCCTCAGTACCATCTACCTCAGTCCAAAAGCATGACACAAATAAAGCACAACATAAATGGTGCCTTCCGCTTACCAACTCTTTCTCAGTTAATGACCCTGTGATATCAGCAACTGACTCAGTATATACTTGCAAACATTGCAGTTAACCCTACTCCTGTCAACCATCCATTTGAGCTCCGCTCTTCCACCCTGGGTATCATCAGCCCTTGGACTTCCATTCTTGGTCACGCAATCACACTAGTTTGCACCCATTTTTAGATAGCCACATCAACTGTATATTTTCAAAATGGACTAGTCCCTTACCCTGAATAAGCTGTATATTCACATTTTCATTGTCTCACATGTCATTCCTTCCTGTCACATCCATGAAGTGCTTGTAGGCTCAGATTCTTTGTCTTGCACCTACGCTATGACCTTGGAAACAACTGTACTGTTATTTCATTTCACATTCTGTTTTTTTCCTTCATTGCCTCACCACCTCTTAACTGTAGCTGGCCATCTATTGGGTTTTATCTAGTCACCTTTGGATGACCTTATAAAGGGTGCATTTCCTGCATCAAGATTTTCTCCTCAGTTAGTTAATTTCATACATTCTTGCATTTGCTAAATCCAGTCATCACATTGGGCTTTGTTTTATTTTCCTTCCATCAGAAAACTTTTTTCCTCTTTCTGTTTGTTGAGTGACCAACCATAAGCTTTTACTTTGAAGTTAGCCTTGCTATCTTTCATTGTCCCTCACACTCAGTCCTTCTTTGCGCTCATGATCATCTAAGATTGCCTTATAGTATGTTGGGTGGTTGTGTGACAGTTCTAACAGGGTTCTGGAAGTGTTCCAATGGATTTCTACACATTCTCCACTCACTGAACATGTAGTCATGTTCCATGAATTTTTCCTTGGTCTGTGTCTGAGGTTGCAAGTACTTTATGCACTATCTTTGGAAACAAACCATTCATTCATGGGTAAATTTGAGATCCCCCTTTTGGAATAAGCTGTTTTGTTTTGTTAATGGCAGATTTTAAATGGGAGATTAGCTAACTCTGATACATCTTTTTGGGATCATCAGTTAAATAAATCAGGAGAGGTCTTAGAAGTTTGAAACACTGTATACAGAATTAAAAGGTTTTTTTATTGAGACTTAAGTATCATCTTCCAGATTGGTGAGGTTACTGATGGAGCATCCAGTGTAAATCTTTTCTTGGATACTTGGCTAATGATTGTCTGCAGGTCATTGAGTATAATAATAACTTTGAAAAAAATGTGATTGTTACATAAACTCTTATTAATTTTCAACAGTCCTGTTTGAATTTTGAGCAGTCAAACCATACACTTAAATCAGAGGTAAACATAACTAGTATTTACTAGCTGTAAGTCAGGTATTTCATGGGCTGGGTTGGTGGAAACAATTTCTGCCCATATCCAAATAACCAGGAGGAGATTCATAGTGGGTTGGTTCAGCTGAGATTAAAGCTATACCCAAGCCCATTATGGGTTGCCTTTTGCGGGCCACTAGAGAGTCATTGGGCCCCTTTTTTTTATTTTGTGAAATGTTTGCATTTTATTTCTTGTACTAATCTATATGGCTTCAAATAAGAAAGGATAAATTCATGATAAAAAAAACATATACAAAGAAAAATATAGACAAAAAATATATATCTATATAATAAAAATATAGAAAAAAGAAAAATATAGCAAAAAGAAACATATAGAAAAAAGAAACTTATATACAAAAGAAGCATATAGACCAAAGAAAATGTGAAGGAAAACAATTATGCTCAATGACATTCATATGGAATATTAATGATTAAGATTGATTTCCTGAAGGTTAAACCATTATTTGAGCCAGTCCTGTCCACATATAAGCCCTTCAATATTTTCATCTTCCAAGCTACTTCAGAATCAATCTATATCACGTCCACCAGTGGAGAAAGCCTGTAAAAATCACAACTAAATCAACCAAACAGAATTAAAGAGCCCCTAGAATGAAAATGATAATACTTACATATTCAGATGCAACTGATGACATAAAAACAAGCTAGCTTTACTTCATAAATTGAGAAAGGTTTAGGAATCCTAAACTTTTTAATTTCAACCATTAAAGAATGTTAAATTTATCTCCATCCAAACCATGTGGGAAATCATATTCAATGAATGGCTCTTGAAGGTAGAGATCTAGTTCAGCTGTGGGAACATGATAATTGATTGTGGCAGAGGAGGAGGCAGAAAACTTGTGGAAGTTTTCAAGAAGGCTCTGGTTTGTTGAATCTCAGAATATGATGTTTTGCATTAATATTCTTTGAAGGTTCTTTTGTCACTCTTGCAATGTTGGTAGACAAAATATTATTGTAAATCTTATATATTTCATCATGAATAGATTATATTTCCATTTCAGGCTTGAACATTTTTGAACCTTTTTTAAGGCTGAAATAAAGTACTTCATCTTGTAACAAGGATCAAATACCAAAGAACTTGCAGGAAGTTGAGACATCCTATCCCAATCCCTTTTGTATTTTTTGACATGGGCTTGACAATTTTATTTATGTGCTGATTTAAAAATATATAACAAGCTTCTTTATTGATTTTTAATTAAATTTTCTACATCAAAATAAAAAAAAAAATTGAATTTTAAATAATTTTTGCCGGATAGTATAGTGGTAACATTGTTAACTATTTTCAAGAAGTACTTTATTATAGTAAGTTCCATTCAGTCTCCTTTAGTTTTGAAATTGGAATTGTTTGAATGAATTATTGAAATATTTTAAATTCTTACATTTATGGCAATTCAGATGAAGTCATCTTATAGTAGGAGTTGCAGCAAATTGGAACATCAGGGAAATGCATCTTATTGCAATGAATATTTAATAATCCTACTACTTCTTCAAATTCTTGTTTACATTTTTGGCTTGAATTAATGTAAATACTTGATAATACTTCTAAGCTGATTGATAACATCTGTAGATATCTCCACTTCATTCATCAATACCAGGTTTATAACATGGGCTGCACATTTAATATGGAAATATTTTTCTTTATAAGGAATTGAATGATTTTGATTTTCCAACAACATGATCCTGAGGAAAGAAATGGCAAAATCATTGGAACTTGAATTATCCAATTTAATGAAAGATGCCTGAAAAGAAAAATTCAAAAAAATACTCAGAAAAATAGCATTAAGATAATAAATGTTTAATATGATTATCACAGAGAGGTAATCCAACCTTATCAATATTTTTCAATTCTTGAATGGTTTTCATCATCCTTGCACAAATTGCTGACCCATTATGGGGTGGAGGAATTTGCTTAAATCCAATATTATTTTGACAAGATTCCACTATTCATTATGTAATGGAAAATGAAAAAAATGTAAACATAATTTTAAGCTGATTTCCAAAGATCTGTAGTTAAATCCAATTTTGAGGCATTATCACTTTTGTTTTTTTTAATTGCTAACTTGAAGCCTTCATACATTTCCATGCAATTGATTTTGAATTTAGTTCAGCTACAACATCTGCTGATGCCATATCTAGTGTTTTTGTATTTTTTGCATCAAAAAAACACTAGATCTAACAAGAAGACTCCAAGAAATGGAAGCAGAGTTGGCAGACTACAACCTACTCCCACTCCAACATGCACCACTCAATCTATGGCCTAAAGACGGGAGGAAGTAAGTCTTCCCACTGATTGGCAAAAATCAGTAGTTTGATTTTTTGACACATTTTCAAGGCCAAATTTTCCAGTCCAAATAAAACTCATATTTATTTTAAATTTTATGATTGTTTATCTTAGGATCTGTTTTTTAGGATAGATATTTATTTAAAATTCCAATAATTCTACTCTAATTTTTTGAAAAATAATCTGAAAAATTTCAAAACACCCCAAAATAGATGTTTAAGAAAGAGAAAAAAATGAAGCCCTTCTTTTGCATATTGTGTTATTTTTACTATATTCATTTTAGGGCATTTTAGGGACAAATCATATTAGCACTATAAAAAACAAAAATAGTTAAATTTAATTTTTCCATTCATGGGAAAAGCAAATTATATTAATGTGATTTTTTTCTGGCTTTCATGATATTTTTATTTAATGATCAAGGCTGGTATCTGAAAACTCATAAAAGTCAAGCAGAAAATATTTTGGATGCTATTTTAGTTCTTCAGTATGATTCAATTTGAATTTTTCCATTTTTTAGAGCTTCCATAGTTTTGTGAAAATTTTTGTTTTGTTGGATTTGAGAAGGGGCTCATCCTATTTGTTGAAAACAAATTAAAATTTTCAAATGAAATGAAATAATTTAGCAAATGAATCATCTTGATCTTATTAGTTATTTTACACCAAAAAAATAAAGGAAAAATCTAAATAGAAGGAAATATCATATTTTGCAAATGATTGAGAAAAAAATCTGAAAAATTTCTGAGCATAATCTTTTTCAGTTTTCTTGGAGAGATTCATCTATATTCAAAAATAAAGTGTAAGAAATTTTCAATCTCTGCCATATTTATGTTGATTCAAAATAGTTTGAGTTTTATTAGGGCTTATCAGATTTAGGCCACCTGCCATTTTCTTAATGGCAGGTTTCATCAAAATACCCCAATTTCTAATACACCATTGAAAATCAAAAAAAACCCACTTATTTCACATCAGAGGTTTCAGAGTTACCTGGAAATAAATGGGTCTTTTCAGATAGATTATATAAAGGTTTTTGCAACCTCAACCACACACCGGTCCATGCGTTGACAATAACACTGGACCCTGGTTTCCCCACCAATTTCTACCTCCAACCTCATCCAAAAAATCTGATTCATAACTCTCATCACTTCATCACTCTCATCATTTCCTGAATCTCATCACTTCATCACTCTCATTACTTGATCACTCTCATCAGATCCTCACTTTCATCACTTATTGGTCTCATCACTTCCCCACTCTCATCACTTATTTGTCTCTTCACTTCATCAATCTGATCCCTTATTTCTATCATCAACTTATCACTCTAATAAATTCATTTCTATTAATATTTTCAAATGGCCCCTCAGGAAACCTCCCCCCCCCAAATGTTGGAAAATTCAATGCACCAAAGAAAACATACCCCAGGAACTCTATGTTAGAATTTCATATTTACCCAATCTCCACTTTTCTTCTTTTCCTTCTGATCTTCCAAATTTCACCAAGTTTGCTATTCAATTCCAATCCATTGTTTCTAATCCCCAGGCCCACAAGTTGGTCAAGTTTTACCTAGCTTATTTAAGGCCTAACTAAATACCTTGAACAGAATGAAATCATTGATTCCCTGACCATTGGTCCTCCATCTGACACTTGAGCCCCACCAAGAGAACTTGCTCAGTGGCACTCAAGCCCCTCCAATTGTGTTACCTCACACCTAAAAATTGGGCTCTCTGCCCTAATTCAAACACTCTAAAACAAAAAATACTCCCCCATCAGCTTCCAAATGCTCAAGTCAGCTCAAGAGAGATGATCACATCATCCTGGTAAACTGGCTCAAAATTCCCTCCAACTACAACACTTGCTTTGGATATGAAAATGAAACCTGGGTTGGCCAACCTCCATACTTTAAGTTTGATGGTTATCTCCTGATGGCCAATCAACCAAATGATAAAGCCAAAGTTAGGCTGTATCTTTCATCCAAACAGATGAGGGAGCCATTCAAGAACTATTTATCCAAGTGCAAAAATGCCCACTTAATTTCAATCTCCACTGGCTTTTGTATCACCAAATTTGATAAATCCAAGGGAATCAACCCTTGGTTGTTAAGTTAGACTTTATTTTTCCTTTTTCACCTCCCATTTTTTGGGCTTTGAAGATATCATGGAGAAATTTCCAGACCACACAAAACTTTTTTCACTCCCTTCCTCTGCCACTTCCAAAAATATTTCAGAATCTCTCTCTTGAGCCCTCTTTTGCTTACAAGCCCTATTCTTGCCACATCCCTGTGTTTGTATCAAATCATCTCCTCCCACAATGTTCCCTCCCATTGAAACACTTCAATTGGGGGGGATCAAGAGAGATTTAATTAATTGGATAACATTGTGAGGGTTGTGGGAGAAAAATTGGTGTTGCAGACAAAGGATTGGTGTGGAAATAATAATTGGAGAATTGAAATTAAACCTTCCTCTGCTACTTCCAAAGATATTTCATTATCTCTCTTTTGAACCCTCTTTTGCTGACAAGCCCTATTCTTTTCATGTCTCTGTATTTTTGTCAAATCATCTACTCCCACCTTCTTCCCTCCCATCCACATACTTTGATTGGGGTAAGAATCCAGACAGGATCCAATTCATTGTATAACATTTTAATTTTTTTTTGGAGAACAATCAGACATGCAGAAAGAGGGCAGGTGTGGAAATGATCAGTTTTCAAACTTTTTTTTTCATTGAATAGAATAAAAAAATAATTAGAATAATTTACAGACAACCTATAATCAAAAAAAAAGAAAAAAAAAATGTAAAAGAAAACTATCATTAGTCATCTTATAATCAAGGTGGATGATCAACAAACATTGATAAAAAAAGAAATCATACCAGTTGATGATACTAACAACAATCAAAAAAATATTTTCAGTCATTTGATTATGATTCTTGACACATGCTGGAATGAAAAGAAGAAAAAAAACATACCTTGTGTTTATCCTAGAAACAAAAATGAAAAGCAAAACCCAAAAAAAAAACCTGGGTAACCCACACACAGATACACACCAAACAATCAAAAAAAAAAACTTACTTGATAATCAGGTGAGTATTGTCATTATATCAAAAAAGACCAAAAAAAAATAAAAAAAAAAACCTCAAAAAATAAAATAAAAAACAAGCAAAACAGCCCAGATCAGTGGTCTGCATCCATTAGCAATTGATTGCTCAATAAATTGCAAAATAATTTCCAATCAATTGGTTGATCAATTACCAATGGATTTGTACAGCAATTTCCAAATCAATTGGTTGCCTGATTTCCAATTGATTGGTTGATCAATTTAGAATCAATCAAGAAATTTGGAAATAAAATGCAAATTAATTGGTTGATTGATTTAAAATTGATTAACTTATTGATTTGCAATAAATTGCCTAATCAATCCACAATTTATAAACTGATTGGTTTGAAATAAATTTCTCAATCAATCTGCAGTTGATCAAGCAATTGATTGCAAGCGGAAGGGGGAGGAGCAAGGGGGGCATACCTGAGGGGCCAGAGAGGGGAGGTGGAGGCTTGTGGTTGAGGTTGGAGGGGAAGGTGGGCAGGGTTGGTGAGTTGTAGGTGGACAGAAAGTGGGTGTGGTTGGAAAGTTGGATTTGGTGTGTGAGTGGGTGAGGTTTTGATGGAAGTGGTGACAAGTGAGGTGAATTGGTGAGGTGGAGGAAGGAGTGAACAGTGAATTCCAGTTGTTTTTTGGTCCAAGTCCATCAAAACAAATATTCAAAAAACCCTATTAAGCCTAGTATTCTTGGCTGAACAACAAAAAAATAAATGTGATGGAATTTTTTACCTATTTTGAAACAGAAAATCACTCATCAAAGGGAGCAATTGTGCGGTGTAAAATCCATTCCTGCTCCATTTCCATTTTCAGATATTTTTTTTCAAATTTCAGCTGGTAAGTTTGATTGGACATTTTCAGAAGGACAGTGATGTGATGTGGGGTGATGAGATCATGATGGTATGTGTGTGAAGCAATGGAGATTCAAAACAATTGAGATGTTAAGCAATGTAGATGAGAGGTGTGTGAAGAAATGGAGATGGGATTTGTATGGAGTTGCTTATGTTGATGTTGTCAAACTCCAAGTTTAAGGGTCATTGTCTTCCCCAATTTGACATATCCTTTTCCTTAGTACAATCTACCTCAGTCAAAAAGCCTGACACAAATAAAGCACAAAATCAATGGTTCCTTCTGCTTACTACCTTTGGCTTGTGTAACAACCTTCCAATACTGGAAAATCAGTATATACTTTCAAATCATGCAGTTAACAATAACACCAGTCAACCAACCATTCAAGCTTTGCTTATATATCCTGGATATCATCAACCCTTGGCCTTCAATTCTTTTTCACACACTCACGCCAGTTTTCACTTGTGCCTATATAGTCCCATAAACTTTATAGTTTGCAAATGGACTAGTCCCTCACCCTGCATAAGCTACATCTTCATATTTGCATTTTCCTCAAATTTCATTCCTTCCTGTCTCATCTATTACATCCTTGTACACTCATATTCTATTTTCTTGCACCTACTCTACAACCTTGGAAACAACTGTACTGTTATTAAAATTTCCCATTCCGTTCCTTTCATTCATTTCCTCATTTCTCTCTAGCTTTAGTTGACCATCCATTGGGTTGTATCTAGTCACCTTAGGATTACCTTATAAAGGCTTCATTTCCTTCCTGAAGATTGTCTCCTCAGTCAGTTAATTTCATACATTATTGAATTTTCTAAATCCATTCATCACATTGCGCTTGGCTTTAGTTCCTTTGCATTGGAACACTTCCTCCTTCTTTCTGTTTGTTGAGCCATCAAATCTTAAGTTTGCACTATGCATTTAGCCTTGCTACCTTGCATTGTTCCTTGCACTCAGCCTCTCCCCTTGCGCTCATGATCATTTGAAATTTCCCTAGAGTACGTGGGGTGGTTTTTTGACAGTAAATTAACTAACTCAATCCTCTATTATATTTTGCTAACCTATAATAGATTCTTTGTTTTACAATTTCACTTACTTGCTCAACCGGGATCACTTCCCTCACCCCTTAGAACAATGATATTCATTGGGTAGGGAGACCCAGCACTTCATGGGCCTGAAAACCCTTAGATCCCATACCTTTTTCAAAATCTCCTTTGGTTGAACCTCTTGAAAATCCCATTGCTTTGCAACACAAAGCTCTGGTGAATCCTTTTGAGGAAATCAAAGACTCCAAACATTCCTCCAATGAAATCTTCACTTGTGGTAGATCAAGGGTTTGTACTAGTGCTCCCAATACCAAATCCTTGACCCTTTGCTCAACTTTGATCCAGGCTCTCAATCAAAATGCCTTGCAATATTTTGCAAGCGGTCCCAGCTATTGTACTCCCAGCATGAAACAGCCTGACCACTTTACAGGGGAAAATTCCAATTATCTTAGATTCTACCTACAGTCCTGTAAAATGGTCTTCCCAAACAATCCCAAAAATTTTCCTTCCAATAGACATAAAGCTATGTATGTGTCTTCCTTTCTTGGGGGAAGAGCCTTTTGGTGGTTAAAACCATATCTCAAACTATTATCCAATACTAGTCCCACCTTTATTCCCAACAATTTGGAAAAGTTTGAGCAACAACTGTTTACCCTTTTTGGTAACCCCAACCAAGTGTGAAACACCAAATACAAACTTGATTATATTTTCATGAAAAATAATAGTAGAGCTTCTGTTTATATCTCCCATTTCTGAAACTTGCATTCTTGCATCCAATGAAATGAGGTAGCATTTTAATTTTAAGGTTTTACCAGCACGCCTAATCAAACAGCTTGCAGTTGGTGGACATAGGACAACCTCCCTTCAGCAGTTAATTGACCGGGTGATTGAGCTTAATAATGGCTACCATTACAAGAACTGCTCTCAACAAAAAAACCAGGGGTTGTCAACCTTGGCTCCAAAGGCATACATTTCCTCAAAGCACAATTTTTAGAATCCAAAACACTCCAAACCAAATCCAAACTCAAACTCCAACCCAAAGGGGAAAGCCTTTGCCAAAACTCCAAAATTCCTGTACAACAAAACTAGGATGCTCCAGAATGAGGAACCTTAAAGGAGGGAAAAGAATGGGTTATGTATGTATTTTGGAGGAAAACATGATTTCAATAGTTTTGCAAAGCAACTAGACAGCCAAAAAATTGATTGTAGTTTTTCTAATACTTGCAAGGAAAACTAAACATTATCTAAATTACAGTGATTCAATCTTTGCACTTGCAAGTCACTTGGAGCTCCAAGTTCAAGATTTGTCCTCTTCCATTCAAAAAATACTCCTTATTGTGTTTTACTCAATTCTGCAACTAATTTTTCTTTTATAATTGAATCTTTTGCAAGTTCAAAAAATCTTACATGTTCCAATTTAGATAAGTTTCCCATCTATTTAGTAAGTAGTGCAACCAAACCATCTCATTGGGTTTTCCAAAAGGCAAAATGGACCTTTGAATTTTCCATTTTACCCAGCTTCAAATTGAATTTATTTTTCTTGGGTATCCCATGAATGGAAAACACCATTCTAGGCCACAACTTCCTAGTTTACTTTAATTAAGATGTGAATTGGCAACAAGGAGTAGCTAACCTTCAGACCTTGCAACCCTGGGAAGCTATTCTTTCTCTTAAACACAAATTAAACAGCCTACCTGACACTGTCATTGATTTGGATGACAATTTTTTGCCAGGAGATTTGCAAAATCCTGACCTTCATTCCCAATTCCCCTCTTAATATTTGGGAGTTATTGCCTATTTTTCTAACTTAACCCTTCCTTCTTTCTTTGAAGAGAACCAGGCGCCTACCAAAAGTTTTATTTTGAGCTCCCTAATCCTCTTGCATTGTGCAAGTACTTTAAACTAGTTTCCCAAAGATGACAATATTGAGAATTTGGAAATCATTCAAGCTTCTTTGCCTTTGGTTTACCATGACTTTGCAGAAGCTGTTTCATCTGTAAAATAAGATAAACTACCTCCTTCCCATTCTTATGATCACAGGCTTGAACTTACTGGCCCACCTCTGGCACCTGGAACAGTCTAATCCCTCTTGAGGAAAGAATCAACTGCACTTCAAGAATAAATTGTAGAAAATTTACTGAAATGATTTCTTTGACCAAGAAATTTGAATACTTGCTTGCTTATCCTATTTTTTCAAAAGAAAGACAGTGGCCTTTGCCTTTTCTTTGACTACAGGAAACTGAAACAGGTAACCTGGAAGAATGCCTATCCTTTACTTCCTATGTTTCACCTCCTTACTATCTTCCATGGAGCTTCTTATTTCTCAAAGTTAGAAATTCAAGAAACCTATAACCTAATTTTTATTTCAAAGGGTCAAGAGTGTTTCAATGCAATGACAACACAGTCTGGAAGTTATGACTATACCATAATGCCTTTTGGCATCTGCAATGCTCCTTCTACCTTTCAAAATTTTTTGAATGACATTTTTTCTGATCTTGTGGAGAAATACCTTGTGGTTTATCTTGCTGATATACTTGTCTACTCAAAAACACTTTGGGATAGCATTGCACATGTGAAAGAGGTGCTGCAGAAACTCCAAAAAAATTAACTGCTTGCAAAAGCCTCTAAGTGAAACTTTCAGACTTGTTCTCTTAAATTTTTAGATTTCATAGTCTTGCAGCAAGGACTATTGATGGAAAAACCCAAAAGCCAACGCATATTAGACTGGCCCGCACCTTCTTCCATAAAATCCATTGAAATATTCCTTGGCTTCATTAATTTTTACAGGAGGTTTATTGAGAATTATTCCAAGAAAACCATGAATCTTACTAACCTTCTTCAGAAAGAAACTCATTTTTTTTACCAAACAAGCTGCTTTTTATTTTGAAGCTCTAAAGAAAGCTTTCAAAAATTCCCCAATACTTGCTCATTTTAACAAGCTAGCTCACACTATTGTGGAGAAAAATGCAAGAGACTATTCAATTTCATGATTAATCTTTCAGTTTTCTTCCTTTTCCTCTCTCTTTCATCCTGTAGCCTTTGAGTCTTGAAAATTTTTTTATACAAAGCTTTATTAAAAGATTCATGAAAAGGAACTTCTTGCAATTGTTTAATGCTTGAAGAAATGGTGTTCATACCTTTTGAGCCTTATGGAACCATTTGAGGTCTGAACTGATCACAATTCTCTTAAATATTTTATGAGATTAAAAGTCCTTACACACAGACAGGAACATTGGTCCAAATAACTTTCCAAGTTCAAATTTAAAATCACATACTTCCCCAGCAAACAAGAGGTAGTCCCTGATAGTTTATCATGTTGGGACAATGTTTAACCAGGGGGGGAGCAGCTTTGCCAATTAAAAACTCCAAAAACGTTAGGACACTCTTCTCCAATCAGTCTGCCCAACTCAGTTTGATCATCACTCACCTTGAGACATGGCTTCCAAAATTTGACAAGCTCAACTCAAAAATTCCAAGTGTAACAAATTTTTCAAAAGTTTGAAATTATTAGATAGTGACTATAGTATTGATGAAAATTACTATTTAGTTTATGAAGATTGTATAGTAGTACCTGATAATACTTACATTAATTTAGATATTATTAAATCTTTTAATTACTCTCTGCTTGCTGGTCATCATGGGCAGGATAAAACCTACCAATTGATTTCACAAGACTTCCATTGGCCTGGTATGACCAAGGAAGTAAAATACTATGTTAGTGCGTCCTATAATTGAAATTGTGACAAGTCCTCAAAACACTGGAAGTATGGGCTTCTCCAGAAACTTCCTATCCTGCCTATTCCTTGGCACTTTTTTTCAATGTATTTCATTTCACAGTTACATATTTCTAGTGGTTATGATGGTATTTTAGTAGTATTAGATTGCTTCTCAAAGATTGATTTATTTCTTTGCCGAAATTTGACTGCCTCCTTAGAAGACCTAGCTAATTTATTTTTAGAATATGTATTTTAAAAACATGGCCTCCCTGATCATATAGTTATTGATTGTGGATCTTTGTTCTTGTCTAGCTTCTGGACCTTGCTATTCCAGAAATTGAAGATTACTTGCAACTTATCAACAGCTTACCACCCCAGAATGGATGGGAAAACCAAGAAATTCAATCAGATTCTCCAAAAGTACCTTAAAATATATTTTTCCTATCAGCAGGATAACTGGTTGCAATGGCTTCCATTAGCTGAATTTGCCTACAACAACTCCACTCATTCCTCCCCCAAAGAGTTGCCCTTCCAGAACCTTTATGGTAGAAACCCAACTTGGCATAGCACCTTCTCAACCCGCTACTGACTACCTTACTCACATTCAATCCCTCCAATTGCAAATCTGACCCAAGCTCAAAGCAGAAAACCAGCGCTACAAGGAGCAAGCAGACTGACTTTGCACTACGCCACCAACCTTTGCAGTAGGAGATCAGGTATGGCTCAAAACTTGCAATATTTGCGGTACCTGCCCAACCCAAAAAATCTCTGAAAGAAAACTTGGCCCCTTCAAAGTCAAATCATTCATTTCTCCCAACACTTTTAAACTTATCTTACCTGCAAAACAGAAAGGTATCAACCTGGTCTTTCATGTGTCTCTCCTAGAGCCAGCTTCAGTCCTAGACCCAGGCAATACTCATCCCCTTCCTGAAATGTTCAATTTCCAAGATCCTTCAGAGTGGGAAGTAAGGTGTATTCTGGATTCCAAGCTGGGAAGAGGAAAACTTCAATCCCTTGTTAAATGGATTGGCTTCCAGTCCAACAAAGATCACACCTTGTGGGAACCAGCCTATCACCTTTTAAACTCTCCCAATTTGGTTCAATATTTTCATTAAAACTACCCTTGAAAACTTTGCCAATCTTAATTCAATCCCTTCCAATCCCATTCCACATTTCCATCCTATTCCATCTCATCCAATCCCATCACATGTATCATTAAATCTCCTCTTTTATTTCCATTTCTAACATTTTTTTCTCTTCTTTGATTGCAATTATTTATCTCATTATTCCAAGAAAAAAAACTGTTTATCTCTCAGGAATATATATATGTATATATGCTAATGATAAAAAAACATAAAACATGAAAATTAAAAATTTTCCTTTATTTCTTTTTCTTCTTCTTCCCAATTTTCAGTCAACTCCATTACCATAAACTTAAATTCACCCAAATTCTCATCATTTGTCATCCCCAACATTCTTTGCAAAGCAAGTACCTTGGTAACTAAATGATTCTTTAAGATCTCCTTGCATTTTTCAGTCCAAGCCCACTTTGGTTAGGCATTCCATTCATCCTCCTCCAAGAGCTCTCCATTGTGTCTCTTCTTTTCACCTTGCACAAACCTTCTCCAAAGTTGCCAGTTAGCCACACCTTGCATCAGTCTTGATTGGCATGACAACTTGCACTTGGTCCCCCTTTCTTTGGTCTTCCATCCCATTTGCTTCCACTCCATCCCTTTCCACCTTGCCTCCAATTCCTTCCTCTTGTCCCTCCCTTTTCCCTTCTTCCTCTCCATTGCTTCCATTTACTTCATTTCCTCCTTCCTGTGCTGTTTCATTTCCTCCTTTAATTTCATTCTGTTCTTATCTTATCTCCTTGGGTATTGCTGCAACCAGTTCTTCACCTTTCACATCAATTTTAACCTTGGGATTCATCTTGCTTGCTTGGAACTTTTTTGATGGCCCAAAATATTGTTGTGGTGGTAATGGTGGTGCTGTATTTTTTGTGTATCTAACAAAACTTGGAAATACTAAACAGGGCAAAAATTAAATTATAGTAGTTTTATCTTGTTCATTCAGTTGGTCTCTAGCCTTGCTGACCTGGATTCTGTATTCCTAGGAATGTAATCTCCGGCACTGGTGGGATGTGATAATTCATGCGTGGGGCAGACCTTTGACTTTGGTCTTCACTAGTTGATGCCCCTGGAGTATCAACCAATGGCTTGCTATTTAAGGGAAATATACATGCAACTTTTCAAATCCAGCATTACTTGCACTTTCCTTGGAGACCAGGGGAAGAGGTGCTATGGACACATCTTTCATTTTGACAAATGTAGTTTTTGCAACAAAGAGAAGAAGATGAAAACATAGTTAATCAAAAATTTTATTCAAGCAATGAAGTATAGTATTATTTTAAGGGTATACAGTAGTAGGTAACAACTTTGGAATCTATGGGAAATCATCTCAACACTTGCAGGAGCTTGTGATATAATACAGGGGCAACTGTCATGCTCCAAGGTTAAGGGTAATTTTCTTCCCGACTTTGAAATATCCTTTTTCTCAGTAACATCTACCTCAGTCCATAAGTGTGACACAAATAAAGCACAACATCAATGGTGCCTTCCTCTTACTACCTTTGGCTTGTGTAACAACCTTCCAATCCTGGCAACTCATTATATACTTGCAAATCATGCAGTTAACTCTAAAACCAGTCAACCAAATATTCAAGCTTTGCTTTTCTACCCTGGGTATCATCAACCCTTGGACTTCCATTCTTTGTCACACAATTGCACAAGTTTGCACTCATGCCTATATAGCCCCATCAACCTTATAGTTTGCAAATGGACTAGTCCCTTACCCTGCATAAGCTACATCTTCATATTTGCATTTTCCTCACATGTCATTCCTTCCTTTCTCATCTATTACATCCTTGTACACTCATATTCTATTTTCTTGCACCTACTCTACAACCTCCAAAACAACTGTACTATTATTTTATTTTCCCATTCCTTTCCTGTCTTTCATTTCCTCATTGCTCTCTAGCAGTAGTTAACCATCCATTGGGTTGTATCTAGTCACCTTAGGATTACCTTATAAAGGCTGCATTTCCTTCCTGAAGATTTTCTCCTCAGTCAGTTAATTTCATACATTATTGCATTTGCTGAATCCATTCATCATGTTGGGTTTGGCTTTAGTTCCTTTCCATTGGGGCACTTCCTACTTCTTTCTGTTTGTTGAGCCATCAAAAAAAAAATTTGCACTTTGCAGTTAGCCTTGCTACCTCACATTGCTCCTTGCACTCAGCCTCTCCCTTTGTGCTCACAATCATCTAGGATTGCCCTATTGTACGTGGGGTGTTTGTGTGAAAAAGATGTGGCTGGGATTTTTGAATGCAATGAATGGTGGATGGATTATGATGCATAAATGGTGAATTTCATGTTTGAAACCTGCCATATCCATGAAAAACGCCATTTTGAAATACAGGGCTTAGGCAGTATGTGTATTTCAGAAAAATGCCATTAAAATGGTGGGTTTGGTCAAAAAAAATGGCTGGCTTGCTAACTATGATATGCCCTATTGAATTTGATTCATTTTCAGGTTATTTTTCAAGAACAAGAATATTTCCTGTTTTTTTCATTTCACACATCAGTGTGCAGACTTACTTCTGCCCCCTTTAGTGCACCCAACATGATGACTTGTTGGGGTCATCAATTCCCTTGAAAGGCTTCAGGCCTCAAATTATGGAAATCAAAAAATGAAAAAAAGGAACATGGGAGTACCCATGGTTCAAACCACCATCTAAGAGAACCAACCCAACCCATGACCGCACCCACAGAAGCCTGAGGTGGATTGGGTCAAAAAAAGGTTTTTCTGAAGCCCCTCTACCTAAAACTATATAGATACCAACCAGGTCCAGGTATTCTTTTGGTCGGCCCAAACCAATGAAGACCCTGAGCTTTAAGTTAAAGTCAAACCCTCACCATGTAAAAACCTGATGTCACTTTCTAAAAAGTGCCATCAAGGAATCTCTTTTTGAAATTCTATTCAATCTCTAGTTGAAGCTATGCTGATGCTCCAACCAAGTTTTTGATGCACAGTGACTTTGCATTGGAGCTTGGCTAAAGCTGGACCAGAGCTTGGCTGGAGATTGACCTTGTTGAGAGAAAGAATGCCATTACCAGTAGTGAAACCTGGATTTGGGTTGCTCTAGCCACTGACTTTACCACCAACACCTTGCACCAGGTGCCAAATTTTCACATTTTTTTTTGTGGGCTTGTCCCAACCCTTGCATGGGAAATGTCATCCCCCCAATCTTACACCTAAACTTTAGTTTGTAATTTCACCCAGTTCTTTTTGGGACAGAACCAAAGCTAGTTGGAGATGAGATAAACATAAATAATGAGTAATTCATAGATATTCAACTAAAAATTCACAGATTACATGTAACACTCACCAAATAACATCCCTCTTGCAAATGAATCCAATTACAGAAATAATCAGAATTGAAAGGAAGAGCAAGCTGCTCCCCAGGCCATTGATGCATGATGCATCAATGGCCCTAATCAAGCCATCAACATGGGGCTGAGTCATCACAGCCCCCAATCAGTCTGATTGGTATGTGTTTGGAGCTCAAACCAAACTTTGCCCCCTCATTAAATCTGTAAACAGTGGATTCAAGTGCACCAATTCCCCCTTCCATCAACCCATCATAGTTATTTTATTGCCAATTGCAGTTGCTTGCACTCAATCAAATATCCAAAGCACTTCCAGAATGAGTTTAAACTTTCAAAACATAGTTGGTGATCAGAACACTACCTCTGCCCCCTTCAATAATGAAATCAAATTTCTAAAAGAGAAACTCAGGCATAATGAATTTCAAGTCAATCAGACATAATTAGCTTACAACTCAATGCTTGAACAAATTAATAAGCTTGAAATTTCCTCTTCATCACCTCTGAAGATCCCCAAGGGTAAGTCCTACCCTTCTATGCTTCAGAACATGCAAAGTGTGAGTGTTCCATGACCCAGCAAGCCCACGCCTCCCCGCAGTGCACTAAATTAGTTTCTGGAGAAGAAATCATATCAACAGACCACACCCAATAGAGGTTCTCCAAATTTTGTCAAAAAGATGCACCCTCAATCAAAGCTACCCCCTGTTGAGACTCCCAAGCGCAACCCAAGTAAAATTATTATGCATGAAATTCCTGAAAGTTTTGCAAAAACTAAGGTAATTTATTTTCTGTACAAAATCAATAGATAATGTTTTCATTCTATCAAATCTAATGTTAATTGGTGTTTACAAAGACTTATTCACACATATCAAGATTCTTTGGGGCCTATTCAAACACAGGGATGTCTCCCCTTCACCTGATCCTCAATTACTGCAAGAATGCAGTCAACACTTTTCCAAACCCCAACAAATTGCTAATGTTTTCAAGAGCACAAATTTGTGTGATTTGATTGCACAACATGAAGTGCTCACCCTGAAAGGTCTCAAATCTGGATGCAAAGAAATAGGACGTGGTATAGTTCATGTGCAAGAGCTCTTTATTCTATACACACACTCTTGCTTAGCTTGTCTTGGAATCTGATTATGGGTGCCCAACTTGGAGGATGCCCCTGATGCTTTTTACAACAAGGCATTCTGCTTATCCGCCATAAAAACCTTCCATCAATTTTCGTGGGTGGGGAATATGAATAAATGAAAATCAAACTTGCTTTCCTCAACAACATTGGTCTGTTGACCATGGCATACAACCACTTTGTCCATTATCTAATGAGTCAGTTTTTCAAGAAGGAAATTAAGTAGTTTGGAAAGCACAATTGTAATGAGGAGAAAAAATTGATTCAAAAGGCCAGAAAAAGGGTAAGCTAGTTTATCAATGCCCTTGAATTATGAATCAAATGCTAATCAATAAACTGCTATTTTGTTCTGTTGTTCCTACTCTTTTCTTCTTGTCTTCATCTGTCTGCTCTCATCTGTCCGCCACATTTCCTCTTTCATCTTCTCCCTTGCCTTTTTATTATTTCTTTTCTCATTTCAGTAATATGTCAAACGGTATTCAAAGGCACCATGCCTCTAACTCATTTACCTCCCACTTCTGAGGAAAGGGAAAAGTAGGGAAAAAGGAGACCATTTTTCAAACTGCTCTCTCTCCTTCTAAATTTCTACCTCAACTCTTTTTCTTTTGCTTCATTTTCTTT
This sequence comes from Puccinia polysora, assembly GCA_025617555.3. Lineage (NCBI taxonomy): Eukaryota > Fungi > Basidiomycota > Pucciniomycetes > Pucciniales > Pucciniaceae > Puccinia > Puccinia polysora. The sequence continues at coordinate 45,208,572 of CM062617.1, forward strand.
CCTTCTGCTCTCTCTCAAAAAATTGTTGCAGCATTCACCTTCAAACAATCTCAACCTTCAATTCCGCAACTCAATTGATCACTGTGTGATAAGACTTCCAACAAAATACATCACCGCTCAAACTAACCTACTCATTCTTTCAATCCAATACCAACATTTGGAAACTCTTTAAGTCACTAAGCCTTTATTTCTCACCTAGACTCACGCTGAACTCAATCAACCCTTTTTCTATACTCTTCTACTTGATCCCTCTTGAAATCATAAATTTTGTTTTCCTCCATCAGAAATCCAACACGGTTCAAAGCCAAAGTTGAATACAACCATGCCTACCAGACAGATGGAGGGATCAAGTAACAACGGCTTCTGCTCAATCATCCTCAAGGAAGCCCTCAAAGCCATTCCCATCCTCACCAACAAAGATTACTCAATTTGGAAGGAAAAAATGACAATACTGCTTGAGCTCAAAGGTGTGAAAGAGGTGCTGCAAGACAATGCAAAAAACTTAAGCACAATGGATGACATGGAGACTTGGGTTATTCTCCTCTGTCAAATTGATTCTATAACTCATAATAACGTGGTTAATCCCTCAAATATCTCCTCCCCAAAGCTTCTCTGGAAAAAAATTAAGGAAAGTTTTTCTTCATCTCAAACAGCCGGCCAAGCTTGTATCTTTAACAAATTTCTCTATCAACAATTCAAACCCAATTCTATCAACTCCTTCATCACTGAAACAAAAATTTCAATTAAAAAAATGATTGAAGTCGGTATCAACCTTCCAGATGACATCCTTTCCTACCTCATTCTCTTTGAATTCCCATCTTCACTCCATTTGCTTTGGCAACAAATAATGCACTCCAACAAGATTGTCAAGGTGGATCTAGTTCTTAATCACCTAAAACAACTGGAAAACAAAACCAAATCAAAATCAAAAGATTCTACTCACTCAAAAACTGCTCTTGTTGCCCCCAGAAATGTGAAGAAAATGGTCCCTTGAGAATATTGCTGCAAAAAAGGGTTTCACAACCCACTGTCACCCAATCCCTCAGAAGGCAAGTGTTAGCACAAGCACAAAAATCTTGCTCCGGACTTGTGGAAAGATGCTGAAGCCACCTGGAGAGCGCAACTCAACTAAAACCCCAAAAACAAAGAAGTTGCTCATTATTGTGAAATAAATTGCTCTCTCATGTACCCTTTCATGCTTTTTCTACTGTTTTTTTCTTTCCTCTTTTGGTCTCTTTCTTTATTCCTTCCTTTCATTCTCACAGTCTCATCTGCGCGACTCTCATCTCTGTCACGAGATATCTTATACATGTCATCTTACAGTCTCATCCGCGCGACTCTCTTCTCCGTCACAAGTTACCTTATACATGTCTCCTCACTGTCTCAACAATCCTTCTCTATCGCCTCGACATCTCCTTCCTTTTAAGTCTCTTCTCCTGTTCTTCTTCTTGCGACTCCTTTCTTCTTGAATTCTTTTCTTCTTCTCTTCAAACTCTACTTGACTGTTTGAATCTCCTCAAACTCAACTCTCATGTACTCGTCCTGTCAATTTCTGACTGGTAAGACTTCAACTTGCTGATTCTTTTTCTTATTAATCAATTCTAACTCCTCTTCTGAATCTATCTTAAAGTCTTTTCATCAACACCATCCCATCTCTTATCAGAACTCAAACCCACCTACAGAAGATCTTGATAATTACTCAACCCTTGTCGTTGCTTGATGTTTGTTCATCTCCTTGACTCTTTCTTTGCTTTAGTATTCTTTCTTTTCTTCTCTTGTTTTCTTTTCTCTTTACTGATAATGTTTTCATCTCAGCCCTCTTGATTCTTAATTCATTCAAGCCTTTCCCAGTAATTCAACAATTCTCATGCCTTACTCTCAACCTGGATCAAGGATTTAAATCCTAGCAATTGCATCATAATAGACTCAGGAGCCTCCTGCCGCATGTTAAACTCACCAGACTTCTTTTTCAATCTTGAAAACTGCCCCAGGGATGATTCAATCAGCATGGGCAAGGAAGGATCAAAACTTCCAATCAAAGGAAAAGGAATTGTCAAGCTTACCTGGAAAAATTCTGTAGTCACACTCTCAAACTGCTTTTAGGCTCTGGACCTAGTTCAGAATCTCATCAGCCCCGGCAATCTCATCACTTCCAAGGGATGCACCCTAGTTTCAAAAGGCTCTCAGTTCCAACTTTACTCAAAATCAGAACCTGTCTTCTCAGGATTCATTCAGAAAAACTTCTTTATGTTAACTTTCATGTCTCCCTCACTCCACCTGCACTAGCCCTGCCGCCACCATGCAGATCATGCGCGCCCCTCTGGGTGCCCTGCTTCAAGATCTCAGATCCCTTGGGGGAGCAACCTGTCTTCTCCTGAACCCAATCATTTCTCTCCGGTCTCTTGTCATCATTGTTATCCTCCTCATCTTTTTTGTATCATTGTTTTCCTTTCCTGTTTCCTCAAAATCTTCCTCTTCCTCACTTGTTGGCTGCTCAACTCAACCACCACTCATCACCACACCCTTTTGGGGATCCACCACGACCTATCAACCCCTCACCGTTCAGGCACTCAACCTCATCCATCTGGTAACTGGTAAGAGCCAGTCTTTTTGTTCTCTCAAGCTCTCAATTTCTAACACCTCAACCACATTACCGGCTACTTGCCTCAGTTTGCTCAACCTCCTGCGACTCAACCAATGATTTACCCACTGCCCCAAACATCTTTGTGGAAACTGTCTTGAAGACCTGTTGGTTCCATTCCTGTTCTTCCGCATTGTCCAAACTCTGTCTCATCTTTGTTCTTTTGTTCCTCTCATGTGTCAGCACACTGGTTTGTTTTTGAACTCAATTCAATTTCATATTAAGTTTAAAAGCCAAACTCTCTACCAACTGAAGAAACCAGCGTGATCCATGGCCTCAACTCCTCTGACCCGACACAAAAACAATGGGTTCAGAAAGGCAATGCTCAGGAAAGCCCTGGAAACTATTCCCCTAATCTCCAAGGATAATTATAGTATCTTGAAGGATAAGATGAACTCACTGCTCAAGCTTCAAGGAGTCCTCCACGCCTTGGAATCTGATTCAACAGCTCTCTCTCCGCAAGAAAACAATGAGATCCAGCTACTCCTCATCTCAAAGGTCAACTCAATCACCCACAACAATATCATCAGCGCGGCAAACGTGAACTCAGCCAAATCAATATGGGAATCAATCAAAGAGAGATACTTTTCCTCCAAAGCCTCTAACAGAGCACAAATCTTCAATGAATTCCTCCACATCACTTTTCAGGAAGACAAAATTGCCAGATTTATTACCAACGTCAGAACCACAATCAAAAAGATGGTTGACATAGGAATAGACCTGCCGCAGGATATCCTGGCCTATCTAATTCTCTTCAGATTCCCCTCCTCACTCCAAGATCTTAAATGGCAACTCATGCACTTGGACAAGACCATCCAAGTTGATTTTGTGTGCAACCATCTCACACAATTCAACAATGAAATCAAAACTGAGAATTCATATAATTCCGTCTCTCTCACCAATTCTGTGCTGGTCACAAGCAAGGGCAATTCAAGAACCAACAGACCAGCCAATGCATTGAAGGCTACCACAACCCCAAACAAGACAAAAATTGCTTGGAGAGAGAATGTTTTCATCTACACCAGGACAAGGCCCCTGATTGGTGGAGAGAAAATCAAGCCAAATGGAAGGAGAAGCAGAAACCCAAAAATGAAATGGCCCACTATCACACCTTCCTCACAAAATGGATTGGGTCCAAGGCACTGTCCGGACAAAATATCCCCATCAACAGCGGATCCTTGGCTCACATTTTCAACCACAAAAAATTCTTCCTCACCCTCAACAAAAGTGTTGGCGAGAGCATCTCTACAGGCAAGGATGGGGCCAAAAGGAACTGGCAGGGTCAAACTCTTGTGGAAGAATCACACTATTGTCCTAAATCAGTGCAACTATGTCCCGGAGATTGTGGTCAACCTCATCAGCCCAGGTATCCTCATGGGTAAAGGGTGTTGCATGGTGTCAGAGAAGGGCAAGTTCCAAATCTCCAATGGCGATTCCCTCATCTTCCAGGGATCTATCATCAACAATCTCTTTGTGGTCAAAAACCCAAAACAAATCAGCCTGAACCACTGTCTCTTGTCCGTGAACAGTCTTTCCAGAAGAAACCTGAGAGAACTGCATCTTGCCCTCAGTCACGCCTCAACCAGCCGACTATGCAAGATCAGAGATATGAGGTTGGGTAAAGAGGACCTTGACTCATTCTATTTCAAAGACTGCGCTCTTGGAAAAATCACCAAATCTCCGTTTAAATTGCAGTCAACAATTGCCTCCAGACCCTTCAAACGAATCCACTTGAACTTAATTGGTGGACTCAAACCCCCCTCACTCAGACAAGAGAGGTACATCCTCACGGCAGTAGACAGCTTCACCGGATACCTGTGTGGGATACCTCTACAAAGCAAGGATCAATCCTCTGAAGTCCTTGTTGCTGTACTGGAACAGCAAAAGTCAAAATTGGGCTACTTTCCCTGCAAACTGTGCTCCGACAGAGGGACTGAATTCACAAACCACAAATTAGTTCAATTCTTCAAGGAAAATGCAATCAGACAACTGATTTCCAAACCGCATCATCCCAAAAACAACAGCAGAGCGGAAAGGGCCAACAGGACCATTGTTGAAAGTGTATGATGCACCATCAGCTCATCCAAACTACCAATCCGTCTCTGGCCCAAGATCCTGAAGGCTTGTTGCCTCAGCCTCAACCAAATACCAAAGAAGGGAGACTCCTGCACTGCCTGGGAACAAATGCACAAGAGCTCTCTTCCCCTTTCATACTTCAAACCCCTTGGAACCTTGGTCGTCTACCTCAATCACTGCAGGGTCAAAGGAAAGAAATTCCATCCAAAAGGGCTTGAGGGGAAGCTGATTGGCTACAACCCCAATATCAGATCCTATTGGATCCTCAAACCTGATGGAAGCATCATATCATTGAATCACATAAGATTCAATCTTAAATCAATCAAGAATCTGGAAAGTGGCAGCCCGTCAATCATTGAATTCTCAGTTGAAGACACAATGTACAGCCAACTCAACCCAAGAGAGAAAAAACCAGCCAATAACCATCTTGGTAAAATCAGAAACACAGAGCATTACCACAACAAGTCACCAGACTTCCTTGCATCAGTCGACTCAGCATTGAATGATGAGACTCAGGACCTCTCTGAGGATGACCAACCATCTAAAGAGACTGTCATCACCTCAAACCTTCTGGGCAATCAACCAAATTCAAACCAACCATCACCTGGGAAGTGAGCAACTCACGAGGCCAGTTTGCCTGGACGCACCCTGAGGAACAGATCTAACCTAAAACTACCCCAAAGGTACTGCTTCCATCACTATTATGAGCCAAAAACATATCTGAAGGCTATGTTGTGTGAGGAGGCAGAGAAGTGGAGGGAAGCTATCAGGAAAGAATTGAAGCAATGCAAGGATTTGGCCCTTTGGGAAGAATACAATGGACCAGACCCAGTCAACCCTCTCAAACCCACATGGGTGTTCAAAATAAAAGATAACTGTCACAATGACACCCTGATTCACAAGGCCAGGATATGTGTTCAAGGCTTCAACCAAATCTATGGCCTCGATTATGAAGAAACCTTTGCCCCAATGGGAAAAATTGCCTCCCTACGTGCCATTCTACAATTCAGTCTCAAAAAAAACGTCTCAATCAGGCAGTTTGACGTCAAATCCACCTTCCCCCATGCCCCCATCAACAAAGAAGTGTTCATCAGGACGCCCCATGGTTGCAATAGACCCTCAAAGTACCTCAAACTCAAGAAAAGCCTCTATGGATTGAAGGAATCCCCAAAGAACTTGTACAAAATGCTTGTGGAATGGATCAGATCTATTGGGTTCATCAAGTCTGACAGCAATCCCTGTCTCTACAAGTCAAAGGATGGGTTCTCCTTTGTTTTCTTCCACGTGGACAACCTAATTCTTGTTGGGAATGGGAACAGATTTAAGGACAAGTTCAACTTGAGATTTCAAAACTCTGAATGTCATGATCCGGACACAATCCTGGGAATGAAATTTGAAAGGTCAGAAAATTCCATTTTACTCAGTCAACCCAAACACATCAACCACAAACTCAAAGAACTTGGACTCCAAGCATGCAGACCAGTGTCTACTCCTCTCACCCCTCACCATCAACTCAGTGCGGCCACAGATGGAGATTTCAAGGCCTTCAAAGAGCTCAACATCAACTACTGGTCAGGGATAGGTCTCCTCAACTAAATTGCCTGCAGGACCAGACCTAACCTCAGTCTTGCAGTATCCAGCCTGGCCTGCTTCCAAAATAAACCTGGCCTCACCCACTGGAGAGAACTCAAACAAACCTGGCAATATCTGAAGGCTACAAAGGACCTGAAACTGACAATCAAATACAACAAAAAGGCAGACCCCATTGTCTTCTACAGTGAGGCCTCCTGGGCCAAAAATCTGGGGACCCGCAAATCTCAAAAAGGCTACCTGGGGCTGGCATTTGGATCCCTCATCTCTTGGGAAAGCTTCAAACAACGGAACATTGTCTAATCCACCACTGAAGCCAAGCTCAATGCACTCCTGGACTTGTTCCTGGAAGGAAAATGGCTGCAAAATCTGATTGGCAAATTCTTCTCAACCAAAATCCTCAGCTCCTCCCACCTCATCAACAATAAGGGGCTTGAATAAAAACTCAAGAGATTTGGTTCCAACGCTAAAACTCTCCATATTGATCTCAAAACTAAAGGCCTCAGAGAAGAACTTCAACTCGGTAACCTCTCCGTTCAGCTCATATCCTCCAACCAAATGCTGGCCAACCCGCTCACCAAGGCAGTCCCCAAAGCCATCCTGGCCAAGTTTGTTCACCTGATCCAGCCTTCCTTCACACTCCCTAACTGCTGATGAAACTGGCTTGTTCCATTTATGGAGGGTGTTAACTTTCATGTCTCCCTCACTCCACCTGCACTAGCCCTGCCACCACCATGCAGATCACGGGCACCCCTCTGGGTGCCCTGCTTCAAGATCTCAGATCCCTTGGGGGAGCAACCTGTCTTCTCCTGAACTCAATCATTGCTCTCCAGTCTCTTGTCATCATTATTATCCTCCTCATCTTTTTTGTATCATTGTTTTCCTTTCCTGTTTCCTCAACATCTTCCTCTTCCTCACTTGTTGGCTAGCCAACTCAACCACCACTCATCACCACACCCTTTTGGGGATCCACCACGACCCCTCAACCCCTTACCGTTTGGGCACTTAACCTCATCCATCTGGTAACTTGTAAGAGCCAGTCTTCTCGTGCTCTCAAGCTCTCAATTTCTAACACCTCAACCAAATTACTGGCTACTTGCCTCAGTTGCTAAACCTCCTGCAACTCAACCAATGCTTGACCCACTGCCCCAAACATCATTGTGGAAACTGTCTTGAAGACCTTTTGGTTCCATTCCTGTTCTTCCGCATTGTCCAAACTCTGTCTCATCTTTGTTCTTTTGTTCCTCTCATATGTCATCCCGCTGGTTTGTTTTTGAACACAATTCAATTTCATATTACTTTATTCTCAACATTCCCTCTCTTGTTGGATGTAGTTCAAAACTCTGCCACTACATTCAAGGGAAATTCAACTCGGACCAAACTAAATACATTCATGAAGCTCTTGGACATGCCAGTCCCTTTTGAATCAAGAACCTCATTCTCAATATTTCCTCAAAATCCCTTTCTGAATTTCAGTTCAAGGATTGCGTCTATTCAAAAATCACCAAATCCTCCTTTAAGAATACCTCAACACCTGTGTCAAAACCCTTCAAAAAACTTCACATTGACTTAATAATTCCAATAACTCACTCTTCAAGAAATAACATGAACTATATCATGACTTTTATTGACAATTTCTCTGATTACATTTCATCCATTCCTCTTCAATCCAAATCAGATGCCTTTCACCAATTAAAAAAAAAAAATTAATTTTGAAAGAAAAAAGCAAAACTGTTACCCAGCTACCATCTGTACAGACAGTGGCAGGGAATTCTTATCTACCCCACTCAAGGATTTCCTCCAATCCAATGCTGTTCAAAAACTTAACTCTGAACCGTATCATCACAAACACAACGGCAAGGTTGAAAGAGAAAACCAAACCCTAACCTAATGCATTTGCACCATACTTTTCAGTTCCAAGCTTCCCCTGAACCTCTGGGCCAAAATATCAAAAACAGCATGCCTCACTTTAAATAAGATTCCCAAAACTCCTCACTCACCCTCTCCCTATCAATTCTTCACCAACAAATCTCTTCCCTACAGCTACTTCCACCCAATCCAATCCAAGATTTTCTACCTCAAAAATAATATTTCTCAAGGCAAAAAATTCATCACGGATTGGCTGGAACCCTTGTGTGTTAAAAACCCAATTTTCTTTCCTTCTATATTCTCACCCCTGACAATACCATTGTTTCCTCCAAACACGTCAAAATCCTTAAAAACTCTCTTTTCCATCAACCATTGTCTTCCTTCTCCTCATCTTTGTCCTCAGAATCACTCTTGATTAATTTTGATGATGATCCTCTTCCACTTTCCCTTCCTACCTCTTCTCCTGATCACTCCCCTGATTCACCCAACAATTCTCTGCCTCAACTGTCTCCAACAATTCCCTCTACTACCATCACAAACCAGTCTGAAGGGAATCCATCAGACTTGTCCTCAAACTCCTCTAAAAATCTTGATCTCCATCTCAACCCCAAATAATGCCTTTGAGATAGATTGTCTCTCAACCCCCCTCAAATTTACGGGTACCACCACTACTTTGCACCAAAATCCTACAAACAAGCCAAGAAGTGCGCCAAATCTTCAAAGTGGGATGCTTCAATGGACTTGGAACTGGATGGAATCAAAAATCTCAGAGTTTGGAACAACTATGATGGACCCAAACACATGAACCCTCTCAACACAACCTGGGTGTACCAACTCAAAGACAATTGTTGTGAGGATACTTTAATATACAAAAGTTGTCTCTGCATTCAAGGATTTGGACAAATCTACAGCCTTGACTATCTAGATACCTTCTCCCCAACGGGGGAGGCAGCCTCTCTTTGAATGGCTCTTCTATTTGGCCTTGAACACTCACTCCCCATAAAACAGTTTGATGTTAAAAGCACATTCCTTCACACACCCCTATCAGACCCGGTAATCATCAAGTAACCAAAAGGGTCCAAGGGAAAATCAAAGTATATCATTCTAAACAAATCTCTTTGCAGAATCAAACAGGCCCTGGCTAACTGGTTCAGAAAGCTCACTACCTAGATTTGCAAACAAGGATTCCATGAATCAATCTTGTATCCCTGCTTGTATATCCACTCTGATTCCAAATCTGTTCTGTTTTTCCATTTAGACAACTTAATTCTAGTTGGTTCAGGGAACAACTTCCAAACGGAGTTACTCAATTGCTTTCCCCAATCTAGCCATCACAATCCAAACACCATCTTAGGCATGAAATACCAAAGATGAGGAAACAAAATCTTGCTCTCTCAACCTAAGCACATCAAACACAGACTAGAAGAAATGAAAATGACAGACTGTAAACTTTCATCTATTCCACTCACTCCAAACAGAAATCTTTCCCCTGCAACAGACAAGGATCATGAATAATTCAAGGCACTCAACATAAATTATTTCTTGGCTGTGTTTCTCATGAACTACATTACCTGTTTAACTTGACCCAATCTCAGTTTTGCTGTTTCAAGCTTGGCCAGATTCTCCAAGAAACCAGGGATCAGCCACTGGAGGGAAGTCAAACGTTGCTGGAAATACCTCAAGGCCACTAAGAATCTCAAACTCACTCTCTGAATCAATACTCTAATCACTCAAGTTGAATATTTCAGCAAGGCCACCTGCAGTGACAACCTGGAGACTCAACGCTTGCAATCAGTGCACTTATTGCTTATTTTTGGTTCACTCATTTCCTGGAGCAGCTACCAACAATGCAATGTCACCCACTCAACCACCAAAGCCAAGCTAAATCCCTCATTAGACTCCTTTCTCAAAGCAATCTGGATGAGAGAGCTAGTTTCCAAGCTCTGGGAAAAAGAAATCAAACCTAGTATTCACCACATTTTGAAAATAAACTCAAAAATTCCAGATGTAATTCCAAAATGCGCCACATCGAAATCAAAACTAAGGCCTTAAAACAGGAACTGAAGCTTTGAAACCTTACTATCAGCTTAATACCCTCCTCCAAAATGAAATCCAATGGCCTCACTAAAGCTCTCTCTCCTCTGTCAGTAGTCAACCTTACCAGCCTCATTGATCCCTCAACCTCTACCACGTCTTAAGTTTTACCAGACACGGGGGTTGTTGAATAAAATTCTCTTTTGTTCCTTTGTTCCTGCTCTTTTCTTCTTATATTTCATCTGTCTGCTCTCATCTGTCCCCCACATGTCCTCTTTAATCCACTCCCTTGCCTCTTTCTTCTTTCTTTTCTCATTTCAGTCATATGTCACATGGTAGTCACAGGCACCATGCCTCTAACTCATTCACCTCCCAACTCTGAGGCAAGGGACAAGTAGGGAAAAAGGAGAAAATTTTTCAAAAATTCTCTCTCTCCTTCAAAATCTCTACCTTGACTCTTCTTCCTTGAATCTTTTTCTTGAGCTTCTTTTTTTTCCTTCTTCTCTTTCTCAAAAACCCATTGCGGCCTTCACCTTCACACAATCTCAACCTTCAATGCCACAACTCAATTGATTACTGTCTGGTAAGACTTCCAACAAAATACATAACCTCTCAAACTAAACTACTCATTCTGTCAATCCAATACCAACAGTCCGCAACTCTTCAAGTCAATCAGCCTTCATTTCTCACCTAGACTCAACCTGAACTGAATAAACCCTTCTTCTATCCTCTGCTACTTGATCCCTCTTGAAACTATAAATTTTGTTTTCCTCCATCAGAAATCCACCAAATGCTTCCTCACACATTTTTTAAGCTTCACAATGTACATTAATGGTTTGTTGAAGATTGAAGGTATCCACCTTTCTATGTGAATGTGGTTTCCAATCTGAATTCTCACAGAAATGATGAGTATAATCAGAAATCTGGGAAGTACATAGTAAAATTCCCCCCTTTCTGATTTGAAAAAGAAAAAATCTTCTTTCAACGGTGTTGAAAGTAAGAGATAGATACTCGCATAGTTGTCCCTAAGTTTTGGAAGCAATGGCCTTAGTGTCTGTAAGGATAAGTGTTGTACTGAGGAAAAGCAGAATGTAGCGGAAAGTAGAAGGATGTATTGATTTCATGAGTAAAAAGGAAAAGATATGAGAATGGAAAAAATGAAATAAAAAGAAACACATGACTTACCTGAGGAAAAGCAGAATGTAGCGGAAAGTAGAAGGATGAGGAAAGAGATCCTTCTACTAGGCGCGAGTTCTGTCCTCAGTTATACATTGGTAGTTGAGATTTCACAAGCAGTGTGACATATTGAGATTAAGATGAATATTGAATAATCAGACAAGGAAACACGCTGTTGATGATTGAGCAAGGATTTGTTACAGAGAGTTTTAGAGTGACATGTGAGAGTAAAGTAAATGAAAGATAAAGAGAAAGAAAGGAAAGAGAGTTAGAAAGAAAAGATCAAGACAAAATAGAAAGTGATAAAGAAACTAAGAAGAAAACAAATGGGATTAATGATGAATAGACAGTGATCCCAACACCCCCCCTTGCTAACCAACCGCTGTAAGACCAAATAGAGATTGATGTGTTGTGAGCAGGACTCGGGACAGCGGCTTGGTTAGCATATCCGCAATCATGTTTTTTGTACCTACATGATGAACCGTGAAGACACCTCCAGAGACACATTCCCTGATGAAATGGTGGCGCGCGTCAATATGTTTTGTCCGGGAATGATGTTTGGGGTTCTTTGCCAAGGATTCAGCTCCTTTGTTGTTGACGTAGATGGGAACCGGAGAGGAGTCGCGCAATCGTAGTTCACACAGCATGTTACGTAGCCACAGCCCCTCCTTGCAGGAGTCGGAGAGTACTTTGTACTCAGCCTCAGAGCTCGAGAGAGACACTGTGGGCTGCTTTTTTGATCTCCACAAGATGGCGCCAAGACCCAGGCGGAAAGTGTAGCCGGAAATAGAGCGGCGATCGTCCCTGTCTTCGGCCCAGTCGGAGTCGGAGTATCCTGAGAGTACAATGGAGGGACCTCCAAGGGTAAGACGGAAGTTTTTTGTTGAGTTCAGGAATTGGAGCACGCGGATCGCACTATCCCAGTGACTAGTGGACGGGTCCTGGAGAAATTGTGACAGCTTATTCACAGAAAAAGAGGACGTCGGGCCTTGTGCACTGAGAGATCCAGAGAAGCGACCCAATCAGCTGGTTGTACTGCGGAGGGGACGCTGGCTCAGAGGGGGTACGCTTTTGCAAGGCCTTGAAAGATATGGACGTTGGAGATTTCGCGGGCAAGGGGTTGGGAGACAGAAACGTAGAGGCAACGGTTGAGATATAGTGAGACTGGTCAAGCAAGACAGTCTTGCGCTGAAGATTGCGATGGATGGAAATTGAGAAAAACAGGTTCAGATCATTTTCAGAGCCAATTTTGAAACGCCAACCAATGGACAAGACAAAAGAGGAAACAAAATCGGGTGTCCCCACAACCGCCAGATCATTGACATGGGCGGTGAGTGCACCTACTAGAGCCCCGCCTGAAATTTTGAAGTACAGGGAGGGATCGTAAGAGGAGCGTGTGAGGCCTAAAGACAGGAGAGCCGCATTGAGTTCGATATTCCACTGACGAGGCAATTGCTTCAAGCCGTAGATCGCTCTGGAAACCTTGCAGACCCAATTGGGGTGGAGCAGATCTTCAAAACCCGGGGGTTGGGACATGTACACCGGTTCATCCAGGTGGCCATTAAGGAAAGCGGTCTTGAAATCAACCTGCCTGCCGACCCAATTCTTGGAGCCTAGCAGGCTAAGGAGAAGACTCAGAGTTTTTAGACGCAAAGTGGGTGCAAATACCTCTGAGAAATCCAGACCGTGGACCTGAGTAAATCCCATGGCGACAAGGCGTGCTTTGAGTTTGATGATGGAGCCATTGGGACGGCGTTTAACTTTGAAGACCCACTTCGACCGGATGATCTTGCGTCCTTTCGGAGGGGGGACAAGGGTCCAGGTCTTCATCCCTTGGAGCAAGGATAGTTCCTCGTGAGCGGAAGCAATCCAGCAATGCCGGTGAGGAGACTTGAGGAGTTGTTTCCACGTTTTTGGGGCCAAGATGTCGTCCTTGACTGAGGTAGACCGCGAGTACGTTCCAAAACGTGAGGCAGGACGCCTTGATCTGGTCAATCGGCGTGGGGCAGGAGGAGGAGAGGAAGTGGGGGAAATTGGGCAAGAGAGGGAGGCAGGGAGAGGAGGAGCTGGGGGGGAGAGAGAGGAGCAGGAGCATCTGGGGGGGAAGAGGGAGGGGGGGAGACGGGGGGGAAGACGAGACCGGTGAGAGCAAAACAGGGGAAAGGATATCTGAATTGTCAGACATGGAGGGACTGGTCAAGCGAAAGTGAACACAAGACTCGACAGGGGGAAGAGGAGGTGCCGAGACCGAGGCGGGAACGAGGACGTCTGTGGGCATTGGATCAGGGGGAGGAGTGGGGGGAGAAGGAGTGTTAGCAGGAGGAGAAAAATGGTCTGGGAAATCAACGGATGAAGAGGGGGGCTGAGAGGATGGAAGGGGGAGAGGCCAGGGAAGGGAGACGGGAATGGAAGATGGCTCTTTTTCAGGTGTTTGAAGAGGGCAACCGTAAGGGAAGATGGAGTCATTGAAAATACAATCTCTGGACTTGACTACTTTCCCACTGAGCAAGTCAAGCAGACAATACCCGTTGCCATGCAAAAGATAGGAAAGGAGAACCGCCGCCTGGCCTTTGGGGGAGAGCTTTGTGCGATTGGATTCGGGGATTTTGTACCAGGTAAGGCATCCAAAGGGGTGGAGATAGGAGAGCGGAGGTTCTTCTGCCCCAAGAATCGAGTTGGGCGAAGTGAATCCCCAGGGGGTTTTACAGGGATAGGAGTTAAAGCTAAATAAAGAATGCTTGAGTGCGTCGGCCCAGAAAGATTTGGAGAGATTGGATGCGGAGAGAGAGCAGCGAATGAGGTTGAGGATGGTCCTGTTAGATCGCTCTGCAACGCCGTTGAGTTGGGGAGAATGGGGAGGACCCGGTTCGTGCTGGATTCCTTTTTCATTGAGGAAAGAGATCATATGTTTGTTAACATACTCTCCACCATTGTCCATTCTGAGGCATTTTATGGGGTGGTGAAACTGGTTTTTGAAGAAGGAGATGAAAAGTTTTGTAGATTCGGAAGCACCCGATTTTCGACGGAGTGGATATGCAAAAAGAGCCTTCAAACAGTCGTCTATGAAGGTGATAAAGTAGCTGTATCCTTCTCTTGAAATGGTATCCAAACTACACAGTTTGAAATGTATAATTTCCCCTGGTCGTTTGGATCTATGACTGAGACGGGAATGAAATGGAGTTCTTGTCGTTTTCGATTTGATACATGTGGTGCATCTATGGATTTCGGATTCGTTGTTGTAAACAGGCTGAATGTTCTTTGATTTTAGTAGATTTTGCAGGGATTTCAGATTCAGATGAGAGAGCCTGCGGTGGTAGCCAAAAAGACTGTCATCAGATGTTTGCGAGATTGCAGAGAGAGCTGATTCCTTGAGGCTTACTTTATCTTGAGGAAGATAATACAGGTTTCCTTTTCTGTAGCCGCTAGCAACTGGTGAAGTGTTAATGTTCGAGATAGAGCTGTCAAAAATTTTGCAGGTATTGGACAAAAAAGTCACAAGAAATCCAGCATCACAGAGACCAGAAAAGGAGAGTAGAGGTTCATGTAGGTCCGGGACCACCAAAGACCAAATGCAACAGAAAGGAAGTGAAAGGAAACCTTCCTTGGTAGATGATATATTTGTTCCGTTGGCAAGTTGAATTGAGGTGGAATCGGGCTTCTTTTTTTTTCTTTCCAGTCATACGGGGTCATGGATAAGGAACATCCTGAGTCAAGATTAAAATCTTGACCGCGGGTTTGGGATGACTTGGTGAGGTTGCATGATGCGTAGCCAGCGTGAATGATAACATCTGAGTCCGTGAAGTCGTCATCGTCATCATCATCATCGTGTTTTGCTTTTGCTTTTGTCACGTTTGCCTTGGCTTGTCTTGAACCAGATGGTTGTCCCTTCTGAGTATTTTTGGTTCTTTTTGAGTATTCCAGAGCTTTGAGAACCTCTGGGCACCTTGAGAACGAGTGTCCCTCAATTTTACAGTTAGTGCAGAAGTAGGTTTTCGGACCTTGGGTCTCCCAATCGCGTCGGTTTTGGAATCTGGGTTTGGCAGTTTTGGCTTTAGCAGCGTTTATTGAATAGTTGTCTTTGTTTCTTGTTTGTCTTCTAAGGTGTTCCTGTTTGAGCGCGTTGATCAGTTTGGACAATGGTACAGATTCGTTGCTCATCATTCCAGAGACACATCCAAGCCAATCATCAGGCAAAGACAACAGAATAGCCGTGGAAAGCAAATCGTCGGCTGTGAGTGGGTTTTTGGGGGTGATAAGAGACAAGAGTTTTTCGCCATAAGAGACTACTTCGGAGATGTGAGTCGTCATTTCTTTATTGTTCAGTTTAGTTAAGAGTAGTTTACGGAGCCAGTACATTCTCCCTCCAGAGGAGCTGTCTTGGTGTGCGTCTTTGAGTGATTTCCACATTCCAATAGCACTTTCTTCATATTTCCTGATGAATTTAAAATTTGAGGGTCCTATAGACCTGGAAATGACTGAGCATACAGCCAGGTTGTCTTTTGACCAAGATTCACCCTTTGTGGATTTGTCCGTGAGTAGATAAACGACGCCAGAAGCTCGGAAATGTATTCTCAAGATCATCGATCAATTGAGATAGTTTGATTCAGATCCAGGTGAGTTCAGAGGGATGATTGAGGGCGTCTTGAGGACAGGATGAGAGTTTTGATTTTCGTCCATGGCAGTTCTAACAATATCAACAGTATACCGGATCCTTCTGTTCTGTTCAAACGGTGCGGTTCTGGGCTCATAACCTGTTGTACTGAGGAAAAGCAGAATGTAGCGGAAAGTAGAAGGATGTATTGATTTCATGAGTAAAAAGGAAAAGATATGAGAATGGAAAAAATGAAATAAAAAGAAACACATGACTTACCTGAGGAAAAGCAGAATGTAGCGGAAAGTAGAAGGATGAGGAAAGAGATCCTTCTACTAGGCGCGAGTTCTGTCCTCAGGTATACATTGGTAGTTGAGATTTCACAAGCAGTGTGACATATTGAGATTAAGATGAATATTGAATAATCAGACGAGGAAACGCGCTGTTGATGATTGATCAAGGATTTGTTACAGAGAGTTTTAGAGTGACATGTGAGAGTAAAGTAAATGAAAGATAAAGAGAAAGAAAGGAAAGAGAGTTAGAAAGAAAAGATCAATACAAAATAGAAAGTGATAAATAAACTAAGAAGAAAACAAATGGGATTAATGATGAATAGACAGTGATCCCAACAATAAGAATGCCACTTTGAAGAGAGAGTAAAAGATGATGAATTCCTTCCTTTTCTTTCCCTTTTTGACTGTATCACCCCCTCCTCCAAGCTGGTTTTGAAAGCATGTACTTTATGCCCACACTCTCAACCCCAACCTAAGTACAAGCACAATGACAGCCCAACAAAAAAAAGAAAAGAAACTCTAGAAACCAGAACCCTAGCCTAACCCTAGCCCTTTTCCCATACCGCAACCACCCTAAACCCTGCCTACCGTTACACACACCCAGTTTGTCCTTCTCATGACTCTGCCATCTGCCACACCCTTCTTGGAGCCCCCTGCGTGGTCTTTATCTGTTGAGGTTTGAGTTTGATGCCCCAGTGAGATAGTTGAATGAGATGGTATGAAGTCTTTGTAACTTCAAGAGGAATGGATCTAGGGAGTCAACAGACGGGCACTCTGGTTCAAAGTAAGACAGAACAGAGGATTGAATTCCACTTGATGAAGCATAAGTATAAATAGGCTAGATACATGAAGGCTGACAAGTGGGTGAGAAATATATGAATAAATATAATGAAAATTCAATACCAGACCATCTAGATTCCTCAAAACTTGGAGGACCACTTCAGGCAGGATAGAGACAAATGAGCCACATGGATTGAGATAAAGAATTCACTAGAGTTATAACTACTCAGTACAAAATAAAGAAATCACTAGACTGCAACACTCATGAGCAAGACAATAAAGATAAGCCACTAGGAACAATTATAAAGATGTAACTAGTACTATAACTAACCCTGTATATTATATAGTACACACTAGACAAAGTCACTCAGGGGCTGATTATAAAAGGTGATAGCGCTCAAGGTTTAGTAAAAAAAACTGAGACACAAAAATTGCAACAGTCTCAAACTGGCGTGCTGCATGATTTCCTTCCCCTGGGGGTCAGCCCATGCTTGTGCGCGCCCGCCCCAATTTCCAAGCTCTACCTTCCTGGACTAACAGCCCCACAAACCTTGTTGGTCTGGCTTCATCCTTGGGGGTGTAGTTTCCAAGGGGGCCAGGGCCCGCCACATCCAATTGATCCCAACCCACACCTGGTATGCTGAGCCCCATGGTGCCTACTGCTGAGACCTTGCACATCCAAAATGCTGAGCCTGACCTACCAAATGCTGAGCGCGCTGGCTGCGGCACAGTTCCCAACCCAAGGCTATATAACAACACCACAACGGCTTAATGAGGAAATGGCAAGGGCCAATCAAGTCCTAGGTGTATGCTCTCAGCGCCGCCAACAATTCTGTACAAAGGTTCCACCAATGTCAGAAATTTCAAAGACACCTAAAGGCCTTCCAATCAATTTCTAGGATGCAGATTGGTTTAACAAATTGACTCCTTCTCAAAAGACTATTATTGGTGATGTACACAATGTGACTTTCACACCTGATCCTTTGCAGTTGCTCCAAGGAACTCAGCATCCTCACAAAAAGTTGTCCAACAAATGTTTCACTGCTAAATACTGGGAATACAAAACAAAATCATATGACCTCAGTCATTATATTCAGCCCAAGGAATACAACAATGAATCAGGCAATGATGAAAATGAAGATGAAAGTTGGTGTGGGGAAAGAATCAAATTAGAAGATACCAAAGGTGAAGACAATGAAGAAAGGGATGATGATGAGGACAATGATTATTTTGGATATGATGATGTGGGTGATGTGGACACCAAGAATTTGCTTGATCAGCATGGTTCTATGGCAGACGGGGAATTTGTTGGGGGTATGACCAGCTCCAAATGGGCGGAATGGCAGTGAAATTGGTTATTTGGAGCTTTTGATGTTTCAGGAATGTTCCTTTTACTATTTGACTGTAACTCTTGTTAAGATTAGCTATTTTTTCATGTGTCATGGCCATGTGGCCATTGAATTTTAAATGAAAAAGAAATAAAGACATGTACATTTTGATTGCATCAAATTTTATTCATGAAAAATGAAAAAGAAATTTACACAACCGAAATGAGTTTAAATGAAAAGAGGTATAAAAATCATGGGTCCGGGTGCCACTTTGAAGCATTCACTGGACACACCAAATGAGATGGTTTGGTGCTTCCCAGGCTCCAGGCTAGGAGGGGAAAATACGCTGCCACTCCAAGGACCTGTGAAGGTTGGATGAACTCATGTTGTTGTAGACATGGGACACCTTCATGCAACAAAACCAGTACTCAAACAAATTGGTTCTAGCATCTGAGGTGACTTTCTCCATCTTCTGTACCATGATGAAATCTTCATGGCCAGTCTCTCCCTTCTGAACCTGAAAAATATACACCACCAAGCCATATTTGACCTCTGATCCTTGCATGTACCACACCATATTATTTGGCTCCTTTGTTCCTACCTTAACTCCAACCTTGCACTCCATCCCATTTAACTCTTTTGCATGCAATCCCAGCACATTTGAGTTTAGGCCATGCGGCACTTGCCAATATTCTTGAATTGATTTGGCCTTCCCTTTCATGAATTGGAGAAGCTCATCATAAGTTTTGGTGTCCAAGGAAAACTCCGTTTGTTTGTTGCTAATGACCGGCCCAGCTTGAACTTTGTGTTGGACATTCAATTGCTGAATTTGAAAAAATTTGGTCATAATTGTTGTTGGAATTTCAACTGAGAAAAAAGAAAGAATCAGCAACCTATGTATTTCCCAAGACTACAATATTTTTAATCACATACCAAGTAAGCCATTTGTTGGAACAGGTTGTAAGTAGCCATTCAAACATTTGCCAGCAAACTCTGAGATCCCGCTCAGTGGACCCCACCACTTCAACTGTTTGGGGAATTGTAGTGCATGGTGATGATTGGGGGAAATGGAACTATTGGGACAGAGATGTTTGCTTTTATTGAAATATATTTGATACTCATTTTGTAAGTTGGTTGGATCTTCTTGAAAAACAGATTTTGCTTCAAGGATATTTTTACATGCTACCAATGAGACAAAATTCTCCATCCACATGCCCATTTGATTGGAATTTGTGTCATTCAAGAGAACTTCTGGCACAGCAAGTTTCAAATGGATTCCAAACAGAGAATGCCACTCACCAGCCTTTAGCTTACCATTCTTAGTATCTCCAAGGTTTCCGGTAACCCTTGTTACACCTTGTGGCAAAACTACATGATTGATGTTTTTGAATATTGCCAGAACATTATTTGATGAACATCCCCCTGGGAGGGAGAGATGATGATGAGTTACTTGGGATCCATTGGTCCACTTGCCATTGTCAATTCCAGATTCATTGGGTTTTGATTGTAGGGGTGTCTCCAAAATCCATGACCATTGACGTTTGAATTGGTGGGAAAGAACTCCTTCATACCATTTATGAAATATGCCAAGCAAGACCCCTTGTACAGGATCCCAGTAAGGAAATTGATTTATTTTGGACCAGCGTATGCCATATTTATTGACAAGTTGATTGCGTGCAGTCAAACTTGAGCTGTTCTTCCATTCCAAAGAAGAAGAGATCACATTTCTTTGATTCCTTGGTTTACCCAGACACATACAACTTTGTTCCTTCAGATTGCAGTGGCACCAAGAGCAGAATTTCTTGGCTGAGTGCGCTGCAAACCCAGAAACCTTTTGAGTAGCAACTACATCACCAAGGAAAGCTGCCAGTAGAACAATTATGCAGAAGCCATTTTGATTCTGAGTTGTTGGGATGGTTGTTGGGAGTTGAGTTGGATGAGCTCATCAACCAAAGGCTCTAGGATGTTGCTGATGGTCTTCATGTTGGGTTGATTGGCTGCAGGAACAATACCAAGGATACAGGTGTACCTTCTCTGATATTGCAAGTTGGATGGGAGGTTGAGACAGTTGAGGGCAATGACACACATAGAAACCTGCTTACCAGCCAGCTTGTTCCCCAAAGGATTGAATCAATTGATAAACATTGTGAAGGCCAGTTTGAGACAAGGTAAACGTTTTGAGGAGGATTGGGCTGAGTGATTGGCATACAATTGCTTGCAGCAAGAGATTGTTGGAATTCAGCAACAACAAGTGGTGGTTCTTGAGAGGCAACCTTCTGAGACCATTGATCAATCATATCTTCAACTTCAGGTAGCAATAAAAACCAACAAAGCCAGGCCTTGAAAGCTTGGGTGACAAATTTAGAGCATGGTACATAAGATTGAGCTTGAATTGGGTTACGGGGGCAACAAATAGCTTGTTTCTTGATCAAAGGGTTGGGTGGCAGTTTGAATTTGGTAAACATTTCTTGGCTGCAAGGTGGCAAATTTAGAGGTGGTTGATAATTGTATGAATTTGGGGTGAATTTAGGCTCATACAATGAGTAACATTTGGTGCAGCAGTTATAGATGGTGAGGTTAAGGTTGAGTTTAAGTTTCTTAGTGTTTTTTCAAATATCTGAAGGAACTGCATCCAATAATTCCAAATAGTCCCATTGATGTAGTTGTAGCAGGTAAATCACATAGTCCCTGGCCACATAAAAATTAGCCTGACTCATACCACACACAAGGAATAGCCAGGCAATGAACAATGACACAGATTACAAATTAATTGGCGGACAAATTCAGTCAAATTAATTTTTAATGAGGCAAGTCTGTGGTTATTAATGTGGCACTCACAATTTTCTTCGGTTGGGTCCTCAAAATATTCACTTCCTGAGTTTTCTGAGCCAGCAATTCCCAGATCTGTTTCTTCAGCATCTGAATTGATTCAAAGCTGTTCTATGAGATTTCTTGCTGTGGCTTGGGAGTTGGTTGAAAGATGAGTTGTCCAATTTTTTTTTGTGCTTGAATGAACAAAAAGACCTTGACATATTTGGCCCAAGGCATTGAAATAGTTGTGAAATTCACACTGGGAACATTAACAAAGTTTCATGGATGACATTGCACATAGAATTTGGGGATGAGGATAGCCAAGTGAGAGGGTTTCAGGATAGCAGAGGGATCTGATGGCTTGGAAAAGATCAAGGAGAGGTCAAAAGAAGCAACTTGTGGCAATTTGTAAGCCTTGGAGAGTTTAAATAAATGTGGAAGTAAGTACCTTTTTGGTCAAGGTAGGTGACGTGACAAACTCAAAGCTGAGAGCATCTGCAATTGTGCGTGTTAACCCCGCTTGATAGGTAAATATACCAAGTGGGGTCCCCAGCCGTGGAAAAAATAGACCCTTTCTTACAAGAAAGCTCAATAACTCCAACCCCAAATTGAAAAAGTTATAAAAGGTTTTGGAGCTTGCTAAGCGGGGCCTTTGGTGGGATTTACGCAACCTTTGGTAGGATTTACATGGGATAGAAATTATGTACATTTTGATATCCCCGTTTTTTCTTCCTTCCCCTTCCACTCCCCATTTTCCTACCCTCCATCCCATCTACCATCCCCATCCCCCCTCCCATATCCCTCCCCATCCCCATCCCTCCTTGCATATCCCTCCTCCTCCCCGTCCCTCATCCCATATCCATCCCCATCCCCCCATGCCATATCCCTCCCTCCTTCCACCCTTTGAGGCTCAATTCTAAATTTTTGGTTTTTTCTTTTTGCTTGAAAATTGGATTTGTGAAGCTTGATCCAAACGTCAAGCATCCATTTTCAATGTCTGAATGATGGTTGGATTTGGATGGGGAGAAACTTTCTCAGGATAATCATGGTGTTGGATGTTAATGGAGAAGGTGAAAGTTTGCTGTAGATTGTTGGATGTTGGAGTTGATGATGAGTTGATGAAATGGAGCTTGGATTGTTCACGGTGTGGAAAGAGATTTTGTGTTTGGTAAATTCCCCGCAACAATATAAAATTCTCCGCAACAATCCCGCTCCAAGTTCTGGAAAGCCCACTAGCCCTTGAGTCACACTCCTGTACCCCCGCAATTCCCAATTGAACTCCGCTTCTGCACTCAAGCTGGAAACCACTAAAGCTAACTTGCAATGAAATAATAGTAAATAAACAATTTGGACTCCCTGACAAGCTCCGCACTTGAAATATTTCCCTAAATATGACCTCCAAGAACTCTTTCTTTTTATTACACTCCAAAGTAACAGAAGAATAAGAGTCAAGCTATAATTTGCCGCAAAAATCTCCAATAATGATGATGTGATCTTCAATAATGGTAAACTCCAATGATGATAAACTCCCCCCTCTTCTCCTCATACAACAAAAGAAAATCTTCCTTATATATACAGAAAATGACAAAGGAATTTAAACTGCTAAATAAAGACTCCTTCTTCCACCACCTCTGTGCAATCTGCACTGATCCTCCTCACTCATTGTCCAATCCTTACCTGATCAAATGATCTGAAGTAGATTTTATGATCCAGTTGCCAATTCTCCCTAACATTTGAGTTGCGCTGATGCATAACTGACAACAGATCCTTGTTGATCTTCCCTAGCGGATCACTCCCAATCCTTGCATGCAGAATAATTATGGATCCCCAATGACCCACATGCTGCCTCCTCAACTTTAGCTTTCATTGCCCCACAGCGCTCCGAAATCTCAGTGCATATCCCACAATTGGCCTAATCTGTACTACTGAGCTTTGATCACTTGCTTTGGCCTTAGTAAACCCACCGCTGCAGAGGTAAATTTATGTTCAACCACGCAATTTCTGCAGAAGGCAAAAACTCCGGCACATTCTTGTAATTTTTCCCGCAAAAAGTGCGCGCTGCACCAATCCCAAGCCCTCAGCTAATGTACTCCAGAATAGAAAGTCCGCCAACGCGCTTCTCTGTGCCTATTGTACTGCGGACTTCCACCCACAGCTGAGCCGCTCCAAGTCAAATTTCCAGTGGTGAGCCTACTTGGCTCCATGTCTATAAATAACCACCACATCCCCCCACAACTTGAATTCTGTCCCCAGGATTCCTGTGCTCCACAACGCCAGAATTCTTGCCAAACCCTTCAACCCCCAACTCCTAAACACCCTCCGAACTCCAAAAGAAAGAAAATCTCCTGCCATGGAAACGTGCAAGTACTGCGCAAAAATGCGGAGGATGTGCACCTAAACCGCCAGTTTCCAAGCATGCAAAACTTTCCATCTAGGCCACCACAGTTGTTTGTTTGTCGCTCCAACCCCTGGATTGTTGCAGGCTTGCCCTCCACCCCATCCCTGCCGCGTACCACTGGCCGACTTTGTGGTGGAAGATGACAAGTCAATTGAGACCAAAGACTGGACTCTGGAGCCAGACCACGCCACCTCCTTGTTGCCTGTTGCAGAGGCCACGGGCCACCTTTCCCCCCCATCCTTAATGCGCGGACTACCCTACTGCTTCTGCCTGGGGAGATGCCACCCAAGCCTGGGGCCAGCACCATAACCTGAATGTTGGACTTGGCCAGGTACCATGCGGGCCTGACATGGCTTCCGTCTTTTTCTGAGTAGCTATGCCTCCAATATCCCTGCCAGCAGCGCCCAAAGTCCCCTTCTTCCATCCCCCTTCACCTACTCCTCCGGCATCCACCACTCCAACTGCATCTCCTCCCACCACAACACCTCCTGTGGAGGTTGAGTCCCTGCGCTTGGTCATTGCAATTAGCTCCAATTTTCCGCCCTTACCTCTTGAGTTTTTTTTTTTTGGCCTCTCCATTTCTTCCCACAGCTCCTTTCCCTCATGTTGAGTCACTTTTGCCTCCATTGACAGTCTGAAGATCTCCATTTTGCTTGTCTCCAACCCAGACCCCTTCTCCTTGGCTCTTCTCCCAGACCTTGGACTCCTGCCCTTCTAGGTTGATCCAATTCAGCCTGGTCTCTCCATACCAGGCAGCCATCCAAAGTGACAACAAAGAAGGTGGCTGAAGCATTGAGGAAGCCAAAATTGACCAGTACCACTGCAAATTGGATGAGCAAATACTGGCCATCCTCCAACATTCAGTTGGGATCCCAGCCATGGAGTGTTGCAAGCTCCTCCACAAGCATAATTTTGCCGGTGGTGAGCTCCGCCGCGCCATCTTCCTTCCTTATATTCATCCCTCCTCTTGAATCATTGCCACGCCTCCTGAACCTTGTGCATAGATAAATAAATAAATATGATGCCTGGCCTGCCCCAGAAATCTATCCTCTTGATTCCCTGCACCATCCTACAAATTGAGACACAAAAAAAACTCCGCAACCCCTAGTGAGAACCCCTCCAAATTTGAGAATAAGAAAAATAAAACTGAGACAAAGAAAAAGACTCCAAACTCTGTAAATAAATATCACCTAAGGGACCTGGACCACCCCAGACAAAGGCCTTTAAGACTAGACCTTCCACACTTCTCTGGTGATCTGAGCTTCCCCGTCCCCCCACAAATTGAACATTGACCCCAATGTTCATTTCTCCAAGGACTCCTCCTCTGCAGCTGGCTCACATAGGTTAGCCATTTCTTGATTGTCATCCCCAGAAACAGCAGTTTCATTAAAGTCTGTAGTGCCCAGCACGTGGAACTTCTTCATGTGATTTTCTGCTGCCTTCTGCTTGAGTGGAGTGCCATCCAATTCCTCCAACTGATAACTCCCACCTGAAAACTGACTAACCACTCAATAAGGACCTTTCCAGTGATCCTCAGAAAGCTTACCCCACTGCGTCTCCAAGCTCTGATTATAAATGAGAAACAGGTTCCCTCTCAGCAAAGGGTCCCAAAAGCAATTGGTACAACACTTGTCCCAGTACCAAACTGACTTAGCCTGACTATCCCAAAGCCTCTTTTCTTCCATTGCCACCATCTCCTTTTGCAGGAAAAGTTGCTCCGCCCGCGCCACAACTAGATCATCCGTGGTCTTAACTTTCCACCAGTTGATAGCAAGATACGTAAAGGTTTTGATATCTACTGGAAGCACTGGCTGTTGCCCATACAAGAGCTTGTAAGGCAAATAAACCATTCCCCGCTTGACCAAAATCAATCCGCAAAAAGAACAACTGGTAAGTTCTCCTGCCACTTATTCCCGTTACTTCTGCAGATCTTGACCATTGCTTCCTTGATCAGCTGATGCCCCTTTCTATTTCCCCCGCTCCCTCTGGATAATATTCCATAACTTTCCCAAACTTTGTGCTGCAAGATTTGACCAGCCTCCAAAGATCACCCCAAAAATCTGCTCCACCATCCACCATGATGAGCCGCAAACACCCAAAACAAGAAAACCCATCCTCCTCCAAAAACTGCCCCACCTTGTCTGCAGACAGCTTAACCAACAGACGCGCCTCCACCCACCCCAACAACTTGTCCCAAGCTAAAAGCAGTTATGGGAACTTTCCTGCCTTGATATGTGTAGAAGTGAAAAGAGCTGAAGCTCAAATCAGATGAAGGGATTAATAAATGAGTGAAAGGTGCTTGTAACGTCAAGCATAACGGACCTGAGATCAGGAGGAAAAGGACACTCCTTTTGATTTGTTGGCTGAACAGATGATTGAATTCCACTTGAGAGCACCATGGTTTATATAGACTAAATACATGTTTGGCTAACAAGTGGTTGGATACAAAATGAATAAGGCAAAATTAACATAAGCAGTTTAAGTGACATTGTAAGTGAAATGCTATGACTAAACAATCTAATAGCTATGACTAAACAGTCTGTTAATCACAATACTACAGCACAGCCAAGTTATATTTTACCTAATGTTTTTGTATTTTAAGGTTAACAATAATAATATTGAATCAATCCAATCAATAGTACTTTAAACTACAGTGAAAGTCAAATATATGAAACTCCAATTCTGACACCCCCGCTTGTCTTGCACTGGAGGAAGTTAAGGAGCATGTTTGATTCTAATCATGTCTAGAATTGACAAAATTGACTTGGTTGATTTGTAGGTAGATTGAGTTGTGAGTGATTAAGCAAAGAGTAGCGCCTTGAGGGATTTGGATCCAACTGGCTGCAGGTCTTGCTGATACACAAAAGTGTTGATTGGATTGGATTGTATTGATTGAGACTGGCTTGTTGATTGATTGGTTGAGCCGGTCAATATTGAGTTGATGATTGATTGATTGATTAGGATTGATTGAGACTGGTTTGTTGATTGATTGGTCAAGCCGGTTGATATTGATTTGATGATTGATTGATTTCTTAGGATTGATTGAGAATGGATGAGAAGATTGAGGTAGGTTGCGATGGATAAGGCGTGAGCTGTTAGGAGCCCGAGTAAGGAGTGATGTAGCATGGGAACTAGATGGATGCCACCGCGCGGGTATGCAATTAGAGTGAGGATGATCAGAAGCACTAGTGGTAAGGTGACCAAAAGGTGGTGAAGCAGTTCATCAGTGATCTGCTCCGAGCAAAGTGACCAATGATATTTTCTAGACTTGAAGTAGACCAATAGATCGCGCTTGTAGGGCGAAGAAGTCTCTAGGTATAACTTGGATACAATCACAGCAGCAAGTCCTATGCCCCAATTGATAACATAGGCCGGACAAAACCAGATTGTGGAAGAGGAATCGTTAAAGTTTTCGAGACCAAGAGCATGCTTGAATTGACTCCAATGCGAGGCTCAATGGCCACCTAGACGGAGTCCTAACGTCTTGGGATCTTGAAGCAATGGATCCTTGACTCAATGATCCTCTCGAATGGCTTGGGTGGATGACGAGGATGGGATGGGCTGCTGGTCGGATGGAGTAGGTTGGCTGACCGACATGCTCCAATGGGGGGGGGGGGGGGGGGGGGGACAACCAGTACTGCGTTTTTCAGTTCGATAGTTTGATTGCCTTCCCCAGAAGCCCTTCGAGGTGTTGAAGGAAGAAGTGAGTCGGTTCGGTCAACAAGAGTTCATTTGTTAATCCTTCTCTCTAGATTCTTGATTGAAAACATGAACGACTACTTTTCCACCATCAACCATGATCCAAGCTAAAGCAATGGCTTGGCTGGAGGATGATCGAGTGCCTTTGATTCTGACCCTCTTCATCACTTTTTCCAAGACTGACTTGATCGATTTGGCGGCACCTTGGATACTCCGCTCCCTACCTTCCTTGAGGGTGACCAAGATCACCCAATCCGTCCAAGCAGAATCGCCGGCTTCGCGTTTGGCATCAATCAAGGTGATCAAAGGTGGATCCAGGAAGGGTGATCGAATCAAATGATTGTATAATTTGGCCAAGTCTGGGGGTAGGTTGGCAGGCAAGGTTGAGATGTTGGTGGAGTCGTTGGAGTACTCGATCGTTGTCAATCAACTGAGGAGGCTATTGATGGTCTGGTTAGAAGCTCAGAGGAGGATGAGGTTGTGGATGATGGCTTGGGTGGATGTTGGTCGTGATTGATAGTAGCTAGTGAGGGATGACTTGGAGCCAAGTCGGACAAATCGGATTGAAGATTGGCAGAATTTGGCTTGCCATATTGGACTCCAACTTGCTTCTATCCTAGCCATCCATTGACTACAAAAGGTTGGTCTGATGGTCTTGAGGATGGTAATTGAGTACTTCTTTAGATGCTAGGTTATCTTGATTGTTCAATCAGAGTTGATGGCTGATGCCGTCAAAGTAGATGGATAGGATGAGCATGAATGTCAATGACAAGGCTCATCCCCATCTCACCCCCTCGCCAAAAGAGTCAAAGACCAATTTCTGGATGAGACTATTGAAGGCAACCAGTTTGCATTGAGTATGGTTGGCTCAGGTTGAGCAAAGGCTTTTAACCGTGTAGAAGTGAAAAGAGCTGAAGCTCAAATTGGATGAAGGGATTAATAAATGAGTGAAAGGTGCTTGTAACATCAAGTGTAATGGACCTGAGATCAGGAGTAAAAGGACACTCCGGTTGATTTGTTGGCTGAACAGATGATTGAATTCCACTTGAGAGCACCATGGTTTATATAGACTAAATACATGTTTGGCTAACAAGTGGTTGGGTACCAAATGAATAAGGCAAAATTAACATAAGCAGTTTAAGTGACATGGTAAGTGAAATGCTATGACTAAACAATCTAATAGCTATGACTAAAAAGTCTGTTAATCACAATACTACAGCACATCCAAGTTATATTTTACCTAATGTTTTTGTATTTTAAGGTTAACAGTAATAATATTGAATCAATCCAATCAATAGTACTTTAAACCCAGTGAAAGTCAAATATATGAAACTCCAATTCTAACAATATGAACCAGGTCCAGAGAGACCCTCCCAAAAAGGGTGTCCTCACCCATTGGAATACCCACCTCCTTAGGTAATCTGGTACTCCGCCGCTGACAAGCTTTGCAATTCTGCACCCAATCTTGCACCATTTGCCCAAGACCAGGCCACCAGAACCTGGTCTTTACTCTTCTCCGCGTCTCCGCCTCTCCCTGATGTCCTAAGTAATTGTGAAGACTTGGAATCAATTCCTCCTGATCATCCCGCCTTGTGACCAAAACCAAGGGTATTGGAAGTGCCCACTTCCATAACTGCCCATCCTGGCAAAATAAAAGCCAAACCTTCCACCAAACCCATCTAACCTTGGCTGCCAACAAACCTTCAGGAAAAAGAAGCATCCAAAGATACTTGTCCAATGCCTGACACCTCCCGCACTGTTTCAGGGGAAGTTTCCCAACTTCTGTAGCCGTTGCTGCCACCATCAGAAGACTTTTCTCCATGTCCAAATCCCCTTCTGCTTCCCGCCAGACCTCCATATACCAAGAAAAGGCATCCAGAATCACAGAAGCCTTCCCTGGAATGTGCCTGACTGTGAAATTGAAAAACTGTAAGAATGCAATCCACCCTGTCATGGGAGCATTAGGCACGTTTGGGGAATTAATCATCTATGCCAGCGCTTCCACATCCACCAGGAGTTCAAAAGACACCCCCCACAGCACATGCTTTAATCTCAGCACAATCCTTGTCACCCCACACAACTCCAACTTGGGCTGAAAGTACCAAGATTCTACCTCCAAAAAGGTTACTGACTCATAGAGCACTGGACTTCCTTTCCCTTAATCTTCATAAGTCAGCACACTTCCTGCACCAAACTTTCTTGAGTCCACCGCTAGCCGGATCCCTCCTTTTTTGTAGTCAAGGTCCTTCAACAGTATTTGTCGCCCAACAATCTCCTTCAGCTCCCAGAACGCACAATTGCATTCCTCTTTCCACACCCACTCCACCCCTTCCTAATCATTTTCTGAAATGGGCTAGCTATCTCTGCAAAACACTCAATGAAGATCTTTACCCATCCGCTGTGGTGCTCCAAAACCTAACCTATAGCCATCAGACTCACTTTTCTAGAATAAGGACAGCTCCAATCATCAAAAAGACCTCAAAACTGGATTCTACACCAAAAAAAACCCCTAGTCACTCAGCCAAAGTACCCCTCTATCTCTCATGGTCTAGAAGATACAGCCAAATCAACCCTGGCCTACCCACACCCTTACCAGGTGTCACAGACCAGTGAAGGTTCATGGAAATACCCTGGATGCCTTCAAGTACATACCCCATACAGTAAAACCATACAGCACCAAAAAAACCTGCAGCAGTATACCTAATTAATATATGCAAGGCACTGCATGAAGAACCAAACAAATCACCTGTATACACAGCAATATATGCAAGACACTGCATTCAGAGGCTGTACAGCATCATACAGGACATAATACAGAAGCAATATATTCAAGGCACTGCATGCAGCACCAAAAAAACAGCTGTATACAGAAGAAATATATGCAAGACACTGCATAAAGGACCAAACAAATGACCAACCACCACTAGACAGAAGTAATTTATGCAGGGGGCACCTGTATCAATGCAGCACAGCAATGCATGCAAGGGTGTACATGCATGTAGATCATGCACAGCCTCCTCCTCTGAACAGCAAAAATGCCTCATGAACTGTATTCACTGTATCAGGGAGACCCTCAGGGGCAGCCCTGAGGGCAGGATTTTCTATAAATAGAGGGCCTCTCTCCCCCATCCAGGTCCAATCATCAGTTCCCCCCACCCTCCCCTCCAGGGATCAACATGCCTCCTAGGCACCCTTAACCCATACCTTTACCATCCTCAACCATTATCCCATATCCCATACCAACAAACATCACCATCACCATCAACATCAACATCAATCATTGCCATCAACCATCAACCACCACCATTACCCTTGGCCATCCACCATCATCAACACATACTTTTGACCATGAACCAGCCCAATAACCCATACTTTTGACCATCCACCACCACCATTATTCACTCAATACCCCATAACTTTGAACATCCCCACCATGTACCCATAACCTGAACATCATCCATCATCACCATCCATGATCACCATCCATCATCATCACCTACCATCATCATCATCAGTCACCATCATCAGTCAAAATCATCACCTACCATCATCATCAGTCATCATCATCAGTCATCATCATCACCTACCATCATCATCATCAGTCATCATCATCATCCATCATCATCATCAGTCACCATCATCAGTCAACATCATCACCTACCATCATCATCAGTCATCATCATCAGTCATCATCATCACCTACCATCATCATCATCAGTCATCATCATCATCCATCATCATCATCACCTACCTTGACCATCATCAATCATCATCATCACCTACCATCATCATCATCAGTCATCATCATCATCCATCATCATCATCACCTACCATCATCATCATCAGTCATCATCATCATCCATCATCATCATCACCTACCATCATCATCATCAGTCATCATCATCATCCATCATCATCATCACCTATCCATAATCATCATCATCAACCATCATCAACCATCATCATCAGTTGTCAAGTATAGGCTCAACCATTTCAACTTTATCAAACATCACCTGTAACATCAAGGGAGTATTCATCAGTAACCAATAAAACAAAATAAAGAATATATAAAGGATAAGACTAGAGAAAGGATTCTTCCCTTACTCAGCTTCTATCCACCAGGTCACCCGTCTGTTCCACCATTTTGTCCTTATCAAGCTTGAATACATTGATCCTAGGTCTGATAGAGACTATTATAGTAGCAACTCTATCTGAAAATCAGCCACCATTTCTTTTTTCTTTTATTGTTGTGAGACTACTATAGTATTCAGAGGGGCAGGCAATTCAAAACCACCCTTAGTATTCTTCTATCTTATCAGTAGTTGTAGTACTAAATTCCCCCTCAAGTGACTGCCAGAAAGCTATTTGCTAAACTTTACCCAATCCCAAAGGAGTCTCCACACCGCATAAACCTAAAAACTGGGAAAAAAGAGTAGCATTCCGCGGAGTAGGCCATTCCAAAACTTTGTCAACTTTGGCCTTAGTGATTTCCCCCCCCTTTGTGGAAACCTTGTGGCAAAGGACTTCTAAGGCCAGATTGCACACCATGAACTTTTTACCAGAAACAGTCAAACCTGCCTCCTTGATCTGGAACAGGATTCTCTCCAAAGTTGGCGCATACTCCCAGAAAAACTGCCTGATTCCCAAATTTCCCGCCATATTTTCTCTGCTGTAATTGCTCCGTGGCCCCTTGATACCCGCATCATCAATTAATATCCGCACTGTTTCTGGAACATTATCCTGCAAAATCCATGGCATCTGCTCCTGGTAAACCGCTACCAAATTGTTCTCCCCCTGCGGAAGCCGTGTTAACTGATTTTTCCCCAACTGTTTTTCAAATGCATTCATTGGACAGGACTCCGGATGTATCTCCCACTGATTTTTGTTGATGTTTTATATGCTTTCATCCTCATTGTCAGCCCTGTCATTGTGTTTCCTCCATTTTTTTTATTTGTTTGTTTCACACCAAGTGTTCTGCATCCTGCTTTTCTCTGAGCTTCTTATTGTAGTTCATTCATCTGTACCTTCACCTGTCCCGTCACCTGTCATTCACGCCAGAAGAACATCTCACCTGCGGCTATACAGCGACTACACAACTCACTTAAGAGACAAGCAAGAATCTCACGATCAATGTCCAAATACTCAGACTCGACCAACTCCTCAAACACGACTTTGATCACCAAACAATCAGGACCTGAAGACTGAATCAAAGGAGTCAACTCAACAGTCCTCCAAACCAATCAACCATCAGTCTCTGAACTATTCCTTGGTCGGATCAGTCTACGTTGAATCCTCAACAACTGCTCTGCTCTACTTAATCTCATTAGAGGTCATCATCTAACCTGTAGAGCAATCAGTTACTGTTTGTGTTCCTCACAATTTCTTTCTTTATGTTTTCACTCTGTTTGTGTCCGAGTTTCTAACCTAATATTGTGATCTGAAATAAATTAGCCTGGTCTAGGTTTTCCAATTCACCTAAATTTTTACACGGTTAAAAGCCAAAAATGGATCACCCCAGCTCAACCGTCAGGAATCAAATTACAGAAACACCTGGACCAGGAGGAGGAGGAGAAGGAAACTTTAAGGCACTGGCACTGAATTCTCTCATGGAATCCACGCCACTACTGACAGAAACAAACTACTCAATCTGGCGAAAGAAGATGGAACGCCTATTCAAAATGCGTGGAATCCTTGACCTTATCAACTCAAGTGACCCCTATACGGAAATTCCCGACGACAATGAGATGGCGGGATACATCATGTCAAAATTGGATCCTGCAACTCACACCAATATCATCAACTCTGAAAATGAAGACTTGATGAGGCTGATCTGGCTGGCCACAAAGAATCACTTTGCCTCCAGTCAAGCTGCCAATTGGTCTCAAACATTCTTCAACTTCCTATACCTGGCATTTGACCAAAATGACATATAAAGCTTTGTAACCTCTGTAAGATCCTATCTGGGAAAACTTGATGAAGTTGGGATTGAACTACCGGCCGACATCCTTAGCTACCTATTCCTATTCAAGCTACCCGAGTCACTCAAGGCCATACGGTCCCAAATCATGCATTCGGGTCTTCAACTCTCAGTTTCCATGGTACTTGACCATCTCGTCCAACACAAGAATGAAGTCCAGGCCAAACTCCCCAAGACAACAGACTCCAATTCTGCGCTGTATCACTCCAGCTATCAAAGAGACTCAAACTACCCAAGATGCCTGGACGGGAAACACAATCCTGCTGTTAAGTCTCATTCTCAGTCCTCCTGCTGGGTTGAGTTCCCTGAACTAAAACCTGACAACCCACCTAACAAAGCAAGATGGGGACAAAAGAAGAAATCACAGGAAGAGTCTCACTTCTATAGCTTCTACTGCGCAGATGGAAAAGCAAAGTCGGACCCTGAAGACCGATACATTTTCAATAGTGGATGCTTGATTCACATGTTTCAAAGCAAGGAACTCTTCACCTCTCTGGCTGAACAGACAGGCAATGACACCATCAAAACTGGAAAAAGAGGAGAAGGCCTGATCATCAAAGGTCTTGGCACAACAGAAATCTTGGATTGAGGCAAACGTATACGTTTCAACAACGCAGCCTGGGTTCCTGAAGCTACGGTCAATCTTATCTCCCTAGGGGCTCTGCTGAACAAAGGATGCTTACTACAAGTCAATATCAAGACCGAACCCTCCAATTTTTCACTCAGCCTCAAGGGCAAGTCGCTTCTATCTGGTATCATACAGAACAATTTACTGCTCATCAAGTTTGGGGCCGCAAACCGATCACGGCCTCTCATGTGCTACCTAACTCAATCCGACTTAACTGATCTTCAAAAAAAACTTGGTCATGCAAGCATCAAACGCATGGAAAAACACTTAGGTCACAGTATCACCAGAACTCTAGCCAGCAACTTCGAATGTCTAGCATGCAGCAAAGCAAAGATATCCAAACATCCCTTCGACAGCACTCAAGCTCCAGCCTCAAGGGTTTTTGACCGGCTTCATCTGGATTTGATGGGGCCCCTGAATCCAACCAGCAAAGGAGGGATGCAATTCGCTTTCACAATCGTTGATAACAAGTCAGGGTATCTCGCTTTGTTTCCACTCCCTTTGAAAGACGCTGCCTCTGATGTCATCAAATTTGTCATTGAAAACAAGGTCAAGAAACTACTTAGATATCCCTCCAAAGTCATCTCTGACGGAGGAGGAGAATTTGTGAATGAAGGTCTGAAACAATTCTTCAAATCCAAGGCAATTCAGCACATCATCACTGAACTGTACCACTCTCAGCACAATGGAAAGGCAGAACGGGCCAATCGCACGATTATGGAGTCAGTTTGCTCCGTGTTCAGCTCCACTTCAATTCCAAAGAACTATTGGCACGTCGTTATACAAAGCTGCTGCTTTGCTCTCAACCAAATCCCTTTTGAAAAAGGCGGGGAGACGCCGTGGAAGATGCTTCAAAGGACCAACTTACCCTCAAACTATCTACAGCCCGTAGGTTCTTCAGTAATCTATCTACTCAGCGACTCCAAGATCCCGTCAAAACTAAGTAAAAAAGGAGACGAGGGGATTCTTCTTGGTTACAACCCTTGACTTTTCTCTTACAAAATTCTGTCAAGAAGCGGAAGGATCATTGAGACAAAACATGTCAAATTCATGAACAAAGAGCCAGCTATTGACCTTGAACCTCCTACAAACAAGCATGCAGCCAAAGGTACAACTCACCCAACTCAGAATGAGGGTCTCAAGGGTTTGGGAGCAGGTACTGATGGATCTGTTGTAGAACTTGAAGAAGATATCAAACCTTCCACTGAATCCACCACTGAATCAGACCTGTCTGAATCTGACAGCTCAAACAAAGAAGTTCTCAAAACCCTCAAACCAAATCTGCGCAATTGTAGTCAGCTCAGGCCTCCCCAAAGATATGGGTACTATCACTCTGATGTGCCAAAGAACATTCACAAAGCACTCAAAGATCCAACCTGGGTACCTCCTGTCAACAAAGAACTCGGCACAATAGAGGAACTAGGGGTCTGGGAAGACGCCAATGAATCAGAAGTCACTAATCCCCTTGACACCACCTGGGCCTTCCAATGCAAACAAGACTTGCACACTGGTGACACCACCCTCAAGGCTTGCGTCTGTGTTCAGGGATTCAACCAAAGATTTGGTATTGACTACTTTGATAAATTTGCTCCCACAGGTAAGGTGGCCTTGTTACAAGCCTTACTATGCTACTCTGTGGATAGAAAGCTTAATATTCTTCAATTTGATGTAAAAGGAGCCTTCCTTCACGCTCCTCTGAGCGAGGACGTTTACATCAAGACTCCAGCTGGATCAAAGCAAACTGCCAAATACCTCAAGCTGAAGAAATCTCTGTATGGGCTGAAACAAGCACCGCTAAACTGGTATAAAACCTTGAGTGAGTGGATCAAGGAAAACGGCTTCAAGGAGAGTGAAAGCAATCCATGTCTCTATCTCCACAAAGACCAAATTACGGCTCTCTTCTTTCATGTAGATTATCTTATTGTTGTGGGGAACACCAATGACTTCAAAAAAAGGTTCCTCACAAAATTCAAGGATTCCTCAGCGCACAATGTCAATACTCTACTTGGAATGAAGGTCGAACTCACTCCCAATTCAATCAGTCTTTCACTTCCCAATCACATCAAGAAAGGACTGGAGGAAATGAACCTTCTCGATGCAAAGCCACTGAACAATCCATGTACCTCCGGGCTCCAACTGAAGCCAGCAACATCTGAAGAAATAGAAGAATTTGAGAAGCTTGGGAAGAAATACAGGTCCCCAATAGGTAGGCTGAACTTCATTGCGAATCTGGCAAGACCCGACATTAGCTTTGCAGTCTCAAATGATGCTTGATTCTGCAAAAAACATGGAATAACCCATTGGAAAGAAGTGATCCATGTATGGCGGTACTTACTCAAAACAATCGACTTCAAACTTGAATTTCGATCAAAGTCCATTGCAAATCATCTTGTCACCTACAGTGATGCAACCTGCAGCGATAATCTGGTCACCAGACTCTCGCAAACTGGCTTCATCTCACTCTTGAAAGGATGTCCTATCTACTGGACCAGTAGGAAACAACAAAGCATAGCTCTATCCTCAACAGAATCAGAATGCAATGCACTCTCAGCTAGCCACCTCAAAGGTCGTTGGCTTCATCATCTCATAACAGAAATCTGGAGGACCTCTTCACTCGTACCCCCAATGCATCTTGTCAACAACAAGGGTCTCATTGATAAAATCAAGAAGTTCGGATGTAAATCACATGCAAAGTACATTGATATCAAGCTCAAAAGCATCAGGAATGACTGGAATGATGGTTTAATTAACGTCAAACTCATTTCCTGCCACAAAATGTTTGCAGATCCACTAACCAAACCAGCAAATCCTGCTTCCGTACTCAGACTCACAAGGTATGTAGGGAGCTGAGCTCTTCGGATGTTGAGTTGAGCCGGCGTGTTGATGTTTTATATGCTTTCATCCTCATTGTCAGCCCTGTCATTGTGTTTCCTCCATTTTTTTTATTTGTTTGTTTCACACCAAGTGTTCTGCATCCTGCTTGTCTCTGAGCGTCTTATTGTAGTTCATTCATCTGTACCTTCACCTGTCCCATCACCTGTCATGCACGCCAGAAGAACATCTCACCTGTGGCTATACAGGGACTACTCAACTCCAGCGACTACACAACTCACTTAAGAGACAAGCAAGCATCTCACGATCAATGTCCAAATACTCAGACTCGACCAACTCCTCAAACACGACTTTGATCACCAAACAATCAGGACCTGAAGACTGAATCAAAGGAGTCAACTCAACAGTCTGTTATAATTATGGCCAGCAATTAGCTTAGGCAAATGAGCAGTATTTAAAGCAAAAGAAATGCTGGACACTGTGTGTCAATAATGGCTAATGGGGCTCTCACAATGGGGCAATATGTTGGATGAATTCGATTGGATGATGAATGAATGATGGAAAACAGCAGGGAGAAGAGCTCCTTAAGTACAAAAGATTGGCCTATTGTGAGCCCATGATAAAACAAGCCAAAAGGCAAATTTTCCGCCCCAAAAGAGCTCTACAGGCTCTACAAGCCTTGTTACTTGGTTTGGACTACATCAGCCCACATGGCATCAGTCCCTGAACCCTTACGACCAGCCTATTCCGGTCCATTCTGGTGTTTCCACCGTTACGGGGCTGAACCAGCCCCTTTGCTGTTCAATCCCCTGGGCCGGTTGTCTGTTACAACCGGTCCTGATGACCTCATTGTCATACTTACGGGCTGGTTGCCTCATGCATCCAGCCCCTGGCCCCTCAAATGGGCCAGGTGGGACCCAGGACTCACCTGGGTCCGGTTTCAACCTCACTAGGGGGGGGTGAAACCGGCGGACATGCCGCCCCCCCCCTTCTTCTCTCAAATCCCTGGTGGGGGCGGTCAAATCCCCTCACCAGGGGCCCTGGGGGTCGATACCCCCAGGGCGTCGTCATTAGGAAAAGGACTGGGCTGGGGGTGATCAGGTCCCCTCAGCCCAACGCTCCTCCCCCTCGGTAAAGGGGGGGGGAGAGCGCCCCTCGCTCCCTCTGCATCGCTTCGCTAGGTGGGAGGGTGATCAAATCCCCCCCACCTGCCGGTCGCTACTACCGCGGCCGGCGCCGCCACCTCCCTGGGCAAGGGGGTGGTCAGGTCCCCCCTGCCCTGACCGACCGCGATGTCGCGGCCGGTCGCTGGCTGGTTCAACCCAGCCAGCCCGCCCCCATCCCCCTCGCAACGGCGAGCGAGGGGAGGGGGAGCGAGCCGGGGCCGCGAGCCCCGGCTCCGCGGCGCTGGTCGCCGGGCGCGACCAGCCGGGCCCGCGCGGCATCGCACCGCGCGGGATCCCTCGGCCGTGCAACAGCCCCGCGCGGGCCGTCGGCCCCGCGTGGGCCGTGCCGAGGAACACAGGCGGCCCCGAACGGGCCGCGGCGCGGGCAGCGGCCCCGGGTGGGCCGCGACACTGGCGGCGGCCCCAATGGGCCGCCCCAAGCCCGAAAACTGAGAAAAAACATACTTTGGCGGGCCAGTCCGTCTGGCCAAGTATGTCCAAAATAAACCTTGGGCCCAATTATGCCCATACAAGCCCATCTGGCTGTATCTGCCCATATACCCCACCGGGCCCGTTAGGGCCCGTGTACCAATAGGCCTATTTCACGCATTTTGAGGCCAGTTTCCCCAAATCCGTGACATCCACATGGGCCCGTATGGTCCGTGTGTGTGTCCAATGGGCCTTAGAGGCCCATTTGTGCATCCCATTTGGATTACACTTATACGTAGCACCCGCGTAAGTGCGTACGTATTTTAACACAGTCCTCCAAACCAATCAACCATCAGTCTCTGAACTATTCCTTGGTCAGATCAGTTTACGTCGAATCCTCAACAACTGCTCTGCTCTACTTAATCTCATTAGAGGTCATCATCTAACCTGTAGAGCAATCAGTTACTGTTTGTGTTCCTCACAATTTCTTTCTTTATGTTTTCACTCTGTTTGTGTCCGAGTTTCTAACCTAATATTGTGATCTGAAATAAATTAGCCTGGTCTAGGTTTTCCAATTCACCTAAATTTTTACAATTTTACCCCCCCATGCCATCTACTAACCCATAGCAGACTCTTCCAGTCATATTTTCCACAAGCTCCTCCACCTGCAGAGTCAACCCCGCGTCTCTGATTGCAAAAAAGTTTAACCTCTGCAGGTTGTGGAAAATTTGCAAAATCTTCCTTTCCTGATTTAGTACAGAAAAAATGGGACTAGAATAACTAGATCAAGAAGGCTTGTACAGACCCATTGGCAAATGCTCCTGCACCAACTCTGTAAACTGATCCCTAACCACTACCGGAATAGGAATGGGTTTGATCTGCCAAGGTTTGTGGGCACTGTAGGTATCGGGTAGGGGTCTGCAATCTCATGCCCAAGTAACCCCCGCTCTTCCAGGCCAAAGGACAGCGCCTTCCTCCGCATGACAATCACCGCCTTGAGTAATTTTACTTCCTCCTCTTGCAACCACCCCTCCGGCCCAAAGTTGAGTTCCTCCATCTGCTCCTCCATCAAGCCCGTTTGATCCTTCTCCAGGATTGTGGGTGTCAAGGGCAACTCATAAGGGTCCTATGACCAATGGATAGGCCTGATTGGTTTATTGAGGTCCTGCAGCATTGGCTTTTTCTGCAGTTGGACCTTCTTAGAAACCGGTTTGTATTTGCTACCAAGACCTGCACCTCAACCAACTTTGATCCCTTGGTTGTCTCCTCTATTGTTAATCATTGACCTGCAACAAAATCCAGGTTTCTTGTAATTGTGGCACAAGGGTAGCTGCTTGCGCTGACACCAATTGGAGGTGCATACAAGGAAGGACTCAATTTTGATATTATCCCTGTTCCCATCATTGAGGAGCCAATCCCCGCTCTTCTCCATACTGCCCAAAGCACTTTGGATTGCGCTACGGGGGTTCCTCCTCCCTGCTCCTTATCTGTCAACCATCTGAACAAGGACGGAGAATTCCCCACACAGGCCACACAGCCAACATCTGAAAATCCTCTGCCCAATTGTTGTGGCTGCCTTCTGCAAGAGGGAAGCCTTTCCAATTTTCCCATCTGCCACTCTCAGGCCAACAGATGGTTGTTTCATAGGGTTTCCCTGAGGCGTCTGCAACAGTAGGAAGTTACTCCCTAGTATCTGGAAAGAAGCCAAGAGATGCCTGGAAGGCAAAAAGGAAAGGCTTACCAAGTATGACCTCCAACCCGCTTACTACCAAATACAATAGCAGAACTAATAACTTTGCCACTTCCGTCATTTCTTTCTCCACCACCCCTTTGACCGCGCATTTGAAACCTCCTAAAGTCTGCAATGCAATGTTTGCCTTGTGTTGGAACAATCCCACGTCAGTTGCCAACTTAAATGGAAAGATGTTTACCATTGAACCGCTATCAATCATTGCCCAACACTGTTTGCATCCTATCCGCATTTCCACATAGCACTGCTAACTCCTAAAATGTCCGCCCCTGCGTTGAGAGAACCAACATTTTCCTCTTCCCTGGGTTTTGGGTTTCCCTCCTTATTCCCTGCAAACTGCTTGAAGACTGAAACCATTTCCTCCGCCATTACTGGTGAGATTGCCACTAGTTCCTTCAAAGTTAGGGAAACCAGGTGGTTCATTCCGCAAATTCTCCTTGCTCCTTCTCCCGCCCTCCTGGGGGATCCCCCTGCTTTGAAAACAACTGCCTGCTCTGGTGCTTTTTCAGGATTTAGACCATCAAGGTCCATTCTCCTTTCATTGGAGCAAATGGCTCTAACCTCTGCCAAAACTTCCAGGGGTTCCCAAGTTAAAGGAAAAGTGTACCCCGCTGAAGCTGTAGCTTCCTTCTTCTCCGCTGCCGCCGCTTGAGCCAGATCTTGTGGCAAAAGTTGATCTGGAATATCTGGTATAGTTTCTCCTGAAGGGTAAAAGCATTCCCTTCCATCTGTCTTAACTATTTTGCTCCATATTTCTGCACTCAGATCTTTAAACAACCTTCTAAGATGGCCATCTTCCCGGAAGTAGTAGAATTGGAAGACGCAAGGCTTGCCTTTGTTCCTTGGCAGCGCCCTTGATGGCCCCAAGTTGGCGCATTACATGTTGTTTTTGGTGGTTCCAAGACTATTGCTGTTGGCTTTGCTATAGCTTTCTGCCAAAAAAGACACATTTTGTTTAAAATCTCCGTCATTTCAGATGTTTCCTTTGGTTTTACCAGCCCTTTTACCCTTTTCACCTGTGTTGAGTTTTGGGCCTCATCTCCTGTCCGCTCACCTCCCTCTCTCAGCACACCTATTTTAACTATTGTTATTCTGCATGTTTGGAGTACATATATTTTATTCTGGCCAACTTATATTTATGTTTGTATTTTTGTGATCCCTTTGGTTGCCACAACCACCTTTATTTGTCCTGATACTTATAGCTATCCAGGCCACATTATTACATCTATTTCTGATGCTTGTAGTCTGCCAGCCACCTTATCCTATAAATTTCACAGGCTTCTGATACTCAAATGTCACTAATCTTAGCCTCTGTGATTATTGCTTTGAAACAACCTTCCTCATCTAGGCCCACTTCCTAAAGCTCTCCTGAATCTTGTCCCTTCTGGA
The DNA here is from genome assembly GCA_025617555.3 of Puccinia polysora. Taxonomy (NCBI): domain Eukaryota; kingdom Fungi; phylum Basidiomycota; class Pucciniomycetes; order Pucciniales; family Pucciniaceae; genus Puccinia; species Puccinia polysora. Next base: position 45,250,029 of record CM062617.1, read on the forward strand.
CCCCCTTGAGTCAGACTGTAGCCTTCTCCAGCATAATCCTTCCCTCTCATTTCTCTCCTTCCCATCTTACTGAGCCTGTATTCCAACAGGTTATGGGCCCAGCACTGCAATAATTCCTTGATAACTCCCTCTGCTGTACCTTTTCTGAAGCCCATGGAATCTTACGACTCCAAACTTCCTCTTTTCACCTCTTAGAACTTCCTATAATGGCGCTTCAAAAGGAAGGATCTCCTCTGAGGCAAAGGCCTCTACAAACTTGTCTCTGGGGAAATCAAAGCTAATCAAGATGACAAGGGAAGATTCATTCCTACTGACCTTGAGTCCATGGATAAAGCTCTTTCCATCATCAGTCCCAGAATCCATTGTTCCCTCATTTTTAATGTGACTGCCAATGGAGGCAAAGATGACCCAGTTATCCTTTGGGCCAATATCATGGTTTTTTGTTCCTCCAAAAAGGAATCCAATGCTTTTCAAGCCTTCCAAGGTCTCAGAAACACCACCATCAATTCCTCTAACATGGAGGACTCAATCCTCAAGATCAGAGATGCAATCTCCAAAGTTCAGTCTCTTGATCTCAAACTAAATGAACAACAGCTTGGGCACCAGATCCTCAACAAAATCCCAGACTTGCTGTCCTCAATCTGTGATCCCATCATCACTACTGGCCAGTCTTCTGCAACTGTTACCCATGAGCTCATCCTTGAAATGTTGGAAAATAAAGAAAAAACTGCCAGCAAATCTGTCTTCTTGATGCATTCCCCCTTCCTTGTTTTTCAGTGCAACAACAGCACCCACAATCCTCAAGCAACCCACTAAAAAGACCAATTTTTTGAGAGAATCCCCAACTATTCAATTGATATTGTTATAATCAGAAGAATAAGTATCTAAAAAGTCCCAATAATGGTTTTTGTCACCATGCCACCCTATGTGTTGCTAAACCCTCAAACAACACTAGCAACCTCCCCCAATTCCATCCCAGTATGGTCCTCTCAACACCAAATCACACTGCAAACACCAATGATTGTCCAAGAATTGGTCACCCTCTCTGATTCTTCACTACCATCCCCTCTCAAACCTTTTTTTTCCTTATATATATTTTCTCCTTTCCAGTGCTCTCCCTGAATTTTGGTGTTTTTCTCCCTCTTTCTCTCTGTCTTTAATCCTCCCACATTGATCCTGACTTTTCTCGGCCAATCTGACTTGCTACTTTGCCTGCAACCTTGTTGGAAACCTCAATTTCTCCCAAGCCACATTCCACCCACAACCTTGCTTTTACTCTTTCTATCCATCTTCTCTCCTTCCTGATATTGCTTGCGCTTTGCAACTTTGATTTCTACTCTTCCCATCTTTGCTCTCTTCCGACTTCACTTGTGCCTATTCCCTCACTTTGCTTGCTGTGGTGGTCTTTTATGGATGCAAGTTGGAATGGGCTGCGCTCTGCGCGCTCAGCAGTAGCCGGGGGCTCAGCAATGGGTGCTTCTTTGCCGCAGAAAGCCGTGCTGCGGGCTCAGCAGCAGTCAGATTGGGCTTGGCATTTGGAGAAGCGGGGTGGGTTGGATTGGATTGGATGGATTGCGTATCTTGTGACGCGCAGATTGGATTGCACGGATGTACCTTGGACATCTGGAATGGCGCGTTGGGCGGATGCAGACATGCGCGGGGGGGCCCAAGTTGGGCGCGGCAAAAGGGCCACGTCATGAGAAGGACAAACCGGGTGAACTTAATGGCAGGCGGGCAATACAGATTGGATATGGATCATGGGATGGAATGGAAGGATAGAGTTTGGGCTAAGGTTCTGTAATTAGGGGTTGTACTTCATTATTCTTGTTTACTTGCAGTTGTACTTAGGTTAGGGGTGAGGGGAAGGCTACTTAAATGGCACCCTCAACCTGGATGGCAGGGAAGGGGGAAATCACATCATCAAATCAGGTTGGAAGGCACTTTACACTCATCTCTCTTATTCTCTATCTTTCAGTTGTAAGGTGAACAGTTCCACTCAGGGTTGACAGACGCAAGGGATCAACAACTTCCAAACTTGAGAACCATTAAAGGAGAAGTTCTCTTCTGATTTCCACATCTGGGGGTCTGGCCAGGAAGTGACCTTTTGTTCCTTGTCTCTTGAAAATAACAAGGGCAATTTCCCAGTAACACCCATCAACCATTTTTGGGTTATCTAACATTACCCCTACTCCTCTTCCTCATCCTCCTCTGGCTTCTTGGAAGCAACCTCCATCAGGGATGGGATACTTTTTCCCTTTCTCTGATGAGGGCGCCAATCACAAGCCTGTTTGCATCAGGCCACAGGACTATCCCCACATTTGGTTCAACACAGAGGATGTTGAGCAATTCCTTGCCCAATACAAATGAATTGCAAATGTGGAAGGCGCAATGGGTTTGGATAAGGCTTGTCTTGTCTTCCTTTTCATTACAAAAAAAGAGAAGCTTTGGGATGTGGAAGAGATGGAAGGATATGAGGAACTCAATTGGCTGAAACTGAAGGTGGAAATCTTGGCGCAGTGGGGAAGGGGCAAACCTTGGTTTTGGAAAAGCAACCTTGAGTGAGCTGTGGCGGAAGCAAGCACAAATGGTGGATTTGGGAAGCATGTGCAAATGGGGGAGTATGTAGCAATGTTTTACCAGATTTACTTCTACCTGGCAAAGAACAAGGTGATAGCGGGGAAGATGGGCGTGATGAAGGGGGCGTTTTTGGGGGGACTAGGTCCCCGATTCCCTGCGCGGGTGCAGCAGCACTTGTACAATAACAACTTGGTAAAGAGGTTGTTGGATGGCAGTATTGTGCTTCTCCCGGATATCCTGATCATCTGGCTGGCAGTGGAGAGCAAGTTGGACTTGGAGGAACTGATGGAGGACACAGCACTTTTGTTCCCAATGGAGTCAAAGAATTCCGCTTCTCACCCTCTGGCAGCGCCAATGTAGGCTCTGGTTGAAGGCCCCTCAAATAAGGAATGCGCTCCGGCAACACCACCCACAATGAGCCCGGAGATTAGCAAGATGACAGAATTGATGAAGGATTTACGGATCTTCCTGAGTTGAATGTTGTCTGCGCCACGCAATCTGCCTCCTCACATTGGGGAACCACTTCTGCCACTGATTTTTCCCGCGCTGCAGCCATGACATTACTGCGGGGACAACAGGCATTGGCTTTTGGGGTGAAATAACATGACAAGGGGCCTCAAGGCAGGATTGGTTTGACCAGTGGGAATGGAATTCATGTTTTCAAAGGGCAAGCGGATCTCCACTGAACCTGGGAATACAACTGTCATGGAGCAAGTGCACGCGCAAGGTCAGGAATCAGGGGTAACTGCTTGAGCTTTGCTTGGGATTGTCACTGGTCCTGGGGTCTGGCAACCACTGTGCATGGAAGTGGAAGTGAGGGTACTAGCAATGGAGGTGCCGGGCGTGGTGGAAAGGATGGAAGTGGATTCTAAAGAGTGTGTACCGCCAGTAGCTCCTAAGCAAGTCCCACGCGTTCCTGAAATGGACAGGTGGACGGTGAATCTGGAAGGGAAGAAGAAGGCGGTGGAGATTGTGCTCAGAGTGATGGGGAACAAAACAACTATTCCCTTGACCTGGAAAATTACAAGGGACCTCAAGGCAGGATTGGTTTGACCAGTGGGAATGGAATTCATGTTTCCAACGGGGAAGAAGATCTCCACTGAACCTGGGAATACAACTGTTGTAAGACTCCAAACAGTGCTAGGCCGTGGCAGTTCTGTGGAGGGGAAAGGTGCTGTTTAGGCCGCCCTCCTGAGTGTTACAAAAATATTTAAATGTAACCAAGATCAAGGTCCAGAAGCTGGTAAATATGGAATCAAGTAGTAAGGATAAAGATGATAGTAGTTTGGTAGCAATGGAACAGCACTATCTGAGCCAAGGTTATGTGGAAAAAACTTGGACAAAAGAAGCCAAAGTTTGTTTAAAGTTCAAAGAACAAAGCTGTTGTATGTAAACAATGACCACAAGCTAATAACTCTGGTCGTCAGCAGAAGATTGGGAATGATCAACTCAAACCCAACCTAACGCCAGGTTCTCAATGAACCTGCCCAACTCTCTGCAATCAAGCGCTTGAAGGGTACCAGATAAATGAGGGTGGCTGTACAAGACAAAGCACTATTTTTTAAGAAGCTCTAAAAGCAAACGTCAACCAATTTGAAGCAAGGATAAGCTCAACACTTCTCAAGGAACTCAAGAGTAAGCTGGCAGAGTGCAACTCCAAAAAAAAGGGAGGTATAACACTCCAGGTCTTAAGCTTAATAAGACCTCTTTGATAAATTGTGATTGGCTCCAGAAAGATGATCAGGAAGGATCAAGACCAGTATGGTTGGGAAAAGGGATCAAGGAGTGGTATAACACAGTCAAAAATTCCAACAGAGAGAATTCTCTTCAACCAGAAAGGCTATGGTTGGTGATAAGGATCAGGGTCACGAATGGACAGATCAAAAAAATTGAGTATGGAGGCTCAAAGGTTCAAGGGGTAATCAAGAGTATACCCTGGATGAGGATGAATTTACTTATGATTTATGGGGGGAAATACACTCATACTCCCACGGATCATTAAAAAAGGCAGGGGAGAGCCCCTCCTTTTATGAGCAACGGGTCCCTGTAGACTATTTACAAGAGATACTACAAATAGAGTGGATTTTTTTTTGAGGATGAATTTAATAAAAGGAAATGAATGAGCAGGGATTAAAAGGGACACCAGCCTGTGCCAATGGTGGGCACAGGCAGGTGAAGGAGAGGTGATGTGCCGTGCGGACAGGCTGACGCCTCTGGGCCACCGCTGGCCCGCAGATGACCCTCTGGTCAGAATCCTTGAGGGACACGGGACACACCACCAACCCGTGTGGGAAACCAGTGAGCAATAAGAGCGCGGATCAGATTGGGGGTGGTGATTGTGGAGGATTTTGAGAGGGAATGCGGGTCCAATGGATGATGGCCGCAGAGATCTGAGGGTTGAGTCAGAGGAGACAAATAATGATTGGGGACACGGTTGAGGATGCAACGGTTGGTTTGGAATGAACTGGGTTGTTTGTTGGTCTGTTGTCAGATCTTTCATGTTTGGAGAATGCAGTGTTGATGAATGTCAGATACATGGCTTGGCGTGAGGTTTGATTGGTGGAAAGATTGAAGGAGTGGAATGGATTGGATGGAGGTTGAAGCTTGAGTTTCTTGAGAGGTGGATTGTCCAAGTGGAAGGTGACAAAGGATGATAGGAGGGCTGCTGGTTGGGGATGGTGTTGATTGGAAGGTCAATGGTGTTTGGGAGGAGTATCATTGGTGAATATAGCCGTCTTCTTTGGGAGGGGGGAGGTTTGAAGGCTTGAGATGGGGGTATCGACTTGGAGGAGGTGGTGGTGATCTTGGATGATGGTTGATGATGAGTGATGGTGGTGGGTGTTGGTCATGAGGTCACCAATGACTAAAAGCGTTTCTTGCGGTTGTTGGTCAATGGCAGCAAGATTGGGATGTTGATGGCCAATTGTGGGTGCTGGTGCCGTACAGAAACCCGTAAGCCAAGCCGGTCTTCATCCGGGTGTTTTCCAAAAGGGTGGATAGCAGCGCAAAGCAAGGGTTAATTGAACATAGGACCAAGCACTGGGCACTGAGAGATCTTCCTAGACAACTAGGAGAAGGGAAGGCTGAGAACTTGGAACTGAACTGAGAAGTCATTCCAAAAAAAAGTTTTTTTTTTTGATCTAAGTGGAGGCTATAAAAAAATTCATAAAATTTTTACTTTTTCCATAATGGTCCAGAGGTGTCCCAGATTGGGCACCACACCATCATGGAGCAATTGCACAGGCAAGGTCAAGAAGGGGGGGTAATTGCTCAAGCTTTGCTTGGGATTGTCACTGGTCCCAGGGTATGGAAACCACCGCGCATGGAAGCGGAAGTGAGGTTACTAGCAATGGAGGAGACAGTGGCGGTGGAAAGTATGGATGTGGATGCTAAAGAGTGCGTACTGCTGGTAGCTCCTAAGCCAGTCATGCGCGTTCCTGAAACGGATGGACCGCCGGTGAATCCAGTAGGGAAGAAGAAGGCGGTGAAGATTGTGCGCAGAGTGATGGGGAATGAAACAACCATTCCCTTGACCTTGAAGGAGTTGGCGGAGGTTTTGCTGGTGGTAGTGGATGAGATTTTTCAAGCGCTGAAGGATTGCAGACAAAATAGGATTCCTCCAATGGTGCAGCAGGTGAACATGGCTTGGGATGACGCGGAGTGCAAACTAGCAGGGATGAAATTGTTTTCACCTCCGCTGGCTTACTTTCCAATGAGGATTTCTGGAAGGAAGGTATGGGCGCTTGTGGATAGCAGTTCCATGGTTAACCTCCTTTCATCTTGATTGGCTGATGAATTGGGATTGGTTTGGCAGAAATACGCAATGGAGCTTTGCGCGCTTAACAACAGGGAATGTTGCATGAATGGGGTTGTGGAGGAGGAAGAGGTTGAGGTGGAAAGGGTCCGTAAACCACTTTATTTTCTATTGGTGGATGGCGGAAAGGCTATTTTAGGGTGGCCATTCATTTTTGGGTTCCAAGCGCAAATGATGTTTGATCCAGAGGAGGGGACAGAAGCATTGATGCTGGAAGATCTTCTGGCAGGCAATTCAAAACCATGATCTGAAATCAAGGGTTGTGGAAGTGGACGCAGGATTTGGCAAGCAAAGAGGAGGGGAACCCCGTTGTGGAGTTGGTTTGCAAGGGTAGGCCAAAAAAGGATTTTGACTAGTTGGCCAAGGTTACCATATGGGGAAAGCTCCGGTTTTGTGCAGGGGGTTGACTAGTGAGGAGCAGGTGGGAAGTAGGGAAGAAGCGCAGGACAAGCGGGTGCTGCAAGTAATTACCCTTCCTCAGTATGCATTTCTGGGAGGTACTTTGCAAAAGCACTATCATTGTGCCACGCTTGTGAGCAAAGGCAAAAGCCAGGGTTTGGTTTTTACTAGGACTTATGGCAACGGATGCGTGCGGATGGTGCAGTGCAATGTCAAGAAGTATAAGCTGGTTTTTCCAAAGGTCTGTCCCCAGAACAAAGCAATGCCGCAGGATCTGAAGGGACCACTGCAACCAATCCCTTGGTTGCGGGATTGCTGGGAATCTCTTCTGAAGGTGTCAGAATGGGTGACGCAGTCAGAGTGAATTACGGATGAGCAAGTTGCGGCCCTTAAATTTGGACCTCCAGGTTGGTTAAGCGTGGAGGAACAGGATTTTCTTATGTCAGTAATTTTCTTCCGGGAAAGAGCACTTGCGTTCAGACCTAAAGAGCAGGGACTGTTAAAGAGCAAAATAGGAGACCCTTATGTGATCCCAACAGTTCTGCATGAGCCTTGGCAGATCAAGAAAATTCCCATTCTGCGGGAGGTTGGGGGGCCCGTCTTAGATCTGTTTTGCAAGCGTGTAGGGATGGGCCTTTATAAGAAATCAACATAAATTTACTTGAGTCCAATGTTTGCGGTGGTTAAGCAGGATGGGAAGTCATTACAGATTTTTCATGATTTGCGGAGGCTTAATTCTTTAACAATCCAAGACGCAGGACAACCTCTGCGTTTGGAAACATTTTTTGAATCTATGGCAGGGCGGGTGTGCTATGGGTTGATGGATGTGATGGGTGGATATGCTCAGCGCAAACTTGATTGGAGTTTGCAGCTGATGACTGCCTTTGAAACTGGATTGGGTAGGATGCAACTGATGTGTCTTCTGCAAGGTGCAACTAACTTGGTTGGGGCTTACCAAGCGCAGATGACCTGGATTCTGAAGGACAATCTTCCAAAGGGGGTGCAGATTTTCATCAATGACATGGGCATCAAAGGCCCAAAGATGGATTACAGAGGGGAAACGCTTATTGATGTTCCAGGAATTTGCCAATTTGTCTGGGAATTCACGCAAACCCTGAAACAGATCTTTTTCTGGATTAAGGATGTGGGGCTCATGGTGTCAGGGAAAAATTTAGCAGTCTGCGTACCCGCGCTGGAGGTTCTAGGGCATTTGGTGGCTTCCAACGGAGGCAGATTGCCAAAAATAATTGCAACAAAGTCCTCAAGTGGCCAAAAACAAAGACTGTATTGCACATTCTCCAGTTCTTGGGATTGTGTAGCTATGTGCGGATGTTCATCAAGCGGTTTGAAAAGGTTTCTAGTTTGTTGTGGGCATTTACACGTAAGGGTGCGGAATGGGCCTGGGGTTCAAAATGTGACAACGCCTTTGGAAAACTCAAGGAGATTGTTGGACACAATATTTTGCTGCAGGACTTGGATTAAAATGCCAGGGGGATTAAGTTTTCCATGGATTTCAGCAAGCTTGGCATGGGGGTGGTGCTGACACAGGCGGATGAGGGGAAAGATTGACTGGTTCTTTACTAGTCCATTACGTTTACACCAATAAAGAGCCTGTATTTGCAGCCAAAGTTGGAGCTTTTTGGGGTCACTAAAATTGTGCAGAGGTTGCAGCATTTTCTATGGGGGATTCACTTCATGCTTCTGGTGAATGCAGAGGACCTGGCATGGATGATCAATTTGCCAACGCTGCCAAAGGCGCCTATGACCAGTTGGGTTGCTTTCCTTCAGTTGTTTTCTTTCATGGTGGTACATGTTCCAGGGAAGGCTTTTAGGATTCCAGAAGCGCTTTCTCAGTACCCGTGCAATGATCTGTACAAAGGCGTGGAGCCACTGGATGTGGAGGCTCCAATGTTTAAGGTGGGAGTGGTGGAAGTAGGTGTTTGACTTCTGCTCCAACAGTGCAGGAGGTACATGGTCTTCAGTTTGTATTTGCAGGATCTTTGGTTTCCAGATGATATTTCAGCCAAGATTGCTAGATGGATTCAGCGGAGAGCGGAAAATTTCTACCTGCAAGAAGGACAGCTGTGGTGGCAGAGCGCATTGGTACCACTTGTGGTCAGCATGTCAAGGGCGGATCAGGAGGTAATCCGGGGGAGTCTGCATGACAATCTCAGCCATTGCGGCAAGGTTGAAATGTAGAAGTGGGTGAGTGCAAGTTTCTGATGGCCCGGTGTGCTATGCACGTTGGGGAAGTGTGTATGGTTGTGGGAAGCATGTCAGAAGTGGAGCGTGACTCTGCCTTGCAAAGGTGGTATTCCCACTGGAGAGGACCCTTTTTTTGGGCGGTTTTCCTTTGATTTTGTGCACATCAAGGCAGGTAAGTTTTCATATCTCCTTGTTGCGCGTGAAAATCTTTTGGGATGGGCCAAAGTGCGGGTTGAGTATTGGACCTCATCTTCTGTCCGCTCACCTCCCTTTCTCAGCGCTCCTATCCTCAATAGTATTATTTGGTATGTTTAGAATACTTTTAGCCTGTTCTGACAAATCTATCTATATTATTTTACGTTTTTGATTCCTTTAGTAGTCATGACCACCTTTGTATGACAGGTACTTGTAGTCTTCTGGCCTACATATCTTTTATGTTTCACAGGCTTCTGATACTCTAATGTCACTACACTTAGCCTCTGTGATTCTTGTATTGAAAATTCTTTTCTCACCCATTTTCCTCACTCTCTACTTCTTTGAATATTCAACATAGTAGTATGACCAACTTTTGGTCTCTGAGTTGTATAAAAAAACTCTTCATTCTCCTCATCCCTTGATTGAAATTGATCAGATTCTTCCTCCTTTAATCTGGGCTCACACAACAGAAGCCCACTGAATCTAGTCCCCTCTGGACCCCCATAAGTCAGACTGTAATCCCTCCATCATCAGTCTCTCCTCTCCAATTCCTCCTAGTTCATCTTGTTGAGCTTCAATTCCAACAGTTTATGAGCCCAGCACTACCATAAATTTCCACAGTACTCTAAACACATCATCATGGAATTGGGAAACTCTAAAATCCCTCTCCTTGCTTCTGAGAATTTCCTAGAATGGTGTTTCAAGATGAAAAATTTGCTTTGCGGCAAGGGCCTATAAAGACTTGTCTCTGGAGAAACCAAAGCTAATAGAGACAATAAGGGTAGATTTGTTACTTTGGATTCTGAAGCCATGGACAGAGCTCTTGCCATCATTAGTCCAAAAATCCATTGCTCTCTTATCTCCACCATCACTGAAAATGGAGGTGAAGACAATCCAGTTGTAATTGGGTCAAATATCATGTCTTTTGGTTCCTCTAAAAACAAATCCAATGTCTTCCATGCCTTTGTCTGTCTGAGTAACATCACCATTGACCCCTCACACCTAGATTATTCAATTCTCAAAATCTGTGATTCCATCTCTGAACTTCAATCTCTTGACCTATAACTGAATGAGCAGCAGCTTGGCCATAAAATCTTTGATAAAATCCCTGACTCCCTGTCCTCCATCTGCAATGCAATCATAACCACTGGTCAAGCATTGGCCACAGTCACCCACCAACTTGTTGTTGGGATGTTGGACAACAAATCCAAGACCATTGGCAAATCTTTCTCCTCTTCTCCCTTGGGCCTTCCTTGTTGTTCAATGCACTAACGGCATTCACAATCCCCAAGCTACCCATCCAAAAGACCGGTGCTTTTCCCAAAAACCTCAGCTTCTCAACCTATATTGCAAAAAGCAGAAGAAGATAGATCAACAAGAAGGCACCCCTTGTCATTATGCCAGACTTGTCCTCGGACCTTTCAATCTCAATGCCAATGATACCTGCTGTACTTGCAAAGCAAAGGCCTGTAGAATACCTCCCTGTTGCTACTCCTTCCTCATCCAGTTTCATGTTCTTTTCCCTTCCTCTCTTGTCCTATTTGCTTTCTGGCCTGGTTTTCCTCCTTCCATTACTTGTACTGTTATTGTTTTCTTGTTTTCCCCATTGGTCATCCTCTCATCCAATTTCGATTTTGTTTGCGCCTTGCATCTTCTATCCTCAATCCTCCTCCTTGCTCCACTTCTCCTTGCTTGCTTGCCCACATCCTCCTCCTAAACTCTGCCGCAACCTTGTTTGTCTCTCTCACCTCAATTGCAACCTTGTTTGCTTCTCAACTACCCCTTACTTGCACTTTCTCCTCATCACCTTGCTTGAAACTTTGGTTGCTTCTCATCTACCAACTTTGATTGTTCCTCTTTTACAACATTGTGGCTACCTCTCCTCAACATTGCCTGCAACTTTGGTCACTTCTCACCTACCAACATTGATTGCGCCCATTACTGCAACATTGCTTGCTACCTCTCCGTAACATTGCCTGTGATTTTGGTCATGTCTCACCTACCAACATTGATTGCGCCCATAACTGCAACATTGCTTGCTAATTCTCCTCAACATTGCTTGCAACTTTGTTGCACTCTATTCTCTCGGCTACTGCCTGTCTTCCTGCCCACTTCACCCCGGTTTTTTTGTGCAGGGGTGTGTTGAGTTTTCAACCTCATCTTCTGTCCGCTCACCTCCCTTTCTCAGCGCTTGTATCCACAATATTATTTTTTATCATGTTTAGAATACTTTTAGCCTGTTCTGAAAAATCTATCTATATTATTTGATTTTTGTGATTACTTTGGTAGTCATGACCACCTTTGTATTTCAGGTACTTGTATTCTGCTGGCCTCCATATCTTTTACGTTTCACAGGCTTGTGATACTTTAATGTCACTAAACTTAGCCTCTGTGATTCTTGTCTTGAAAATTCTTTTCTCACCCATTTTCCTCACTCTCTACTTCTTTGAATATTCAACATAGTAGTATGACCAACTTGTGGTCTCTGAGTTGTATAAAAAAACTCTTCAGTCTCCTCATCCCTTGATTGAAATTGATCAGATTCTTCCTCCTTTAATCTGGGCTCACACAACAGAAGCCCACTGAATCTAGTCCCCTCTGGACCCCCATAAGTCAGACTGTAATCCCTCCATCATCTTTCTCTCCTCTCCAATTCCTCCTAGTTCATCTTGCCAAGCTTCTATTCCAACAGTGCGGCCGCTGGTGAAACTCTTGGAAGAGAAAGTTGGGAAGTTTCCGGAAGAAGACTGGTTTGCACGTTGAGGATCACTTTGCTTGGTAACAGAAAATGGGGGTGGGGATTTCCGCGTATGGTTGGCGGAGTTGGTGCAAAGTTGCAGAGCAAAGTTTGGGCAAGTGACAGAGTACTATCTGGAAGGCACGGGGATGATTGAGCACGGTCACCAGCTGATCAAGGATGCAATGGTGAAAATGTGTGGGGAGGATGGAAAGTGGTTGCAGGAAACACTTCCAGTAGTCCTCTTTGCAGATTGGATTTTGGTGAAGAGATTGACGGGTTATTTGCTGTACAAGCTGCTATTTGGGCCGCAACCCATGCTGCCAATTTACATCAAGCTGGAAAACTTACTGGGTATTGATCAGTGGAAGTTTAAGACAGTTGCGGATCTAGTCAAGGCCTGGGCCAAGAAGCTCCTGCAACAGTACAAGATGTTGGAGAAAGCAGCTGGAAGGCTGAAGGCAACCCGCACAAAGTCCGTCCACTACTGGTACAAGCGCTGCGCGCACAAACTCCGGGATCCATTTTGGCAGGGGGACTTGGTTCTGCTTTGAAACCAGAGCCTGGAAACTCAATGGGGGAAATTTTTTGCAGATTGATGGAAATGTCCTTTCTGTGTAACGTCCAAGGTACTGGAGCAATTTAACAGTTAGAGGAATTGGATGGAACTATGCTCAAACAGAAGGCCCCGGCTTCACATGTGAAAAAATACTTTGTGTGGGGCTCAACTTCATTCAATGAGATGGCTGTTTTGGATAGAAAAGGGGATGAAAACGTGGATACTTTGTCCAAGGACAAGCCCGCACATGCCGTTTTTGTCCAGCAGAGTAAAGGCCTGCAGACCGCTGGAGACAGCAGCCAAGGTTGGAGGGGAACAATGGGTGGATAGGGGATATGAATGGATTTGGTGAGGGGGTGCTGTAGCGGGTTCACATCCAGAACAACTAGACACCCCAGAATGTGTGTTTTATTGTTTCCTTCTCTCAGGATTGGCTTTTTGGGATTATTACTAGCTGGGTTATGAACTTCTTTTAGGTACAGGAAGGGTGCAAAGCTGGGTCCCTGGATGCAAGGGAACTAGGAAAGCGCGCAGGGCAGAGCAGATGTGGGTCAAAAAGCAAGGCGTGGGCTTGGCAATGGGTTGGTGCTTAAAAAAAAAAAAAATCTTTTCAGGTTTTCTTTGGTTATGTTATAGACTGAAGTTGTAGATGGGTTGGGGTGGATACTTTTTTCTCTTCTTCCCTCTCAAGGATGTGCGCGCGCAAGGGGTTTCTTTTTTCTCTCCCTGTTCTGTAGATGGGTACAGGGAACTGTGAGGCAGTTTGTCTGGGGTGGTCCAGGTACCTTCAGAAGATACTCTCATTTGGCCCAGATTTTCTCACTCTTTCAGATTTCTCTTGAAGCCTGGATCTTGCGTGCAGGTTCTTATTTCTATCAAGGTTCTAACAAGCTCAAAGGCTGCTTAGGTTGGCGCAGCAAAAGTCTATTTCATTTGCAACAGAGGCACAGGAATAGATACAAGATGGAAAGAAAGGCAAGGGGGGGTGATCAGTCTACATTGGACAAGTCCTCATTAACTCCTCTGCGTTCTCCTGAGCCGCCACAGCTAGGTTTTGGAATGCTTCTAGGAGTTTGTGTTGCACACCAGTGGTATGAGCGTGGGGAACTGCTAGGAAGAATCAGAGCAGTTTGTCCACATCATTCACCATTGCATCAAACCTTGCTAGTGGAAGTGCCAGAATGAGAGGGATCTCTGGAATCTCAGGAGTGGCAAACGGAGGGGTTACAGCAGGAGCAGGTTACAGGATTTGCTTGGAAGTAGGAGAGGCCGCAGGTTCCGGAAACAACTTGATGACCACAGGAGTTGGTGCGCGCGTGGGTTCTGGTGACAACCTGGGAGGCGGTGATGGAGATGGCGGCAGAGGAGCAGGTTGCGGGGAAGTAGGCGGATGCGGTGGCGGCAGAGGAGGCGCGGTTGGTTGGTTGAAGATCTGCAGCTCCATCGCCGTTTTGTTTCTCTGTACCTGTGCAGCCCACTTGAGAGCGGTGTTCCAATAAGCCGCAAAATGGGGGAAGTCCTTGCGCCGCAGTGGTTCAGCCCAAAGGAATGGAAAGCCCAATTCATGGCTTTTGCGTGAAGGAGGGTGTGGAGCAGGGCTTTTTTGTTTGGTTGAAATGTGAGCTGGGCGGGGTCCATTTATTGGTTGAGATGTCCTTGTCCCTCAAGACCACAAGCAAGTTGGGTTAGGTCCTCTTGCGGGGACAACCTTGAGGACAGTTGTGCCGCATACCATGAGATAAGGAGCAGCAACAGTGGCCAGCTTGGCATGGAAGGCAGGCGCGCCAACCCGGAAGGATGCAGCAGGTGAGGCCTTTCCAACTGCAGAACATGCAGGACATGCTAAGGAATAGGATGTGGAGGGTGTTTCCTTGGTGTGGTAAAGTGGTGCAGTGAGGGGATGGTATAACTGGTAGGTAGGTGAGATAGTGGTGGATCTCTGGAGACAGAAATCAAGTAGCAGGGGATGTGGCAGTCTTTTATGGATGTAAGTTGGAATAGGCTGCGTGCTGCACGCTTAGCAGTAGCAGCAGGCTCAGCAGTTGCAGCGGGCTCAGCAATGGGTGCCTCTTTGCCACAGCAAGCCGTGCCTGGGGCTCAGCAGCAGTCAAATTGGGCTTGGCATCTGGAGACGCGGGCAGATTGCGCAGATTGCGCATTGCAAGAGGCCCTGATTTACCTCAGATATCTAGAATGGCGCGTCAGGCGGATGAAGACATGCACAGGTGGCTCCAAGTTGGGTGCCGCGCAAGGGCCACATCATGAGAAGGACAAACAGGGTGAATTTAATGGCAGGCGGGCAATACATATGCAATACGGGGTAAGGGATATGGGATGGAAGGATAGAGTTTGGGCTAGGGCTCTGTACTTAGGGTTTGTACTTCATTATTCTTGTTTACTTGTGGTTGTACTTAGGTTAGGGTTGAGGGGAAGGCTACTTAAACCGCACTCTCAACCTGGATGGCAGGGGAGGGGGAGGTCAGATCATCACGTCAGGTTGGGAGGCTCTTTACACTCATCTCTCTTATTCTCTATCTCTCAGTTGTATGGTGAACAGTTGCACTCAGGGTTTACAGATGCAAGGGATCAATAACTTCCAAACTTGGGAACCATTGAAGTAGAAGTCCTCTTTTAATTTCCACATTGAGGATCCTCAACCAACATTGATTGCGTCTCTCCTGCAACATTGCTTGCTACTTCTCCTGAACACTGCTTGTGAACTAGTTGCGCTCTCTTATCTTCAACCACCACTCATCATCCTATTTGCATCACCCCAGTTGTTTTGCGCAGGGTTGTGTTGAGTTTTGGGCCTCATCTTCTGTCTTCTCACCTCCCTCTCTCAGCAGACCTATTTCAAATATTTTTATTCTGCATTTTTGGAGTACATATATTTTATTCTGGCCAACTTATATATATGTTTGTATTTTTGTGATCCCTTTAGTTGTCACAACCACCTTTATTTGTCCTGATACTTATAGCTATCCAAGCCACATTATTACATCTATGTCTGATGCTTGTAGTCTTCCAGCCACCTTATCCTATAAATTTCACAGGCTTCTGATACTCAAATGTCACTACTCTTAGAATCTGTGATTCTTGCTTTGAAACAACCTTCCTCATCTGGGCCCACTTCCTGAAGCTCTCCTGAAACTGGTCCCTTCTGCACCCCCTTGAGTCAGACTGTAGCCTTCTCTGGCATAATCCTTCCCTCTCATTTCTCTCCTGTCCATCTTGTTGAGCCCATTGTGGTGAACCATTTGGGACACCTTGGGAAAAGAATTCAAAAATCTGATCCAAAAAAAAAAAAAAAAAAAAATTGAACTTAGAAAAAATTTGGATCCTTCACTCCAACCCTTCCTGTCCTCATTGCATTGCTCATCCTCATCCTCATTGCGTTGCTCATCCTCATCCTCATTGCATTGCTCATCCTCATCCTCATTGCGTTGCTCATCCTAATCCCCATCGCGTCGCTCATCCTTGTCCTCATCGCATTGCTCATCCTCATCCTCATTGCATTGCTCATCCTCATCCTCATTGCATCGCTCATCCTCATCCTCATCGCGTTGCTCATCCTCATCCTCATTGTGTTGCTCATCCTCATCCTCATCGCGTTGCTCCTCCTCATCCTCATCGCGTCGCTCCTCCTCATCCTCATTGCATTGTTCATCATGACCCTCCCCATTGCTTGGCCATGCGTGAATCATTGCCTTCCCTCTCATCATCAATTCATCCATCATGGCATCCTCATCATCACCACCATCACCGCTTTGTTATTTTCTTTTATTTTACAATTTCTTTCTTTCTCACCCCCCTCCAGATTTGGATTGGAGGGGGTGTTGCGTTGTTACTAGGTGTGGGAACATCCGCACGGACGTTTGCAAGCAACAGGCTGGGGTGAGAATCTCTCACCCCAGTCTGTAAGATTGGCAGAAGGGAACCCGGCCTCCACAAGCTTGTTCCGCTTTCATTTGTGTTATCCAATTGTAAATAGTTACAGGGCTCTCTAGCCTATAAAAGGAGGGGCTCTCCCCTGATTTTTCCATCATCAATTCTTCCCACTAATAAGAATTATGAGCTTCTGATCCA
This sequence comes from Puccinia polysora, assembly GCA_025617555.3. Classification (NCBI taxonomy): domain Eukaryota; kingdom Fungi; phylum Basidiomycota; class Pucciniomycetes; order Pucciniales; family Pucciniaceae; genus Puccinia; species Puccinia polysora. The sequence continues at coordinate 45,266,601 of CM062617.1, forward strand.
AGAGCTCCTTCCTTTGTGAGATTGATCACTTATCCAGATATATCTTTTGATTATCCCTTGATCCTTATCCCTTACCCTTGACTTTTTTAGAGGCCAAAACTCTGATCTTCCCTTCTGTGGCCCTGTTCCTTATCACCAACCATAGCCTTGCTGGTTGAAGAAAAATTCATTAAATTGAATTCTTGAGTGTGTTATACCACTCTTGATCCCTTTTTCTGACCATTATTTGGTCTTGATCATTCATTTGATTGTCTTTCTGGACTAGTCACGTTTGACTAAGAGGTTTTATTAAGTTTAAACCTGGAGTGTTAAACCTCCCTTTAATTATTCAAGTTGCATTCTGCCACACTATTCTTGAATCCTTGAGAAGTGTTGGGTTACTCTTAGTCCGAAATTGTTACTGTTTGTTTCAGTGATCCATAAACATGTTGCATTGTCTTGTGCAGCCACCCACCGTTATCATGTACCCTTAAAGCGCTTGATTGCGGAGATTTGGGCAGGTTCATTGGGAACTGGGAGGTTGATTGGGTTTGAGTTGATTGCTCCCAAGCACCTGCGGACGACCAGAGTTATTAGCGTGTGGGCGCCGTTACTTACAATTGCTTTGTTCTATTGGGCTCTGAGCAAACTTTAACTTATTTTGGTCAAAGTCTTTCTCCTCATCATCTTGGTTCAGATAGTGCTGCTTCCCCCCTCAGCTATTGTTGCTATTTACTTATCCCTATCCCATTTGATTCCTCATTAACAAAGGTTACTGGACCTTGATCCTGGTTACATTTAAATATTTTTGTAAGACTCAGGAGGGCAGCCTACAAAAGCACCTATCCCCTCCACAGAACTGCCAATGCCCTGCGCCGTTTGGAGTCTTACACCGTATTCCAACAACCTGCATATACTTCTTCTCCAAACCCTTTGGGTCTTCTTCCATAAGTTTGGCTAATTCCAACTTGCCTACAACAGCCATGCAGATGTCCTTCATGTCTGGAAGTAGGGTTACCTCTCAATCCCACAAACTACAAATTAATCCTTGGTTGTAAAGCTTTCTGTGGACCCTTTGTTGAGGTTAAACCTGCTAACATGATGTATCACCACAGTACGGAGGCTGTGCAGTTGAACCTAGACCAGTAATACCAAACAACCCTGGTAGCCACAAGCATCTGTAGCCTAGTTGGTAAAGGCAGCACTCTAGTATGTGTCTCAGTCTATCTGAGGTTGTGGGTTTGACTCCCACCAGACACATCTTCATTTTCACAGTCTCAACAGGTTATGAGCCCAGAGGTTACCTGAGCGTATACTCGCATACATAAGAGACTTGAATAAGATGTGAATGCTTCCTGTAAGACCATAATCCCCTGTAAGCGTACCCCATGATCACGGGTTCAATCCCCGCACTGATCACTCTTTCACCTGGGTATCGCCATACCCATTTCTACATCACGTAGCAAGGGGGGGTGTTGAGGTTAAACCTGCTAACATGATGTATCACCACAGTATGGAGGCTGTGCAGTTGAACCTAGACCAGTAATACCAAACAACCCTGGCAGCCACAAGCGTCTGTAGCCTAGTTGGTAAAGGCAGCACTCTAGTATGTGTCTCAGTCTATCTGAGGTCGTGGGTTTGACTCCCCCCAGACACATCTTCATTTTCACAGTCTCTCAATAGGTTATGATCCCAGAGCCTACCTGAGCGTATACTTGATTACTTATGAGACTTGAATAAGATGTGAATGCTTCCTGTAAGACCATCATCCCCTGTAAGCCTATCACGGGTTCAATCCCCACACTGATCACACTTTCACCTGGGTATTTCCATACCCATTTCTACATCACGTAGCAAGGGGGGGTGTTGAGGTTAAACCTGCTAACATGATGTATCACCACAGTACGGAGGCTGTGCAGTTGAACCTAGACCAGTAATACCAAACAACCCTAGCAGCCACAAGCGTCTGTAGCCTAGTTGGTAAAGGCAGCACTCTAGTATGTGTCTCAGTCTATCTGAGGTTGTGGGTTTGACTCCCACCAGAAACATCTTCATTTTCACAGTCTCAACACCCTTCCGCGCAACTCGCAGCTAAGCCCCTGAGTAAAGGCCCTCTTGACAGAGCCAGTATGCTCCGCCAAAATCTTGTTGCAGACAAGGTACTTCAAAATGAAATCCAATGAGGAACAATACAAACCAAATGACCTCCTCAAGGAAACACCTCCTTCCTTTGCCATTTTGGTTGCAACACGCTTGAGATCCACTTTGCAGAACCTCTGCTCCCATGACCCCCATTTTTCCACTGTTTCCCCCCGCAACCTTTCCCAATTCTGTTCTCTGTAACCCTCCCTACACTCCACATCCCGCAGATCCTCCTCATCTGGATTGAAGTTGACCATTTGCTGGACCGGGTTGACATCATTTTCCCCTTTTCTGTTGGCCACTGTGGTGTCATTATATAGCCTTGGGTCGGGAACTGCGTCGCGGCCTGCGCGCTCAGCATCTGGTAGGTTAGGCTCAGCAGTGGGGGTGCGCCAGTTCTCAGCAGTAGCCGCTGCGGGCTCAGCAGCAGTTGCCGCAAGGCTCAGAAGTGGGCGCAGGGGATTGAGCACGCGGCTGCGGGCCGGGCCTGACTAGGGGAGGCGGGCCGCAATCCGCTTTGATATCCAACTCACGGATGGAGCTGGGCCGACCAGGTTCTTGGGCTGTTAGTTGGGGGAGGAAAAGGAGGGGCGACAGCGGGGCTATATGCGTGGACAACTGCGCCCAAGCGCGGGCCGGCCATGGGATGGGAAATCCACAACGGCGCGTCGGGCGGATACGGGCAAGCGCGGTGAAATTTGGGTAGCGCGCGGGGGAGGGCCGCGCCAGGGAAGGACAAACCGGATGTTTGAAATGGAAGGCAAGCTGAAGGTATAGGGTATGGGTATGAGTTGGGGGATGGGTTAGGGTTCTGGGTCTAGGGTTTCTTCTTCATGGTTGTCAGTTTGTCTTTGTGCTTGTACTTAGGTTAGGGCTGAGGGGAGGGGATATAAGATACCTCTCCCCTCAGCACGGGTTGGAGGGGGACACACACACATGGAGGGGGGAATAGGAAAAAGGAAGATTAGAATCTCACTCTCTCTCTCCCGGACAAGGAATCATCCTTGAGTCTTACAGACGCTAGAACCATCAAACTCCGTGACTTGGGACAACTTTGTGAGGGGTAACCTCAAAAAGTTTCCACATCTGGGGGTCTGGCCGGGAACTTCAATCCGTTCTCAGTCTCTTGAAGATAACGCAGGATGTTGCCAACAACCGCTCCGGGATCCAATGCTACCCTTCCCTATCCTCTACGTTCAACTCCCGTTCCTGCTGCTCAACCCCCTCCGCCGCCATCGGCTCATGCTCCCAGAGTTAGCGGGTTTGCTCCTCCCTTGGAAGGGTCATTGGACATGGCGGCAGAGGCCCCTTGCCGCATTTGGTTGAGGCCAAGGGATTTCCCTCACCTTTGGTTCAGTACCTCGGACGTTGAGCGGTTTCTTTCTAGATTTGAAGGGATCGCGGATTTGGAGGGCCCGTTGGGCGCGGATAAGGTTTGGACCATTGTGCTGTTCATTACCAAGGAGGAGAAGCTGCGGGATGTGGAGGAAATGATTGGTTACGAGAGGCAAGACTGGGGGAAGTTGAAAAGCAAGATGTTGGCGAGGTGGGGAAAGCGCAAACCCCGGTTCCGAGAAAGCAACTTTGATCGAGCCGCGGAGGAAGCGAGCAAGAATGGCGGGGTGCGATTGCGCAAAGGATTAGTGGAATATATGTCAAAGTTTGAGCGAATCTACGGCTACCTGGCAAAGAACAAGGTCGTCGCGGGCCTGACGGGTGCCATGAAGAGGGCGTTTCTGGGGGGTCTCGCACCACAGCTCCGTTCCAGAGTGCAGCAATACCTGTATGACCACTGTCTGGTTAAGAGGTTGCTCGATGGAAGTGTTGCAATTCTTCCCAATCTTTTGGTTATCCGTCAAGCTGTGGAGAGCGAAATCGATTTGGACAAGCTCATCGCGGATACGGCACAAACATACCCGTCTTCTTCCAAGAAATCGGTCACAATCTTGGCGCCGGTCCCCGACCAAACCTTGGCCGCGCGGCCGCCAATGCCTTCTCATGCTGGACTTTCCCAAAAATCCACGGGACCATCAGTTGGAGAGATGACGGAGATTCTGCGGGACATAAGGGTTTTCCTCAACCGGACATTGGCTCCCACAGCTCCGACAGCCGCACCGTCTCCAGCGGCTCCTTCTCAACCGCGCACAGTACCGCCTCACATGGTAGAAGGGTTCCAGCCCACCAGCGGACCATCCGGGTTGTTTGGGTTGCCGCGGTGTTCATATTGCGGGGAGAGAGGGCACTGGAAGTTGGCTTGTGAGAACCTCACTTGAGACATGGAGGAGGGGCTTGTTTGCACATCCGGGATGACGTACATATTCCGGACAGGTGAATTGGTGGATCTGACCAAGGACAAGCCGCCACCAATGGTGCAAGTGTGGGAAAGAGCAAAGGCTAAAGCCGAGACATCCTGGGTCTCGCTTGGGATTGTCACCACGCCCGGAACCTGGGTAGCGCCAAGAGCGGAGGCCGAAGTCAGGGAATTGGCGACAAACAAGCGGATCGCAATGGATGTCGACAAGCAACTAATGGCCCCAAAGCCAGTTGCGCGCTTACCAGCGTCGGATGGGCTGCCCGCTAATTCTGCAGGGAAGAAGAAGGCCGCGGACATTGTCTGAAGGGTGATGGGGAACGACTCACCGATACCTCTGACCCTACGGGAGCTAGTGGGGGTATCCCCTGCAGTTGTTGACAAGATGGTCCAGGCCTTAAAAGATTGCGGTCAGGGACGGGTGCCGACAATGGTTCAGCGAGTTAATGTGGCAGAAGAGGAAACGGATCCCGAGCCGTGCCGGTCAAAGTCGGTATCCGTCCTGCTTGCTTATGTTGCAATGACCATTGCGGGGCAGAAGGTGTGGGCAATGGTGGACAGCGGGTCAATGGTCAACTTGCTTCAATCAAGGTTGGTGGATGAGCTGGGCCTGGTGCGGAGGAAGTGGGCAATGGGCCTTTGGGCGTTAAATGGCGGCAAATGCCGCGTGGATGGAGTAGTAGAGGGGGAGGAGGTGGAAGTCGCAAAGGTTTGTAAGCCCCTGTCATTTCTATCAGTGGAATGCGGAGATGTGATTCTAGGTCAGCCGTTTATTTTTGGGTTCCAAGCTCAAATGGCCTTCAACGCCGAGGAAGGAACAGAGGCGCTGACCGTCAAAGACCCACTCGGAGCGCAGTTTGAGACAATGATCTGCGATCATGGGCAAGGGAGATGGGTACAGGACCCAGTGTCTGGCGGCAACGGGGAGTCCGGCGCGGGGGCTGACCGCAAGGGTCACCCTGCGGATGATTTTTCCTAGTCGGCCGTGGTTACCATGCGGGGCAAGCTTGGGCTCAGCACGGGCGGCCGACAGGTAAGGAGCAGGTGGAGCGGGGCGCGCATAGGGGGCAGGCGCCAGAAGTAAGTTCCATTCCTCAGTATGCATTGCCGGAAGGCTCTACGCTTTGAAAACCCTATCATTGTGCCACAGTCGTGAGCAAAGGCAAAAGCCCTGGTTTGGTTATTACTAGGACTTACGACGGTGACGGTCAGGTCTGGATGGCGTGGTGCAACGCGGGCAAGTACAAACCGGTGGCACAAAAAGTCCGGCCGCGGAATGAGCCAATGCCTCAGGGACTCAACGGACCCCTACGACTGATTGCGTGGTCCCGGGACCCGTGGGAGACGCCCCTTGGGAAGAATGGATGGATAACACGGTCCAACCAGAATCGCAGGGCCCTCAGATAGTCATTGACGGACGAGAAGTCCTCCTTCCGCGGTGGTCCCGCGCGGCGGAGGGGGGAAGCCGAGTCGCAACCCTCGCTTGGCAGAGGGCGGCAACAAGGGGAGCCCGGCGGAGTCCACAAGTCCTCTGAGATAGTGTCATTGTCCAAAACTACAAATGAGTCCAGACAAGCCCTCTTGCGCGGCCTGGGGCGAGGGCCGGATTGGGGGGGGCTTGGGGCATACCGTCACTAAGTGAGCAGCGACAATGGCCGCAACGGCAAGCAACACAGGCGCGTTGGCCAGGAGCAATTGAGCACGCGTGCCCGTTCCGGGCGCGGAATTTGCATGGGAGCATGATGGCAATGAAGCGGGGGGAATTGGCGGAGTGTGTGAGGTGGAGTAGGTAGGGGGGAACGGTGCAAAGGTGGTCGAGGTAGCAATGGGAAGGGACCTCTGGGGACAGAACTCAAGTCGGGGGGGATGTGGTGTCATTATATAGCCTTGGGTCAGGAACTGCATTGCGGCCTGCGTGCTCAGCATCTGGTAGGTTAGGCTCAGCAGTGGGGGTGCGCCGGTTCTCAGCAGTTGCCGCGAGGCTCAGCAGTGGGTGCAGCGGATCGAGCACGCGGCTGCGGGCCGGGCCGCAATCCCCTGGGATATCCAACTCACAGATGGAGCTGGGCCGACCAGGTTCTCGGGCGGTTAGTTGGGGGAGGAAAAGGGGGGGCTATATGCATGGACAACCGCGCGCAAGCGCGGGCCGGCCACGGGATGGGAAATCCACGACGGCGCGTCTGGCGGATACGGGTAAGCGTGGTGATCTTTGGGTAGCGCGCGGCGGAGGGCCGCACCACGGAAGGACAAACCGGAGGTTCAAAATGGAAGGCGAGCTGAAGGGATAGGGTATGGGTATGGGTTGGGGGATGGGTTAGGGTTCTGGGTCTAGGGTTTCTTCTTCATGGTTGTCAGTTTGTCTTTGTGCTTGTACTTAGTTTAGGTCTGAGGGGAGGGGATATAAGATACCTCTCCCCTCAGCACGGGTTGGAGGGGGACACACACACATGGAGGGGGGAATAGGAAAAAGGAAGATTAGAATCTCACTCTCTCTCTCCCGGACAAGGAATCATCCTTGAGTCTTACAGACGCTAGAACCATTGAACTCCGTGACTTGGGACAACTTTGTGAGGGATAACCTCAAAAAGTTTCCACACCGCGTTGTGGAATTCAGAAGAGGGCTTCTCCTTTAATGGCTCCCAAGTGCGGAATTTATTGATCCCTTGCGTCTGTAAGCCCTGAGTGCAACTGTTAACCCTACAATTGAGAGATAGAGAGATAAGAGTAAAGGGTCCTTCCAACCTCCTGTGATCTGATGATGTCCCTCCTACATCTGGGTTGCGGGTGCGTTTTAAGTAGCTTTCCCCTCAACCCTAACCTAGGTAAAACGGAAAGCAAACAATAATAACAAAATACAACCCCTAAGTACAGAACCCTTGACCAAATCTATCCTTCCAACCCCATCCCATGATCCATATCCCATCTGTATTGCCCTCCTACCATTAGGTCCATCCGGTTTGTCCTTCTCATGATGCAGCCCTTGCGCTGTGCCCAACTTGGAGCCCCCCGCACATGTCTGCATCTTCCCAATGCGCCATTCCAGATATCCAAGGTACATCCGGGTGTTGCAAGATCCGTCCAATCCAATCCAATACTCCCCACATCTCCAGATGCTGAGCCTGGTTAAACTGCTGCTAATCAGCCCGCAGACCAGCTTTCTGTGGCAAGGCCGCACTGATTGCTGAGCATGCTGCCACTGCTGAGCGGGCAGACCATTCTAACTTGCATCCATAAAAGACCACCACATCCCCCCCAACTTGAGTTCTGTCCCCAGAGATCCACCACTACCTCACCTACCCCTAGCTATCCCTAGTTATCCCATCCCGGCACCGCACCACTACACCACACCAAGGAGAAAACCCCACCACATCCTACCCCTTCAACATTTCCTGCAGGTTCTTCAGTCGGAATGGCCTCCCCTGCTGCATCCTCTGGGGCCAGAGCGCCTGTTTTCCGTGCAGAGCTGGCCACAGCCGCTGTTCTTTATCCAATAATATGCCCGGCAACTGTCCTCAAGGTCATCCGTGCAAGAGGACCCAAGGTGACTTGTTTGTGGTCTTGAGAAATGACAAAATCTCTACTAATGAATGGACCCAGCCCGGCTCACCTTTCAAGCAACTGCAACGCGCTGCTCCAAACCCTCCTTTGCGCAAAAGCCATGACTTGGGCTTGCCATTCCGTTGGGCTGGACCACTGCGGTTTCAGCACTTCCCCAATTTTGCGGCTTATTGGAACGCCGCTCACAAGTGGGCTGCATGGGTGCAGATAAACAGACAGGCAACAGACCCACGGATCTTCCTCCAAACCAACCCCACCTCCTCCACCTCTGCCATGTCCTCCCACTCCTCCGCAACTTCCTCCTCCATCTCCTACTCCTCCACTGCCACTTCATCCTCCCACTCCTACTCCTCCACAGCCATCTCCATTACCGGCTCCCAGGTTGTCACCAGAACCCGCCCGTGGGCCAACTCCTGTGGTAATCAATTTGTTGCCGGAAACCCCAGGCGGCTGTAAGTCCTCCGTCTGCCACTCCCAAGATGCCAGATATCCCCCTAATTCTGGAAATCTCACTTGCAAGGTTTTACACAATGGTGAACAACACGGGCAAACTACTCCACTGCTTCCTAGCGGTTCCCCATGCTCACACCACTGGTGCGCAATGCAAAGTTCTGGTGGCATTCCAAAACCTAGCCGCGCTGGCTTGCACAGACCCGGAGGAGGCGATGAGGACTTGGCCATTGTAGGCAGATTGCCCCCCCCTCTCCTTCCTTTCTATCTTGTTTCTATTCCCGCGCCTATCTTTGAAAAGAAAACAGACTTTTGCCATGCCAACCTAAGTAGCCATTTAGCTTGTGAGAACCTTGAGAGAAATAAGAACCGCACTTTGAGAGCAATCTGCAAGAGTGAGAAAAATTCCCGCTTTGAGAGCAATCTGCAAGAGTGAGAAAATCTGCACCAAATGAGAGTATCTTCTGAAGGTACCTGGAACACCCCAGAAGAACTGCCTCACAATTCCCCATACCCATCTACAGAAAGGAGAGAGCACAAAGAAAAACCGCTGCATGCGCTGTGGAATTCAGAAGAGGACTTCTCCTAGAATGGTTCACAAGTTTGGAAGTTATTGATCCCTTGCCTCTGTAAACCCTGAGTGTGACTGTTCACCCTTCAACTGAGAGATAGAGAAAATTAGAGTAAAGATTCTTCCAAAACCTATGATGATCCAATGGTATCCTCCTGTGATGATCTCCCTTCTTCATCTGGGTTGAAGGTGTGGTTTAAGTAACCTCTCCCTCAAACCTAACCTAAGTACAACCAGAAGCAAGCAAGAATAATGATATACAACCCCTAAGTACATAAACCTAGCCCCAACCCTCTCCTTCCTTCCCATCCCATGATCCATATCCCATACCCCCTTACCATCTGTATTACCTGCCTGCCATAACGTTCACCCGGTTCTTCTATATCATGATGCGGCCCTTGCGCCGCACCCAACTTGGAGCCCCCCACACATTTCTGCATCCGCTGTGGTGTCAATTTATAGACACGGATTGTGAACTACGTCGTGGCTGCGCGCTCAGAATTGGGGGCGAGCGGGCTCAGCATTAGGCTATGCGGCGTGCTCAGCAGCGGCATTTGCTGGATCAGCAGCAGCCGCTGTTTGGCTCCGCACCTGGTGGACAGGTTGGGCTCAGCATCGGATGCAGCATGGGTGGCTATCCGCCCCGGAGATCGGATTTGGAAGGTAGTGCGCTCACTAGGTTCACGGGCGCACCGGTTTGGATATGTGGGGGCGGAGCAATCCACGGGCTATGAAGCAACGGATGAAGCGCGTGCGCAAGCGCGCGGATCATGCCGGATATTACCAAACACCCACGACGGGCGCGGACAAACGGATACGGACAGGTGCGGGGGGCTCCGAGTAGGGCGCGGTGCAAGGACCGCGTCATGAGAAGGACAAACCAGATGAACAGAACGGCGTACGGACAACGGGGGGAGTTTGGTATGGAGGAGGTGGGGAGAGGACGCTAGGGTTTCTGTTTTGGGACTGTTTTCTGTTTTGTTGTCATACTGTTATTTGCGCATGTACTTAGGTTAGGGTTGAGAGGGAGGACTTATCCTCACTCTCAACTCCGGGTTATAGGGGGGAGGATGGATGGAGGGGAGGAGGAGGAATCACATCACATCATCAGGCTGAATCACTCATCTCACCAGGAGATTAAAGGAACTCATACCGGATACACATCCAGGTGGAAAGTTGTTAGGATTGAAGGATTGGCGATTTCTCTCTCTACTTTTCTTTATCTCTTTATCTCTTTATTTCTATTTCTCATTTAAGTGCGACTTCAGACATCCTCATCTCCTTTCAAACGCAGGGAACCGTTAACTTCCAAACCTTGGGACAATTATAGGGGGATAACCTTTATTCTTTCCACACCGGTTTTAGCAAAGGGGACCTTTGCAAGTTCCAAATTACAAGCAACACCCTAGTCAAACTTCTTCCAGACCAGAACATCTACCCCTGATACTCAACTGAACAAGCTCAAAGACCTCCGTTGTTGGATGTTAAATCAATCCAGATGTCTCAAATACTGAATTCATTGGGTAGACTAACTGGACCTTTGATTGCTGGCGCCCTGGTAGCCCAAGCCTTGATCTACGATGTTCCGGGTGGAAACCAAGCTGTTCTTTTTGATTGGTTCAGTGGAGTCAACAATAAGGCCATCAACAAAGGAAAACATTTTTTGATCCCCTGGGTTCAGCGTGCAATTCTCTACGATGTTCAAATCAAGCCTTGTAATATCGCTACTACCACAAGCTATACGTGGGGGCGGAGCAATTGGCGGGCTATGAAGGAACGGATGAAGCGCGCGCTTGCGCGCGCGGGTCATGCCAGAGATTACCGAACACCCACGACGGGCGCGGACAAACGGATATGGATAGGCGCAGGGGTCTCCGAGTAGGGCCCGGTGCAAGGACCGCGTCATGAGAAGGACAAACCGGATGAACAGAGCGGCATACGGACGGCGGGGGGAGTTTGGTACGGAGGAGGTGGGGAGAGGAGGCTAGGGTTTCTGTTTTGTTGTCATACTTTTATTTGCGCGTGTACTTAGGTTAGGGTTGAGAGGGAGGACTTATCCTCACTCTCAACTCCGGGTTGGAGAGGAGGCATTGGATCATCATCAGAGCATCAAAGAGGAAGAGGAGGAAGAATATCATCATCAGATTGAATCACTCATCTCACCAGGAGATTAAAGGAACTCATACCGGATACACATCCAGGTGGAAAGTTCTGAGGATTGAGGATTGGCGATTTCTCTCTCTCTACTTTTCTTTATCTTTTTATCTCTTATTTCTATTTCTCATTCAAGTGCAACTTCGGGCATCCTCATCTCCTTTCAAACGCAGGGAACCGTCAACTTCCGAACCTTGGGACAATTATAGGGGGATAACCTTTATTCTTTCCACACCGCCCAAGTCACCATCCCAGATATCCAAGGTACATCCGCACAATCCAATCTTCATTTCGCAAGACGCATAATCTGTCCAATACAATCCAATCCACCCCCCCTCTCTGGCTGCTGAGCCCAACTTGACTGCTGCTGAGCCTTCTGCGGGGCTTGCTGCGGCAAAGCCACCCACATTTCTAAGCGCGCCGCCACTGCTGAGCCACCCATTGTTGAGCTTCTGCCACTGCTGAGCCCGCCGCTACTGCTGAGCGCGCAGCATGCAGCCCATTCCAACTCGCGTCCATAAAAGACCACCACAGCGCACATCCTTCAGAGAGAGAGCAAGATATAAAGAGTATCCACCCCACCCATCTATACCTTCTGTGTATAAGATAACCAAAGAAAAGCTGAAAAGAGAGAGAGAGATTTTTTTTTTAGCACCAACCCATTTCCAAGCCTGCACCTTGCTCTTTGACCCACATCCGTCTTGCGCCACGCGCTTTCCTAGTTCCTTGGATCATCCTTTGGAAGTCATTCTTTTCCCAAATGTGGGGCTTGTCCTTGCATCTGCGGACCCAGCTTTTGCGCCATGCCCGTACCTAAAAGAAACTCATAACCTAGCCATTAATAATCCCAAAAAGCCAATCCAGAGAGAAGGAAATAAGAAAACATACATTCTGGGGTGTCTAGCTGTTCCAGCTGTGAACTGGCTAGAGCACCCCCTCACCATATCCAATCATATCCCCTATTCATCCATTGTTCCCCCCCCCACCTTGGCTGCTGTCCCCAGAGGTCTGCAGTCTTTTACTCCACCCAAAGCAAACTGCATGTGTGGGCTTGTTCTTGGACAAAGGATCCGCATTTTCATCCCCTTCAGCGCTTGTCCCAGGAGCGGATGGACTTTGTGCGGGTTGCCTTCAGCCTTCCAGCCGCTTTCTCAAACATCTTCTCCCTTTGCAGGAGCTGCCTGGCCCAGGCCTTGACTAGATCCACAGCTGTCTTAACCTTCCACCAATCAACATCCAGAAAGTTTTCCAGTTAAATGTCAATTGGCAGCATGGGTTGCTGCCCAAATAGCAGCTCATACAGCAAATAGCCCACTGATCTCTGTACCAAAATCCAATCCACAAAGAGGACTACCGGAAGGGTTTTCTGCCACTGCTTGCAATCCTCCCCGCACATTTTCACCATTGCATCCTTGATTGGCTGGTGACCGCGCTCAATCATCCCTGCACCTTTGGTATAGTACTCCCTCACTTGCCCAAACTTTGCTCTGCAACTCCGCACCAACTCTGCCAACTATCCCTGGAACTCCACGCCCCATTGACCGTTTCCAAGCAAATTGATCTGTAACGCGCAAACCAGCTTCCTCTGTAGACTGCCCAACTTTCTGCGCCAAGAGCTTCACCAGCAACCACGCTTCCACCAATCCCAACAAATTTTCACGTGCAACAAGGAGATATGCAAACTTACCTGCCTTGATGTGCCCAACATCCAGAGAAACCCGCCCAAAAAAAGCGTCCTCCCCAGTGGGAATACCCACTTTGCAAGGCAGTGTTGCGCTTTGCTTCTGACACGCTCCGCACAACCGTACTCACTCCTGCACTGCCCGTACTAAATCCTGCCACCAGAACCTTGCCCTCACCCGCTTCTGCGTTTCAACCTTGCCCTGATGGCCAAGATTGTCATGCAGACTTCCCAGGATTACCTCCTGATCTGCGCTTGATTTTCTGACCACAAGCAGTACCGGCGCGCTCTGCCGCCACAGCTGTCCTTCCTGCAGGTAGAAATTTCCCGCTCTCCCCCAAATCCATCTAAAAATCTTTGCAGGCATATCATCCGGGAACAAAAGATCTAAAAAATATGAACTGAGGAATGTGTACCTTCCAGAATGTTGGAGCGGAAGTCAAACTCCTACTTCCACCACTCACACTTTAACCGTTGCAGCCTCCACATCCAGTGGTTCTGCGCCTTTGTAGGGATCATTGTGCGGGTACCAAGACGGAGCATCCGGCATTGTAAAGGCCTTCCCTGGAACATGTACCACCATGAATGAAAACAACTTCAGGAATGCAACCCACCTGGTCATAGGCTTGTTTGGAAGCGTTTGGAAATTGATCATCTGTGCCAGGGCCTCAGCATCCACCATAATCATGAATTGAATCCCCCATAGAAAATGCTGCAACCTCTGCACAATCTTGGTGACCCTGCAAAGCTCCAACTTTGGCTGCAAATACCAGCTCTCCATTGGTGTAAATGTAACGGACTTGTAAAGAAGCGGACAATTGTTCCCCTCATCCTCCTGTGTCAGCACTGCCCCCGCTCCAAGCTTTCTCAAATCCACGGCCAACTTAATTCCCCTGGCATTGTAATCCAAGTCCCGCAGTACAATATTGCGTCCAACAATCTCCTTGAGTTTGCCAAAGGCGTTGTCACATTTTGAACCCCAGGACCATTCCGGGCCCTTATGCTTCAATGCCCCCAACGGACTAGCAACCTCTGCAAAACGCTCAATGAAAATTTGTACATAGCTACACAATCCCAAGAACTGGTGAATGTGCGATACAGTCTTTGGCATTGGCCACTCAAGGACTTTGTTGCGCTTCTTTTTGGCAATCTGCCTTCCATTGGAAGCCACCACATGCCCTAGAACCTGGAGCGCAGGTACGCAGACCGCTAACTTTTTCCCCAACACCGTGAGCCCCGCTTCCTCAATCAAAAAAAATCCGTTCCAGAATTTGGGTCAATGCCCAGAAAAATCAACAAATTCCCGGAGCGTCACTAAGATTTTCCCCTCCGTAATCTGTCTTTGGGCCTTTGATGCCCATGTCATTGATGAAAATCTGCACCCCCTCCTGAAGATTTTTGTTCAGAAATCAGGTCATCTGCGCTTGGTAAACTGCAACTGAGTTAGTTGCGCCTGGCAGCAGCTATCACAGTTTCATCCTTCCCAATCCAGTTTCAAAGGTTGTCATTGGCCACAAACTCCAATTGATTTTTCACTGATCATATCCGCCCATCACATCCACCAACCTGTAGCATGCCCGCCCCGCCACAGATTCCAAAAACTGGTCCACACGCAGAGGTTGTCCCGCTTCTTGGATTGTAAACAAATTTAGCCGCTGCAGATCATGAACAATCCATAATGAATTCCCATCCTGCTTAACCACCACAAAGCTTGGACTCAAGTAACTTCATTTCAATTGCTTTTAAAGGCCTGTCCCTACATGCTTGGGCACCAGCTCAAAAAGGGGCCCCCAAACGGCCCGCGGAATTGCAGAATTGCAATTGGCTTGATCTGCCAAGGCTCGTGCAGAACCATTGGAATCAAATAAGGGTCTCCTATCTTCCTCTTTAACAGTCCCCGCTCTTCAGGTCCAAACGCAAGCGCTCTTTCCTGGAGGACAAGTACAGAGGCAGCCAATCCAGTTCCTCTGTGCTTAACCAACCTGGTTTTCCAAAGTTAAGGGCCGCAACTTGCTCATGTGTAATCCGCTCCAATTGTGTCACCCATCCTGACACCTTCAGCAGAGATTCCCAAGGATCCCGTGACCAAAGGATTGGTCGCAGTGGTTTGTTCAGATCCTGCAGCATAGCTTTGTTCCAGGGAATGACCTTCTGCAAAACTGGCTTATACTTCCCAACATTGCACTGCCCCATCTGCACGCATCTGTTACCATAGGACCTAGTCAAAACCAAAGCATGGCTTTTGCCTTTGCTCACAAGCATGGCACAATGATTTTGTTTTTGCAAATTACATCCTGGAAATGCATACCAAGGAAGGGGACTTACTTCCAGCACTTTTGCGTCCTGCGCTTCCTCCCTACTTCCCATCTGCTCCTTGCTGGTGGACGGCCTGCACAAAGCCAGAGCTTTCCCCGTGCGGTAACCTTGGCCAACTAGTCAAAAACCACCTTGGGCCTACCCTTGCAAACCAACTCCGTTCCAGGGTCCTCCTCTTCTTCTCTTGCCAAATCCCGTGTCCACTTCCCCAACCCTTGATTGCATATTGTGCTTTTGAAACGCCTGCCTGACAAATCTTCAACCATCAATGCTTCTGTCCCCGCCTCTGGATCAAAAGTCATTTGCGCTTGGAACCCAAACATGAATGGAAATCCTAAAATAGCCTCCCCGCAATCAACCAATAGAAAAGAAAGTGGTTCATGGACCCTTGCAACCTCAACCTCTTCCTCCTCCACGACCCCATTTACGCAACAGGCCTGCCATTTAGCCTGCAAAGCCCTGTTGCACATTTCCGCCAAACCAATCCCAATTCATCAACCAATCTAGATGGAAGGAGGTTCACCATGGAACTGCTATCCACCAGCGCCCATACCTTCCTCCCCCCATAAATCTCTCTTGAAACATAAGCCAGTGGATTTGAAACCTATTTCATCCCCACTTGCTTGCGCTCCGCATCATCCCAAGTCAAGTTCACCCGCTGCACCATTGGAGGGATCCTATTGTGTCCACAATCCTTTAGAACTTGAACCATATCATCCACTACCACAGGCAACACCGCCCCCAACTCCTTCAAGGTCAAGGGAATAGTTGTTTTGTTCCCCATCACTCTGCGCACAATCTCCACCACCTTCTTCTTCCCTACCAGATTCACTGGCCACCCATCCATTTCCGGAAAGCGCGCAAGTGGCTTAGGAGCTACTGGCGGTACCCACTCTTTAGCATCCACTTCCATCCTTTCCACCGTGGCCGGCACCTCCCTTGCTGGTACCCTCACTTCCACTTCCACGCGCGGTGGTTCCCATACCCCAGGACCAGTGACAATCCCAAGCAAAGCTAAAGCAGTTACCCCCAATTCCTGACCTTGCGCGTGCACTTGCTCCATGATGGTTGGATTCCCAGGTTCAGTGGAGATCTGCTTGCCCATTGGGAACATGAATCCCATTCCCACCAGTTGAATCAATCCCACCTTGAGGTCCCATGTCATGTCATTGCACTCCAACTGCCAATTACCCTTGTCCCCGCAGTGATTGCATAACTGTGGCGTGGTTGGATTTGACGGCAGAAGGGGTCCCCCAATGTGAGGAGGCGGACCGCGCGGCACTGAAAACATTTGACTCAGGAAGATCCGTAAATCCTTCATCAATTCCATCATCTTGCTAACCTCTGGGCTTGTTGTTGGTGGTGTTGCCAAAGTGTGTTTGGTTTTTGAGGGGCCCATGACCGTAGCCTGCATTGGCGCTGCTGGAGGGTGAGAAGCGGACTTTTTTGACCCCTTTGGGAAAGACCTTGCTGTGTCCTCCATCAGTTCCTCCAGGTCCTACTTTCTCTCCACCGCCAAACCAATGATCAGGATGTCTGGGAGAAGCGCAATACTCCCATCCAACAACCTCTTTACCAAGTCGTTGCCTTACAACTGCTGCTGCATCCCCGTGCGGAGTTGGGGACCAAGTCCACCCAAAAACGCCCTCTTCATTTTGCCCGTCTGCCCCGCTATCACCTTTTTTTTTAAGGTAGCAGTAGATCCGGTCAAAAATTGCTACATACTCCCCCAATTGCACCCGTGTCCAGACTCCACCATTTGCGGCTTGCTCAAAGTTGCTCTCCCAAAACGGAGGTTTGTGCCTTCCCCACTGCGCAAAATTTCTGCCTTCAGTTTTGGCCAATCACATTCCTTGTATCCTTCCATCTCTTCCACATCCCAAAGCTTCTCTTTTTCTGTAATGAAAAGGACATCAATACAAGCCTTATCCAAACCCATTGCGCCTTCCGTGTTGGCAATTCCTTTGTATTGAGCAAGGAATTGCTCAACATCCTCAGGGTTGAGCCAAATGTATGGATAGTCCCGCGGCCTTATGCAAACAGGCTTGTGATTGGCGCCCTTGTCAGAGAGAGGGACACCTTATTCTGCCCCTGATGGAGTTTTCTTCTGAGAAGCCAGAGGAGGAGGAGGAGGAGGAGTAAGGGTAATGTTAGATGACCCCAAAATGGTCAATGGGTGGTACGGGGACATTGCCCTTGTTAGTTTTGAGAGACAAGGAACAAAAACCCACAGATGTGGAACTCAGAAGAGGACTTCTCCTTTAATGGTTACCAAGTGTGGAATTTATTAATCCCTTTTGTCTGTAAAACCTGAGTGCAACTGTTCACCCTAAAATTGAGAGATAGAGAGATAAGAGTAAAGGGTCCTTCCAACCTCCTGTGATCTGATGATGTCCCTCCTACATCCTGGTTGAGGGTTTTGTTTAAGTACCCTTCACCTCAACCCTAACCTAGGTACAACCAAAAGCAAACAAGAATGTTTAAATACAACCCCCAAGTGCAGAACCATAGCCAAACTCTATCCTTCCAACCCCATCCCATGATCCATATCCCATACCCCATATCCCATCTGTATTGCCTGCCTGCCATTATGTCCACCCGGTTCATCCTTCTCATGACGCGGCCCTTGCGCCGCGCCCAACTTGGAGCCCCCTGCGCATGTCCGCATCTTCCCAATGCTCCATTCCAGATATCCAAGGTATGTCTGTGCATCTTTCAATGGGAAATCTGTGTGTCTTGCAATGTGCAATCTGCGCAATCTGTCTGATCCAATCTGATCCGCCCCGCGTCTCCAGATGCTGAGCCCAATTTGACTGCTTCTGAGCCAGCAGCATGGCTTGCTGCGGCAAGGCTGCACCCATTTCTGAGAGTGCTTCCACTGCTGAGCCTGCCACTACTGCTGAGCGCGCAGCCCATTCCAACTTGCGTCAATAAAAGACCACCACAGCGTTTTTGAACTGTTCCAAAAATTGGTGAACATCCTCCAGTGTGGAATTCAGAAGAAGACTTCTCCTTTAATGGTTCCCAATTTTGGAAGTTATGGATCCCTCTCATCTGTAAACCCTGAGTGCAACTGTTCACCCTTTGACTGAGAGATGGAGAATTTAGAGTAAAGATCCTTCCAAAACCTATGATGACCTGATGTGATCCTCCATGATCCAATTTCTCCCTCCATCTGGGTCAAGGATGCTGCTTAAGTAGGCTACCCCTCAACCCTAACCTAAGTAAAACCAGAAACAAGCAAGAATAATGAAATACAACCCCTAAGCACAGAACCCTAACCCCAACCCTATCCTTCCCATCCCATAATCCACAACCCATATCCCATATCCATCTGTACTTCCTGCCTTCCATTACGTTCACCCAGTTTGTCCTTCTCATGACACAGCCCTTGCGCTGTGCCCAACTTGGAGCCCCCTGAACATTTCCGCATTGGCCCAACGCGCCATTCCAGATATCCAAGATATATTGCCGCAATCCAATCTGCATCTTGCAATGCGCAATCCATCCAATCCAATCCAATCCATCCCACGTCTCCAGATGCTGAGCCCGCAGCGCAACTTGCTGCAGAAAAGCTGCTGCTGAGCGCGCAGCCAATTCCAACTTGAGTCTATAAAAGACCACCACATCCCTCCCAACTTGAGTTCTGTCCACAGAGATCAGCCACTATCTCACCTTCCCCCGGTTATACCACAGCTATCCCACCTTCCCCTCCGCACCCCTTCATCAGACCAAAGAAAGAAAACACCCATCCGCCACTCTTCACTGAACATGTCTTGCATGTCCTGCAGCTGGAACGGGCTTTTGTGCCAGCGTGCCTGTGTCTCATGCCTAGCTGGACACCGCCGCTGCTCCCTATCAGAGGGCATTCCCATGCAACCGCCCCCAAGGTCCCTGTGCAAGAGGACCCGGTACGACTCCTTTTTGATCTTGAGT
Organism: Puccinia polysora; assembly: GCA_025617555.3. Classification (NCBI taxonomy): domain Eukaryota; kingdom Fungi; phylum Basidiomycota; class Pucciniomycetes; order Pucciniales; family Pucciniaceae; genus Puccinia; species Puccinia polysora. Next base: position 45,285,699 of record CM062617.1, read on the forward strand.
GACGAGGAGATCTCAACCAATGAGTGGACCCCGCCAGGCTCACCTTGCAAATGTGCGCGACGCGCTGCCCAAGATCCTCCATTGTGCAAGAGTCATGACTTGGGCTCACCGTTCTGCCGGGCTGGACCTCTGAGGCACCAGGACTTTCTGGACTTTGCGGCCTTCCGGAATGCCGCCCATGAGTGGACTGCGCGTGTACAAATGAATGTACCAGAAATGGACCCAAGGATCCCAAACCATCTGGCCGCTCCTCCTCCTCCTCCACCAAGGCCAGCTCCTCCTCTGCTGCCACCGCATCCCCCTACTCCTCTGAGACCAGCTCCTCCTCCGGTTTCATCTACATCACCATCACCGGTTCCCAGGTCATCACCGGAGCCGGGGCGCTCTGTCTCCCATGGTGATTGAGTTGTCACCGGAACCCCCAACTGCTGCAACCCCTCCAGCTGGGACTCCCAAGATCCCGGAGATTCCTCTAGTCCTGGCACTTCCCTTGGGAAGGATTGACATGATAGTGAATGAAACGGACAAACTCCTCTGGTGATTTCTAGCGGTTCCCCAAGCACACACTGCCAATGTGCAACGCAAGGTCTTGGCGGCTTTCAATCCCTAGCTGCGGTGGCTTGCACAGACCCAGAGGAAGTGATGAGGACTTGGATGATGTAGGCAGATTGCCCCCCCTTTCTATTTCTTTTCCATCTGGTATCCTTCCCCGCGCCTACGCAAAGATAAGGACTTTTTCTGCGCCATCCTGAGTAGCCTTCTGGCTTTATGAGAGCCTTTGAGAGAAATAAGAGCCATGTGCAAGATCTGCGCTTTGACAGCAATCCGCAAGAGTGAGTAATTTGCGCCACTGAGAGTATCCGGTGAGAGTGAGAAAATCAGCGCGCAAGATCTGCGCTTTTGAGGGCAACCCACAAGAGTGAGAAGTAGAAGTATCCGCTCAAGGTACCTGGACTTCCCCAGAAGAACTCCCACAAAGTTCCCCATACCCATCTACAGAACAGTGAGAGTATGAAGAAAACCAGCCGGGCGCACAACCTTGAGAGATAGAAGAAAAAGAATCCGCCCAAACCCATTTGCACCTTCCATCTATAAGATAACCAAGAAAACTTAAAAAGATTTTTTTTTAAAAAAAAAAAACACCAACCCGTTTCCAAGCCCGTGCCTTTGCTCTTTGGCCCACATCTGTTCTGTGCAACGCGCCTTCCCACTTCCCTGAATCATCCGTTGGAAATTTTCCATTCATTTGCCTCTGGAATTTGGGGCTTGTCCTTGCATGTGCAGACCCAGCTTTGCACCATGCCCGTACCTAAAAGAAACCATCCATAGCCAGCAATAATCCCAAAGCCAATCCAGAGAGAAGAAAATAAGAAAACAAACATTCTGGGATGTCTAGTTATTCCGGCTGTGAACAGGCTAGAACACCCCCTCACCATATCCAATCATATCCCCTACTCATCCATTGTTCCCCCTCCAACTTGGCTGCTGTCCCCAGCGGTCTGCAGTTGTTTACTCCACTGGAAGCAAAGCGTGCGCGGGCTCATCCTTGGAAGAAGGATCCGCATTGTCATCCCCCTTGCTATCCAAACCGGCCATAAGTCTTCCAGCCACCGCGCGTCCTGCGCTTCTTCCCTACTTCCCACCTGTTACTTGCTAGTCAACCGCCCACACAAAACCGGAGCCTGCCCTGTGCAGTAACCTTGGCCAACTAATCAAAATCCACCCCCGGCCCACCCTTGCAAACCAAATCCGTGCGGGGGTCCTTCTCCTCTCTTGCAAAATCCCACATCCACTTCCCCAACCCCTGATTGCAGATTGTGGTTTCAAATTACCCACCCAACAAATCTTCCACTGTCAACGCTTCTGTCCCCATCCCTGGATCAAACTTCATTTGCGCTTGGAACCCAAACATGAATGGCCATCCCAAAATAGCCTCCCCGCAATTAACCAATGGAAAGAAAGTGGTTTACAGACCCTTGCAACCTCCACCTGTTCCTCCTCCACCACCCCACTCATGCAACACGCCCCACTGTTAAGCGCGCAAAGCCCCATTGTGCATTTCTTCCAAACCAATCCCATTTCATCAACCAGCCTAGATGGAAGGAGGTTCACCATAGAACCGCTATCCACAAGCTCCCACACCTTCCTTCCAGCAATCTTCATAGAAATGTAAGCAAGTGGAGTTGAAACCAATTTCATCCCTGCTAGCTTGCGCTCCACCTCATCCCAAGCCAAGTTCACCCGCTGCACCGTTGGAGGGATCCTATTGTGTCCGCAATCCTTCAGCGCTTGAACCATCTCATCTACTACCACCGGCAACACCGCCGCCAACTCCTTCAAGGTCAAGGGAATAGTTGTCTCATTCCCCATCACCCTGCACACGATTTCCACTTCCTTCTTCTTCCCCGCCAGATTCACAAGCCGTCCATCCGTTTCCAGAACGCACGCAATTGGCTTAGGAGCTGCCGGCAGTACCCATTCCCCGGCATCCATATCCATCCTTTCCACCCCCACCAACTCCTTGGTTGCTAATACCCTCACTTCTGCTTCCACCTGCGGTGGTTTCCATACCCCAGGACCAGTGACAATCCCCAGCAAAGCTTGAACAGTTCCCACAGGTTTCTGTCTTTGCGCGTGCACTTGCTCCATGATAGTCAATTCTCAGGTTTGGAGGAGATCCGCTCACCCGTTGGGAACATGAATCCCATTCCCACTGGTTGAATCAATCCCGCCTTGAGGTCCCTTGTCATGTCATTGCACCCCAACCACCAATTCCCCTTGTCCCCGCAGTAATTGCATAACTGCGGCGTGGGTGGATTTGATGGCAGAAGCGGTCCCCCAATGTGAGGAGGCGGATCACGCAGAACTGACAACATTTGACTCAGAAAGATCCATAAATCCTTCATCAATTCCTTCATCCCGCTAACCTCCGGCTTGTTGGTGGTGGTGTTGCCTGAGCATGTGCCGTTTTTGATGGGCCGGCAAACAGAGCTTGCATTGGTGCCGCAGGAGTGTGGGAAGCAGACTTCTTTGGCCCCTTTGGGAACAACCTTGTTTTGTCCTCCATCAGTTCCTCTAATTACAACTTGCTTTCCACTGCTTGACAAATGAGAAAGATGTCCAAAAGAAGAGCAATAATCCCTTCCAACAACCTCAACTTTACCAAGTTGTTGTTGTACAAGTGCCTCTGCACCCGCCCAAAGAGTTGGGGACTGAGTCCTCCCAAAAATGGCCTTTTCATTGTGCCCTTCTGCCGCAATATCACCCTGTTCTTTGCCAGTTAGCAATAGATCCAATTGAACATTGCTGTCACGCTTTGCACTTAGGGATTATTGTCTTCATCACTTTGACATGTCCTCTCCTCAGTACCATCTACCTCAGTCTAAAAGTGTGACACAAATAAAGCACAACATCAAAGGTGCAATCCGCTAGTTCCTCTGGCTCAGGTTGACCTTCCAATCTCGGCAACCAACTCAGTATATACTTTCAAACTTTGCGGTTAACTCCATACCGGTTGGCCATCCATTATGAGATCCAATCTCCTTCCCTGGCCAATCAACAGCCTCGGACTTCCATATTTGGTCACGCACTGTTTGTTGGTTCGCAACTACGTCTAACTAAGCCATCATTACTGTACAGTTTGCAATTGGACTAGTCCCTACCCTGCATACACTATTACTTCTCATTCACATTACCTTCAACCTCATTTGCTCCTGTCCCAATTCATCATACAATTGTACGCTCAGACTCTATTGTCTTGCACTTACGCTATGACCTCGGATATGTACTACTGCTTCATTTCCTATCCCGTTCCTGTCATTCATTGCCTCACCGCTTCAACTGTAGTTAGCTCATCACCAGGTTTTATCTAGTCACTTTGGATTACCTTATAAAGGCTATCCCCTTGCCTGATGATTGTCTCCTCAGTTAGTTAATTTCATACGTTCTTGCATTTTGCTACAGCCTAGTTATCACATCGGACTCAGGTTGAGTTTCCTTCCTTGGAACACATTCCATTCCTCTTGCCGTTTGTTGAGTGGCATAACCAAGTTTGCACCTCGCAACTGAGTGTTGCTACTCACACTTGCCCTCGCACTCAGCATTCCTTTGCGCTCACAATCATCTAAGAATTGCCCTATAGTACATGGGGTGGTCCTGTGACAATTGCTACATAATCCCCCAATTGCGCTGGCATCTGGACTCTGCCATTTGCGCTTGCTTCCGCCGCCGCTTGCTTGAATTTTCTTTCCCAAAACCAAGGTTTGCACCTTCCCCACCGCGCCAAGATTTCAGCCTTCAGTTTTGGCAAATCAAGTTCCTCATACCCTTCCATCTCCTCCACATCCCAAAACTTCTCTTTTTCCATGATGAAGAGGAAAACAAGCCAAGCCTTATCCAAACCCATCACACCTTCTGTGTTGGCAATTCCTTTGTATTGCGCAAAGAATTGCTCAATGTCCTCAGTGTTGAACCAGAGATGAGGATAGTCCCGTGGCCTGATGCAAACGGTGTGGAAACAAGATAGGTGATACCCCTCAAGTTGTCCTCAGGTTCCGGAAGTTATTTGTCTAAGCATCTGTAAGGGGATTGGATGCAATGAGTTTTCTGAATAGAGAGGGCAATGATGTCTGATATGATCCAACCTGGAGTTTAGAGTGAGTTATTTATGAGTCCTCCCTCTCAACCCTAACCTAGGTACAACCACAAGCAACAAGATAGATTAAATATGACCCCAAGTACAGAACCCTAGCTCCACCCTAACCCTACCCTGTACCACCCTCCCCATCCAAAACCCTCCCCTTTGATATAACGTACGTCCAGTTTGTCCTTCTCATGGCGCAGCCCTCTGCCGCACCCTACTCCAAGCCCCCCGGGTTTTATCCATCCGCGCCCGTCCACAGATCCCGTGATCTGTGAGTCAGCCCATGCTTCTGTCCGTGCCAACCTTGGATCCCGCAATCCGTGAGTTGGCCCGCGCTTATGCCCGCGCAAACCTCCCCAGCGCGTATAACCCCTGACTGCCCCGCCCTTGCCTTCTGGACTAGCCACCCACAAGCTTGTTTGGGCCAGCTCCATCACTTGGTCCACGTTCCCTGGGCGGGTCGCGGCCCAGCACCCCCCAGAGTAGGCCCAACCCGCACCTGGTGCCGAGCCCCTCAATCCCTGCTGCTGAGCCCTCATCTGCTGCTGCTGAGCCCGCAGCAGGCACTGCTGAGACTGGGAGCACCCCAAATGCTGAGCCCGACCTACCCAACTGCTGAGCGCGCAGCCCGCAACGCAGCTCCCCATCCTAGGTTATAAATATGACACAACATCCCCCCCCCCAAGTTGAGTTCTGTCCCCAGAGGTCCTTCCATCACTACCTCAACCCTACCGCGCTACCAGAACACCCCCCCCTGCTCCCAGTCCACCCCAGCTACTAGCCCCTCCTCTCCTTCCAACTTCCGCCATTGCTATGATCCCCTGTGATTTCTGCGCCCAGAATGGGCACGCGTGTTTGATTTTTCCTGGTTGACCCGCCTGCAGCGCTTGCTGTTGTGGCCACCGCCGCTGCTTGCTTAGCAAGGGAATGCCCCAGCCTCCCCCTCAATCCAGCTCCCGTTCCCGCCTGCGCAAGAGTGCCCCTCCGGACCCCTTTGTGGTATTGGATGATGAAACCATCTTGGAGGACTCGTGGACTCCGCCCGGATCACCCCATTGCCATTCCGCCCCAAGCTCAATCCGTGATTCCTCTTTGCCATTCCGCCGAGCGGGACCTCCCTGGAAGGAGGACTTCCCACAATTTGCGGCTTACCGAGTGGCCATGCAATTCTGGTTGGACCACTTCCGGGGTACGCAAGGCGCAAGGGACCTGTGTATTGATGAAATCCTTTGACGTTGCGCGGCTCCTCCTCAAGCTCCTACTCCGGCCCCTGCCCCGGCCACTTCCCCAGCTCCTCCTCTGGCCCATGCCCCGGCTCCTGGCCCGGCCCCTTCCTTGGCTCAGCAAGGCACCCCTCCACCCCCGGCGTCACCCATTGTTGTCCTGTCGTTGCCTCCCGTTGGACCAAGCCCCCCAGATGGTCCTCTGGAGGTCCCCTGCTCACCAGTCCCGCCTCCCCCCAGCCCACCCAAGATCTGGGAAATCCCCGTTGTGTTGGCACTCCTGGCAGTCAGATTTGAAATCTTTGCTGAGAGGTTGACCGCAATGCTCTGCAACTTCCTAGCAACCCCTGGCGCTCAATCCTTGGAATCCGGGCGCGAGCTCTTGGCGTCTTTCCAGGCCTTACTGGCGTCATTGCGGGAGGACATGGAGGAAATGATTAGAATGGCTTAGGGGAATTGCCCCCCCTCTCCCCCTTCCCTTTTTCTGTGTTTTCCTTCCCTTGTTGAGAGAAATACACCTCTTCTGCGCCCGCGTCCTTTCCCAGCAGGCCGTCCTGCGGACAAATCCCCGCATCCTGAGTGAGTTTGAGAGTGAGATTGAAATCAGTACCTGCGTCCTGGTGAGAATGAGAGTGAGATTAAGATCCATGCCTGCGTCCTGGTGAGAATGAGATTGAGATTGAGATCCGTGCCCGCATCCTGGTGAGAATGAGAGTGAGATTGAGATCTGCGCCCGCGTCCTGAGCCAACAAAGTTCCCGGGAAGGTACCTGGACCACCCCAACCAAACTTCAACACAGTTCCCCTTACCCAACCTGCAACAAACACAACCACCCCCCACCAGCGTGCGCACACAGTCATCCATGAAAGGAAAAGAAGTTAAGGAAACAAACACTCTGGGGTGTCTAGCTGTTCCGGCTGTGAACCGGCTAGAACACCCCCTCACCAAATCAGACCTGTCCCGTACGTTTCCCAAGCATACTCTGCACCCATTAGGCTGTAGGAGAAGACAACTGATAAAGAGAAGACAGAGAAAAGAACCAAACCCAAACAGAAAAAGTTTTTTTTTTTTTTGCTAGCACCAGGCCTCCGCTCCTTGTCCCGCATTACCCAGCCGCAGGGCTTTTCCTTGCCTTTATGGACCCTGCTTTCCCCGCGCCGGCTTTCCTTCAACCAATCATAACTGATACCAGTACCAATTCCTGAAGCGATGTATTGAATAAATAAGAAAACAAACATTCTGGGGTGTCTAGTTATTGTGGCTGTGAACCAGCTAGAGCACCCCCTTACCAAATCAACCTTTAACCCCACTCACATCCCCCCCCAGCTTGATGGCTGTCCCCAGCGGTTTTTAGCCTCTTACTCCTTTGAAGCAGGGTGTTGCGCACGGGCTCCTCTTCAGCCAAAGAGCCTGATCCGTCTACCAATCCTGAACCACCGGCGCCATCCCCTGCGTCCGCCCCATCGCCGGCCGTCTCATTGAAGGAGGTGGAGCCGCATGCAAAGAAGTGCTTCACGTGCAAAGCCGCGGCCTTCTGTTTGAGCGGCGCCCCATCCAATTCCTCAAGCTGATAACTCCCACCCTCAAACTTGGATTCCACGCGGAAGGGGCTGTTCCATTGGTTGGCCAAAAGCTTACCCCACTGGGACTCCAGACTCCCTTTGTGCAGCAAGACCAATTCCCCCTTCTGCAACGGATCCCGGAGGCAATGGGAACAACGCTCATCCCAATAGCTGACCAACACTGTCCTAGTCTTCCACAAACTTTCCGCGGCCTTTGCCATGTTCTTGTCCCGTTGGAGAAGCTGTTTGGCGCGCGCCTCCACAAGCTCGGCGGAGGTCTTCACCTTCCACCAGTCCACGCCCAAGAAGTTTTCCAGCTCAATGTCCACCAGAAGCATCGGACGCTGTCCGTAGAGAAGTTTGTAAGGCAAGTAGCCCGTAGAGCGTTTGACTGAGATCCTGTCTGCAAAGAGGACCGCTGCAAGGGCCTCCTGCAACCGCTGTGTAAAGAATAAGGGTTATCCCCCCTATAATTGTCCCAAGGTTTGGAATTTAACGGTTCCCTGCGTTTGAAAGGAGATGAGGATGTCCGGAGTTGCACTCAAATGAGAAATAGAAATAAGAGATCAAGAAAAGTAGAGAGAGAGAGAGAAATTGCCAATACTTCAATCCTAAGAACTTTCCACCTGGATGTGTATCTGGTATGAGTTCCCTTAATCTCCTGGTGAGATGAGTGATTCAATCTGATGATGTGATTCTTCCTCCTCTGCATCTATATCTCCTCCTCGACCGGAGTTGAGAGTGAGGATAATTCCTCCCTCTCAACCCTAACCTAAGTACACGCGCAAATAACAGTATGATGACAAAACAGAAAACAATTCCAGAACAGAAACCCTAGCCTCCTCTCCCCACCTCCCCCGTACCAAACTCCCCCCGTTGTCCGTACGCCGTTCCGTTCATCTGGTTTGTCCTTCTCATGACGCTGTCCTCGCACCGCGCCCTACTCGGAGCCCCCCGCGCCTGTCCGTATCCGTTTGCCCGCGCCCGTTGTGGGTGTTTGGTAATATCCGGGATGATCCGCGCGCTTCATCCGTTCCTTCATAGCCGCGGATCGCTCCGCCCCTACATATCCAAACCGGGGCGCCCGCAAACCTAGCCAAGCGCACTGCCTTCCGAATCCAATCTCCGGGGCGGATCGCCGCCCACGCCGCATTCAATGCTGAGCCCGACCCATCCACCAGGTGCGGAGCCAAACAGCGGCTGCTGCTGATCCAGCAGCTGCCGCTGCTGAGCACTCCGCATACCCTAGTGCTGAGCCCGCTTGCCCCCAATGCTGAGCGCGCAGCCGCGACGCAGTTCCCAATCCGTGTCTATAAATTGACACCACACCACTTGCCGTCCTCACCGCACATTTTTACCAGGGCATCCTTGATAGGCTGATGACCGCGTTCAATCATCCCAGCGCCCTCCAGATAGTACTCCGTGACCCGCCCAAACTTAGCTCCACAATTTGGGACCAGCGTCATCAGACAACCCCGGAACTCCCCGCCTCCGTCAACGGTGACCGGGCAAAGCAAACCGTACCGCGCAAACCAATCTTCCTCTAGAAACTGAGAAACCTTCTCCGCCAACAACTTCACCAGAGGAAAATCCTCCACCCAACCCAATAGATCATCCCCTGCAACCAGCAGGTTTGCAAACTTTCCTGCCTTTATGTGGACTACGTCAAGGGAGACCTGCCCAAAAAACGTGTCCTCCCCCATAGGGTGACCCACCTCCCTGGACAGCCTAGAGCTCCGCCGTTGACATGCTTTGCAAGACTTCACCCATTCACGCACCGCGGGCACCACACCCGGCCACCAGAACCTTGCTTTCACTTGCCTTGGCGTTTCAATCTTGCCCCAGTGGCCAAGGTTGTTGTGAAGACACCTCAGGATCATTTCCTGGTCCTTCCTTGATTTTGCGAGCACCAAAGGCACTGGGCTACTCCACCGCCACAGCTGCCCTTCCTGCAAGTAGAATTTGGTTGTCCCCTGCTTCACCCATCAAAGTACTGCCCCTGACGTACCCTTGGGAAACCAAAGATCCTGCAAAAAGGAGCACAAGGTTGCATAACGCCTGGACTGCTGCAGCGGGAGAATGACCTCCGCCTCCACCATACCTACGCGGATAACCAGAGACTCCACGTCCAGGGGTTCCGCCCCCACAAACAGGTCCTCCCGTGGATACCGCCACAGCGCCTTGGGCATTGTGAACGCCTTCCCCAGAACATGAACCACACCAAAAGTGAAGAGCTGAAGAACCGCCACCCACCTAGTCATAGGAGTGTTTGGCAGCGTTGGAGAATTGATCATCCGCACCAGGGCCTCCGCATCAACCAACAGCTCAAAGTGTACCCCCCAAAGCAGGTTCTGAAGCCTCTGCACAATTTTGGTGACCCCGCATAATTCCAGTTTCGGCTGTGAATACCAACTCTCCGTTGCGGTAAACGTCATGGACTTGTAGAGAACCGGTGTGGTGCCCCATCCTGGACACCCTGGCCAGTGCGGAGATTTTAATGTTTTCCTTATCATCATTCATAGGTATCATTATCAAAAACAAAAAAAAAAAAAAAAAAAAAAAAAAAAAAAAAAAAAAAAAAAACAGAAAACAGAAAACAAAAAAAAAAACCATTGCCATTGCCATCCTCATTGCTACCAGGTCCTCAACCCCTGAAACGCACTTCCATCAATCCATCTCCTTGACCAGTTCCTCCCACCTCAAGCTTGTCCTGGGATGGTTCATCGCAGCCAAAGAGTCAACTCAATACCTCACTTGGCTCATTCAGACACATTGGGCCTCTCAAACCTTGGATCACCTTCTGATTGATGAGGCTCATCAATCATTCTCACCATAAACTATGGCTGCCAACACTGAAGACTGTTGCCAGATCCATGACTTGTCAAGCTTTGATGGGCTTGGCGTGTCTCATGCTCCTAGCCATTGTCTTTGATGAGCATGGTCCTCCTTCCACCTTCATGGTTGCATCCAGTCTGATGTTGCAGGATTGTTACCACCGTCCAGTCATGGATTGTTCTATTGATCTCATCTTCAACCTCTTCACCCTTGCCTCCCTCCTTGTTCTACCTCAACCGGCCGTCTTGAGAGGCCTTCAAACCTCTCTCTTCCTCCCCTCCTAGCTTGCGGTTGTCCGCGGGTCTCATACGTTTCCGGCGGTTGTCCGCGGGCTTGGCAGTTGCCCATGCCCGTTGGACACCTGCGGGTGGTCATCCGCGGCCTTGGCAGTCGCCCGGGCCCATCAGGATGCCCGCAGGCTGTTATAATTATGGCCAGCAATTAGCTTAGGCAAATGAGCAGTATTTAAAGCAAAAGAAATGCTGGACACTGTGTGTCAATAATGGCTAATGGGGCTCTCACAATGGGGCAATATGTTGGATGAATTCGATTGGATGATGAATGAATGATGGAAAACAGCAGGGAGAAGAGCTCCTTAAGTACAAAAGATTGGCCTCTTGTGAGCCCATGATACAACAAGCCAAAGGGCAAATTTTCCGCCCCAAAAGAGCTCTACAGGCTCTACAGGCCTTGTTACTTGGTTTGGACTGCATCAGCCCACATGGCATTAGTCCCTGAACCCTTACAACCAGACTATTCCGGTCCATTCTTGTGTTTCCACCGTTACAGGGCTGAACCAGCCCATTGCTGTTCAGTCCCTTAGTTGGTTGTCTATTACAACCGGCCCTGATGGCATCATTACCCCTGTAACGGGCTGGTTGCCTCATGCATCCAGCCCCTGGCCCCTGAAATGGGCCAGGTGGGACCCAGGGCTCACCTGGCTCCGGTTTCAACCTCACATGGGGGGGTGTGACCAGCGGACATGCTGTCCCCCCCTCTATCTCTTACAAATCCCTGGTGGGGGCGGTCAAGTCCCCTCACCAGGGGCCCTGGGGGTCGATACCCCCCAGGGCGTCGTCACAGAAAGTTGGCCTGGGAGGTGGTCAGGTCCCCCCAGGCCCATTGCTCCTCCCCCTTGGTAAAGGGGGGGGGAGAGCGCCCCTCTGCGCTTAGTTCGCTACGATGGCGGGGGGGTGATGAAATCCCCCCCACCTGCCGGTCGCATACCATGCGGCCGGCGCCGCCACCTCCTGGGGCAAGGGGGTGGTCAAGTCCCCCCTGCCCTGACCGACCGCCTCGTTGCGGCCGGTCGCTGGCTGGTTCAACCCAGCCAGCCTGCCCCCTCCCCCTCGCGACGGCGAGCGAGGGGAGGGGGAGCAAGCCGGGGCCGCGAGCCCCGGCTCCGCGGCGCTGGTCGCCGGTCGCGACCAGCCGGGCCCGCGCGGCATTGCACCGCGCGGGATCCCTCGGCCGCGCAACAGCCCCGCGCGGGCCGTCGGGCCCCGCGTGGGCCGTGCCGAGGAACACAGGCGGCCCCGAACGGGCCGCGACGCGAGCAGCGGCCCCGAGCGGGCCGCGACGCGAGCAGCGGCCCCAAGCGGGCCGCGACACGGGCGGCAACCCTAATGGGCCGCCCCAAGCCCGAATTGTGAGAAAAGACTACTTTTGCGGGCCAGCCCGTCTGGCCAAGTATGTCCAAAATAAACCTTGGGCCCAATTATGCCCATACAAGCCCATCTGGCCGTATTTGCCCATATACCCCATCGGGCCCATTAGGGCCCGTGTACCAATGGGTCTATTTCACGCGTTTTGAGGCCAGTTTCCCCAACTCTGTAACATCCACATGGGCCCGTATGGTCCGTGTGTGTGTCCAATGGGCCTCAGAGGCCCATTTGTGCATCCCATTTGGATTACACTTATACGTAGCACCCGCGTAAGTGCGTACGTATTTTAACACAGGTGTCCCTCTTTGGATTTCTTTTTTTCTCCGAGTACCTGTTTGTTTCTTTTTTTCTTTTGTTTTCTCATGATCTTGATCCTTAAAAAAAAAAGAAAAAAGAAAAAAAAAATTCCGCTCCCATTTGTAAATCTCTCTTGTAAATAGTCTACAGGTCTCTGTTCTATAAAAGGAGGGGATCTCCCCTGCTTTTTCTGGGGAGGATATCATCAGGATATCAGATCATCATATCATCATCATAGAAATTGATCCATAGGGGTGTGTACCTGTGTCCCCCATCATTGTGAAATTTAATCCTGATCCTTATCCTGGGTATATCTTTGATTGCCCCCTGATCCATTTTTTTGACCCTAAGTCTTTGCCCCTCTGTGGCCTGATCCTTATCACCAACCAATAGCCTTGCTGGTTGAAGAAAAATTCTGTCTGTTGGAATTTTTGAGTGTGTTATACCACTCCTTGATCCCTTTCTCTGACCATACTGGTCCTGATCCCTGATCACCTTTCCGGAGCCAATCACAATTGATTGAAGAGGTCTTATTAAGCTTAAGACCTGGAGTGTTATACCTCCCTTTATTTTCTTTGGAGTTGCATTCTTCCAGCCTATTCTTGAGTCCCTTGAGAAGTGTTGAGGTTATCCTTGCTTCAAAATCAGTTACTTTTTGCTTTGGGGCTTCTCAAACATTGTGCTTTGTCTTGTACAGCCACCCTCAGTTATCTGGTACCCTTCAAGCTCTTGATTGCGGAGAGTTGGGCAGGTTCATTGAGAACCTGGAGGTTGCTTGGGTTTGAGTTGATCATCCCCAATCTTCTGCTGAAGACCAGAGTTATTAGCTTGTGGGCGTTGTTTACATACAACAGCTTTTGTTCTTTGAACTCTAAAAAGACTTTAACTTCTTTTTTTCAAGTTTTTCCCTGCATAATCTTTTCTCAGATAGTGCTGTTCCATTGCTACCAAACTATTGTCATCTTTATCCTCAACTCCCTGATTCCTCATTTACCAGGTTCTGGAACTTGATCTTGGTTACATTTAAATATTTTTTTAACACTCAGGAGGGCAGCCTAAACAGCACCTTTCCCCTCCACAGAACTGCCACGGCCCAGCACTGTTTGGAGTCTTACACCAGCCTGTCCTTACCATCCTCTTCCTGCGTCAGGACGCCGCCTGCGCCAAACTTGCTAGAGTCAAAGGCCAAGCGGATCCCTCCCACGTTGTAGTCAAGGTCCCAGAGGATGATGTCACTGCCCACAGTCTCTCTGAGATTTGCAAAGGCAGCATCACACCTTGCCATCCATTCCCACGCCGCGCCCTTTGGTGTTAGCAGGCGCAGCGGACTTGCAACTTCCGCGAACCGCTCAATGAACATGCGAACATAACTGCACAGTCCCAGGAATTGGAGGATATGCAAAGGCGTCTGCGGGGTCAGCCATTTGAGGAATTTTTTCCATTTCTTCTCAGAAATTCTTCTGCCGTCAAAAGCCACCACATGTTCTAGCACTTCCAGCACCGGAACACAAACTGCCAACTTTCTCCCCAACACTGTAAGCCCTGCTTCCTCAATCCCAAACAAGACCCGCTCTAATGTCTGCGCGTACTCCCAGATGAAGCGGCAGATCTTTGGGGCTTCTTCCAAAACCGCGCCCCCGTAATCTGTCTTTGGTCCCTTGATGCCCCCATTGTTGATGAAAATCAGAACCCCGTCCAGAATTTTTTTCCGCAGAATCCACATCATCTGGGCCTGATAAACTGCCACCAAGCTTGTTGCGCCCTGCGGCAACCGCGTTAGCTGCATCCTCCCCAACCCTGTCTCAAATGCGGTCAACGACCGCGAATTGGGATGGAGCTTGCGCTGATCATACCCCCCAATACATCAACCAATCCGTGACATGCATTCCCTGCCATCAATTCCAGGAACGTGTCCACATGCGGGGGCAATCCCGCGTCCCGGATGGTGAATGAGTTAAGCCGCTGCAGGTTGTGAACAATTCTAAGCAAATTTCCATCCTACTTAATGACTGCAAAGATTGGGCTAGAGTAGCTTGATGTGGACTGCTTGTACAGCTCCTTCCTCATGCGCTCCTGGACCAGTTCCAAGAAGGGTTCCCTCATGGTCCAAGGGAGTGGGATGGGCTTGATCTTCCAGGGCTTGTGCGGCACCGTGGGGATCACATAGGGATCGCCAACCTTGTTCCTCAGCAATCCGCGCTTGTCAGGCCCAAAGGAGAGGGCTTTTTTGCGGAGCACCAACACCAATGCCAGCAAATCCTTCTCCTCCGCACTCAACCACTCCGTCGGTCCAAAATTAAGCGCCTCAATCCACTCATGTGTGATCCGTGCCAAACTTGTTACCCACCCGGACTTTTTTAACGGACTTACCCAGGGGTCCCAAGACCAGGAGATTGGCCTTAGAGGCCCGTTCAGTCCCTGCAGCATCAGCTTGTTCTGGGGCCAAACCTTTTGTGCCACGGGCTTTTATCTCCCCGCATTGCACCTGACCATCCTCACACGTCCACCGTTGTCCTCTTGATTCCTGGCAATAATCAACCCGCGGCTCTTGCCTTTGCTCACTAGTGTGGCACTATGGTAGGGTTTTTGAAACACAGTACCTTCCAATGAAGCATACTGAGGAAGAGGGATTAATTCTGCCGCCTGCGCCCTCCACGCGCTTCCTTCTCCCTCCTGCTCCTTCCTATTCAACCGCCCGCACAAAAATGGAGCCTGTCCAGCACGGTACCCGCGGTTTTCTAGGCAAAATCCTCCGCAGGGCAACCCTCACGGTTGTCCCCCCCATTGGATGCTGCCTCTTTTCTGGCCGCCGCTGTGGGAACTAAAGAGGCAACACCCCTGAAGTTGTCCTCGAGTTCTGGAAGTTATTGATCAAAGCATCTGTAAGGAGATTGGATGCATCCGGTCAAGAGAGAGAGAGAGAGAGAGAAAGGGATAGAGTGATAATAAGATGAATTCCTTCCTTTCCAATCCAATCCAATCTGATGCCATAAAAAGTGATATCCTAAAGTGCAGTCCAGTCCGTGAAGTGATTCAAAGTGATCCCCCCCCCTACAACCCGGAGTTGAGAGTGAAGTATTTAAGTCCTCCCTCTCAACCCTAACCTAAGTACAACCACAAGTAAGCAAGAATGATGAAATACAACCCCTAAGCACAGAAACCTAGCCCAATCCTACCCCTCCATCCCTTGCCCCATTACCCATGCCCCTCAACATTGACGTATGCCCGGCTTGCCCGCCCGCGCAGGTCCGCCCAACAACCTGTTCCAGGTATCCGGGGCATACTGCGTGATCCAATCCGGGCGTCTTGCAATGTGCAATCCGCTTGATTGGCGCAAGCCATCCAATTGGCGCAATCCTTCCGGTCCGTGATTTGCGCGACCCGTCTGTCTCCCGTCTCCAGGTGCTGAGCCCAACCCAACCGCTGCTGGGCCTACCTGACTGCTGCTGAGCCCGCAGAGCAGCTAGCTGCGGCAAGGCCCTGCCCATTGCTGAGCGTGCCACCACTGCTGAGCCCGCCGCTATTGCTGAGCCCGCCGCCCGCAGCCCTTTCCCGACTCGCGTCCATAAAAGAGCACCACACCGCTGGCCACACCCCTTTCCCCTTCCCATGGTTGCAGATCGTTGTTTCAAACCTTGCCCCGGATGCGTCTTCCACTGTCAGGGCCTCCGTCCATTCCTCCGTGTTAAACACCATCTGGGCCCGGAACCCAAACATAAATGGTCAACCCAAAATTACAGTGCCGCAATCAACCAAGAGAAACAACAGCGACTTCCGGACCTTTGGGACCTCCACCCCATCCACCCAACATTCCCCTCCATTGAGCGCCTGTAATCCCATAGCGCACTTCCTTCAAACCAGCCCCAACTCATCCACCAATTTTGAAGGGAGCAGATTGACCATCAGCCCACTGTCCACCATTGCCCACACCTGCCTTCCCGCAATCTTCATTGGGACATAGGCAAGTGGCACTGACAAGGCTTTGGATTGGCACAACTTGAGTTCCTCTTTCTCCCCCACCGTGTTCACACGCTGCACCGTTGCCAGAACCCTGCTGCCCCCGTGCTCCCTCAGCGCCTGAACCATTTCCTCAACAACCACAGGGGAGACCGCGGCCAGCTCCTGTAGCATGAGGGGTATTGGTGCCTTGCTCCCCATCACCCGTTGCATTATTTCTGAGGCCTTCCTCCTTCCTCCAGAAATGTTCAACGGTGTGTTGCCTACTGGCCCTTGCGTACCAGTTTTTGGGGCCTGGGTTGATGGCCACTCTCTGACATCCACATCCATCTTCTCCAACACAATCCGCTTGTTTGCTGCCAATGCCCTAACCTCTGCCTCCACACGTGGAGCTTGCCATCTATTGGGCCCTGTGAAAATCCCAAGTGACACCCAAGCGGCCCCGGCGGGCCGGGCTCTTGCCCTAACCTGCTCCACCGGAGGTGGCTGACTGGCCCCCAGATCCACTGGCTTGCCTGTTGGGAATATGTAAGTTACCCCAGACGTGCAGACCAACCCCTTGTCCATGTCCTTGGTCAGTTTGGCACAACCAGACTTCCAGTGGCCTTTATTGCTGCAATAGGTGCACATGCAAACCAAAAACCCGCTTGACAGTCCGCTACTGGGCTGGAAGCCCCCCCCCCATGTGAGGCAGCACTCCGCGTGGAGGAGGAGGAAGCGGAGTTGTTGGCTTTGCCGTTATCCAATTCAGAAGTATCCGTAGGTCCTGTAACATATCCATTACCTTGTTCACTGGTACTTCCATTGACTGCAAAGGGGCTGCTGGCCACTCCGTTGCTGATTAACCCGTGGGCAGTACCTGCGTTGGAGCCGGAGTGGAAGAGGCTGTTGGTTGCCTTGAAACCGTTGGGAATGAAGAGCTGAATAACTTGAATTTCTTGAACCAACAGACTAGAACAAGGAAGTTAATCAGATGAGAAGAAAGAATGAGGGATGAAAGAAGAGATGAAAAAAGAATGACAAGTACGAGGAGGAATTCTCACTTGGTGCTAGCTGAGAGGAGGAGGCAACGTTAACAAGGAACTGTGAGATATGACAAGAGATGAGAAGGCAATGGAAGAGACAGAGACTGGGTCTAATTATGATTTAACAAAAAGGGAGTGCATGAGTGGTCAATAGATTCAGATAGCAGTTTTGCGGACAACCTCACATTTGAACAACAATGAAAGGAAATTGAGTACGCAGTACGTAGGTGGGGTTGAGGTTGAGTTGAGAGAGTGAGTGGGAGAGAAGAGGTGAGTGGAGGTAAGTGGATGATGGAAGCAATGGTGTTGAGTGGAGGTGGAAGATGGAAGCAAAGATGGTGAGTCAAGGGAAGCGTGAGAGGTGATTGCAAGCGGAGGGAGTGATTCAAAGCGGGTGGATATGGAGGTGAAAGAAGGAAGGATGATGGGTGAGTGATGGAAAGGTAGTGGGTGTAGGGAGCGGATGAAGGTGAAAGAAGGAAGGATGATGGGTGAGTGATGGAACGGTAGTGGGTGTAGGAAGCAGATGGATGAGATCTTTGAATGGCAGCTGTCTGTGATACAGTTGTGACAGGTGGAAGCGCGCAAGGTGGTTGAGTGGGTGGTGATCAGTGATTTCCTTTCAACAGGGAACAACCTGGCTGTATCCTTGATCAGTTTTCCAAATCAATCTTGCTCTCTACCGCCTGGTTGATCACGCTTAGTTTTGGAAGAAGTGTGACACTCCAATCCACTGACCGCAATACCAACCCGTGTTTGAATAGATACCTCTGGACCTGCGCACAAAGTTGCGGTGCAAGCCTGCCTGGAAACGCCCGCTTCATTGCCCCTGTTTGACCTGCTACGACTTGGTTCTTCTCTAGGTAGCTGTAGATGCAGTCAAACTTAGATTTGTATTTGGACAAATCACTCTGTGTCCGCACCCCACCTTGCAAAATTGCCTCCGCCCCTGTCCGCTCAAAGTCCATCTCCCGGAAGCGGGGCTCACGCTTCCCCCACCTTGCCATCATCTTGTTCCAGAGCCTTTCCCAGTCTTGGGCCTCATAGCCAGACATATCCTCCACATCCCGGAGTTTATTCTTGTCCGTGATAAAGAGAACAACCATACGGACCTTATCCTTGCCCGTTGCGTGTTTGGAGTCTGCAATATCCTTGAACCTTGCCAGAAAGCGCCCAATATCTGTGGTGTCAAACCGGAGATGAGGGAAGTTCTGCGGCCTAAGCCATACCCGTCGCAGAACCTCAGCCGCCTCTGAAGGCTCCAACCAAGGAGGAGCAAAACCGCCGGACCAATTAGTCAGGGGTTGTGGAGGTGTCAGCCTGCCAGCTCCCAACCAGAGAGGGAACAAAGGTGGGATGTTTGATCCTGGAGTAGTTGCTGAGAAACATTGCACCCGCTAGCTTCAAGAGACCTAGCCAAAAGATTGTTCCCAGCCAGACCCCCAGATGTGGAAACAAGAGAGGTGATACCCCTCAAGTTGTCCTCAGGTTCCGGAAGTTATTGGTCTAAGCTTCTGTAAGGGGATTGGATGCAATGAGTTTTTTGAATAGAGAGGGCAATGATATCTGATATGATCCAACCCGGAGTTGAGAGTGAGGTATTTTTGAGTCCTCCCTCTCAACCCTAACCTAGGTACAACCACAAGCAACAAGATAGATTAAATATGACCCCAAGTACAGAACCCTAGCTCCAGCCTAACCCTACCCCGTACCACCCTCCCCCTCCAAAACCCTCCCCTTTGATATCACGTACGTCCAGTTTGTCCTTCTCATGGCGCAGCCCTCTGCCGTGTCCTACTTGGAGCCCCCCGGGTTTTATCCATCTGTGCGCGTCCGCGGATCCCACAATATGTGAGTCAGCCCGTGCTTATGCCCGCGCAAACCTTGGATCCCGCAATCCATGAGTTGGCCTGTGCTTATGCCTGCGCAAACCTCCCCAGCGCGTATAACCCCTGACCGCCCCGCCCTTGCCTTCTGGACTAGCCACCTGCAAGCTTGTTTGGGCCAGCTCCATCACTTGGTCCGCGTTCCCTGGGCGGGTTGCGGCCCGGCGCCCCCCAGAGTAGGCCCAACCCGCACCTGGTGCCAAGCGCCACAATCCCTGCCCCTGAGCCCTCATCCGCTGCTTCTGAGCCCGCAGCAGGCACTGCTGAGACCGCGCGCACCCCAAATGCTGAGCGCGCAGCCCGCAACGCAGCTCCCAATCCAAGGTTATAAATACAACACCACAACGGGCTTGTGATTGGCACCATTTTTGGAACAAGGGACACAGTATCCTGCCCCTGATGAGGGTTCCTTCCAAGAAGCCAGAGGAGGAGGAGGAGGAAGAGGAGTGGGTGTAAAGTTAGATGACCCAGCAACAATCAATGGGTGGTACTGGGACATTGTGCTTGTTAGTTTCAAGAGACAAGGAACAAAAGATTACTTCCCGGACAGACCCCCAGATGTGGAATTCAGAAGAGGAATTCTCCTTTAATTGTTCCCAATTTTGGAAGTAATGGATCCCTTGCATCCGTAAACCCTGAGGGTAACTGTTCACCCTTTGACTGAGAGATAGAGAATTGAGAGTAAAGATCCTTCCAAAACCTATGATTGTTGAGTTGACAGACTCAAAAGTGACCAGCACCTCCCGCGCGGTCACATCACTCCCAGTGTCAATACTTCAGATCCAATTACTCCTTTCTCATCATTGTCCCATCCCTGCCGTTGTGGAAAGAATAAAGGTTTTACCCCTATAATTGTCCCAAGGTTTGGAAGTTAACGGTTCCCTGCATCTGAAAGGAGATGAGGATGCCCAAAGTCGCGCTTAAATGAGAAATAGAAAAGTAGAGATAGAGTGAAATTGCCAATCCTTCAATCCTAAGCACTTTCCACCTGGATGTGTATCCGGTATGAGTTCCTTTAATCTCTTGGTGAGATGATTGATCCAATCCAATGATGTGATGGTCTGATTCCATTCCCCCCTTCCTCCTAACCCAGAGTTGAGAGTGAGGATAAGTCCCCCCTCTCAACCCTAACCTAAGTCCACGCGCAAATAACAGTATTACAAAGAAACAGAAAACAATCCCAAAACAGAAACCCTAGCCTCCTCTCCCCACCTCCGTACCAAACTTCCCCCAACGTCTGTATGCCGTTCTGTCCATCCAGTTTGTCCTTCTCATGACGCGGTCCTTGCACCGCGCCCTACTTGGAGCCCCCCACACCTGTCCGTATCCGTTTGTCCGGGCCCGTTGTGGATGTCCGGTATTATCCAGCGTGATCCGCGCGCTCCATCCGTTCCTTTATAGCCTGCGGATTTCTCCGCTCCTACGTATCCAAACCGGTGCGCCTGCAAACCTAGTCAAGCGCACTACCTTTCGAATCCAATCTTGAGGGCAGATCGCCTCCCACGCCGCATTTGATGCTGAGCCCAACCCGTCCACTAGGTGCGGAGCCAAACAGCGGCTGCTGCTGAGCACTCTGCATACCCTAATGCTGAGCCCGCTTGCCTCCAATGCTGAGCGTGCAGACGCAAAGCAGTTCCCAATCCGCGTCTATAAATTGACACCACATCCCCCCCAACTTGAGTTCTGTCCCCAGAAGTCTTCCATTGCTTCACCATACTACCACCACCGCTACTTCCACTACCACCCCCACCACTCCCACTACCACCTTCCCCCATCCTCCTTCCTCACCCTCATCATGGTCCCTCCCTGCACCTACTGCGCAAGGAACGGTCTTCCGTGCACGCTCCTCTCCGGCCGTCAAGCTTGCTTGGCCTGCCGTGCCGGCAACCGCCAATTTTCTCTTGGAAGCACAATGCCGCAAGCCCGTCCCGGACCCAACACCACCTGACCGCGCAAAAGAACCAGGCACAAATTGTTCGTGGCCTCAAGCAACGACTTGATCTTGGAAGGCTTGTGGACACCCCCCGGTTCACCTTCATCCCGCCGCCCCCAAGCTCCGTCACCCCCCACCTCGCACGTGAGCCACAACTCAGCATCACCTCTCCGCCAGGCCGGACCTCCGCAACAAAGCAAATACAAAACCTCGGAGGAATGGCGCGCGGCGACCCGCGCTTGGGCCGCGGCTGTTGGCATGAATCAAATGGTACCGGACCCGAGGCTTTCCGGACAACCTGCGGCCGCGCCAGCACCCCCTCCTCCTCCTCCACAACCGCCGACACCCCCTCCGGCTCTGTCCCCTACTCCACCGCCACCACCATTGCCATCTCCGGTCCCGGCGTCCTCCCCCTTGCCAGCCCCCTCACCGGAGAGGGTGGTTATCTCGTCCTCTCCTCCCCCCGCAACACCTACCCCTATTTGGATGTCTCCCAAGGTCCCGGAGATTCCGATTGGCCGCATGCTACCCAAGGTTTGATTTGATTGGTTCGCGGACAACTCGGTTGAGTTACTTTGTGGCTTCCTCTTGATCCCAAGGGCCCACGGAACGGATTCCCAGCGCAAAGTATTGGCGCAATTCCGGGCGCTCCTGGCGGACGCAAGGAATGGAATGGTCCGGGCAATCAAGGCGGATTAGGTGGGGCCCCTCTTTCCTTTCTTTTCCTTTTCCTTTCCTTCACTCTTGTTGTACCTTTTCTTCTCATCATTCCGCGCTTGAAATTGATTAACCATTGCGTGTACCACTTCCGAGTGAGCCAGTGAGTGGCCTAAGTAAAAGTAAGAGACCCCATGAGTAAAATTGAGAAAAATCTAAGTCAAGAAAAGAGAGGGCGGAGCTGGAGTAGGTCCGCGCGCAAGATCTGCACATTCCGCAAATTCGCCTTCCGGTGCTCCACAAAGGTACCTCAACCCCCCCAGACGGACTGCCACACAGTTTCCCGTACCCATCCTGTAACAAACACAACAACCAAACACCAGCGCGCGCCACCATAAGGGAAGGGAGAGAGGGAGAGTAAGAGAACGGACATTCTGGGGTGCCTAGTTGTCCCGGCTGTGAACCAGCTAGAGCACCCCCTCAGCAAATCAAGCTCATTCCCATACCAACCACCCATCCTCAAGATATCCCGAGAGAAAAGAAAAAGAGAAAAAGAAACCAACAGAGAAGAAAAATAGAAAAGAACACATAATAATTTTTTTTTTCCGCGCAACGCCCGTAGACCGCCCGCAAATTGTTCTTTGTCCTGTTTCCCCCATCCGCAGGATTGTCCTTGTGTCCCGGTTCCGCGGGGCTTGTCCTTGCGTTCACGGACCCGGCTTTGTGCCACGCCCGCGTTTCCTGCCAAAACCCCAAGCCAGCAAAGACTCCACAATCCAGATAAGAAAGAAACATAGAGAAAAAAACATTCTGGGGTGCCTAGTTGTTCCGGCTGTGAACCGGCTAGAGCACCCCCTCACCAAATCAAAACTTATCCCCTACCCCCACCACCTCCCCCCCCCCAACTTGGCCACTGTCCCCAGCTGGTCGCAACCGCCTACTCCATTGCAACGGCACGTTTTCCGCTTCTCCGCCCGAAGACAAATACCCGGATTGCGTTCCTACACCATCTCTGCGCTCCACACTCCCCTCATCTGATCCGTCACCCCCTTCCACTGTCTTGTCAAATGAGGTAGATCCTTGCGCAAAGAAGCGCTTGACATGCGAAGCTGCTGCCTTCCGTTTCAGCGGAGTACCGTCTAATTCCTCCAACTGATAGCTGCCGCCCTTGAACTTGGACAACACGCGGAACGGGCTGTTCCACCGGTTAGCAAACAACTTCCCCCACTGAGACTCCAGACTGCGGTTGTGCAGGAGCACCAAATCCCCCTTCCGCAAGGGATCCCGGAGACAATGCAAGCAGTGCCCGTCCCAATAGCGCACCAATGCCGTCTGAGTCCTCTTCAGCCGGTCCGCGGCCTTGGCAAGCATCCCGTCCCATCAAAGGAGCTGTTTGGCGCGAGCCCCAAGCAATTTGGCCGAGGTCTTCACCTTCCACCAGTCAACCCCCAGGAACGTCTCCAACTCAATGTCCACCGGAAGCACGGGGCGCTGTCCGAAAAGTAACTCATACGGCAAATAGCCTGTTGACCGCTTCACCAAAATCCAATCTGCAAACAGAACCATTGGGAGGGTCTCCTGCCAGCGCTTACTGTCCTCCCTGCACATCTTGACCAGGGCGTCCTTGATTGGTTGATGCCCGCGTTTGATCATGCCGGCCCCCTTGGGATAATACTCCGTTACTCAGCCAAACTTGGCTCCGCAACTCTTCACCAACTCAACCAAAAGGCTGCAAAACTGGGCCCCTCCGTCCACTGTAACCAGATGAAGCAACCCATACCGCGCAAACCAATCTTCCTCAAGAAACAGAGCAACTTTGTCCGCGGAGAGCTTGACCAACGGACGCGCTTCTGCCCAACCGGACAGGTTGTCCTGCGCGATGAGCAGATAGGCAAACTTACCGGCCTTGATGTGGAAAACATCAAGCGAGACTCGACCAAAGAGGGCATCTTCCCCTGTGGGGTTTCCGACTTCCTTAGGCAATCTTGCACTCCGCCGTTGACAGGCTTTGCAGGACGCCAACCATTCCCGTACCACACGCACTACCCCCGGCCACCAGAACCGCTCTTTCACCTGCCTCCGCGTTTTGACCTCCCCTCAATGGCCAAGATTGTTGTGAAGGCTTCAGAGGATAGCTTCCTGATCCGCCCTTGAAGTGGTAACCACAAGAGGAACCGGAGTCTTCCACCGCCAAAGCTGCCCCTCCTGTACATAGAAGTTTCCCGCTTGCCGCCTTGCCCATTGCATGTGCTTGTCCGTAGTTCTGTCGGGAAAAAAAGGTCCCGCAATTAATCACAATGAATTGCGTACCGCCCGGTCTGCCGGAGCGGCAGCTGAATGCCCACCTCCACAACCCCTACCTTGACCACCGGGGTCTCCACATCAAGCAGTTCCGCGTCCTTGAACGGGTTGTCCCTTGGATACCGCAACAACGCGTTGGGCATAGTGAATGCTTTCCCCGGAACATGAACAACAGCAAAGGAAAAAAGTTAAAGAAACGCCTCCCACCTGGTCATGGGAGCATTGGGCAACGCCGGGGAATTGATCATCCGTGCCAGCGCCTCTGCATCCACCAAAAGCTCAAAGTGAACCCCCCACAAAAGATACTGAAGCCGCCGCACAATCTTGGTGACCCGGCACAACTCCAAATTCGGCTGAGAGTACTGGCTTTCCGTTGGAGTGAAGGTGACCAACTCGTAAAGCACCGGCCTATCCTTATTGTTGTCCTCTTGAGTGAGAACCCCCCCCCCCGCGCCGAATTTTCTGGAATCAACCGCTAGCCTAATTCCTCCTGCATTGTAGTCGAGATTGCGGAGCACAATGTCACGTCCCACGATCTCCTTGAGCTTCCGGAACGCACTATTGCACTCTTTTCCCCAATTCCACTCCGTGCCTTTCCGCGTTAGTGATTGGAGCAGGCTTTCCACCTCCGCAAACCTCTTGATGAACATATGGACATAGCTACATAATCCCAAGAACTGAAGGATATGCAACACCGTCTGCGGGGTCGGCAATTTGAGGACCTTGTCCTGCTTTTTCTCTGCAATGCGCCGGCCGTTGGAAACAACAACATGGCCAAGGACTTCAAGCGCTGGAACACAAACCGCCAACTTCTTCCCCAAAACTGTCAGTCCTGCCTCCTTGATGCAAAACAGGATGCGTTCCAACGTCTGCGGGTATTCCCACACAAAACGTCAGACACCAGGAACTTCAACCAGCTCTGCTCCTACGTAATTGGATTTTGGACCTTTGATGCCCACGTCGTCAATGAAGATTTGGACTCCCTCCGGAAGATCATCTTTCAGGATCCATGCCATTTGCGCCTGGTACACCGCCACAGAATTGGTCACGCCCTGTGGTAGCCGAGTCAGCTGCATTCTTCCCAACCCAGTCTCAAATGCGGTTAGAGGCCGCAAGCAAGGATCCAACTTGCGCTGGTTGTATCCCCCCATCACATCCACTAAACCGTAACAAGCGCGCCCCGCCATTGACTCAAGGAACTTGTCAACGCAAGGGGGCTGTCCTGCATCCCGGATTGTAAAGTAGTTGAGCCGCTATAGATCATGGACAATCCTCAACAACTTTCCGTCCTGCTTAACTACCGCAAAGATTGGACTGGAGTAACTAGACGTTGACTGTTTGTAAAGGCCAGTCTTCACCCGTTCCCGCACCAATTCCAGAAACTGCTCCCAGACCGCCCGCGGTATTGGAATTGGCTTGATCTGCCATGGCTTGTGATTGACAGTGGGGATGACATAGGGGTTGCCAATATTGTTTTTCAGAAGCCCCCGCTCTTCAGGTCCAAACGTGAGCGCTCTTTCCCAAAGAATCAGAACCAAAACCAGCAACTCACACTCCTCTGTACTCAACCATCCCGTCGGGCCAAAATTGAAAGCTGCAATCCGCTCCTCTGTGATCCGGGCCAAACTAGTAACCCATCCCAAAGCCTTAATCGGCGTGACCCAAGGGTCCCGCAACCAAGCAATTGGTTGAAGCTGTCCGTTCAATTCCTGGGGCATCGGCTCATTCCTTGGTCGGACCTTCTGCTACACCGGCTTGTACTTGCCAGCGTTGCACCGCATCATCCGCACGCATCCTTTGCTATAGGTCCTGCACAGAACGGAACCGCAGCTTTCTCCTTTGCTCATGAGTGTGGCACGATGATAGGGTTTTTGAAGTGTAGTACCCTCGGGCAATGCATACTGAGAAAAGGGACTTACTTCTGCGACGTGCGCGCCCTGCAC
Organism: Puccinia polysora; assembly: GCA_025617555.3. Taxonomy (NCBI): domain Eukaryota; kingdom Fungi; phylum Basidiomycota; class Pucciniomycetes; order Pucciniales; family Pucciniaceae; genus Puccinia; species Puccinia polysora. The sequence goes on from CM062617.1 coordinate 45,311,624, forward strand.
TTTCCTTCCTCCCCCTCCCTGCTCCTCATTAGTCGACCGCCCGCACAAAACCGGAGCTTGTTCCGTGCGGTCTCCTCAGTTTACTAGGAAAAATCCTCCGAGGGTTGCCCGTTGCAGACCAACTCCGCGTCCGGTTCCTTCTCATGCTCCAACACTCTCCTCCGCTTTCCTTGCCCGTGATCGCAGATAGTTGTCTTCAACCTTCCGCCGGAAAAATCCTCCACCGTCAACGCCTCCGTTCCCGCCTCCAGATTGAAAACCATTTGAGCTCAGAACCCAAACATGAACGGCCTTCCCAAAATCACATCCCCACAATCAACCAAAAGAAAAGAAAGAGGCCTATGGACCCTTGCAACCTCAACCTCCTCCTCCTCAACTACCCCATCCACACAACACTCCCCTCCATTAAGCGCGCGGAGACCCATTGCACATTTCCGCCGAACCAACCCCAAATCATCCACCATCCGCAATGGCAGCAGGTTCACCATTGAACCGCTGTCCACCATAGCCCACACCTTCCTCCCCGCTATGACCATTGGAACGTAAGCGAGCGGAGTCAAAACCGATTTCAACTCACACTCCTCGCGCCCCTCCTCCTTCCGCGCCACATGAACCTGCTGCACCGTCTGAGGTACCCGGCCCTGACTGCAATCCCGCAACGCCTGCACCATCTTGTCTACCACCACCGGAGACACAGCCGCCAGTTCCTGTAAGGTCAGCGGGACTGGAGTCTTGTTCCCCATCACCCTACGCACAATGTCCGCCGCTTTCTTCTTCCCTAAAGGATTTGCTGCCGGCGCCTCAATTCCGGGCAGGCATGCGGCCGGTTTTGGAACGGTTGACGGGGTTTTCTCCTTCACATCAACTCCATCTTATCGGAGACCACCACCTTCTCTTCCGTTGCCACTACCCTTACCTCAGCTTCCACCCAAGGTAGTTGCCACAATCCGGGACTGGTAACAATGCCTAGTGACTCTCGCGCCATCATTCCCGCCTCCTGACCCCGTGTGCCCACCTGCTGCATTGCGGTTGGCTGGCTTGGTTCCATTGGAATCTGTTTGCCCATTGGAAACATGTAACCCATCCCTGCCGGTTGAACCAATCCCGCGTTGAGATCCTTTGTAAGCTCCTTGCACACCAATTGCCAATGACTGTTTGCCCCGCAGTACAAGCACCCCCTCGGCACAAAGGTACCAGGCGGCCAAAACCCTTCCACCATGTGAGGTGGAGGCCCTTGCGGCTGCTGCTGGCCCATATGGCTCATGGAGATCTTCAAATCCTTCATCAGTTCCGTCAATTCACTGACCAGAGGGGTGGGCGCGGGTTGAGGAACCGGAACACATGTGGAAGTAGGTGGAACCGGGGCCAAAAATTGCGCCGGAGCCAAAACCTGGGGGGTGGATTTCTTTGGTCCCGCTGGGAAGGACTTAGCGGTATCCTCAATAAGCTCTTCTAAGTCAAGCTCACACTCCACAGCCTGGCAAATGAAAGCCAACTCCGGAAGGAGCGCAATGCTCCCATCCAATGACCGCTTTACCAAGTTGTGATTGTAAAGATGCTGCTGCACCCTTGCCCGGATTTGAGTGCCTAAACCGCCCAGAAACGCGCGTTTCATGGCCCCCGTCTGTCCCGCCACCACCTTGTTTTTTGACAAGTACCAATAGATCCAATCAAATGTCGAGGTGTAATCCGCCAGCTCCACCCAAGTTCTGACTCCTCCGCGCGCGCTTGCCTCCAAGGCCACGCGGTCAAAATCGCTTTCCCGGAATCAAGGTTTGCGCCTACCCCACTGCGTTAGGATCTCTGCCTTCAGTTTTGGCCAATCCTGATTCTCATAGCCTTCCATCTCCTCCACATACCGGAGCTTCTCTTTGTCCATAATGAACCGGACAACAAGCGGGGCCTTATCAGCGTCTGACGCACCTTCCGCATCTGCAATACCTTTGTATCTTGAGATGAATTGCTCCACATCCGCAGTGTTGAATTGGATGTGAGGGTAGTCGCGCGGCCTGATGCAAACCGGACAAGTGGGTTCATGGTCACTGGAGACCAATGGGGGAACGGCATAGCTCAACCTGGGTTGAGCAGAGGGAGGGGGAGGAGGAGGGATGGAAGACGCGAGTGGGGTTGGAGTAGCGGACCCGGAAACGGAAGGAGAAGAAGAAGTCAAAGAGGAAGCGACTGTAGGGAGGTATGGATAGGACATTGCGCCCAGTTACCTTTGAAAGACAAGAAACGGAAGGTTACTTCCCGGCCAGACCCCCAGATGTGGAAAGAATAAGGGTTTTCCCCCTTATAACTGTCCCAAGGTTTGGAAGTTAATGGTTCCCTGCGTCTGAAAGGAGATGAGGATGCCCAAAGTCGCACTTAAATGAGAAATAGAAAAGTAGAGAGAGTGTGAAATCGCCAATCCTTCAATCCTAAGAACTTTCCACCTGGATGTGTATCCGGTATGAGTTCCTTTAATCTCTTGGTGAGATGATTGATCCAATCCAATGATGTGATGGTCTGATTCCATGCCCCCCTTCCTCCTGACCCGGAGTTGAGAGTGAGGATAAGTCCCCCCTCTCAACTCTAACCTAAGTACATGTGCAAATAACAGTATGACAAAGAAACAGAAAACAATCCCAAAACAGAAACCCTAGCCTCCTCTCCCCACCTCCGTACCAAACTTCCCCCAACTTCCGTACGCCGTTCTGTCCATCCGGTTTGTCCTTCTCATGACGCGGTCCTTGCACCGCGCCTGTCCGTATCCGTTTGTCCGCGCCCGTTGTGGATGTCCGGTATTATCTGGCGTGATCCGCGCGCTTGCACGCGCGCTCCATCCGTTCCTTTATAGCCCGCGGATTTCTCCGCTCCTACGTATCCGAACCGGTGCGCCTGCAAACCTAGTTGAGCGCACTACCTTCCGAATCCAATCTCCAGGGCGGATTGCCGCCCACGCTGCATTTGATGCTGAGCCCGACCCGTCCACTAGGTGCAGAGCCAAACAGCGGCTGCTGCTGAGCACTCCACATACCTTAATGCTGAGCCCGCTTGCCTCCAATGCTGAGCACGCAGCCGCAAAGCAGTTCCCCATCCGCGTCTATAAATTGACACCACACCGTGATTCTTTGATCCTTTCTTCCTTTCCTCTATCCGTCCATCTCTTTCCCCAACTTTCAATTCCTTCATCCGCCCATCCCTTCCAACCTTCATCTTTCAATTCCAACTTTCTCCCATCTCTGCCTCCGTTCTTCCCTCCAACTGTCATTCCCTCCGTCTCTGCTCTCACTTCCCATCCGTTCCCATCCATCACTTTCATTCCTATCCATCACCTTATTTTCTTCTCATTCACCTCATCAATCTTCATTGTCAATCTCAAGTTCCATTGCCGTCCGCCACCCTTTGATCCAATGATCAGCATCAACTCCTTAATCTTGTCCAGCTGTGAGGCAACTCTCTAACTCTCATGACTTCAATCCAAATGTTCTTGATCAATCTTTTACATTATTTCTTCTCACACTCATGCCTGTTCTGACCGTCCTTCCTTTGTTCAGCTCCTTTCTTTTGTTTTTGTTGGTTCTAGTTTTGAAATTCATGATCATAATCTTTCAATGATGACCCAATGTGATCCTCTGTGATCCAATTTCTCCCTCCATCTGGGTCAAGGATGCTGCTTAAGTAGCCTACCCCTCAACCCTAACCTAAGTACAACCAGAAACAAGCAAGAATAATGAAATACAACCCCTCAGCACAGAACCCTAGCCCTAACCCCATCCTTCCCATCCCGTAATCCACAACCCATATTCCATATCCATCTGTATTGCCCGCCTGCCATTACGTCCACCTGGTTTGTCCATCTCATGACACAGCCCTTGTTCTGTACCCAACTCAGAGCCCCCTGCGCATGTCCGCATCGGCCCAACGTGCCATTCCAGATATCCAAGATATATCTGCGCAATCCAATCTGTGTCTTGCAACGCGCAATCTGTCCAATCCAATCCAATCCATACTGCGTCTCCAGATGTTGAGCCCAATTCAACTGCTGCTGAGCCCGCAATGCAACTTGATGCGGCAAAGCTGCACCCATTGCTGAGTGCGCTACCCCTGCTGAGCCCGCAGCGCGCCGCCAATTCCAACTCGCGTCTATAAAAGACCACCACACTGGACAAAAACTAACTGCCGGGTAGTCCCTTGGCCTTATTTTTGCTCCACTCCCTTGTTGCTCCTCCGGCATCTCCAGTGACGCATACATTGATTTCCCCCCCGTGGCCCTCTTGGTGGCGGCCCCGCCAGACTGGAAATCTGGCAAGGAGCGCTTTGATACTGTGGCGCGCTACTGGTTTCCTGTTGGTGAGTCAACCAAACCAGCCTCAAAATCTCCCATCATCTTGGACGTAAAAGGAAGAATACAAAATAAATAAAAAAAGTATATCTCTGCAGACAGCACCCCAAGTATTATAACAGAGAAAGGACTTTCCCGGCCAGACCCCCAATTTGTGGAAAGTGATTGTGTGTTTGGTAAATTCCCTGCAACAATATAAAATTCTCCACAACAATCCCTTTCCAAGTTCCAGAAAGCCCACTAGCCCTTGAGTCACACTCCTGTAACTCTGCAATTCCTAATTGAACTCCGCTTCTGCACCCAAGCTGGAAACAACTAAAGCTAACTTGCAATGAAATAATAGTAAATCAACAAGTTGGGCTCCCCAACAAGCTCTTCACTAGAACCATTTCCCTAAATATGACCTCCAAGAACTCTGGCTGGTTATTACACTCCAAAGTAACAGAAGAAAAAGAATCAAGCTATAATTTTCCGCAAAAAATCTCCAATAATGATGATGTGATCTCCAATAATGGTAAACTCCAATGATGATAAAATCCCCCCTCTTCTCCTCATACAACAAAAGAAAAGCTTCCTTATATGTACAACAAATAACAAAGGAACATAAACTGCTAAAGAAAGACTCCTTTCTCCACCACCTCTGTGCAATCTGGGCTGATCCTCCTTACTAATAGTCCAATCCTTACTTAATCCAATGATCTGCAGTAGATTTGATGATCCTGTTGCCAATTCCACCTAACAGTTGAGTTGCACCAATGCATAACTAACAACAGATCCTTGTTGATCTTCCCTAGCGGATCACTCCCAATCCTGCATGTGGCATAACTATGGATCCCCAATGACCCGCATGCCACCTCCTCAACTTTAGCGTCCATGGCCCCACAGTGCTCCGCAATTTCAGTGCATATCCCATAATTGGCCTAATCCATACTACTTAGGTTTGATCACTTGCTTCTGCATTAGTAAACTCACCACCGCAAAGGGAAAGTTATGTTTGACCACACAATGTCCGCAAAAGGCAAAAACTCCAGCCCATTCTTGTCATTGTGTGCGCAAAAAGCACACGCCACACCAATGCCAAGCCCTCAGCTCATGTACTCTGGAATAGACAGTCCACCAATGCACTTCTCTGTGCCTATTGTACTGCGGACTTTCACCCGCAGCTGAGCCGCTCCAAGTCAAATGTCCAGTGGTGAGCCTACTTGCCTCTGTGTCTATAAATAACCACCTCAACGGCTGGACAACCCGGCTCTTTAGGTCGGTGGCCAGACAATTTGGGGAGCGCAATTGGAGGGTGTGCTCTGTCAAGGGCCTTGCTTACAATTTTTTTTGGCTAACAAGGGCTTACCTATTGAAAAGTTACCCACAACGATTGTAGATGCTCTGACGTGACAGGCTGGGGGGTGACGTGTCACATGCGCGGGTTTGGACGAGCCCGCGACAAGTGCACGTCAGCGCGACGAAACATTCGAAACGTCGGCACCTTGCGCGAGGTGATATGTAAGCTACGACGACGGCGCGCAGGCCTGTTACCCAAACAGACCTGGGCTTGGTTGTAGATTGGGCCTGAGCTCCTTGATGGCACTTGCTAGCAAGTGACATGAAGTTTTTTGTGGTGGGCCTGGCCTTGTTCTTCTTCTCAAGGCGCTCGATGGTCGACTCAGCCCCATAGAAAGAAAGTGACCAGCTGGCAGTATCCTTGCCTCCAGCGAATCGAAAGACCCACGAATGCCGTCAACCTGATTGGCTTTCTCCCAGGCTGATTACTGTATGAGGGAGTCGACATCCTCACCCTTCAGCAAATTCTCGGCCATCAATTCGATCTATAAGTTGTGGTGCATAGATTGCGGAGATGTCGATTGGGCGGGCATGCAGCAGGCTCACATCCAGGATATGTTGCATCCAATAGTTGGTGGTCTCCTGCTTGGATCGAATGAACCAATAGCTCCATCGTCCTCATCAATTTCAACTTTGGCCAATCCTCCCGCTCATCCATCACCTCGCTGGCTGGCTCATGGGGTAGTATTGATGCTGAGAGTTCCTTCGTGCTCGGCGGCCCCGACCGGGAGTCGGCATTCATGCGCGAGCTGTTAGGTCTCCCCCCACCTACAGGTTCCCGTGTTCGCCTCACCATTCGAACTCCTTCGATTGTCTTTCTTCCACACCCTTTGGCAGTTTTGACAGTCACGCGAGTTTAGGTACCATAGCGCAAGCGCACTCCCTGTCTTGGGTGTGTCGATGGGAAAGCAGTCCCGAGTGAAAAGAAAGTAGAGAAAAAGTGTTCTTCCGGCCGACAGAAGCCCTCCCTATACATATTCACTTGTATATACACACATCCGGACGACAGGGAGGTTGTGTTGGACCGTGGTGCAGCCAAGTTAGTCGTCACTTTCAATTTACGTAAGTAGAGGGAAGAGGGACACAACTTGAACGTCTTGCAAGTCATTTCCTCAGACGACCAGGACATCGACCCCCAGATAACGATTGGAAACGTATAGTCCTCCAGACACAGCACATGTGTCGATCTGATTTACGTAAGGTTCGATTGGACATTTGTCCTTTGTTGTCATCACACTCCGGTTGGGCTCTCTTACTCTAGCGCTGGCCCCGATTGGAGGGAGGTCTTCGATCATGCCGCTGCTGGTCCTTCCAGTCTTGGGATGTGGTGGTCTTAACAATCTTCTCGATCGTTCCCTCTCTGATGTACGTATACATAGGTAACATACATACATACCTTATCTGCCACCCTCCCAGCCGACTCACGACGAGCTCGGTCTATCCACCGTGGAAACTATCGAGACAACACTTCCTCCGATCTTCTCATCCCGGGAGTTATTGCACCGAATCTCGAATCGAAGCCTGACTGCTTCTCAGCCTCGAGGACCCAAGTCGAACCATCTACAGACTTGATCTGTGACCATCCCAGCAGAGAACACACTGCATATCAACCACCCTCTAGGCCGGGAAAGTGCCGGTGAGTTATAAGCCCACCTTCTTTCATGGCGACCATGATGCCCCCCTCGGTTGGATGAGTTTACCCCCTTCGACCGATGCTACTCTCATCTCACAGCTGCCAGGCACCACTCTACTGCCCACCCCAGAGCCTCTCTGGGGTTCAAACCGGTGCCCCCGCAAGCCCCTCCATCCATCGATGCGGTGCATCCTTCATCACCCTTCGTCCCCCATGCCTCCCATATTGTGTGACTCTTCAGTTCATCATTGTGATGATGATGATAAGAGTATTGGTGTGATATGTGAAATCAGATGTGCACTCGCCAGATAATAATTCCATGTATTGATGACCCGATCGAATACGTTGAATCGTTGAAGTTTTCATAGGTTGATCGATTCCGGACGTGTTGTTACACCTCGGAGAACGATTCCATCGGCACTATTCTTTCTTCTTCCCGATTCACCATATATCACATCTATCTCAGAGTGTCAGACTACTTTACTCACCCTTTATCACATCTATGTCAGAGTGTCAGACTACTTTACTTACTCTTGGCCAAGCACTCTAGACATCAACAAGTGCCTTCACTACTCTTTCCTGTCACTCCCCCCCAGTCATCATCCTCTTCCCGATTCACCATATATCACATCTATCTCAGAGTGTCAGACTACTTACCCTTGGCCAAACACTCTAGACATCAACAAGTGCCTTCACTACTCTATCCTGTCACTCTCCCCCAGTCATCATCCATCTCCCTCTCGTAGCCCACCCTCCATTCACCTCGTCCCCCCCTCGGCTCATCAACTTGTGAGATTAGGGACTCACTCGATTCCTAGAGTAGCATTAAGTAACCCACTAATCAACCCAACTCACCTTCAAGGCAGCAATCACACTCATTCTTCGGGTTCACTTGCCAGACCACTGAACTCTTTCGATCTCCTTCGCTTTCTTTCCGTGTGAACCGTGTTCACCAATCAACCAACGCCATTTCCAAGTCTGCTACTACGAGCGCTTGAGAAGATTTCCGTGTCCAGAATCTAACTTCCAAAACGTCTTCGTTCCTGGGACAGATGGCTGGTAACTTGTACTTAGTGTTTTGAGTCGGGGTTCATACCTGCCTATCCATCACCCCAAACCTAAGCGGGAAGCAAATCGCTTGCTAAATATTCAGACTTTGGACGCGCATATCCATTTACCAGTTTAGTGAACACGTTCAGCAAAAGACCAAGTAAGGCTCCTCTCTATCCGGTCCATCAATTTCATCTCTCTCTTTCGCCCTCTACCTTTCACACATCACACTCTTTCTTCTTGGCGAACGACCGGTTGGTTTTTACATCTTGGCGCTCTTTAGAAATCGTTTCGACCAATTTTATCATACCTGAAACCCTTATAGCCTGCTTTTAAGTCCTATGCATGTTCATGGGTTCTCTGTCTCGCTTGTGTATTTTCCTATTCACAGAGTAGTTCTTTATCTTTGTCACCTATCGTGAACCTATCTTAGTTTTACTAGATTCAGTAGTCGGATGGACCATTTAATTTAAACCTGTTTTCATTTTGAACTCTTTTTCGCCCTTCAGGATTCTGTTTATCTTTGGACCCTTGTCTTCTCGACAAGATGAGCATTGCCACAGTCCCCCAACCTCAACTGAACCACCCACAACAGCCCAATCCGATCAACTCACCCAAATCAACCGCCCGTTCGTCGTTCGTCCTCAACCCCTTTCCCCGCAGGTCGACTTCGACCACCTCCCTCAAGCGTTCCTATCAATCCGCTACCCCCACCTGCAGCAGTGCCGCCCCCTCCCTCAAGCAACTCGGTACCAAATTATTTCATCGACGACCCTCCGTCTCCATCCCATCCGTCTCGTCCACTCAGAACCATACGACCACCTCCTCCACATCCCCATCGAGCTCAGAACGTGCGCTTTCATCCCTCCCTGATTCGAATTCAACATCATCTCACAACCGCCTGAGCAATTACCCCCAACTCCTCGCACCTCAAACCGCCTCAAGTCATCACTTCGATGCCAAACTGACCAATAACTCTAACGGTCGCGCTTCTTACATCTCTGGAATCGCTCGGTTTTCCACCAAATCCCTTTCATCTCTCCCCATCAGCAAGTTCACCCCATCGCGTAGGAATTCCCGGCAAATGGATGACGACCACGAATTCTATCAGACTCTCTCTCAACCATCCACCCCATGCTTGCAGGCTCAATACATATCACCCATCTCATCAGCACTCATTCAGACCCCGATCACTCCGGCGACTCCCCTAGAGAAACCCGAGTTTCAAACTGAATACGCCCGCCAACTGTTTCGCGGTACTTCTACACATCGCAGCTACAGGGCTCACGAAGATGAAGACGAAGAATTGGCCCCCGCGTCTTCCGGCTCTGATCTCGATCGCGGTCATCGTCGTACGATCTCCGATGCTCACCAGTCGCGTCGTTCGACTTCCTCGCGCGCACCCTCTCATCGCAACACTACCAATCACACAGGCCTTTCTCACGATGGCGCTTCGGAAATATCACATTCTCCATCGATCCCATCCGAAAGACCGAGTTACAAAGCTCGTTCCTCGAATGCCGTCCCTCATTCACAATCTCCCACTGATGGTGCAGAAGTTTATACCTCCCATGCCCCTGCCCCCAATCCAAATCTTCACTCCCGTAGCGCTCGCTCCGCCTCAAACTTTCGCTCAAGCGTACGAAGGAAGGGTTGGCCCCGAATTTCCTTTTCTCTTAGCTTCCATTTCTGCTTGTCTTGTCTTGCTAACGTCTCCTCAACCCTTTCTATCTAGTTGATGGGCTCAAAGTTGGAATGAAACTCTTGAAACCTTCTCGCATACCCGCTGATGAAGCACGTTGTCTGGTTTCTTCTGACACACCGTGTCGTTCTATGATCGAGATTATCGACGCGACGCCTTTCCATGCTCCTTCAAATCACCCCGTCCCAGCTGAAAGTTTACCCAGACAGACCGAGCCGCATGTCCCCCATGCGGTTAACCGGCGACCCCTCTCATGTCGCTCGTCTGTGCAGCTTCGAAGCTTTAATAGTCTCCACAGGCAATCGTCCAATGCTCCTCGATCCCCCTCACCAGCTTCAATCAAGCAGCACCCCCCAGGGAACTTCAATCAGGATTTCCGTCATGGTCCTGAAAATAACCAGCCGGTAGTATCCAGTGAAAACGATATTTTCCCAGCTAGCCACTCTGGAACGGTTCATGATTCTTCCAATGCCAAATTACACCACCCGGCATCTCAACGTTTACGGCCTGGACGGGCACCCTTAGAGTCACTTATTCTAACGTCCGATTCTCCTAGCTGCCTCCCCACCACCAGTCCTGCGTCACCCTTGCATCAACCTGTGTCTGAAATCTCATCTCCATCGATCGAATCTCCCTGCGAAAGCCCAAACCTCCCGAGCAACGCTGGGCAAGGCCAAGGTGGATTAGAACCCGAACCCATCTTTGACGCCGTGGCCCATTCCAACGGTCCATCTGTTCCCCTTATCAGTTTACCCCGAAAGCGCTCACCCATCATTCATGAGTCTTCTAATGACATTCGCCGACAGATCGCGCGTGAGGTTAATGGTGGTGGCTCCTTTATCTCCAAGCGTTCTTATTCTGACGGTCGTCCCGCGCAGCCCCTCCGGCCGTCTTCCTCCCGTGTCGCTTCATCCACCAACGGATCTCTCAATCTATCTAAAAATCCTCCTCACCGTCAACTCCATCCCCACGAACCCGAGATAAATTGCGTCTCTGGTCAATATCCCTCGACCAATTCCTCTTATCGACCTCGATCACAATCTTTTCTACAATCCCACAATCAATCTCTTCAAAAGCCCCAGTCTCAGCAATACCATCAAGCACTTTATTCTTGTGGCAAACCTCCATTGAACGCTCAGCATGACCATGCTAACTCCATGATTCCGGCTACTCCTTGTGGCACAGCCACCCAACAAGACCACAAGTACCAAACACCTCAATTTAATCCTGGGCGGTCCATTTCTGTTTCATCCACGGTTCAACCCCGACATAAAGTAGATCGACGACCACCGCAAACCTTTGAACGATCGCCATCGAATGTCGAAGACGATAGTGACGACGATGACGAAATTCTTTGTGAACCTCCACCGCCTGTTCTTAAATGTCCAGCTCCTCAGAGCCAACGAAGGTTCTATGTCCGGGAGGATGAAGATCCATGTCGCTCCTCTCGACAAGTTGCTCTCAATGATGAACGTGCTCGACCCGCGCGCAAACCTTTGGAGCCCAACCGAATCGACAAGAATTATATTTACGTGAATGATGTTGAGTATACCCGACAATGTGTCATTGGCCGTGGCGGAAGCTCCAAAGTTTTTCGGGCCGGAATGACAGACGCGAGCACCAAACTTGTGGCCATCAAGGTAGTCGGTTTAAAGCAGGCAGACCGTCAGACATATCTCACATTCTCTAACGAGATTGATCTTTTGAAACGTCTGAGGGGACATGACCGAATTATCAACTTGATTGATTCCTCCGTCGATGATGTTAGGCGAAAAGTGTGGTTGGTCATGGAGTTGGGAGAAACAGATCTGAATCAACTGCTTAATCGTCAAATGTCGAAGCCCATTAGCTTTCGGTTTGTCAAGCACATATGGGAACAAGTGAAGTCGAGGTTTCCCACTGTATATCGACTTCTTTGCTTGTGGCTTTTGCTAACTCGAACTTTGGTCTTGTTTGGTGTCAGATGCTCGAGGCGGTACATGCCGTGCATGAACAAGGAATTATTCACACCGACTTGAAGCCCGCAAACTTCGTATTAGTTCAAGGGTCTGTCAAGATAATTGATTTTGGAATTGCCAAGGCCATACCCGCCGATACGACCAATATTAGCCGAGAGACTCAAATCGGGACTGCCAACTATATGTCCCCTGAAGCTTTGATGATGCAACAATCCAGTCATGGAGACCATCAAACCGTTAAAATGGGTCGAGCGACAGATGTTTGGGCTTTAGGATGCATACTATATCAAATGGTCTACGGACATACTCCATTCTCGAAACTAGATACCAGCTTGAAGGTTCTCACAATTCGTGACCCAAACCACAAGATCGATTATCCGGAATTCGTTGCTCCCATCCAAATAACACCTGACGGCAAAAAGGTCGCTCTTCTAGACCACAAGGTTTTGGTTGAAAAGGGGGCGATTTGCACCATCAAGTCGTGCCTGGCCTACAAGAAAGAGGACCGATCGACCATACCGGAATTACTGCAGGATGAATTCTTGTTAGGGTCCTCGGAAGGTCACACTCATAGTTCCCCCCCTACCACCACTGCGTCGGATGGAGCTAGTGAGTTTCCAAATTATTTTATCGTGACTTGACCTTGCCTATTGGGTGATCCTGTCTATACGGTTTACGTTGGTGAACGTAACATTTGGCGTTTACAGAACTGATTAAGCGTGCCATTCCCCGCTTTGCATCCTCTAGTAACGATTCAACCCGGAATGCTTGATCTGATTATACAAAAATCGTGGGATTGGTATGCTCGCAGAACTGCAAATGGTGGTAAACTGACCGATTCTCAGAAAAAGAAATTCATGGCCGTAAGTTCTTCAAATTCCTTCGCGATTATAGGGAATGATTGAAGTAAAACTGATTTTTTTCTCCCCACCCAGTCAATAAACGAATCGGTTCAGTCTAGTCAATAGTAAAATTCGGAAAAACAAACATTCATCTTATCTTTCTCTTTGCTTGCGCTTGTTGTGTTTTTGTCTTGTCTTTTTATCTTTTGCTGTGAAACCTTAGATCCGCTACTCAAGCAATTTTTCACTCACCATCAACTAGTCACTCCTTCAATTCTCTTGGACTGATTTTCTTCCCCACTTGATCGAATTAATCCAACATCTTCCAGTCGTTTCTTGGGCTCTGCTATTGCTTTGAATATCTTGAAAAATGATCCAAAAAAAAAACACGATTTTCTTCTTTCTCATCAACTTCTTTTACCTTCCTTTTCGAAAAAAAAAAAAGTTGCAAAGATAATTGTTGAAATTGGGTAAACGCACCATTGAACACCACTAAATTTGTACATTCTTGTTTGTATAGATCATGAACGTGATTCTAAGAAAGCACAAAGTTCTTGTGCTTTGGAGAAAAAGGGTTAGAACGGGGACCTTTCTGTTGTAAGATTCCAAGAATCCGATCCCTGCCCTCCGTCTTGATTTAATGTTATATATATTTTTTTTCTTGTTTTACCTCGAATCGGCTTGTTTTTTTTTTTTTTTTTTTTTTTTTGGCTATATATATATGAATTGAATCTTTCTTGAATCGACAAACTTGGAGGAAAGTGATCTATAAGAGATCTGGGGTTGTTCTTTGTGATCCCCTAGCCTCAAAGGTAGTACCCCCAATGTCAAGAATGCAGGCAGGCCTTCAATGAGCCTGTGTTTCAAAATTCATACTCTATTAAGTTAGTTGCTTGAAACCTTCACACTCACACAATGTGTATCTACATAGATATGTGGTTAATGTTAGGTACATACTATGTATCTATATAGATATATAGGTTATGTTAGGTGTATACATGCGTCCAATTCGAAATCACAGGTCTCAATTTTTCTTAAAAGACAATCAACCAACTTGCACATAATTTGCCTTGTAATGGATGATGCAAGATAAAAAAAAATGATCAAAAGAACAAACCAATTCAACCATTGGGTGGGAGCACCATTAGCATTGATGACAACATGGATGCACCAAATCAGGAATCAATAAATTGAATCGAAATTTCAAGGTTTTAAGGTGGGAAGTTGTTCCAGGTACTGTGGGGTTCTCCTTCCATCTAGGGGATAGGCTTACTTGATTGGATTGAGGTCTGGTGATCAAGCTGGCCAAACCATTTTGTTGGCAGTGATTCTGTGTCACCAATCCTTGCTGATGGTTTACTTATGGGATGGGGTCCCATCTTCCATTGGAAGAACCAGGAAAAAAAAATCAAAATTGCAAATCATCTGGGTCCATTAAGGTTTCCTTTATCAAAACTCTCAATAAAATCTTGAGCAGTTTAATTTTTTTTTGGTGGCATGGTAATGAGTGGAGTACCAAATCAAAAGCACATTAAAAACTGAGTGCATTCAAACCACTACTCAATAAGACAAAATAAACTAAAGGAGAATTTATCTCCTTATCAAACCCAGTCATTGATGATGATTGATCTTCAAAGCTTTTGCATTAGTTCCAATCCACAACCAAAGAATTCAAACCTGTTAATTTGGCTGGAATATTTTGTTAGAATTAGCAGAACTGAAAGGATGTTTTAAATTCATAATGATCAGGAGAATTTGAAGGAGCATAAAGCAAATCTAATGGGATCAGAAGAATTAACCCAAAGGTGAACAACAAGGGTAAGAACACTGAATGTGAGCTTATAGAAAATAAAAATTGTTGAGGTTGTGAATGGTTAGAAGGACAATTGAGGTCAAGCTGATTGGTGAGAAGAATGTTCAAGACACAGAGGGAATTATTTAAGCTAGAGTTTATTGGTCATGTTGGAAGAAAAAGAGTGAATGTATTACATTTTTGGTATTTTAAAATGAATGATGATGAAAGAGAAACAACAGAGAAACAGGAAAAATTGGGAAAGAAGAAAATGAAATCTTGAGAAAAAAATCATCCTTGAATTTCAGACTGAAGAGACCCAAATGCTTGAATTCCCTGGCCAGAACCAGTTAGGGAACAGGATTGGTTAAGAATTCAGAAACATATCTTCAAAAGGAACCTACAGTAGTCAAATTTTTGAATTGTTGAAGTCATCTTGGATAAATTTCAATTGAATCTCAACATGTTTCATCTGGAAGGAGTTGGAGTTGCAGTTGTTGCTAGAAGTTTTGATAAATCCTTGATTTTTTTTTTTTTTTTTTTTTTTTTTTTAAAAAAAAAAATGATGGGACCTTTGGAAGAAGTGAGATGGAGCTTTTATAAAAAGCTGAAAAAACCGCAAGACTTGACCAGAAAGTTTTTTCAAAAATTGATACTTGGCTTCAGCAGTTGAGAGAGAAATGGTAGGTTTTTTTTTTGTGATCTGCATAAAATTTGGAAGCTTTTGAAGAGTGTAAGATAAAATGTGACTGATCTTTGTGTGGGTTGAAAATTTATTGAATTGGAATTGTAATATGTGGCAAGGGAAGCTGGTTTTCAATCTGGATAAGAAATTAAAATCTTCATGGTTCATTGCAGATACTTCAGCACATGAATGAAGGCCTGCCAATTTTTTATTCAAGGTCTATCTAAATACTGCACAGCATGCTTACTGCATAAAACAGATTGGGTCTGGTAGCAGTTACAATATAGCTGAGAGTTTCAACTGCTTTTTGATATTTTTGACCAGTTTTCTTGAATTTCTCAAAATCTTTGTCACTTGGGGCTTCAGGATAAAATACAGGAATCACAGGAGTGAGAAAATTCTTACACTTAGTAATGTTGTAGTTGTGTAGAATTTATTCCAAATTATGAGATTGAGATAAATCAATTGACTGATGCAATTGATTCACTCACATTCCCAGAAGAATTTCAGAATCTGCAAGGTCCTTCATGTTGAATTCAGAGCTAATTTTACTCTTGAACCATGGGAAGTCATTAAAAAAGATTGAGATGTTGTCCGCAAGAATGAAGAGCCAGACAGGATGATTTCCTCCTGGATAAAAGAAACATTCATCTAACACTGAGCAGAATAAATTCTTGCTAATAAGCCAAGATAAAAGACAATTATATCAGGCCAGAGGTGCCTATTTAAGCCAATATATTGCCTTATCCAATTAAAGAAATAATTCATTCACCTTTAAAAAAGGCTGAAACTGCCTGCAGGTATAGCACCAGGGATTGTGAGTGAAACCTGTTTTGACTTTGTTAGGCTTTGCGGTCAAGAATAAAATTGATTCCTGGATGGTCTCAGAAGATTCACGCATTATATTTAGGTAATGCATCAATTGAATTGAAAATAATTACATAACCGCAAGGATTGGGAGTTTATGAATTTATTTCTCAAGCCACATATTGGTTTTAACCATTTTAAGAAATTTGGTTCAGAGCAGTAACTATAGTCTTTATCAAGATTCAAGATTTTTTGATATCAATTCTATTGTGAAAAAAATCAATAAAGTGATTGATTATTGTCCAATGTTTAGGTTTTTGAATTTTTCACACACCCACCCTAGGAAAGCCATGCAATTTAAAATTGTCTGGATGTCTTGAAAATATGCATCTCTCCTGATGTGGATGCAATTTTCAGGCTTTTCAAAAAGAATATTTCTAAATTTTCATTCAAGAAGAGAGGATTTTTCAAATCCCACAAAGTGTTTTTCATAATTTTTGAAGTGGTATAAACTCCTAAAAATTTTTTCCAGAAATTTGAAAAAAACAAAAATATTACACCATAAAAAACTTTATTTAACTTGCTAGCAATTAAAATCAAGGAATCTCTGGTTGAAGCTCTGTACAATCCCTAATTAAAGCTATGCTCCTTTTCCAACAAAGTCTTTAGTGCACAGTCACGGTGAATTTGAGCCTGGATAAAGCTGGAACTGAGCTTGGCTGGAGCTTGATCTTAGCTTGGTTTTATATTGGGCCTGAGCTCCTTGATGGCACTTGCTAGCAAGTGAAATGAAGTTTTTTGTGGTGGTGTTAGTTCTTTTTGGATATATTAATCCTAATTGTTAGCAACCCAAGCCACCAGTTGTATCATTATTTAACCCAAAATTATCAAATGAAGAAAGATATTTAATATCAGGCTGTGTTATTTCTTGGAGGAAATGAAATGTTTGAGTTGTATTTGAACACTCATTTTCTTTTTCAAAAAATCAAAAAAAAAAATTAAGATGAATAACCCAGGGGTATCCTGAACTTTTTTGCATCAAATAAACTGGTTCTAGATGATTAAAACCAATAAAGAGAAATTTAAAATTCATCACAAGCTGGACGATCCTTACACACCAATATGTTTGGTCTAACTGAATGATGACTAAATTTTTCTTGGATAAAAAATAACTAGAGATTTTAATTGGGTGGTATATTCAACCATTCACACAGGAAATAAACAAAAATATTTTGTGTATAATTTATGAGAAAATTGAGATGAACTAAACAAAAGAATGAGGACTAGAAACAAGGATGAAGAAAAAATCAAGGTAAGGGACAAACATTTAGGAGGAGGAAGGCAGGCAGAGATAAAAACAGCATGCTGAGATGAGAGTGGCCAGTCAATTTTGATGGTAGTAAAGGCTGGAGAGAAGAAGGGTAAGAGGCCGAAATCATGAGGTATGGCAAGGCTGATCAGGGATAGATTATGAGCACAAATTTACCAAATTAAATTGCTAAAATGCTAAGGAATGTCATCAGCCAAACCAACAAGGTCTTTGAGATAGTCTTAGGAAGTTAAGAAAAGAACAAAAAAAGAAGAATAATTAAGAGAAGGAAGAAGCAATATGGGGTGATTCTCAGAGTTTTTAGAGGGCCAGTCAAGGTTGAGCATGAGTTGAGTTGATGAGGTCAGGGAATGAGAGCAGAAAGAGAATATGAGAGAGAAGGGAAGATCCTACAAGTCTTCCAGGAAGTCAACCCCATTTTTACATCTGAAGTTGGGGTCACTGGATGGGCCCCTCCTCTGGATGGAATTTCTGAACCCACAAGGGAGGAGAGGGAGAGTACAAAATTTTCATACAAGTGCCATATGCAAAACAATAATCACAGATTTTTCATGCCTCATAATTTTACCTTAAACTCCCAAAATATATTTTGAGATTTTTCTTGGTATTAAAGTTTTACACATTTATTATCAAGAAAATTATTGGAATTTTTTAATTATACAACTGAATCCTTGTATACATCTATTATTGGTTTGAAAGTATTTATCTTGAATTTCTGTCTTCATGTGCTTTGTATTTTTAACATTTAATTTTTCTAGCTTGACGTTGCTCATCAAAACTTTGTTATTCATATTTTAAACAAAAATCTTCCAATGTTTAATGCTTTAAAACATTTTTATTTAATGGCTTGAAATATTCAATTCACTATTTGAAATTCTTGCTATTTTTAGTGAAACTTGAAAACAATCCCTAAATTTCAAATTATGAGATATTTTCTTGATTAGGAAACACTCAAAGATTTCAAGTTTTCTGTTTTGTTTCCAGGAATTGATTTTGAAAAACCAGTAATCAGGAAATTGTAGCACATATTGCCCATTAATTAAACTTCTTAACTTACAGAAGAATGCAAGAAATATCCATGGACCTTCCTCCAAAGCACTTAACTGATTATATAATATGATATAATTGATTTTTTTAAAGAACAATTCAGAAATTGAAAGGTTAAATCACAATTTTCATGCAAAAGATTGAAAAAAATCCAAATAGGATGAGGTCATTCATAATATTTTTTTCCTATTTCTTATTTATTCATAATAAACCTTCCAAAAATGTAACCTCTTAGCATGCCAACATTCCTTGTACAGCCTACTCAATTTGGTTTTCAAAAACACGTTTTTTGTACTTTGATACTAAACTAATTCCAAAAAATGAGCTATAAATGAACCAATTCAAGCTGTTCTGTTAATTTCCACCTCTACTTATGATATTAATTCAATTTGCAATTTAACCAAATTAATCAGTTTGGAAATCATGAATTTAAAATATATCATATGGGTCATTTTATTTTTCAATTAAACTCCACAAGATGTTTTCAAACTCAGATAATAGTCCTGATTCAATTTTGCCATTCAATCATACTTGCTCAATTCCATGTTTATATGAATTAAAATATTCTCTCAACCAAATCTTTTTGAAGATTTTTGGTATGGCAGTGGATTTTCTAAATCAAAATGGTGCAATCCAAAATTAATATTTTAATGTATAATTTCATAAATACCAAATTGAAACTTTGAAGGTGTTATTTAAAAAGTCCAGATTATTTGAAATCATGCATCAAATGAACAGAAAATTGAGAAAACTAGATTTGGGAACCAAAACCAAACTGATGTTGCATTTCAAAGGCAGGTGTTTGAGCTTCAAGAGGAATTAAATACACTGAGGATCTCAATAAAACAGAGTAGACTATGAGGAATAACCAAGAGGGTACATCTGGCTAGCAGCGATGAGTCAGTGAGATTGAGTGTGAGTGAAGAGAAAAAGGAATCATGTGGCCAAGGTTGACAGATATTTCAGTGACAGTCTGGCTGAGGCAGTCAACTAGAGATGGTGATTTACTAATAGCAAGAGGGATAAAAGAAAATTCCAGCTGATGATTGATTGAAGAACAGTTGAAACGCCTTGGACAAACTGAAATACAAGTTACAGATGATTTTTCTGATTTTTGACTTGGAAATTTGATGTCTTACATGGTTCAAGCTGGCTGCTTGAATTCAATTATTGAATGAAGCTCAGCCAGGTTTCTGAGGCTTGATAATTTTGTTGAAAGGGAAAGATGGCAATTGGTGACTGGATGAGATTGATGAGTTGTGCCTCTCTCCCCCAGTTGGGCAGATGAAAGGTTATTTGAATTTGGACTTGGGTCTTGGTGGAATCTGAGTGTCTTCATCTGAGCTTTAGGGTGTTTCCAGAGGCTGTTTTGAAGTTGGTGAGAACAGTTAGAAGGATGAAAAGAGAGATGGAGAACAGGATTAGGCAAATGAGTACAAGGGAAACACCATAAGAGGGTTGTGTTTTTGGGCATTGAGTCAACATAGTTAATGAGCTTGGGAAATAAGGAGTCTCAATCTAAGAAGCAAGAAGAGAATGTAAAGATTTTATTTAGAAATTAACATGCCCACACAACTCTGAGATAAGTGAAATGGAGAGTTAAAGGCATTTACAAGTTGAGTGTTTGAAGTCTGTTAGCGGCTTTGGTGAGTGCATTGTCAATCATTGACAGAGAAGGTTTGAGCTTGAAATCAATCATTCCTAGAGTGAATTCATCTTGGAGGCTTGTTGTCTTGATTTCAATGTGTTTTGCCTCTGAATAGGATCCAAATTTCTTGATCTCATCATCTAGAAATTTGTTTTCTATCAGATAAATTGGGCATTGGAAGGTGCAGAAATAGATGGCTTCAACAAGCTTTTCTAACCATTGGGCTTTGAGATGACAGCTAGAGAGGGCAATGCACTTGGATTTTTTTGAGGAGTGATTGATTGATTGTTGGATTTGACTATTCCAGTATAGAAGACTGCCTTTGAAGGAGAAGATGAAATTGCTTTTGGAGACACAAGACACAGGATCATCTGCCCATTTGGAATTTCTTAAGAAGAAAAGTTGATTTGAGATAGATTGAGGGCCAATGGCAAGGGTAAGTTCCTTGGTATGGGAAAGATATCTCCAGACATGTAGGACTTCTTCCCAGCGGCACATACCTGGTTCTTTGCAGTGTTTTGCAACAATCAAGATTGCAAAGCTTATTTGAGGTCAAGCAAGTCCAGCTATGAATTTCAGATGACCAATAGGTTATCTGTAATTCACTTTTAGGGCTGAAAATTTAACACAATCTTCTTTCTCAGCCAGTTTGAGGTCCAGTCCTGGCATGAGTGGTGTTAATAGGGGTCTGCAGTTGGACAGGTTCAATTCCTCAAGCCCCTTCTCAATGTGGAGTGGTAGTGAAAGGTGAATGAAACCATCTTTCTTTTCCACCCTCATTCCCAGTAAGGTATTTGGAGGGTGCGCAAGAAAGTTTTTGAATTGATTGAGGAATCAATTTTGAATTTTTCCACATTTCCAGAAACTATTAGATTTTCTACATGGAAGAAAATTACCAATAACCGGTCCTCCCCTATGCATATGCAGGGATTTCATTCTTCTTTGCAAAAGCATTGAGACTTGATCCAGTCACTGGGCATCTGGTACCAGTTGCAAGGTGCCGGTTTGTTTTGGAAAAGAGAATTAATCAGCCACAGGAACTTAGAGGTAATATGGAGTTTTGAAAAAGACTTGATTTTCAAGTTCTGAGCATAGAAATGATCCTTTGAAATCCATTTGCAGGATCTCTAGGTTTTTTTCAGCTGTGTAGATGAGTAGGCCTTGTAGAGAGACACTTTAACTGTTGGAGCACCTGTACTCAATCTTCATGGGAGAAGTTTGAGCGTCCTCAGTGGGGGAAGAGGTAGGAATTCTGACAGGAAGGGTTTGATTTTTTGAAATTGAATCTGATTTTTCCTCTTCAGGCAGGACTTGGATTGGATCTTGGTTTTTGAATATGACATGCTTTGTGTTGAGGAATTTTCCTGTTGAGGTCATGAATTTGTAAAAGAGGAGCGCAGGGTTAAATCCAATCAAAATTCCAGCGGCTCCTTTTTTTCCAGCTTAGAATTTACTTTGAGATGATTGAGTGGATACATGAGAGAGGAGCCAATGGGTCTGATGTAATCTTTTGGAAGGGGATTCTGGTGCATTTTGATCCATGTCAATTCTTCACAATTTTTTTTAGGGATCTGGTTCAGCATGAGACAGCAGCTTCTTACTACTTCTACCAACAAGATTGGGGTAGGTTTGATTTGGATATGGTGGCTATTGCAGATTCAATTATTGTTCAATTGGCATGTTCAACTCTGCCATTGTGCTGTGAGTGATAGGTTTCACTGATGATTTGATTAATATGGTGGTCTTGGTAGTAATTTTGGAGTTTATTTTTCACAAAGTCTCCACTGACATATGAGCAAACATCTTTAGGGTAATAATTTGATTTCCTGAATTGGTTTTATACAATTGAGATTATGCTTTTGGCTGTGTCTCCTTTGGAATTTAGTGCAGATCAGGCAATGTACACAGAGTGATAGTTGATTAGGTTGAGGATATACCTGAAACCATCCTTTGAGTTAGGATTTATGGGTCCCATGAGATCAATTTTTATCTTTTCAAAGCATTTCTGGGAAGTTTGTTGTTGATTTTTGAACAGTTTTTGGGCAATATTTGCTTTTTTTCAGCTTGGGAACTCAAAGTGCTTCTTTTGTGATATAGGGATTGAGCTATTGAGAAACTTCTCCATTTTCTCAATACTGGCCTGTCCCAGGAAGCGGTGTATGGATGATAGTTCTGAGTTGGTATAGTAGGATTTCTTTGGTTTGGTGGCCATGTTAATTACAAAGAGGTTTTTGATTATGGAACAAGATATTAGTATGGTGTCACAGGAAGTTAGGGTGAAGGTTTTGGGTTGTTGGCTTGAATCAAATTTGAGTTGATCCCCTTGAGTCATGTGGGCTCAAAGGGATATCAGGTTCACAGTAAATTCCTGTACCCAGGCTGTGCTTGAGAGGGCAAGATTTGAATTTGAGGTGATCAGAGCAGATTCTCCCGTTCCCTCAATAAGGATGCAAGTGTACTTCTTGCTGGTATGTATCTTTTTGGCCCCGCTACTTTTGGTCAAGTAGATGAAGAGACCAATATCAACTATCATGTGTACCAAGCATCCAGAGTCAAGAATGAATAACTGATGGGTCAGTTTAGGTGAAAAGTTGAGGATTCAAAAGAAAAAATTGAAGTGAGCCTTGTTGCTTGTTTTTGGTTCTGGTTTCTTTCATTGCAGATGGCTAGGATTGAGCTATGGAAATTCAAGCCAACATGAGCTGGCAGAGTGAGAAGTTAAGGCAGGGTTATGTTTTCCATTTTTGAATCTTGAACCTCTGTATAGAGCTACATTGACTGATTTGGATCTATCCCCTTGAGCAATTGCTTTGTTCTTGTGTTGGATTAGATGATTGAGAACAACTTCAAATTTCATTTAATTTTTGGAATGCATTATTTGTTATTTCATGTTGTGCATAGTTGTAGGGAAGTTGAAGAGGACTAGTTGAGCAATGATGTGTGAGGGAATTTCAATTCATACCTTTTTAATCTTCTTGAGGTAGACTTTGGAATCTGAAATCAAAGCATTTATAAAACTATGGAATGTGAAATCAAAGCATTTATAAATTCTTTCATAGTTAGGTGTAGAAATACAATGAAAACCCTTGCTCTGTTGGACAATTGTGAGGATGAAAAGTGCACCTGAGTGGCCACCCAAATAAGCTTGGAATTGTCTTTTTTGATGTTTTATATGATATTCCTGTAAGTATTTGAGTCAAGTTTGGCCATGATGTGGGCTACAAACTCCTGATTGGTGTCTTTTTCCAGCCACATCAACTTGTCAGGATATTTCATGATGTCAAATATTCCACGCAGTTTGAAAATATTTTTGAACTTGTCCCACCAAATTCTGTAGTTATTGGAAGTTAGCAGAGGAGTTAATTCAGTTGAAGATTTGATGGCCAAAGACTGGAAATTCATAGGTTTCAAGTCGCCCTGTGGTCCTGGCTTCATGGATGGTGCTGGTTGGCTCATTGCAATTGAGGCAGAATTTTAACTTTGAGAAAACCAGAGTTGGTAAACAAGACCAAAATGATTTTGCATTTCAAAATCAGGTGTGTGAGATTTGAGAGGAATTGAAGACAAAGAGGAAATAAAGAAAAGAGATAAGAATATGAGGAATAACCAACAGGGTACATCTGGCTAGCAGCCATGAGTCAGTGAGATTGAGTGTGAGTGAAGAGAAAAAGGACTCATGTGGCTAAGATTCAAAGGTAGGTCAGTGCCAGTCTTGCTGAGGCAGTCAAAAAGAGATGGTGATTTCATAATAGCAAGAGGGATAACAGAGAAGGCCAGCTGATGATTGATTGAAGAACAGTTTAAGCACCTTGGACAAACTGAAAAGTAAGTTACAGATGATTTTGCTGATTTTTGAGTTCGAAATTCATTGTCTTACATGGTTTGAGCTGGCTGCTTGACTTTGATCATTGAATGGAGCTGAGCCAGGTATCTGAGGCCTGGTAAGTTTTTTGAAAGGACAAGATGGCAATTGGTGAGTGGATGAGGTTTATAAGTCGCGCCTATCTCCCCTAGTTGGGCAGATGAGAAGTTGTTTGAGTTTGGACTTGGGTCTTGATGGAATTTAAGTGTCTTAATTCAAGTTTTGGGGTGTGTCCAGAGGCCACCCAATGGCTGGTGAGAATGGTTAGAAGGATGAACAGAGAGATAGAAAACAGGATTAGGAAGATGAGTACAATGGACACACCATATGAGGGTTGTGTTTTTGGAATTGAGTCAACATAGTTAATGGGCTTTGACAATAAGGATTCTAAATCTGAAAAGCAAGAAGATAATGTAAGGATCTGATTTATAAATCAAAAAACACAACCACCAAACCTTTTGTGGTGGATGAATACAATACCATCTCTTTTTGGCTTGATGCTGATTTTCTTTTTCATGGTAATTTGACTCATTTATTCCTTTACTTTTCAGCTAGAAGTATCCTTATATCCATACCCTTTGGCCACTTGGAAGAAAAATTTTAGAAAAAAGGGGAATGAAAATGTATAACCTTTTCATTTCTGAAATTTTTCAGATTTTTAACAAAACAAAGTCTGACTTCCTGTTTATAATTTTTTTGAAAATCAAGACAAAACCATCAAATGAAAAGCATGATAATACAATTATCAAATTGAAAAATATAAAATGCAACCCAGGAAGATCTAATTCCCCCAGTATAAGGACTCCATCACGTTGATACAATCCCAAAGATAAATCCTTGTGTTCATCAATTTCATGTTAATAAACTGAAGAAAGCTCTGTTAACCCAGTTCCACCAAATTTTGAAACATCAAATATCCCTCTTCCGGATAACCAAGTCAATATGGCAGGTGTTGAGGAATATGATAAATTTGAAAAATATTCCACCCCATGATACCTGATGATTTCACAAAAGATTTACCAATCACACCAAAACCACAAGAAGAAAAAATATATGGCTCAGGAAAAATATTCAGTCTATCTTCATGCACATATTGTTGGGATTCCACCTTCTTCAAGTGGTATTTCCACTTTCATACTTGATTGGACAAAAGAAATTCTTGGAATAGATTCCAAAAACAAAAAGCTTGCTAATCCTCAAACTTGTGGAAAACTGGAATCTCTGAAAAGTAATATTCCATGGAAGAAGGAATCCATTATTGATGCCATATCATCAAACACTGGTCAACCATACCAAACCAGACCAATAAAACTCAAATCCACACCTATGGAAAAGGAGCTTAAAATTGTCAAGAAAGATGCATTTTTCCAATTTCAAAAAATATTTTCTCCAAAATCTCAATTGATAGAAGAAACTGCTATAGGAAAAATACACTCTAATGATGACACATCAATAGCCCATGCACATGCCCTAATCCAAAATTCTGGCATTCCCAGATGCACCTACCACTAGGAACAGAAAAAAAAATGTAGCTGGAATTCCTCTCTGAGCACTAATCAGATCATGGGAGATGTGCCATGAATTTAGGGTTAGTTCTTCTTATAGAATAAAAAAGAATGAAAATAACCCAGCCAACAGAGTTTACATAAATGGTTGTTGGCTCATGTCAAAGATGGTTCTTTGGAAGAAGGAAAAAAAAGGCAAAAGGAGGCTCCAGGAGCAGAAAATTAAATGTTTCTTCATCTCAGAGTTTAGAAAAGAAGAACATGTATCAAATTAATATTTTTAAATCTTTCTCCATGACTAACTACTCATAATATTATTGAATACAGAGTATCAAGAAGATAATCAGGAATAAAACTGTGGTAGAGTTGGAAATTATTCTCCTTTTCCCTGAGATTTCATTTCTTTTCTTTTAAAGTGTCTTCATTGCTGATGTTGAGGGTGAAGATGAAGAATTATTAAATCCTGCCAATATTTTGAGGGATCAAAAAATATCTCAAATTTATCACGACCTCATGAAGCACACATCAAAATAGGAAAAAACCCACACATAAAGAGTGAAGGACAAGTGAAAATGAGTAGTCTTTTCAAACCCAAAAACTTGACAGGAGGTGATTACCCACCTTCACTTCATTCCTCAATAACTCAAAAATGGACAAGTGAGGAAGCCCTACAGGATATAAATCCAGTTGAAAAAATAAACTTGAGTTTACTTCCAGAAGTTGATTGCACAGAGGCAGTTTCCTTTCTCATAAATCAAGTCTCCAATCCCTCAAGCTTCATGGAAACAACTCAAAAATCTTAGGAATATTGAGAATAGTTTATTTTT
Source organism: Puccinia polysora (assembly GCA_025617555.3). Lineage (NCBI taxonomy): Eukaryota > Fungi > Basidiomycota > Pucciniomycetes > Pucciniales > Pucciniaceae > Puccinia > Puccinia polysora. Next base: position 45,337,977 of record CM062617.1, read on the forward strand.
TGTATTTTAAATCTAAAAAATATGGAGGAATCTTTTTGGATGAAAAATTGGCTTTTGTGAAATTTTTATAAAATATTCCATGTATTGCTATGTGCCTCCCATCAATTTTTTTTCAACTGGAAATTTTTGATAATATTTAAAGCTAGATGTACTAAATTTATCAAGATGGATGATGTGAGGTCTGCCTGATGAATTTTGTTTATAAAAAATTATGTCACATTCTTAACCTCCTGAAATTTTCAAAAGACTGAATTTCTAACAATTTGTCAAAAATTCAGACATAAATGAAACTAAAAGTGGAAAAAACAAAATCAAAGTGTACAGAAGAAAATATCCCCTTGAAAAAATGAGTAATTTGTATTTGTTAAACCATCTTTTTGACAGCTACTAGGGAGTTTTCTGTAATCATAACAATCAAAAAGCCTTTTTATCAAGTTAAAGCAGCCATTGTGAGATTAATCATATTTTGCACATTGCCAAAAATATATTTATCAAATAATATACAAAAAAAACATATTTCTAGATGTTAATTAAATAATTTCAGAAAAGAATGCTGACTCTAGAAATTGCCAAATAATTTTTTGGAAATGATACATACTGAAATTTTCAAATGCCAAAATTTAAATTAAAATCACGTGTTTGTATTAAGATAATTCATTTTAAGACTCAATACAATATTTTCTTTCAAGGAATTTAAAGTTAAATTTCAATCAAAAGATCTTGGGATTTTCCATGTATTTTACATGGGAAACTTATGAGCAGTTAGTATGATCTATCAATGAAACATCTTTTGAAATCTAGAAAATATACTTTTCAATGTCTGGCCAACTGGCCGTAAGATGAATATATTCAAAATGAAAGCAATAAATTTTTGATAATTTTAAATTACTTAAACTGAACAGGAGAAGCAATAAATTTTTGATAATTTGAAATTACTTAAACTGAACAGGAGATGAAATACAAAATTGAATATTTTATAACGATTGTTATATATTTCTCTTTGAAATAATAAATTTCAGAAAAACTTCAAAAATCGCACTGAAAAAAACATACAAATAAATTATAACAATGTGGCACACTAACAGAGTTGCAAAAATTTAGATATCCTAATGTTCCAAACATTCTCAAGGGACATTTGAAAATGAAAGGAACCTGTAAAATGGTTTTTGAAGGTCTAAAAAAGCACATCAAACCAATATATTGCAATCAAATGATTCTATAAATGTATGTGACTGACTTTTGCCTGCATTTTATCAGTATGAACAAAATCACTGATGAATTTTTACTGATTTCAAACTTAAAAACACAAAAAAAAAACATCATCAAAACCAACACCAGACCAAAAACCACCCGGGAACCACCACAAGCAAACATCAGAAGTGTGAGCTTGAATCTTGTTCAAAATTCTATTCCTTGATTTTTACATGAATTGGGGTGAATTTTCTGATTTTTCTTGTAATTTATCACATTTAATCCATCAATTGAAGATTAAAATACACATCAAACCCAGAAAAAGCTTCTTCCTTTTGTGTAAAACAACAGTCCCCACCAGAAAATATGGAAATTTACAATGAATCTGCAATGAGACCTCTTCAATTTCTCTATCACACTCCAAGTTCCCTTATCTCATCACTAAAACTCCTTCACCATATTATTCAGGAAAAAATTTGTGACCATGTAAGTCAGAAATAAATCAAGATAGAGCAGGAAAAAATTAGAATTAACTCAATTTTCACTGGCCAACCCAAATTTTCATCAGAAATACCTAAACATCATGCAAATCAAGAAAAAAATGGAAATTAAAATTGTCTAGTTCAAAATATCTATTTTGGATATTTTTCAAAAATATATCCTTTGGATGAAACCCCTGCTTCTTCAGGAAACTAGACTTTTGAAGAAAATCAAGAAAGAAAGAATTTTTGAAAATTCCATAATATTTTGAATTCAATAGCTGGATATCCTATTACATGTAGATCAAAAATTTGGCATCAAGACAAGAACAAATTGAAATTTTATCCTCTGAGGAAGTTTGGCCACCAAGTGCTCAAGAATTGTATTGAAGGCAATTAATTCTCCCTTGGTTTGAAGATTTAATCAGGGAACCTCAACAGCATCAACCTAGCAATCCTACCAAACTTTGTGATATTTGGGATGGAACCATGTGGAAATAATTGAAGGATCAAGAAAATCAGGTACACACAGAATAACCAGGGAACCGTGTCTTTGGAATTTTAATTGATTGGATGAATCCCCAGGGAATAAATAACAGTGGAAAAATTATCTCTCTAGGAGTAATATTCTTAATATTTTTTAACCTTCCACCAAGTGTTTGTTACAAGCGACACAATTGTTTTGTGTATGGCTTCACAACAATATCAAGGAATTTACCTCATTCCAACTGAAAAATCAACTCATGCCTATGGTTTCTGAGCTACTGGACCCTTGCAGAGGATTATAATTCAAAACAAACAATAAATACTCAGATGAAATAGTAATAGGTGCTATCACATTGCCTCTGATTGGTAATGTAGCTGCCTTGCATAAAATGGGTGGATTTGAATCCCACTCAGAAACAATCTTCTGTGCACAATTCAACCTCAAGCGTAATGAAATCAAAAAAACAAAAAAAAAGACTTTTCCAGTAAAGAATAATCAAGATAACTTCAAATGGGCAGAGAATCAAAACAGTGCTCAATCATTGAATTTCAAAATTAACATTCTTAAGCTAAATGGTGCCTGCTACAAAATTTTCCAAACTCTATCATAGTTGGAACAAAAAATTATGACCAAAATTTATCCAATGCACACCTTTATCTTGGGAATGCTATGGCATTACAGTGTAAAATACCTTGGGATAATAAAGTCTGGCCAAAGTCTTCAAAATTTGGAAAGAAGGCAAAAAATGACTCAATAAGTTTAAAAATGATTGAATTTAGCAGCCTCAAACCTAGATCCAAAAAAAGGGCTATTTTTCACCAGAAAACTCTGAAATAGTCACACAGAGGAGTCAAAACATTTGTGGATTTCTCCTCAAAAAACCTGGAAGATTTGGCTCTCAATCCAATTGAAAAGATTCAAAATTGGGAAAATCAGAAGCAATAAGGAATATCAGATATGCAACAGAGAAATTTGGTACCAATTGTTGTATTCCAGAAAATCCCAGGCCTTCACCCTTCCAGTTCCTCAAAAAGTTGGGAATATTTTGAATTGCACTTCTTCAACCAAACTTTCAATTTTCTCCAAGGCTTCTTGAGAATTAATAAACAAGCATCTTACATGAATCCTTGCCTAAATCAAAGTAGGAGGAAAGAAAAAAGATTCTTTACTTGTAAGACATTCAATTATATCTGTTAAAGGTAAATCAGGAAGCCAAAATAAATCTAAGAAGAGCATTCAAAGTTTCATAAAAGAAAGCTTGCACCTTTCTGTTGAAGATCAATGAAATCCAAATCAATCAGGGTCATCAATAGAATAGACAAGTGTTGAATCAAAAAATTGTGAATTACTCCCCAAGAGCCAAAATGTCTTCAAGAGGGTACCAATTCAATTAAATTTCTATGTTAGATTGCAAGATTGCCAAGGAACATAGGTTTTCCTGATTCTGGTACTCCCAAGGATTTTGAATGGGTGGTTTTGTAAACCATTCATTTATTTCTTTTTTTTATTCCAAAGTGGAAGTGGAAATCAGCCAATGGCTCATGGGAGGAAAAATGTATCTCAACTAGCTCCAAAATTGTTGGTATTATATAATTTTTTCATTTCTCATCAAATTAAAGATTCAAAGTTGGCCCAATTGGATGAATTAACCTTGGCTTATTGACAGGAATTATTGCTACATTAAGGAGCTGAAATTATACCCAAGCCAAAAAATCATTTATCTCAGAATATGACTCAGATGATTAATCTCTATGGTTCTCCCTGAATATTTTCATGTTAGTCAGGAGGAAGTCTCAATCACATCTTGGCCTTGGTTAAAAAAAATCAAAATACACATAGGTGACACAGATATATTTTTTAAAAAGAATTGGTGGAAAGCATTGAGCTGATTGGCTTTCAGGTTCAATTGATAATTCCCTCTTGAATTTATTACTTGAAATTGCAGAACTGCAAGGCTTGGTTGAACAAATTAGGTCCAAATGAAATGTTTTGGGGATCAATTCTTATCAAATCCCAGATATTATAAGATTGTTCCACTATTCCCAGAAAGGTGATATTACAGAAGCTACAAAAGAAATAATTTTTTTTGAAGAATACAAAATAAAATATTTCATTTAGAATAATTCAAAACGCAACCTCTTTCCATAGGAACAGCTGAATTGTTTGGTTTGCAAGTAAATTCTCTTCCATGGAAATCACATAAAACCCCATTTCTACAATAAAAGCAATTCTCATATTTAATTTTCATCCACCTCAAATCAAGGCCCTTTTTGGAATGGTAAAGGTATTTTTCACCTTTCATGAAAATAAGTGTGCGCAATATTTCCTTATTATTGATACCTTTTCACCTTTTTAACCAATTGATACTCCAATAAATCCACACCTTGGTCTCAATTATCTCAATGCTCAAATGGTTTATCAGGAAGGTGGACCAATATATGTGATAAATCAAGATAAAATATCAGGTTTTGTGGAAAGCATGGCTTATGAATAAAAAATTTCACCGAATTCCAAGGATGTTTATTTTTTGTGGCAATTCACCATTTGGAAATATCATATCAAAAATATTAATTCTGAAGAACTGTATATATTGATTTAGCTGAATAGTATTTTTTTGGAAAACAGGAGGTAATATAAACAAAAACACACAATTTTTGAGTTTTACTCAATATTGTTACAAAATAAAATTAGAGGAATCATTCTTGCTTGAGATTTCTATCTGAGACCCTTGTATAAGGTAGAGAATCTTAAAATAGAAAGCATATTTTAGCTCAAAAAACTGAAGCATAAATACTAAAAGAAAATCTGAATTTGTGATTGCACCAATACTTCTAATTTATCATGAGCTACAAATTGAATTCTTCAAATTTTGGAAATTGATACAATTGGAATCCATGGCCTATGTCAAAAAGTTCTGATCAAAATTTCTCAAAATTTGTGAAATGAAAGTAATGTCTTAAAATAAAATAAATAAATCTCAATCCTTCATGTAATGTTTTCAAATTCAATACCTGCATTACATAATTATTTTGCATGAGTCTTTTGTGTTTGATTAACTCTTTCTGTCCCCATTTCTTCCTTTCTCCTTATTTCCGTTAATTTCTCTATCCTCTTCCATTAATCTCTTGTCTTCTATTCTCACAACCCAGACATGTAAACAATTCAAGTTACATCCATACTCAATTGTTACATATGTGCCTGTCACACCCAAACCACACACATATTTCCTTTCTTCCAATCTCATATTCATATGCTCATTTCACTGTTTCTGTGAAATTGGAAAATTTGGTGTTTAACTGAAGACAGAGCTCAAGCCAGACAGAATGCTTCTTTCTACTCCTTTGTTTCTGCTGTCTCACTCTGCATCTCCTCAGGTAGGTTGTCCTTTTCCATCTCTCCCATTTTCTTACATCTGTGAAATCTAATCCTTCTTTTCTTACATCTCACAATTGATCTCCTCAGTCTTCCAACAGGTTGTGAGCCCAGATACTTAAGGGCAATCATCCCAAGTAACTTTTCTACCTCAATTTCACAAAAGGATCCAGAAATCTTGCTTTTGTTACTGTCTTCAATGTGGAGGGAAAACCTAAAATCTCATAAATTAATTAAAACTCCCTCAATTAAAACTCTCAACTCATGTGGATTGGATTCCAACTATCTTGATTGGTCCACAATACTAAGGATCCACTTCCAAGATTCTGGCATCAGATATCTCCTAAATGGGGAATCTCAAAAATCAAATCAATAGATGTGGACAAGAGAAAATATGGCTGTATGCTCAGTCATATCAAAATCTATCATTTAATAAAATTTCCTATTCATAAAAAAAATGAAGAAAGTGCCATTGGAATGTGGAACTAACTGAGAGAATCCCATAAAGAGAAGATTCTTTCATGGCTTTGAAAAATCCTTCTTACCAAACTCAAAAATAAAGAAATGGCAACTCATCTATCCAAAGTTGTCTTGTATGGAGAGAAAATGTTGATGCTCATCACACCAGAGAATCCCCTGACTGCCAACAACCTTTAATCAACCAAAATCCTTCTATCCTTAGCCAAAAATGCCTTGGATGTGTGTGAAGCATGATGAATGAAAAATCAGTGCCATCCTCCACAATCATTTCCACCCTTAATAATAAAATGTTTGAAACTAAACCAGAAATGAAGATGCATTGAAAAACTCATTCAAATCACTACCAAGCAGAAAAAGATTCAACAGGAGGAAAGAAAGTGGATCCCAGGGTTACTCTAGAGCATACTAATGCAACAACTGAAAAAACAAGGGAAAATCCTCCTCTTGATGTCCCAAAGTAATGAAGTTTCTAAATTACTCAAAAAGAAACACTTGCCATTCCAAAAGTTGATCATCAAATTCAAAATTGGAAAACAAAAATCTTAGTACAGCTGCTGCCAATGATGAAGATGAAGAATCAGATGATTTCTCTGATTCCCAAATAATTGTGCATGCAGGACCAAGCATCTTTAACCAAACTAAATTGAAATCTAACAAAAAAAAGATTTCAATCTAGAATTGGGACGCACCATATCAATGAAAAAATATAAGTACCAAGTTGATAATCAAAAGCCAAACATTACTTTGGTCAAAATTGCCAATGTTTCAAAAATGAATTGAGAAAAAGAAGGTTGTCTTCTTTTTCCTTTTTTCCAAATTTTGTTGCTTGTTTTTACTAATCTCCAAAAAACTATTCTCTCTATCTCAAATCTGTGTGAAGCTGGACTTGCAGTTGTTTTCTCAGAAGACAAATTCAAATCCTCCAAAAAATTTATCTGGCCTGAACATGTCACTGCTTCAAATTGGAGATGGAAAAGGAAACTAATAATACCTGCCTTGAGGAAATGTAAGCAACTCATTGACATCATTATCAATAATCTTGCATGCAGCTGAAAAAAGTCTGTTTGGATATCACTTTAGGTCATATTTTCTGAACTTGAAGTCTGTGTGGAAGTTCTTGAAATCTCAAGGAATATCACCTTAAACAAAGAACAATGAGAAGTCCAGAAATTTCCCACATGAATTCAATAAAAGATTAAAAGTACCCCCTTTCAATCTTGACTCAGCTACCAATTGCACAGACCAGGTAAAATCATCCACTCAGATGTTTGCAGGTTTGAAACCATTTTGAGAAAATGATCCAAGTATTCTGTTACCTTCATCAGAAACTTCTCAAAAGCCCTCTTTTCCTACAGAAAAAAGCTCAAGCTGGAAGTATATCATTGCACCAAAATTTTCATCTCATTCTTCAAAAATCAGTCTCATCACAAAATCTTGTCTCTGAAGACCAAAAATGGCAGAGAATGTTAAAATACGTACGCACTTACGCGGGTGCTACGTATAAGTGTAATCCAAATGGGATGCACAAATGGGCCTCTGAGGCCCATTGGACACACACACGGACCATACGGGCCCATGTGGATGTTACAGAGTTGGGGAAACTGGCCTCAAAACACGTGAAATAGACCCATTGGTACACGGGCCCTAACGGGCCCGATGGGGTATATGGGCAAATACGGCCAGATGGGCTTGTATGGGCATAATTGGGCCCAAGGTTTATCTTGGACATACTTGGCCAGACGGGCTGGCCCGCAAAAGTAGTCTTTTCTCACAATTCGGGCTTGGGGCGGCCCATTAGGGTTGCCGCCCGTGTCGCGGCCCGCTCGGGGCCGCTGCTCGCGTCGCGGCCCGTTCGGGGCCGCCTGTGTTCCTCGGCACGGCCCACGCGGGGCCCGACGGCCCGCGCGGGGCTGTTGCGCGGCCGAGGGATCCCGCGCGGGCCCGGCTGGTCGCGACCGGCGACCAGCGCCGCGGAGCCGGGGCTCGCGGCCCCGGCTTGCTCCCCCTCCCCTCGCTCGCCGTCGCAAGGGGGAGGGGGCAGGCTGGCTGGGTTGAACCAGCCAGCGACCGGCTGAAACGAGGCGGTCGGTCAGGGCAGGGGGGACCTGACCACCCCCTTGCCCCAGGAGGTGGCGGCGCCGGCCGCATGGTATGCGACCGGCAGGTGGGGGGGATTTCATCACCCCCCCACCATCGTAGCGAACTAAGCGCGAAGGGGCGCTCTCCCCCCCCCTTTACCAAGGGGGAGGAGCGATGGGCCTGGGGGGACCTGACCACCTCCCAGGCCAACTTTCTGTGACGACGCACTGGGGGGTATCGACCCCCAGGGCCCCTGGTGAGGGGATTTGACCGCCCCCACCAGGGATTTGTAAGAGATAGAGGGGGGGACAGCATGTCCGCTGGTCACACCCCCCCATGTGAGGTTGAAACCGGACCCAGGTAAGCCCTGGGTCCCACCTGGCCCATTTCAGGGGCCAGGGGCTGGATGCATGAGGCAACCAGCCCGTAACAGGGGTAATGATGCCATCAGGGCCGGTTGTAATAGACAACCAACTAAGGGACTGAACAGCAATGGGCTGGTTCAGCCCCGTAACGGTGGAAACACAAGAATGGACCGGAATAGTCTGGTTGTAAGGGTTCAGGGACTAATGCCATGTGGGCTGATGCAGTCCAAACCAAGTAACAAGGCCTGTAGAGCCTGTAGAGCTCTTTTGGGGCGGAAAATTTGCCCTTTGGCTTGTTGTATCATGGGCTCACAAGAGGCCAATCTTTTGTACTTAAGGAGCTCTTCTCCCTGCTGTTTTCCATCATTCATTCATCATCCAATCAAATTCATCCAACATATTGCCCCATTGTGAGAGCCCCATTAGCCATTATTGACACACAGTGTCCAGCATTTCTTTTGCTTTAAATACTGCTCATTTGCCTAAGCTAATTGCTGGCCATAATTATAAAACATTATCAGTACCAACATCATCATTACTTCCAAGCCATCTAGACCTTTGTACCTTACTTTGGAGAACCTCAAAGACCTCAAGTTTTCCAAGAAGATGTCCTATATCCCTGATGTTAGCTCTACCAAAATAGTTCTGAATAGTCAGAACTATAATGCTTGGGCTGTCCTTATGGATAGTGAGCTGGATAACATCTGCTGTGGGGAAATTATGGATGCAGATGACACTCTGATCAGTTCAGAAGTGGAGAAGAAGTCTTACCATCTGATCCTTAGGCATCTTGATGAGAATCATGTGACATGGGTTGCTGATACTCTTAGGGAAGATGAGAGGAGGAGGGGCAGCATCCTTTGGAAGCTGCTTAAGTCCAAGTATGCTGGTGATTCTGTTCACCAGAAGGGTATAGCCTTTAATAAACTGTTCAAGTTACAATATTCAAATTGTAAACAGTTTGTGGCAGAGGCTAGGTCTAGTATAGCCAAGTTCAAGTCATCTGGACTTAACATGGATCCAGAGTGTTTGTCACTCTTAATCCTTCAAAAGCTGCCAAAAGAGTTTGATTCCTTAGTCAGAATCATTTCTCAATTGGATCCTCTTCCTGGGGAGGAGGATGTGCTTAAAAGGATTGAAAAGGATGACCTTCAATTCAAGATGAAGGGGGGTTCTGGAACAGCCCTAGTTGGAAAGACTGGAAAATCTCGCAAGAAGGCAAAAAAGGATTTGTCCAAGGTCTTATGTTACAATTGTCAGAATAAGGGTCACTCTGCTAAGGACTGCAAGGAGGCCAAGAAAAGGAAGAAGTCCGAAGGGAATGACAAGGAGGTCAATCTCACAACTGAAAACGTTGCAATGGTGGCGTTGGATGCTCCAATTGAAGAGGCTGTTGTGGAAGAAGGTCCCAACAAGAAGGCCAAAATCGATGAGGATCAAGAAATGGACTTGATTGATTATGAAGTGAGTAATCTTAACCTCAAAGATAAGAACTTATCAGTGACTGATAAAGCTTCTTTCCTACTAGGAGGATTGAAGGAGGATGTTCTTGTTTTGATCAATTCTGGTTGTACAGATCACATGTTTTTTGAACCAAATTTATTTTCAAATCTTAGTGATTATGATGGGGTTGTAAATATTGGTCAGAAAGGCAGAACAATTCAGATTAAATGAATTGGAAAAGTTATTCTTGCAAATCAACTGGGTTTCCAAATTACTTTTGATAAAGTGTTCTATGTACCAGAGTTGCCTTACAACCTTGTGTCTCTTGGGGTGTTATGGAAAAAAGGTTTCCAAATTCGTTATCTTAAAGGAGATAGGTTTGTTATTGATATGAATGGGAGAACTGTTCTTAGTGGACAAGTTCGGAATCAGCTTCTGTGTGCAAGCTTGTTCAAATTCTCAGCTCTGAGCACTGTTTCTCACAATAGAAGTGGCCATAAGGTAAAGGACAGCAACTGTGAGAGTTGTACCTTGGGGGCTAAGACTAGAAATGTGTTCTCTAAGAGTAGAGATCACACAGATGTTCCTAGAGAGGAATTTTCCATTGATTTGGCAGGGCCATTCACTCCAGAGTCCCTTGGTGGGGCAAGATACTTCATCAATTTAGTTGATACTGCAACTAATTATGTTTGGGTTAAACCAATTCGATCTAAGGATCAGACCACAGAGGAGGTTTCTGTAATCTTCAAAGTCTGGAAACAGAATGGTCTGATGAAGGAGATCAAGAGGGTTATTACCGATGGAGGGGGTGAATTCGTGAGTAAAGATTTTGGGAGGCTGTTGAAAGATTATGGTATCATTCATATAGTCACTACTGCAAGTACTCCACAAAATAATGGAATAGTTGAGAGAATGAATAGGACTTTACTGGACAAAGTCAGAACTATTATGTCTCAATCTGGTCTGCCAAAGTTCTTATGGGCTGAGTTGATGTGCACGGTGTGTCTGTTGCACAACATTGTAAGTGTTAATGGGAAGTGCCCCCATTATCAGTTTTGGAAGTTGTACCCCAAAACATCACACCTAAGAACAATTGGTTGCTTGGTGTATTATAGTGTCCACCATAATGAAATGGTCGGAAAATTAGACCCTAGAGCCAGAACAGGGGCACTTGTAGGCTATTATTTAATAAGTAAATCTTATAGGATCTATTGTCCAGGGACAAGAAAGGTTATCCGTAGCAGGGATGTAAAATTTGACGAAAGTACCTTTCCACTCAAAAGGAGTGAAGATGTCGTTGTGATTAAGCCACAACAAGAAATAGAATTAGCACCTATTTCACCAGCAAAAGCTGTGGAACATGTGGTTCCAGAAGATGAAGAGGTGGCAGACGTGCCACAAGAGGGTTCAGTACCCGCTCCAGGTGATTCTGTGGAATCAGAACCTGATGAGCCTCCACCTCCGGTTAGAAGGAGTGGTAGGGTTAGAGTACCGGTTGAAAGGTACGGGGAGTGGAGATCCCATTATGCTGCCGCAGGATATGAGGAAGATACATTTCAGGAACAGTGTATGCTCAATGAAGTCCTGGAGTTGAGTTCAGAAATGGGTAACAGGGTTAACCCAAATAGCTTTGGCCAAGCTATGAATTCTGATGAGAGAGCCAACTGGAAGAGTGCTATTTTTGAGGAATTTGATTCTCTAGAGAATAATAGTGTCTTTGAAGTGGTTAAGCGGGATTCTGTTCCAAAAGGAAAGACCATTGTGGGGTCTCGATTGGTGTTAAACAAGAAGTTTGACACAAATGGAGTTTTGAAAAGGTTCAAGGCTAGATGTGTTGCACAGGGCTTCAAGCAGAGAGAGGGTATTGATTACCAAGAAACTTTCTCACCAACTGGAAGGCTGTCCAACTTCAGGTACATCATTGCTCTGGCAGTGGAGTTGGGTGAAGAAATCAGAAAAGCTGATTTTGTAACAGCATACTTGAATGCAAAACTTGGAGAGGAGGAGACTGTTTATATGTCGATTCCTGATGGTTTTCGTGAATGGTTAGTAGAGACTAAACCAGAAACCATGAAGAAAATCTGTGTTAGAACTTTTCTTTCGGCAGATAAAGGGGAATATGTCCTCAAGCTGTGTAGATCCCTGTATGGATTGAAGCAAGCAGCTAGGTCATGGTATAACACCATGAGTGAGAAACTGATAGAGATTGGTTTTAAGACGTCTGAGGCCGATCCTTGCCTTTTTGTGAGAAAGGATGCAATTTTGTTTGTATGGGTCAATGACATTATCATTATTGGTGATGGTAAAGAGAGAGTCATGGAGACACTCAAAAAGGAGTTCAAGATAAAAGATCTTGGTCTGGCACAACAGGTGCTAGGAATGAAAGTTAGTAAGGGAAAGAATGGTATTAAGTTAGACCAAAGCCATTACGTTGAAGCTCTTCTTAAGCAGTATGGCTTAGAGGATGCAAAGGAGTTTGGTACTCCCATGCAGTCAAACATTTGTTTAGAGAAGTCTACAGATGAGGAGTATCTGGAGTTTGTTCAATCAGGGAATGACTACAGGTCAGCTGTTGGATCGCTTAATTATTTGGGGCAGTGTACAAGGCCCGATATTGCGTTTGAAATTGGGGTCTTGTCGCAACACTTAGAGAAGCCAAGCATGAGGCATTGGTCAGCGTTTAAGAGAGTTATGAGGTATCTTAAAGGAACACACAGTCTGGGACTGTTGTTTACAAAGTCAGCAAACTTTGATTTGGTTGGTTATTCCGATGCAAGTTGGGCAGATGGTAACACTAGGGAATCAACAAGTGGTTTTGTATTCTTTTTAGGTAAGAATCTGGTGTCATGGATGTCCAAGAAGGTGTCGGCAATAAGTCTTTCATCAACAGAGGCTGAGTATAGAGCTTACTTAGCAGCTTCACAGGAAGCAAAATGGTTGAGAAAAGTCTTAGAGGATACACATAAACCACAAGGGTTTGCGTTGTTGTATTCCGATAACCAGAGTGCCATTGCGTTGGCACAAAACCAAGTGTTCCATTCAAGAACAAAACATATTGATGTTCACTATAACTATATTCGCGACGCAGTTAACTGCAATGAGATTGTGTTGAGGTACATGCCCACTGGAGCAATGATTTCAGATATCTTGACTAAGGCATTAGACAGAAACAAGCATCAAGGCTTTGTGACTAATATGCGGATGTCACCCCTTTTGGATTAAGGGGGTGTGTTAAAATACATACGCACTTACGCGGGTGCTACGTATAAGTGTAATCCAAATGGGATGCACAAATGGGCCTCTGAGGCCCATTGGACACACACACGGACCATACGGGCCCATGTGGATGTTACAGAGTTGGGGAAACTGGCCTCAAAACGCGTGAAATAGACCCATTGGTACACGGGCCCTAAAGGGCCCGATGGGGTATATGGGCAAATACGGCCAGATGGGCTTGTATGGGCATAATTGGGCCCAAGGTTTATCTTGGACATACTTGGCCAGACGGGCTGGCCCGCAAAAGTAGTCTTTTCTCACAATTCGGGCTTGGGGCGGCCCATTAGGGTTGCCGCCCATGTCGCGGCCCGCTCGGGGCCGCTGCTCGCGTCGCGGCCCGTTCGGGGCCGCCTGTGTTCCTCGGCACGGCCCACGCGGGGCCCGACGGCCCGCGCGGGGCTGTTGCGCAGCCGAGGGATCCCGCGCGGGCCCGGCTGGTCGCAACCGGCGACCAGCGCCGCGGAGCCGGGGCTCGCGGCCCCGGCTCGCTCCCCCTCCCCTCGCTCGCCGTCGCGAGGGGGAGGGGGCAGGCTGGCTGGGTTGAACCAGCCAGCGACCGGCTGCAACGAGGCGGTTGGTCAGGGTAGGGGGGACCTGACCACCCCCTTGCCCCAGGAGGTGGCGGCGCCGGCCGCATGGTATGCGACCGGCAGGTGGGGGGGATTTCATCACCCCCCCGCCATCGTAGCAAACTAAGCGCGAAGGGGCGCTCTCCCCCCCCCCTTTACCGAGGGGGAGGAGCAATGGGCCTGGGGGGACCTGACCACCTCCCAGGCCAACTTTCTGTGACAACGCCCTGGGGGGTATCAACCCCCAGGGCCCCTGGTGAGGGGATTTGACCGCCCCCACCAGGGATTTGTAAGAGATAGAGGGGGGGACAGCATGTCCGCTGGTCACACCCCCCCATGTGAGGTTGAAACCGGACCCAGGTAAGCCCTGGGTCCCAACTGGCCCATTTCAGGGGCCAGGGGCTGGATGCATGAGGCAACCAGCCCGTAACAGGGGTAATGATGCCATCAGGGCCGGTTGTAATAGACAACCAACTAAGGGACTGAACAGCAATGGGCTGGTTCAGCCCCGTAACGGTGGAAACACAAGAATGGACCGGAATAGTCTGGTTGTAAGGGTTCAGGGACTAATGCCATGTGGGCTGATGCAGTCCAAACCAAGTAACAAGGCCTGTAGAGCCTGTAGAGCTCTTTTGGGGCGGAAAATTTGCCCTTTGGCTTGTTGTATCATGGGCTCACAAGAGGCCAATCTTTTGTACTTAAGGAGCTCTTCTCCTTGCTGTTTTCCATCATTCATTCATCATCCAATCGAATTCATCCAACATATTGCCCCATTGTGAGAGCCCCATTAGCCATTATTGACACACAGTGTCCAGCATTTCTTTTGCTTTAAATACTGCTCATTTGCCTAAGCTAATTGCTGGCCATAATTATAACAGAGAATATGTAAATAAATTGATGAAAAAAATTTCTGTCCTCAAAATGAATTGTACAAAAAACAGAACCTTCCACCTCATTTGAATGGCATAGCAGGACAAAAAAACCACACAATTACAAATTTAATTTTATGTGCGCTAGCAACATCCCATCTCCCAAAATCTCTCTGGGTTGAAAACATTCACCTTCCTTACAAAATTACTCAAGTTTTTTTCCCACAAAACTCTCTTGTGAAAAATAAGGAGTAAAAAATATTTAACTTCATCCCTTTGGATGCCTCACATGGCACAAAGTTCCTGACCCCAAAAGGAAAAAAATTTAAAGAAAAGGGTGTCCAGCCCTCCTTCTCTCTTACCTGCATCATGACAATGGCTATTAAATTATACATTTAGAAAGTCAAAATGTTCCCAAGTCCTTTGAGTTTATTTCACACTCCAAGATCAAGGGTTATTTTTCTCACCAACTCTTTGACATAGCCCTATCCTCACTACAATCTGCCTCAGTCTATAGGCATGAAACAAACAAAGCACCTCATCACTAGTGCACTCCACTTACTTTGTCCAGCTCATGCAATTGACCTTCCGACTTTGGAAACTCATTCTATACCTCAAATATTTGCAAGTAAAAAAAATTACCAGTCAAACATCCAATCAACCTTGCTCCCTCCATATTTGGCTGAATCAAGCCTTTGGATCAAGCTATTCCATTTTTGGTCAATAAAGCCACATTGACTTTCATGTTGCATAGATAGCCTATCTCAGTTGTAACATTGGATTAAGGACTAGTCCCATTAACTGCATAATAATCCCTAATACTTTGCATAACCTTTTAAAAGCCTTTTCACTTTATTCATTCACTCATCCTGCCCATTCATTTTCATAATCTATTTTCTTTCACTTTCACTACAAACTCCAATAAGCTGTACAGTACACTTCATTTACCACTTCCATTCCTTTCATTCATTGCATCATTGCTCTCTAACTGTGGATGAATTTATATCAGACTGTATCTATTAAACCCTAGTTTAACTCATAAGGACCATTTAATATGCCTGAATATTGTTTCCTCATTTAGTTGATTCAATAAGCTCTAAGCATCCTTTTCCAAGAACAAAATTATAAAATTGGGCTTTGCCTTGGTTTGCTTCAATTGGAAAATTCCATCCTTCTTCCTTGAAGTTGTAAGATAATTTAAAATTACAAGTTTTCACTTTGAAGTTAGCCTTGCTGTAATTGAAAACCATCTTGCAAAATCAGACTCCCATTTGTGCTCACATCCATCTAAGATTTCCCTATAGTATGTGGGGTGTGTGTGTGAAACTTTATCTTCAACAACTCTATTTATCCCTATTGCCGCCCAACTAAAGATAAAGGTACCAATTTTGTGCCCATCTGTGTGGAGCTTCCCTGGCCCATTCTTCCCAACCTTGCTTCCCAACCTCATCCCTCCTCTAATTTCCCTTCTTGACCTTCTCCCCCCCACCCTCCAGTCCCTATGTCCAATTCATACTCTGTTTCTCCAAAAATCAAACCTCTTCCTATTCCTGTTCCCTCAATGCCTCAACTATACCATCTGTTTTCAACAAGTGTTTCACCATCAGAGGAATCTGAAATTGTTGCCCCCTTCTCCCTGTCTCCTCTTCCCCAGCTGCCTCAATCTACATCTCCTCATCCATTACCTTTGGCTCCTGCCTCACCTGCTCTTCTTTCTATCCCACTACCAACTCTGTCCCAGTATCCACCTCCCCTTTTTTTTCCACCAGGAATTCTTTTTTTCTATCTTTCTTTGGAAGATAAATTTTATTTGTATCCATGAAATAAAATATTTTTTCCCCAAAAACATGGAAACAACTTGTCAAATCTCCTTTCCATTTCCTCTGGATCCTCTCTGCCCAAGATTAAATGACATCTCTTCAAGGA
Organism: Puccinia polysora; assembly: GCA_025617555.3. Classification (NCBI taxonomy): domain Eukaryota; kingdom Fungi; phylum Basidiomycota; class Pucciniomycetes; order Pucciniales; family Pucciniaceae; genus Puccinia; species Puccinia polysora. Next base: position 45,354,513 of record CM062617.1, read on the forward strand.
ATGGGAAATTATAACTCTTTCTGTCTCCATTTCTTTCTTTCTCCTTATTTCCTTTCATTTCTCTATCCTTTTCCAGTAATCTCTTGTCTTCTATTCTCACAAATCAGAAATTTCACCAACTCATGTTACATCCCCACTCAGCACTCACATATGGTTTATCCAGTGAGTTTTGTTGGGTGGTCAACTCCTGCTTGTCATGCAAAAAGCAGTGGTTGATGGGGCAATAGCCAAGGGGGTCCCATCTTGTTGGATAATCAACCCAACTTTGCCATTGATCAAATCATAGCTACAAGAAACAATTTTGCTGCTTTTGTGATCCTCATGACCTTTACAACCAATAGGATGGCTTCCCATTGATGCCAAAATCTTGGCGGCTTCAGTTGAAAGCTGCCATGGCAAAGTTGATGGCACACCCCCATTGGTTGACCACCTGACAAGTGGTGGTTGACTAACTGCCAACTGTGGTTTAAGAAAAAACCGACTGAGTTGAAAACCCAACCAAACTCAGTGGACACACCATACATTCCCCTCACACCTAAACTGTGCATATTTTCCATTTCATTCAATCTCATATTCATATGCAAATGTCATTTTTCTGTGAAATTGACAAATTTAGTATTTAACTGAGGACAGAGCTCAAGCCAGAAATAATGCTTATTTATAATCCTTCTTTTCTGCTGTCTCACTCTGCATCTCCTCAGGTAAGCTGTCCTTTTCCATATCTCTAATTTTCTCACCTCTGTGAAATCTAATCCTTCTGTTCTATCATCTCAATCTGCACTTCTCAGTCCTCCATTATTCTGAGAAAATCCAGTAATAAATTTGATTTTGAACTCCAAAACCTCAACAAATTCAAAACATGTTTCACTCACCATCCCAGTTGCTACATCTTCTGGAAGGTGCAGCCATTTCTTTCTTGGTGAAATTCTCCATTAAATGAAAAAATGTAACTTATACAGCCTCCCAAGATCAAAATCACCAATGCTTCAAGAATTTAAACATGAAACTGTGTCCAAAACAAGTCATTTAAAATTACTAAGAAGAAGGGTAAATCAACATGCATTGATAGGCTCTCTCAATTATTTGAGTGGCCTCAAAAGGCCCAATATTTCAATTGCTGTCATCAATTTATCAAGATTTCTGAATAAACCTGATTAGATGCACTACAAATAATCAATTAAATTCTTTTGATAATTGAAATTCACCCCTAAAAGGGGACTATGCTATAAGAAAGAAGGACCATTGAATCTCCAAATATAAACTGATGCTTACTGGGCTAAATTTACCCAGTCAAACAGGTTCCATGAAGGTATCATCTCCTCAAAAGGATCCAATGCCTTTTAATAGAAGTAATACTGGCACCATGTATTATAGCTGTCTACCACCAGAGCTGAGTACAAATCCTTGACAGACGCAGCCAAAAAAGAAACCCCCCTTTCCCTGTGGCAAATATTCATAGAAATTAATAGTATAGGCTCAGAAGTGGACCAATGGAAATGGCTCAGAAGTGGGAAGATGCGGGATTCACAGCACAATAGGTACAAAAGCTGAGCACAGCCCTTTTTCCTAGTCTGGAAGAGGTAGAAAAAGGATCAGCAGTGGGTGGATGCAGGATTTGAAGAAAAATTAAATGCTGAGAAAAAAAATTGCCTTTTGCAGTGGAAAAGGGGTTGCACTGCAGAAAGCGGGAGCCACCCATGTCCTGAAAATTACAAAATTAGGAATCAACATTGGGATTGTATGTATATAAATGTGGAGGAACTTATGGCTAAGGCAAGCAGTCAATGTAATATCAAGTATGCATTTGGAGCCAACTATGGGGTATGAAGTGGATTTGTGGATAAGTTATGAGATTTCTGGGAAAATAGGCCACCAACTTTGAGGATGCAGTATGTGAGGATCAAAGGAGATGGGCCAAGGAAGATTAACAGGGATATTCTGAGGTAGGCATATTTGGGAAGATCAACTATTAGACTATTGGAGAAAAAAAGTAATTCCATAACTGATGTATGCAAACAGATTGTATATAAGTGGATCATAGCTGGGATCAGTAAAAGACAATTGTAGAGGTGCATAAGGGGAAGCTTAGTGCAGAGGGAGTAGTTTGTTGTTTTTCTTTTGTGAAAGCTTGATTTGGGTTGTATATGTAAATTGGTTCTTCTGTCTAGTTTTTATTGGGGAGCTCATATATATGATATATGCAATATACAATATAGTGGAGAGAACCAAGTATTTTAGTATTTTACAAGTTCTTATTTATTGCAGAAGCTATATCACAAATAAAAATTTGAGGGAATTCAAGGGTTTTATTCCAGATAATTTCTTGTGGAAACATGCTTAGGGAGGCAAACGGATTAGTTCTTGTCTTACTAGTTTAGATTGGATATTATGGCCAAAGAGCTTTACACAATTCCCAGAGCAGAGCAGGCTTTTGTTGGATATTTTGCAGAGTATGATTTCTTTCAATGCACTGCCTTAATCCATGAGCTAACAAGAGCCTCCTTTCCAGGAGCTGAAATTATGATAGAAAAAATTAATGGGGTGTTTGACCTTGAAACTAGTGAGGCCAGCACCAACAGCTTTTGTAAAAATCTCATTGATAATTGTTTTCACTAAATACAAGAATTAATTGAACACAAGTGTTAGAATTCCAAATTTTCTTCTTTTTTCCTGAACCTTGAGTTTCTCCTCTTACTTCTCTCATGATATTTAGCCTTTATTTTCACCTTTTGAGTTTCCATTTCTAGTGTGTACATTATACTATACAGATTTGGTTATAGTTCTAGTTTCATCTGTATCGTTGATCCAATTGGATTATATTTAATATTTAGCTCATGAGTGTTTTGGTCTAGTAACCTATTCATGAAGTGCTAAGTACTCATAATTCTAGTGGGTTCTTTATCTCTAATCCTTGATGCTTTATCTCATCACAAACATTTCAAGTGTTTTTCACATGAGTGAATGATTAGTGAAACTTCTGTCTTTCTGTCCATGTTGAAAATTCCCTCTTGTGACAATCCTAATTATGTCTTAAACATATTTTATTCCTTTTATTCTATTTATTCATAAATCTTGTAAAACACATGTAAGCCTGATTTGTGCTTAGTCCACTTAAGCTTCTTGTTCTCAAGTGAATGAAAAACCATCTGTTCTGTTTTACCTTGGACTGGAGTTCCCCCAAGCATCCTCTCTTGACTCCCTAGATCCACTCATCTTAGAAAAATAAGAATTCATCCCATCCTTTTGAAGTGTTTAACTTGCAGCATCAAACTCAAAATCTTCACAGCAAGCAAATTAATCTTCAAAATTTTCCATCTCAAGAAAGCCTGGCCAAATTTATCACTAAAACCCTTGAGCCCAATGTAATAAATCATGTACTCAAATGCTGATCAAAACAGTCAAAAAAGCCATACCTAGCATGGGGGATGTCAGAAATGTTGAAATCTTAAAAAAAGTAATAATAGTTAAAGAATTAATAAAAAAAGATAAATTTAATCAATTTGTTGGTAGTTTGTTAGAAAAACCACATTGTGACTACCTAGGAGTGATTTTAATCAGGATAAATTGATGCAGTTGCATGTAGTTACCCACTGTGACTACTGCATCTCAGATTCATCCCAATTGGGATCAATCTGAGTAGTTGCACCAGCCAGATCCCCACACAGATACAGACCTAGCCAACTTTGCCTCCAACTCCATCAATCCAGACCCAACCAGGCATTGACTAGACTACTTTTATTGCGGGAAAAGTGAACCACCAGCTGCTAACAAGAAGAAACTGGAAAACTGCTGCGAACCAAACCAACAATTGAGGACAACCAATCACCCAACTGGCCCCAGCCCCACTGACATCAAGTGGAGCAACAAGCAAATCAATGTTTGCTAGCAAGAAGCAACCAACAGACTTTTGCCACCAGCTCAGCACAGAACAAAAACAGCTAGTCCACAGCCAGACCAAGTTATCCAAATCAGGATAAATTAGAGTAATTGTGTGGGGCAGAAACCCCTGCAACTACATTTCAAATAAAGAAATCCCGGTGAAAGACTCAAAACAATGCTGAGCCGCATGAAGTTCTGTGGAGGGGAAAAGGTGCTGTTTATGCTTCCCTCCTGAGCATTAAAAAAATATTTAAATGTAACAAGAATCAAGATCCAGAATCTTGAAAATAAGGAATCAATGGAAAGGATGAATTTGGATAGTAGTTTGTAGCAATGGAACAATCTCTGAGGCAAGATGGTGTGGGAAAAGAATTGAACAAAATAAGTCAAATTTTGTTCAGAATTCAATAGACCAAGGCAGTTTTAAGTAAAAACACCCACAAGCTAATCAATCTGGTCATCAGAAGAAGATCAGGAATGATCAACTCAATCCCAACCAACCTCCAGTTTCTCAATGAACCTTCCCAACTCTCTGAAATCAAGCGCTTGAAGGGTACTAGATAACTGTGGGTGGCTGAACAAAACAAAGAAATTTGTTTTATGAAGCTCTAGAATAAAAGCAGTAAAAAATTAAAACAAGAATAACCTAGCACTTCTCAAGGGACTCAAGAATAGCATGGCGGAATTCAACTTTAAAAAAAGAAAGGGAGGTTTAAAACCCCAGGTTTCAAGCTTAAAGAAACCTCTCACTCAAACGTGACTGGTTCCAGAAAGACAATTAAATGAATGATCAAGAAAGTAGTCAGAGAAAGGGATCAAAGGAGTGGTTTGACACACTCAAGAATTCAACCAAATGAATTCTTCTTCAACCAGCAAAGCTATTGGTTGGTGATTAAAAACAGGCAACAGAGGGATGGATCAAAGATTTGAGTATGGAGGCTCAAGGATCAGAGGGCAATCATGGATATACCATTGATAAGATGATGATAAAGGCTCAGATAAAAGGGGCAAGAGCCCACAGATTTATTGCTAGATATCACAATGATGTATGATAAGAAGAATTGATGATAGCTGGATAGCTGATCTGCAAAAAGGCATGGGAGAGCCCCTCCTTTTATGGGCAAGAGGCCCTGTAGACTACTCAAAAGAGATAACTACAAATGAGAGCCCAAAATATATATATGGGGAATTTTAAATTCACAGCTCATTGGGCCATGTAAAAAACTCTGTACCCTGCTCATGAATGGGCAATGTGGCACCCCACAAAACTCAAATGAGCCATGTGGCATGCTACACGGCTCAAATGGACCGTGTGGCATTCTACACAACTCAAATGGGCTGTGTGGAATGCTACACATCCCATTTGAGTTGTACAGCAGGCTAAACAACTAAAATCAAGTTGTGTAGCCTCCAATAAATAATAAATAATGAATGATAAATAATAAATAGTAAATAATAACTTATAAATAATAAATGATAAATGATATATAATAATTGATATATAATAAATAATAAAAAATAAACAAAAAACAATAAATCATAAATAATAAATAATAATAAATAATAAATTATATGTAATGCATAATAAATAATAAATAATAAACAATTAACAATTAACAATAAATAATAAATAATAAAGAATAAATCATAAATCATAAATAATAAATAATAAATTATAAATTATAAATTATATGGAGTAGCGTATGGGCCCCCACACGTTGAGGGGCCCTACACAACTCCCATAGGTTGTGTGGGGCCCTAAAGGACTCCCACAGGCGGTGTGGGCCCCTAAACGTCTCCCACACAACTGGAACCATGTACAAGTCTCCCACACAACTGGAGCCGTGAATTCAACATTACCGCTATATGTTGAAATAGCAGACTGAAAAAGGAGTTTTTTTTTATTAATCAATCATCAGAACAGGAGAAACAAAAATGAGTCAAAACAACAATGTACCTGAAAAAGGTGAACACAGGTGGCAAGATGAACTCAAGGTTAAGAAGTGCAGCAATTGTATGACAACATTATGGTTGGGAGAAGTGAGTTTGGTAGAGCAGGGGAAAGACAGTAAGTTCATGTAAACAAAGTAGGCTCTATGGTTCTCCAGGGAACAAACACAATGTAAGGAAAAAAAAGTGAGAATAAATAGGAAATCACAACAGCAGGTACAGCAGGGCAAATGGTGGTCAAACAGTGTTTTTATCAGACACGTTGGGGTAATGCCCCATTCACTTGAGAGCATTGATTTCTTGAGGAGAGATGAGAGGGCAAGTGTTAGAAGTCAAGTCATGGAGATTGTAATCTTCGCATCTCAAGGCACAAACCCTTTTCTTAACATGAGCTTTGAGAAGATTCATAATTTAACACCCCCCATGAAATCAATCTTGAGAAGGCTTAAATAAAGTGCAATGCATTGGAGAGTTGGTTGTCAGATTGGATGGTTAGGAAATCAGCCAGAATATTGGCACTTTCAGTGTATTGTAACTTTATAATGGACTTATTTATTATTTCTCAAACAAAATGGATTTGTATTTCCACATGTTTCAGTCTCCAATGGTTAGCATTACAATCATTGTTAGCTGTGTCAATGAAGGCTTGGTTATCTTCAAATAAGATGATTGGGTTGGGTTCTGAGTTGATTGATATGAATTAAATAAGAAACTGTCAAAGCCACAGGAATTATCTTGTGTGGTGGTCTTTTATAGATGCAAGTTGGAATTGGCTGCGCACTCAGCAATGGGTGCAGCTTTGCTGCAGTAAGCCATGCTTCCAGCTGAGCAGCAGTTGAATTGCGCTCAGCATCTGGAGAGGCAAGGTGGATTGGATGGATTGCGCGGACACACGGATTGGATTGCAGGGATGTATCTTGGATATTGGGAACAGCTTTTTGGGAAGATGGGGACATGTGCAGGGGGCTCTGAGTTGGGCACGGTGCAAGGGCCGCGTCATGAGAAGGACAAACCGGGTGGACATAATGGTAGGCGGGCACTACAGATGGATATGGGGTATGGGATGTGGATTATGGGATGGGGTTGGATGGATAGAGTTGGGCTAGGGTTCCATACTTAGGGGTTGTATTTCATTATTCTTGTTTGCTAACGTTTGTACCTAGATTAGGGTTGATAGAAAGGTTACTTAAACTGCACCCTCAACCCAGATGTGGAGGAGGGCATCTTATCATATGCCATTGGATCATCATAGGTTTTGGAAGGATCTTTACTCTCATTCCTCTATCTCTCAGTTGAAGGGTGAACAGTCTTGCTCAGGGTTTACAGATGCAAGGGATTAATAACTTCCAAACTTGGGAACCATTAAAGGATAAGTCTTCTTCTGAATTCCACATCTGGGGGTCTGGCCAGGAAGTATCCTTTTGTTCCTTGTCTCTCAAAACTAAAAAGATTGATGTCCCAGTACCTCCCATCAACCATTTCAGGGTTGGCTAACATGAACCCCACTCCTCCTCCTCCTCCTCCTCCTCCGGCTTCTTGGAAGTAACCCTCATCAGGGGCGGGATACAGTGTCCCTTGCTCCAACAACGGCGCCAATCACAAGCTTGTTTTCATCAGGCCGCGGGACTATCCACATATCTGATTCAACACTGAGGATGTTGAGCAATTCCTTGCGCAATACAAAGGAATTGCCAACACAAAAGGTGCAACGGTTTTGGATAAGGCTTGTCTTGTTGTCCTCTTCATTGCCGACAAAGAGAAGCTTTGGGATGTGGAGGAGATGGAAGGGTCAAGGAACTTGATTGGCAAAAACTGAAGGCGGAAATCTTGGGGCAGTGGGGAAGGTGCAAACCTTGGTTTTGGGTAAGCAACTTTAAGCAAGCGCAAATGGTGGAGTTGGGACGCGGGCCCAATTGGGGGAGTATGTAGCAATGTTCAACCGGATCTACCATTACCTGGAAAAGAACAAGGTAATAGCGGGTCAGACGGGCGCAATGAAGAGGGCATTTCTGGGCAGAATTGGTGCCCAACTCTGCGGGCGGGTGCAGCAGCACTTGTACAACAACAACTTGGTAAAGAGGTCTTGGATGGGAGTATTGCAATTCTTCAAGACATCCTTATCATCCATTGGGCGGTGGAAAGCAAGTTAGACTTGGAAGAACTGATGGAGGACACAGCCAGGTTGTTCACAACAGGGTCAAAGAAGTTGACTTCTCACCCTCCATCAGCGCCAAGGCAGGCTCCGGTTGCGGGCGCCTCAAAAACAGAACGTGCTCCAGCTACATCACTGAAAATGGGCCCAGAGATTAGCAAGATGACGTAAATGATGAAGGATTTACAGATCTTCCAGAGTTGAATGTTGTCAGGGCCGCGCAATCTGCCTCCTCACATTGGGGGACCACTTCCACTGTCAAATCTGCCCGCATTGCAGTTATGCAATTACTGGGGGGACAAGAGGCATTGGCAGTCAGGGTGCAATGACATGACAAGAGAACTCAAGGCGGGATTGGTTCAACCAGTGGGAATGGGATTCATGTTCCTAACAGGCAAGCCAATCTCCCCAAACCTGAAAATCCAACCGTCATGGAGCAAGTGGGTGCGCAAGGTCAGGATTTGGGGGTAACTGCTCAAGCTTGTCTTGGGATTGTCACCAGTCCCGGGGTATGGCAACCACTTTTCATGGAGGCAGAAGTAAGGGTACTAGCAAAAGAGGAACAGGCAGCAGTGGAAAGGAAGGATGTGGATGCCAAGGAACGGGTACCGCCCGAAGCTCCTAAGCCAATTGCACTGTGGAATTCAGAAGAGGAATTCTCCTTTAATGGTTCCCAATTTTGGAATTTATTGATCCCTTGCGTCTGTAAACCTTGAGTGCAACTGTTCAACCTTTGACTGAGAGATAGAGAATTGAGAATAAAGATCCTTCCAAAACCTATAATAACCCCATGAGATCCTCCATCATCCAATGATCTGATGATATCCAGGTTGAGGGTGCGGCTTAAGTAGCCTACCCCTCAACCCTAACCTAAGTACAAACAGAAAAAAGAAAGAATAATGAAATACAACCCCTAAGCACAGAATCCTAGCCTCAACCCTATCCTTCCCATCACATAATCCACATCCCATATCCCATATCCCATATCCCATATCCCATATCCATCTTTATTACCCTCCTGCCATTACCTCCACCCATTTTTTCCTTCTCATGACATTGCCCTTGCCCCGCACCAAACTTGTAGCCCCCCGCGCATGTCCACATCCACCCAACACGCCATTCCAGATATCCCATATATATCTGTGCCATCCAATCCACGTCTTGTGATGCGCAATCCGGCCAATCCAATCCAATCCAATCCATCCCACTTCTCCAGATGCTGAGCCTAATTTGACTGCTTCTCAGCCCGCAGTGCAACTTTCCGCAGAAAAGCCGCACCCATTGCTGAGCATGCCACCCCTGCTGAGACCGCCGCTACTTCTGAGCGCTCAGAACGCAGCCAATTCCAACTTGTGTCTATAAAAGACCACCACATCCCCCCCAACTTGAGTTCTGTCCCCAGAGATCCACCACTATCTCACCTGCCTCCAACTATACCATGGCTACACCACCTCCCCCTCTGCACCCCTTCATCAGACCAAAGAAAAAGAAAAACCTCATCCGCCATCCTTCACCAAATATGTCCTGCACATACTGCAGCCAGAACAGCCTTTTGTGCCGCATCCTTCCGGACCGGCATGCCTGTGTCCCGTGCCAAGCCGGACACCGCTGCTGCTACCTATTGGAGGGCATGCCGCACAACCTCCCCCAAGGTTTCCCACGCAAGAGGACCCGTCGCAACTCCTTTGTGATCTTGAGCAACAAGGAGATCTCAAAAAATGAGTGGACCCCGCCTGGCTTGCCTTGCAATTGTCCGCAATGCGCCCTGCAAAATCCTCCATTGCCCAAGAGCCACAACTCAGGCTTGCCATTCCGCCAGGCTGCACCTCTGAGGCGCCAGGACTTTGTGAACTTTTCAGCCTTCCGGAACACCGCCCATGAGTGGGCCGCACGGGTACAAATGAGCATACCAGTGATGGACCCAAGGATCCCCAACTGTCTGGCCACTCCTCCTCCACCACCAAAAAGGCCAGCTCCTCCTCCGCTGCCACCGCGTCCTCCCCCTCCTCCAAGACCAACTCCTCCTCTGGCTTCATCTCCACTGCCGCCATCACCATCACCCGCTCCCAGGTCATCACCGGAGCCCCTGGGCGCGCTGTCTCCCGTGGTGATAAAATTGTCATTGGAAGCTGCAGCCCCTGCAACCCCTCCAGCTGCAACTCCTGAGATCCCAGAAATCCCTCTAGTTCTGGCTCTTCCCTTGGTGATGTTTGAGGGGATGGTGAACAACACGGAAAAACTCCTCCAGCAATTTCTAGCAGTTCCTTACGCGCACACTGCCGCTGCGCAATGCCAGGTCTTGGCAGCTTTCCAATCCCTAGCCACGGCGGCTTGAGCAGACACAGAGGATGTGATGAGGACTTGGCTGGCGTAGGAGGGTCACCCCCCTTTCTCTTCCTTTCTTCATTCCATCTTGCCTTCATTCCCGCGCCTATGCAAGGATAAGGACTTTTGCCGCGCCATCCTGAGCAGCCTTTGGGCTTTGTGAGACCCTTGAGAGAAATAAGAGCCACACACGAGATCCTCAAGAGTTAGAAGGATCCGCTCCACTGAGAGTATCCATGAAAGTAAGAACATCCGCGCCACTAAGAGTATCCAGTGAGACAGAACATCTGCCCTTTTGAGAGCAACCCAGGAGAGTGAGGAGTATTGGCTCAAGGTACCTGGACCGCCCCAGAAAAACTGCCACACAGTTCCCCATACCTATCTAAAAACAGAGAGATTACAAAGAAAACAAACCCGCGCCCACAACCTTGAGAGAGAGAAAGAAAAAGAATCCACCCAAACCCATTTGCACCTTCCATCTATAAGATAACCAAGAAAACTGAAAGATTTTTTTTAAAAAAAACAACCCGTTGCCAAGCCCGCACCTTTGCTCATAACCCACATCCATTCCACACAACGCGCTTTCCTAGTTCCCTGAATATTCTGTCAGAAATTGTCCATGGGTTTGCTTCCAGAATGCAGGGCTTGTCCTTGCTTCAACGGACCCAGCTTTGCGCCATGCCCATACCTAAAAGAAAACATCCATAGCCAGCAATAATCCCAAAGCCAATCCAGAGAGAAGAAAATAATAAAAAAAATATTCTGGGGTGTCTAGTTCCTCCGGCTGTGAACGGGCTAGAACACCCCCTCACCAAATCCAATCATATCCCCTATTCATCCATTGTTCCCCCCCAACTTGGCTGCTGTCCCCGGCCCTCTTTGGTCATTTACCCTGCTGGACGCGAAGCGCACGCGCAGGCTTGTCCTTGGAGGAAGGATCCGCATTTTTGTCCCCTTTTCTATCTGAACCAGCCGTCTTGTCACCTGAAGTTGAGCCTTGTGCAAAGAATTTTTTCATGTGTAAAGCCGCGGCCTTCTGTTTGAGCGGAGTTCCATCCAATTCCTCCAACTGGTAGCTACCTCACGTGAACTTGGGCAGCAGGCGTAAAGACCTGTTCAATTGATTAGCAAACAGCTTCCCCCATTGAGTTTCCAGGCTCCAGTTGTAAAGCAGAACCAAGTCCCCCTTCCGCAACGGATCCCGGAGTTTATGCGCGCAGCGCTTGTCCAAGTAGCGGACAGACCTTGTGCAGGTTGCCTTCAGTCTTCCAGCTTCTTTCTCCAACATCTTTTCCCATTGCAGGAGTTGCTTGGCGCGGGCCTTGACTAGATCCGTGGCCATCTTAACCTTCCACCAGTCAATACCCAGAAAAGTTTCCAGTTTGATGTCAATTGGCAGCACGGGTTGCTGACCAAATAGAAGCTTGTACGGCAAATAACCTGTTGATCTTTTCACCAAGATTGGATCTGCAAAACAAACTACCGGAAGGGTTTCCTGCCACTGCTTGCCATCCTTGCCGCACATCTTCACCATTGCATCCTTGATTCGCTGGTGACCGCGCTCAATCATCCCTGCACCCTCTGGATAGTACTCCGTCACTCGCCCAAACTTCCCTCCGCAACTTTGCACCAACTCTGCCAACTGTCCCCAGAACTCTGCACCCCCATCAACCCTCACCAGCCAAAGTGATCTGTAACACGCAAACCAATCTTCCTCCAGAAACTGACCAACTTTTTCCGCCAAATGCTTCACCAGCGGCCGCGCTTCTGCCCATCCCAACAGATTTTCCTGTGCAACAAGGAGGTATGCAAACTTACCTGCCTTGATGTGCATGACATCCAAAGAAACCTGCCTAAACAAGGCATCCTCTCCAGTGGGGATGCCTACTTTGCAAGGTAACTTTGCACTCTGCTTCTGACATGCTTTGCACAACTGTACCCATTCCTGTACCCCACATACTACCCCTGGTTACTAGAACCTTTCCTGCACCGTCTTCCACTTTTCAAGCTTTCTGTGATGGCCAAGATTGTCATGCAGAATTCCCAGAATTACCTCCTGATCTGCCCTTGAAATGCTGACCACAAGCGGTACCGGCGCGCTCTGCCCCCACAGCTGTCCTTCCCGCAGGTACAAATTTCCCACTGTCTGCCAAATAAATCAAAAAATCTTGGCTGGTGGGTAATCTGGAAACCAAAGATCCCGCAAATAAAAACTGAGGACTGCGTACCTTCCAGATTTCTGGAGCGGAAGTTGCACACCTACTTCCATCATCCCTACCTTAACCATTGCAGCCTCCACATCCAACGGTTCTGCCCCTTTGTAGGGATCATCCCATGGGTACCAAGACAGGGCGTCTGGCATTTTAAAGGCCTTCCCTGGAAAATGCACAACTGTCAAAGTGAACAACTGATGGAACGCGACCCACCTGGTCATAGGGGTCTTTGGAAGCATTGGAAAATTGATCATCCGCGCCAGCACCTCCACATCCACCAGAAGCATGAAGTGAATCCCCCATAGCAAGTGCTGCAACCTCCACAAAATCTTAGTGACCCTGCAAGGCTGCAACTTCAGCTGCAAGTACCAGCTCTCCATTGGCATAAACCTAACAGACTTGTAAAGAACCAGACAATCTTTCCCCTCATCCTCCTGGGTCAGCAGTGCCCCCGCGCCAAGCTTGCTCAAATCCATGACAAACTCAATTCCTCCGGAGTTGTAATCCAAGTCCCGCAGTACAATGTTGCAACCAACAATCTCCTTGAGTTTGTTGAAGGCAACGTCACAATTTGAATGCCAGGTCCATTCCGCACCCTTATGTGTTAATGCTAGCAACCTCCACAAACTGCTTGATGAACATCCGTACATAGCTACACAACCCCAAGAACTGGAGAATGTAAGATACAGTCTTTGGCGTTAGCCACTTGAGGACTTTTTTACATTTATTTTGCGCAATCCGCCTTCTGTTGGAAGCCACCAAGTGTCCTAGAACCTCCACCATGTTTCCTAGAACCTCCAGCACAGGTATGCAGACCTCTAACTTTTTCCCCAACACCGTAAGCGCCGCTTCCTCAATCTGGAACAAGATCTGCTCCAGCGTTTGCCCGTACTCCCAGACAAATTGGCAAATTACCAGAGCATCCATAAGCCTTTCCCCTCCGTAATCCATCTTTGGACCTTTGATCCCCGCGTTTTCAATGAAAATCTGCACCCCCTCTGGAAGATTTTCCTTCAGAATCCAGGTCATCTGCACTTGGTAAACCGCAACCAAGTTAGTTGCACCTTGCGGTAGCCACATCAGTTGCATCCTGCCCAATCCGGTTTTGAAGGCAGTCATTGGACGCAAACTCCAATTGAGTTTTTGCTGATTGTATCCACCCATCACATCCACCAACTCATAGCAAGCGTGCCCTGCCATAGATTCCAGAAACTTGTCCACACACGGAGGTTTTCCCTTGTCTTGGATTGTAAACAAATTGAGCCACTGCAGATCATGAACAATCTGTAATGACTTCCCATCCTGCTTAACCACTGCAAAGATTGGACTTGAGTAACTTGATGTCAATTGCTTGCAAAGGCCCTTCCCCACAAGCTTGCGCACAAGCTGCAAGAAGGGCCCCCAAACCGCTCATGGAATTGGCATCAGCTTGATCTTCCAAGGTTTGTGTGGAAACTTTGGAATCACATAAGGGTTGCCTATCTTGCTCTTTAACAGTCCCTGCTCTTCAGGTCCAAAAGCAAGCGCTCTTTCCCAGAGAACAAGTACCAAAGTAAGCAAATCCCGTTCCTCAGCGCCTAACCAGCCCAGCAGTCCAAAGTTAAGGGCTGCAATTGGCTCCAATTGCGTTACCCATCCTGAAACCTTCAGAAGGGATATTCAAGGGTCTTGCAACCAAGGGATTGGTTGCAGTGGTCCATTCAGATCCTGCGGCATTGATTCCTTCCGGGGACTGACCTTTTGCGCAACCGGCTTATACTTCCCAAAGTTGCACTGCACCATCTGCACGCATCCATTACCATAGGTCCTAGTCAAAACCAAACCACAGCTTTTGCCTTTGCTCACAAGTGTGGCACAATGATAGTGTTTTGGTGAAGTACCTCCCAGCAATGCACACTGAGGAAAGGAACTTACTTCCAGCACTTGCGCATTCCGCGCTTCCTCCCTTCTTCCCACCTTCTCCTCAATGGTTGACCGCCTGCGCAAAGCCGGAGCTTGCTCTGAGCGGTAACCTTGGCCAACTAGTCACAATCCACCTCTGGACCACCCTTGCAAACCAACTCTGCGCCGGGGTCCTCCTCCTCCTCTCTTTCCAAATCCCGCATCCACTTTCCCAACCCCTGATTGCAGATTGTGGTTTTGAATTGCCTTCTGGAGAAACCTTCCACCATCAACGCTTCCATCCGCACCTTTGGATCAAACAACATTTGTGCTTGGAACCCAAGCATGAATGAAAGCTCTGAAATGGCCTCCCTGCAATCAACCAATAGAAAAGAAAGTGGTTTAGGGAACCTTTCAACCTTAACCCCACTCACGCGACCCTCCCCGCCATTAAGCGCGCATGCCCCATTGCGCATTTCTGCCAAACCAATCCCATTTCATCAACCAATCTAGACGGAAGGAGGTTCACCATTGAACCGCTATCCACCAGCTCCCACACGTTCCTTCCAGGAATCTTCATTGAAACGTAAGCCAGTGGAGTTGAAACCAATTTCATCCCTGCTAGCTTGCGCTCCACGTCATCCCAAGCAAAGTTCACCCTCTGCACCATTGGAGGGATCCTATTTTGTCCGCAATCCTTCAGCGCTTGAACCATCTCATCTGCTACCACCGGAAACACTGCCATCAACTCCTTCAAGTTCAAGGTAATATTTGTTTCATTCCCCATCACCCTTCCCACAATTTCCACTGCCTTTTTCTTCCCCGCCGGATTCACCGGCTGTTCATCCGTTTCTGGAACATGCACAATTGGCTTAGGAGCTGCCAGTGGTACCTGTTCCTTGGCATCCACATCCATCCTTTCCACCGCCACCAAATCCTCCATTTCTAACACCCTCACTTCTGCTTCCACGCGCGGTGGTTGCCATACCCCAGAACCAGTGACAATCCCCAGCAAAGCTTGATTAGTTACCGCTAATTCCTGTCCTTGAGCGCGCACTTGCTCCATGACAGTCAGATTCCCAGGTTTGTAGGAGAGCCACTTGCCTGTTGGGAACATGAATCCTATTCCCACTGGTTGAACCAATCCTGCCTTGAGGTCTTTTGTCATGTTATTGCACCCCAACAGCCAATTTCCCTTGTCCCCACAGTAATTTCATAACTGCAACAAGGGCAGATTTGACGGCAGAAGCCGTCCCCCAAGGTGAGGAGGCGGATTGCGCAACCCGGACAACATTTGACTCAGAAAGATCCATAAGTACTTCATCAATCCCGTCATCTTGCTAACATTTGGGCTCTTTGTTGGTGGTGTGGCCTGAGCGCGTTCCATTTTTGAGGGGCCTGCAACCAGAGCTTACATTGGTGCCACCAGAGTGTGGGAAGCAGACTTTGGCCCCGTCAGGAACAACCTTGCCGTGTCCTCCATCAGTTCCTCCAAGTCCAGCTTGCTCTCCACTGCACAAAAAATGACAAGGATGTCCGGAAGAAGCACGATACTCCCATCCAACAACCTCTTTACCAGGTTGTTGTTGTACAAGTGCTGCTGCACCCGCCCACAGAGTGGGGGATTGAGTCATCCAAAAAATTCCCTCTTTATTGCGCCCGTCTGCACCCATATCACCTTGTTCTTTTCCAGGTAGCAATAGATCCAATCAAACATTGCTACATAATCCCCCAATTGCACTTGCGTCCGGACTCTGCCGTTCCCACTTGCTTCCCCTGCAGCTTGCTTGAAGTCACTTTCCCAAAACCAAGGTTTGCGCCTTCCCCACCGCGCCAAGATTCCTGCCTTAAATTTTGGCCCATTGATTTCCTCATACCCCTCCATCTCCTCCACATCCCAAAGCTTCCCTTTGTCCGTGATGAAGAGGAAAACAAGCCAAACCTTATCCAAACCCATTGCACCTTCCACGTTGGCAATTCCTTTGTATTGCGCAAGGAATCACCTAACGTCCTCAGTGTTGAACTGGATTTGAGGATAGTCCCGCGGCCTGATGAGAACTGGCTTGTTGTCAGCACCATTGTTGGAACAAGGGACACTCTATCCTGCCACTGATGAGGGTTGCTTCCAAGAAGCCAGAGGACAAGGAGGAGGAAGAAGAGTGGGGGTAATGTTAGATGACCCCGCAACAGTTGATGGGTGGTACTGGGACATTGCGCTTGTTAGTTTCAAGAGACAATGAACAAAAGATTATTTCCCGGCCAGACCCCAAGATGTGGAATTAAAAAGAAGACTTCTCTTTTAATGGTTCCCAAGTTCAGAAGTTATTGATCCCTTGCATCTGTAAACCCTGAGTGCGACTATTCACCCTTTGACTGAGAGATAGATAATGGAGAATAAAGATCCTTCCAAAAACTATGATAACCTGATGAGATCCTCCTTAATCCAATGATCTGATGATATCCAGGTTGAGGGTGCGGCTTAATTAGCCTACCCCTCAACTCATCTAAGTAAAACCAGAAACAAGCAAGCATAATGAAATACAACCCCTAAGCACAGAACCCTAGCCTTCCCATCCCACATCCCACATCCCATATCTCATATCCATCTGTATTACCCGCCTGCCATTACGTCCACCCGGTTTGTCCTACTCATGATGTGGCCCTTGCGCCGCGCCCAACTTGGAGCCCCCCGCGCATGTCCACATCTGCCAATGCGCCATTCCAGATATTCAAGATATATCCCCATCTTGCAATGTGCAATCTGTCCAATCCATCCTGCATCTCCAGATGCTGAGCCCAATTTGACTGCTGCTGAGCCCCCAGCAGGAATTGCTGCGGCAAAGATGCACCCATTGCTGAGCACACCATCCCTTCTGAGCCTGCTGCTACTGATGAGCGCACAGAGCGCAGCCAATTCTGACTTGCGTCTATAAAAGACCACCACAGCGCGGGTTCCAGAAACGGATGGACAGGCTGAATCTGGCGGGGAAGAAGAAGGCAGTGGAAATTGTGCGCAGAGTGATGGGGAATGAAATGACTATTCCGTTGACCTTGAAGGAGTTTGCAGCGGTGTTTCTGGTGGTAGTAGATGAATTTTTTGCGTGCTGAGGGATTGCGGACACAATAGAATCCCTCCAAAGGTGCAGCAGGTGAACTTGGCTTGGGATGTTGCGGAGCGCAAGCTAGCAGGGATGAAATTGGTTTCAACCCCACTGGTTTAGATTCCAATGAAGATTGCTGGAAGGAAGGTGTGGGCACTAGTGGATAGCGGTTCTATGGTGAACCTCCTTCCATCTAGATTGGTTGATGAATTGGGATTGGTTTGGCAGAAATGTGCCATGGGGCTTTGCGCGCTTCATGGCAAGGCATGTTGCGGGGATGGAGTTGTGGAGGAGGAAGAGCTTGAGGTTGCGAGGGTCTGTAAACCACTTTGTTTTCTATTGGTTGATTTCAGGGAGGCTATTTTAGGACAGCCATTCATGTTTGGGTTCCAGGCGCAAATAAATTTTGATCCCTGGGTGGGGACTGAAGTGTTGATTGTCAGCCTCCTGGATGCCAAGACCCTTGCTATCCTTTAGCTACCAGAGGTGATAGAATAAATAATAAATATATTATTTAATAAATGCAGCAAAAATCCATAAAATATTTGGATTAAGCTTATTGCCAGGTTAAGTGGTATGGTTATGGTTTATTGTTTTAATTCAATATGAATAAATGAATTATTAAATATTTTACTATAGGGGCCACAATTATATTGGGGATCTTTAACACCTCTCTTCCAGGATTTCAGTATGAAAACACGTATTCCTGGTTACTTTGGGCTCTTTAGTTTAAAGGATATTTTACCCAAAGATAATATGTATATAAAATACGCGGTGGAGTGGCAGGGCTTTGTAGCCAAGCTCCCACGACAGAGAAAGGATAATAAAACTCACTGGTATATTATTAGATCCTTTGGGTATCTTTTTGAGACGTGCACTGATGGGTTAAACCTGTATACTGGGGTTATAAGGTTTTTCAGCAGTTTTAATTGATAAAAAAGAGGTTGAGGACAGATATTATTGAGCAGAAGTAGCCATAAATCACTTACTGATCTCTTATAAGTACTTGATTACCTTGGCACGGTGTCTGGATATAAACATAACTGGGTCTCTGCCCATCAATATCCTCAAAAGAGCTCTTTATTTATAGCTTTTGAAGTCCCAACATTGACCTTCTGAGGGGTACAGGGGCTCAAAGGGACCAACATTAAGGCTAGCAGGGTAACCAGGGGTAGCCTGTCATGTTTTCTTGGTGCTATAGCACGGGTAGCATCCAATTCTGCAGGGTATGGGAATTATTCTACTTTATAATAGATATTATGACGTGTGAATAACACTAATCTGTCACATTTATGTATTATTTAATTAATTATCCTTAGTAAATGTTCCCAGTAATTTAATAATTATATAAATAGAAACTCCTACGGACATCCTGATGTCAGGTGAGTTCTCATTATGTATTATATAACTGGAGTAAAAGTCATGATATTGATTTTACTCCTTTGTCTTTGAGTTCCAGTTGATTTACTAAGATAATTAGTTAAAAATATAAGTCATGGCAATTCATGTAATATTTTTACATAATTAGTTTTCTTAGAATGCCACGAAGATATTGATGTCTAGAAATTCTAATAAAAGTATATCAAAGTATTGTAATATATTTTTAGAAGTTGTCATTGTCTTATTTTTGACATTCTTGGTACTTTTAATTATATTAAATCAAAAATACGTATAAGGATTATGGAAGTATTTCTATATAATATTATGTATTCTTAGACTATCTACTATCCACAGAAACATTTATTACATATGTAGAATGTTCCTGTGTGGGTTTTAGCATGTTTATGCAGTACCTGAGCCTCTCAGGCCACCTGTCACTCTGTCAACCCTTAGTCCCAGGGCTGCGTACTTGTCAGAGGCCCTGGGCTGCGTGCACAACCTTGACGGAGTGACAGGGATGTATCTCAGCTGCACGCGGGTGCATTGGCTGCCGCGGCTGCATGTGGGAATTGTGACAAAACACATTTCCGTCCGTAACTCCTAAAATATACACAACACTTCAATTCTGACTGAATTTTAGGTGTGAAACCTATACGTGACAATGTGTGTGAAATATTTAATTGACTAAAAACTCAATAGTGGAGCCGTAGTATTTTGGTCTTTCTTTCCTTAATTATTTAAAAATAGAAGGAGTTGGATTTCAAGGGTGGGGTTAGTGAGTGACCCTCCCTATTTTTGGGTGGGAAATCCATTTCTGTAATAATATTTATGGTTTTCTTACTCCTTCTTAGGTTAATTGTATTATTATTACTTTTATGTTATTTATGTTACTTTTGCAGCTTGCTCTGCAATAGTAGCAAGCTGACTTTCCCCCACTCCAAGATATGGCCATATCCAAAAAAAATCTGGAGGATGTTGGGAAAAAATCAATTCTATGTGTTTTTCAGTCCCTTTTTCTGGCTCTGTAGTTCCTGAGATGTATTGGTCCATCAGGTATGTTATTTTCTGGTAACCATTCATCTTTGTCTGCAGATTCTCCTTTGTATCTCACTAAGTATAGTCTAACATCTTTTCCTTGTACTCTATCTTTCTTGTCTCTCAATATTCTGCTGACTTTCCCTTTTCCTTTCACAGGGTCAGGTTCTATTGGGATTATTTCTGGAGGGAGGTTGCAACCTTCTTGTGGTTGAAAATTTTTGACTAGGCTAACAGGAAATACTGGATGTTTCCTTGATAATGCTTCACTCAAGATTACTTCCACAGAATTTTTGCCATGCATCTTCTTGATAACAAATGGTCCAAAAAAGGCTGGTTTCATTTTTCTGTTGCCTGCTAGATTGTTGAAATTGGTTGTAGATATCAAGATCTGATCTTGTATTTTAAAGTCAGGTTCTTTATGTGATTTGTCCCATCTTTTTTTGTTGTATTCTACTGCTTCTTCTACAAATTTTTGAGCATAATTATTTGCCAGATCTATCATCTTCTTGAAGTCAAGCAATGTTGGATGAATAGTGGCTAAGTTATAGTTTAAGTTATTCCTATGGAGTTTTGGAATCCATCCTCTTTCTAGTATGTAAGGAGCTTCTTTGGTAGCAGAATGTTTACTGCTGTTATAAGCCATCTCTAGAGCTGGCTGTTATAAGCCATCTCTAGAGCTGGGAGTAGGCTTACCCAATCATGGCAATAACCATCTGAGTTTTTGTATTCTAGACGAAAGCTATAGAACCTCCTTAACATATCATCTAGGGTCTGTATCATTCTTTCAGCTAATTGGTCAGTTTGGGGATGGTATGCTGTAGATGAAAAGATCTAATTGAATTTCTCGAGAACTTATAACCAGCTTAGGCTGAGAGACCAAAGGAAATAAACAAGGGCATCAGAAGAAGGTTTCAAGGTAGGAAAGACAATAGAAGAACAAGAAAGAAAAGAAAGAATAGAATTTGATTATAGACGTAGATGGACTGGATTGAAGTATGAAGTCAGGCTAGGTTCGATGGGGTCTTGTTGGAGAGATCTTCATCTTACCGGTCAGAGTCAGATGTATTTGAGTTGAGCGGTTGTGGTCATAGCTTAGTGTAGTCGAGTCGAGCGCTTGTTTGAGGTAGAGATGGAGACTAGTGAGGCAAGAGAGAAAGATGGAAGGACAAAACAAACAGAAAAGGAGAAAGATAGAAGAAAGAAAAATGAACAGAAAAGGAGAAGAGACAAGAGTGAAGAGAAGAATGAACAGAGAAGGAGATCAGACGAGAGTAGCCCCTGGTCGTCCTCACAGGAGAACGTATTGGGGTCCCTGTTGTAGACTCAGTGCGCCGACCGCGCGCAGAAGCGCGGTCAGAGGTGAGAATTCAGGAACGTGGTAGAAGAAGAGGGCGGGAGAAGGAGAATACTTAACACCCCTCGTGACTGGTAAGGTGAGATTGACTTAGTGTTGATTCCTTTGATAAGGGAATATAAATTGTTGAAGAAGTCGCAGGGCTTTGACGGAGGTGGCTTTAGTTAAAGCATCCACTATCATTTTGTCGGTGAGAACAAGGTGAAGACTGAATTTAGCAGCGGAAAAGTCTTCTCGTAGACCTTTGGTTTTAATTTTGATGTGTCGCGACTTGGAGTGCGACCCAAATTTTTTTATTTTATCGTCCAACCCTTTATTATCTATATATATTGTTGGTTTGTTGGAAGGAGAGCCATTGATTTCTTCTACAAGGTGGGTGACCCATCTCAATTCAAGGTAGCAGTCGAGTAACGCGTTCTGTTCAGACTCAGTAGAGGAGTAAGTAACATTCCGCTGTCAAGAGGAATTCCAGAGAATTGGACTGCCGTAGTGTAGTACGATGTACCCGGTTTGAGATTTGCGAGAAGTGGGGTCGTCGCCCCACGTAGCATCACTATAAGCCAAGATGTTGCCTTTGGATGGATCGTACTTCAGAGTCAACTTGAAGTCTTTAGTGGTCTTGAGGTATTTCCATACCTTACGTACTTCCCTCCAATGAGTGAGTCCGGGGTTTGCGTTGAATCTTGCCAGATTGGAAACCGCGAAAGAAATATCTGGGCGAGTGTATTGAGAAAGGTGGTTCAATAGTCTGATAGTGGATCAATAGTTAATAATGAGTTGACAGAACTGAGCATGATCTTTGTTGGAAGCTGGCTCTAGGGGAAAGTTTTGAGTGAGGGGCGCATTAACGTCCTTGCAGTTGGTGAGACCCAATTCTTCTAGGCCTCTTTTGATGTGTTTTGGTTGACTCAGAAAAATACTGTTGTCGTCGAATTGCAATAACATCCCAAGGATTGTATTCGGCAAGTGGCAGGAGGAATTTACAAACCTTTTTAAGAAGTTGACCGCAAATGTGTTGGATTTACCTACTAGGATCAGATCATCAACATGGAAGTAGAGAACTTCTCCTGATTTCAAATTAAGGTACAGACACGGGTCGCTGGTGGATTCACTTAACCCTTGAGATTTGATCCACTCGGTAAGTGTTTCATACCAATTCTTGGGTGATTGACGCAGACCGTAGAGTGACTTCTTCAATTTGAGATAGGGAGACTTTTGATTCAATCCTTCCGGAGTCTTGATTATCACAATTTCATTCAAGGGAGCGTGAAGGAAGGCTCCTTTTACGTCGAACTGTGTGAACGTCATTTTGTTTTTCAAGCCGTAGACCAAGGCAAGACAAAGGGAGCCAAGTTTTCCGGTTGGGGCCCAAGTTTCTTCAAAATCTACACCTTGAACCTGATCAAATCCTTGCACGCACAAGCGCGCTTTGTATTTCACAGGTTCTCCGTGACAATTCTCTTTCACTTTGAATACCCAAGTCGTGTTTAATATGTTGTTGGGTTTGCCGTAGTATTCTTCCCAAACTTCTTGAGCTTCAATTGAATTGAGTTCTTCCTTGGAAGCTGTTTGCCATTTAGGCCATTTGGAGTATTTTCAGGCAGCCTTGTAAGAGGGAGGTTTGTAATAGTGGTGAAAGCCGTATCTTTGAGGTTTCTGGAGTTCATGTCTGGGACGTAGGTTGGGTCGCTGGCGAGGTGGTTCTGGTTCAGGATGGGAAGGAGGTGGAGATGAAGGTGTAGAGTGGAGAAGATTGTCTTCATGATTGGAGTCTGAGTCAGAATGTTCAGAGGAAGGTTCCCTAATTGTCTATTGTTTTTCTTTCGAGGAGAAATCATTTTCATAGACATTTGAGTTGGGTTGAGAGAAGATATCCAGTCCCGGCGATTTGAAGAACGGGAATTCTTCATGTTGATTCTTGAGGAACCTAACGTGCTTGGTTTCTACGACCGCTCCGGACGTATTCAGAATTAAGTAGGAGTGAAAGGTAGGATTGAATCCGACTAGGACTCCTTTGAGACCTTTTTTGTCAAACTTTCTTCCCTTCTGAAGACAATTGGCAAGGTAGATTACGGAAGAGCCTACGGGTTGCAATTAATTAGCCGGGAGAAACTTACCAAACATGAGTTCCCAGGGAGATAATTATTTACCTTCACAAGGAATCTGATTTAACATGAAGCAGCAGCTACGTGTAACTATGTGCCAGAAATTCTTAGCTAGTTGGGATGAGGAGAAAGTGGACCAAGCGGATTCTATGATCGTTCTATTAGCTCTTTCCGCTCGTCCGTTATGTTGAGGATGATACGGTTTGGAAGTGCGGAGTTTGATAAATTTATTCTTGGCAAAGTCTTTTAAGCTAGAGTTGGTGAATTCCGTTCATTGGTCAGAGAATATTTCAGAGGGGTAGTAGTGAAGACGTTTATATTTGGTCTCTAGAATGTTGATAATTGTCTCGGGAGTCTGATCATTAGAAGTTAGAGGAAAGCAGGCAAGATAGCCAGTACAGTTGTTGACTAGAGGGAGTAAGTATTGATGTCCAGCCTTCGATTGAGGAGTGATTGGGCCGACCAAGTCAAGATGGATTTGCTCTAAAGGTTTGCCGGCGGGGGTGGAAATATTGGAGAAGGGAGACCTGGTGATTTTACTCTTGACGCAGCTGTTGCACTGGAAATCCTGGAGTTTGTCCTTGGAGAAGCAATTTTTTAGAAGAGGTTTGAGAGTGGAGATTGACGCATGGCCGTAAATTTTGTGCAATTCAGAGAGAGTAATAGGGGAATCAGAGGATTGATTGGCGACGTTCACAGCGTTGACCTGGCCAGTTGATTGAGGTTTTTTGATGAAAAATAGGTTGTATCTTATCAAGCCCTTCAGCACAATTTGATCTCCTTGAGTCACTTTGAATGCATTGCAGGCTTGAGTGAGGTTAAAACCCTTCTTTGCGAGAATTCCTGGACTGATCAAATTGACAACAATATCCGGTACGTAAGCGCAATCTTCAAGTGTGATCACGGAATTGTTCCATTTGAGTTTAACTGTTCCAATTCCTTTTATTTTGAGATTGGCTTCCAGTTTTCCAGTTTTGATCTCTTTGGACTCGTCTTGCAGTTTTATGGATGAGAAATATTTGAGGTCATTAAAGATGTGGACGTTTGCTCCGGAATCCAAGAGTAAATTCGGATTGTTGTCTGCATTGATCCAAAGAGTCAGTAATGCATGGTAGTTGATTGTAGGATTCTTTTTAGTCTTATTTTTCCACTCGTTTTGTTGTTCTATCCACCATTCAGGAGCAGTTTTGGGGTGAAGGTGGAAGCACGAAGATTCTGCATGGGGCGTGTTAGGATCATGGTACCCCTCGCAGCATTTCATCTTGGTTTTCTTCTCGTCCTTATTACTCCTCATCTTAGTCAAAACTAATGAAATTTCTGTGGATGGTTTATTCAAGTTAGTCTGGGCCTTTCTCTTGTTGTGGTATTGGATAAGATGATTGAATACCACGTCCATCGTCAGGTTCTTTTCTACGTGCATGATTTGTTGCTTGAGATTTTCGAGTGTTGGAGGGAATTTGAATAACAGTAGATACGCCAAGATATCCTTTGGCAGTTTGATCCCAACGTCCGTCATTCTTGTAATAGCTTTTCTCATCTTGGTGATGAAACTCTCAATTGCATTTTCCCGGAAGACGGAGTGGAGGAAGTGGTTGAAGACTCTCGCTTGATTTGCTGTCTCTGAGGAGGCAAATATTCTTGTAATTTTGGCCCATAGAAGCTTAGAGGACAAGATGTTTGTAGAATTGACAACGTTTGCATGAGTGGTGCTGTCTAGCTTAGATAGTATTATCGCCCTGATTTCTCTATCTTGTTTTGTTGATAGAGGGCCTGAGTTTTGAGTGATAGCCTCTTTGATGTCCTTGAGGTCGAACAGCATGAGCATCTTGTCTCGCCAGATTGAGTAATTCTCTTCATTTAAGTGGGGTATGGCGTCGACTGATGCTTTCAGAGCAACTTGATGGAAGTAATTGTTTGCCCTGGCTGGTTTGTTCATGGTTTGATTGGTCGATTTGGTAGGTTCTTTTGGCTTTTAACCGTGAAAAGATCTAATTGAATTTCTTGAGAACTTATAACCAGCTTAGGCTGAGAGACCAAAGGAAATAAACAAGCGTATCAGAAGAAGGTTTCAAGGTAGGAAAGACAATAGAAGAACAAGAAAGAAAAGAAAGAATAGAATTTGATTATAGACGTAGATGGACTGGATTGAAGTATGAAGTCAGGCTAGGTTCGATGGGGTCTTGTTGGAAAGATCTTCATCTTACCGGTCAGAGTCAGATGTATTCAAGTCAGGCGGTTGTGGTCATAGCTTAGTGTAGTCGAGTAGAGCGCTTGTTTGAGGTAGAGATGGAGACTAGTGAGGCAAGAGAGAAAGATGGAAGGACAAAACAAACAGAAAAGGAGAAAGATAGGAGAAAGAAAAATGAACAGAAAAGGAGACGAGACAAGAGTGAAGAGAAGAATGAACAGAGAAGGAGATCAGACGAGAGTAGCCCCTGGTCGTCCTCACAGAAGAACGTATCGGGGTCCCCGTTGGAGACTCAGTGCGCCGACCGCGTGCAGAAGCGCGGTCAGAGGTGAGAATTCAGGAACGTGGTAGAAGAAGAGGGCGGGAGAAGGAGAATACTTAACATTAGAAAATGCTAGAGTAGTACCCAGTATATCATGTAGATTCTTCCAAAACTCAGAGGTGAATTTGGGGTCTCTGTCACTGATTATAATCTTGGGTATACCCACATCAGCTATGATCCTGTTACAGAATAGTAAAGCTACATCCATAGCACTATCTTCTTTGTGGTTAGGCCAGAATTTTGCCTTCTTAGAATATCTGTCAACTATAACTAGGACAGAGTTATATGAATGAGTACCTCCAGGGGGGAGGCCGGTGGAAAAATCCATATTGATGATTTCACATCTGTTTGTAGGTTCAGATATTTTCTGTAAGAGTCCAAACCTTTTTCCAGTAGTTTTATTATATTTCTGGCAGGTTTCACAGTTAGTAACATATTCAGTAGTGATTTCTTTCCAGTCTATCCACCAAGCAGTTTGTTTTACTTTTTCTAAAGTTCTTTCTGTGGATAGATGCCCTGATAAACAGTTTTCATGGCATTCCTGGATTATATGCTGTATATGTTCTTTGTTGCTTAGTACTAATACGCTGGAATTTTGGTGTCTATAGTAAAGGAGACCATCCCAAAAGGTAAATCTTCCTGCTTTATAGGGTTCAAGTAATGAAGCAGGTAGGCTATTTATCAGAGCTGCTTCTGGGGATTCACATTCCATAATGGTAATCAGCAGCTTGATTTCACAAGAGTAGTTATCCCTTACTAGCTTGAAGAAAGCAGTATCTAATTCAAATAAGTGGATCCCCATTATTGGAGCACTCATTGCAAAAAGATTGATTTTCAGGATAGGAAAAATATCTTGATCTTCCGGGTCATATGCTGGATTGTTAGAGTCATTAGGCAAAGCATTCCTACTTAGACTATCAGCATTCTGATGTTTAGCTCCAGCTTTATGCACTATAGTCATCTGTCCTCTATACGGTTGTATAGCAATTTGCCACCTGAGCATATGTCTTCTGGGAGTTTTCATGTTCATAAGAGTTCTTACAGCATTACAGTCCGTGATTACTTGAAAAGTTGGGCCTTCTAAGTAATAGTGTAGCTGCTCTAAAGCCCATACTAGTGCCAAACATTCCAACTGACTGGCCCCATATCTCTTCTCTGTATCTTTGATCTGTCTAGATATGAAGAGTACTGGTTTCTCTACTGGTCTGTCTTCTTCTATCCTTTCCTGATGTAGAGCAACTCCTAGCCCTTCCATGCAGGCGTCAATGTACAGTTTGAAGGGCTTGGAGTAATCTGGTTGAATAAGTAGAGGAGTGGAGTTCATAGCTGTTTTTAATTCCTCATAGTTTTTTAGTCTCTCATGAGTCATTTCAAATAGGGTGTTGTTTTTGCATACTTCATACAGACTTTTAGTTAGCATAGCAAACTTTGGTAAGTATTGTCTGTAATAACTGCAAAAACTAATGAAATACAGTAATTCTGTTTTTTTTTTGAGGCATAGGTCTATTCATGACAGCAGCTATCTTATTTTGATGAGCAGCTAGAGTTAGACCAGAGACTATATGTCCTAAGGCTTTCAATTCTCTGTAGCCAAAGTTGCATTTCTTCATGGACACCTTCAATCCTGCTCTGGAGATAGTCTGGAGTACTAATCTTACTTGTTTAATATGAGTATCCCAGTCATCAGAGTATATGATAACATCATCTATATATACCATCATCCATCCTTGTCTGATGTACCTAGAACGGTATCCATTGTTCTCTGGAAGTGTGATGTTGAATTCTTTATACCAAAGGGCATCCTAAGATATTCATATATCCCAAATGACAGATTATTCTCATAAAATTCCTGCTTTTGGGGCTTATTGGTATCTGGTGGAAACCTTTAAGCATATCCATAGTAGTAATGTACTTGGCCTTGGACAAGTTATGCAGAGAATGATCAATCCGGGGTATAGGATAATAATCTGCTTGAGTATAATTTTTCTCCATAACACTTTTTCCCTTTAGTTCTGCAAGTGTGACCTTCAGCTTAGTTTTATAGATTGTTTGGTCATAAACATAATCCCGCCCATCAATGTTGCTCAATTTTCTCTTCAGTTGTAAAATATTGAGCCCATCATTCATGCCTTCTAATAGATTTTCTAAGGCCAACCCCAAGATTCCCCTCAGTTGAGGATGCACAGAGGGATGTTAAGAAGTTTGATGGTTATATTTGGTTTCTTTGTAGGAGAGGCACCACAAGGGGTCTGCCTTTGTGCAAATTGCATGGATTAAAAACTTGCACCCAACCTTCCTTGTGTGAGTTTGTCTAGACTGTTTGGTAAGAAGGTTTCCTGAATAGGAACCATGTCTATCACTGGCTAAATCCACATATTGGTCACGCTTTGAATTGAAAACTGTTAAAGCGTAACCATGCTTCATTGCCCATGTTTGACAATAGTTTTGTGCCTCTTCACTATTAGGAAAAGCTCTAAAGGGAGGTGGGTCAAGTGGATCTGCCATAGTTACATAGTTATATTGATGGCATTCACTCCATCAGTTTCAATCAAATTAAATACGGCAAAGGCCAGTAACATAAATTGTTACTCACCACCAGCGGTCATGTCCATTTTTGAATTGGGGTCCCATTTGTTTAAGAATTCAGCACAGACACATGAGCAAAAGGCTCCACTATCCATTAATAACCTTATAGGTCTGTTTTTATAAAATCCTGTTGCATAAAAAGTTTGAACAGTGGTATAACTTTTCCAACTCATAGGTTTAACTGTTAATGGTTTGACATCCATAATATGTCTAGGAATTCTGGTAAGATCCTATTTTTGGGGCAAGCTAGAATCCCCATGGATGTTATTGATTTCTACAGAAGTGCCAATATCTCCTTCTATAACATTAACAGGGTTGGTCAGGATCAATTCACATTCAGAAAGAGATCCTTTAGTATCATCTATATCTTCATAGTTCTGATTCCCTTCAACCTCCTGCTCTCCTTCCAAGACTGCTATCTTCCTTTTTGGTAATGGGCAGTCTTGTCTCATATGCTTAGTCTTGTTACAATTCCAACAAGTTGCAGGCATCCTCTCTTTATCCCTAGTCTCATTAGGTTTCTTATTATCAGAGGAATTAATCATAGGAGGTTGTTCTCTGTTTTTGGTGATGTTATAGTTCTCTTTAGGTCTGGAAGGGGATTTCTTTTCTAACCCATTCATGTCTATTACTTCTTCTAGCACATTGATTAGAGTTGGCAAGTCAGCATCCATACTGATCCTACATCTTACACTATGTTTAAGATTGCCAGGACACAGGTTGAAGAGTCTTTCATTTACTTCCTATTTATCAGCATCTGGATAGAAGAAATCCAACCTTTTCTTCTGTTCCAAGCACCATTTGTGAGGTTTATCCTTGGAGGGGTCAAATGAAGAATTTTTGAAATTTTTAATCATTTTTCTTTTCCACATTCTAGTACCAAATTGTTCTATAATCAGAATTTTCCAAGAATTCCATGGTAAGGATACTACTTCTTCTCTCTTAATGATTAACCAGTCCAATGCTACTCCTTTAAATAGCCTGGGTAGCCTGACTACAGCTATAGCTTCTGGTAGGTCATAAGAGTTAATGGTGTAGTCAATAAATTAAATAAAATTTATATGATTGTATTCTCCTTCACCAGAGAACTTGGGCCATTCAGAAATAGGGGGTAATGGTTTAAGTGCTTGCTCCATCTCAGGGCAAGGACTAGGCCTAAAGTTGTCCCTCCTATGCATTCCTAATAAGGTTGGTGCATAAGGAGTAGTGGTTTTTCTGGGAGGTTTTGGTTCCTCTGTAGTACTCCCCAAGGGGTTGGTCAGACAGACTTTCAAGTCTCTAAGATCATTTTTGATCAGATTAATTTGCAGGTCCACTTTGTTATTAAGCACATCCAATTTTTCACTAAGGGATAGAATAGAGCTGTTAGTAGTGGTTACCAATTCTTCTTTTAAGGGTTGGAAAGACATAATAACATCTTCTTGGATTCCTGATACCATATTCTCAATTGTTTGAGTCTGTTTGATCCTACCTTGATTAATTGTCTCCAATAACTGTTCTGAGTGTTCTTTGATTTCTTCCATTCCTACCATCTTTGTTTGGCTATTAATCAATTTGGCTACTACTGAGTTTAATTTATCCATTTGGGTGTAAAAACCATCCAAATTTTCAAAAAAAAGTTTGAAATTATGACGCATATCATTAGCAAAGGAATTAATTACATCAGAGGTTTGTTTGGGCTCAGAATTAGAGGCTAATTGTTGTAAACCTTTTTCCATTTTTGAGCTAGGGATATTATCTGATCCCAGTATTTCTTTCCCTTTGGTTTGGGATTGGAAGAGGATCTCTTCTTTCTGGATCCTTTGCCTTTCAGTTGGGCTAATTGATACCAAGGATTCCACTTTTCTATGTAGGATTCTACCTCTTTCCTTGGAATCATTTTCTGAAGAGCTATCTGGGTGGCTTTTGCCTGGGAGATTATCTTTTTCATAGACGCCATGTCCTCCTTGGCTTGGGCTTCTTTGAATTCTTCCCAATATTTCACATGCTCTTTGACTAAGTCTTTGATCCTGGCTTCCTTGGCCAGATTCTGCTGGGGTGGCTGCAGGGAATCTTTTTGTAAAGGAGGGTGGCTTGATTCTGCTACCTTCTCCAGCTCTAGGTTGGGAGAGGGCAGAAGTAATTGGTGCTGCTCCTTGTCCATCAACATTTGATTCATAGGTTCTAGTCCCTTCATGGTTGTCCTCATTGGTGGTCTCACGGTTACTGAGAGCTGTTGGCAAAGATCCATAGGAGGGAATTCTTCCTGAGGCTCTTGTGTTACGTCTATACATTTTAAGAATAATATGTTTATTAGTATTTTACAGAAAAAAATCCATAAAAATAAGTTTTATTCAAAACTCACTTAAGTTGATGTTCAAAGGTACCAAGACCTTATTGGGGTTAAATTGATCCTTAGTAGGTAATCCTACGGGGTCTTGGTGTGTTCCAATGAGGTCTTCACCTGCCCAATCAATATTTTCAGGGCGTCCAGAGATATCTGGGATTTCCTGATCCAATAAATCAACTTCAGTGGCGGTGGTTTCTGGTACAGGAGGGTTCACTGATAAAAAAGTGTATTTTATTGGTTAATAAAATATATCAATATATATATTTTTTTTAAAAAAAATATGATAATACAAGTTGTATACTTAATTTTATATTTCAAAAAGAAATTTATATGGTATTTCTTCCAAGATTTATGTTTCCTTAATAGAGCCTGAAAGTTGATATGCCTTTCAAGATCTTCTTGTTCAAGGAGTTTATCTAAGTGTTTATGTGCAGAAGAGATATTAAGTTGCTCAGCTTGAGTTAAAGCTTTCCAACCAGTAGGTTTATAATTTTTAATATATTCTTCTTTTCTTATCTTTAAAAGATGTAAAGAATATATTATTAATTCTGCATTGGTTTTTAAATCCACTGAAAAAGAATTTAATAATAAATCACGGTTATAAAGTCGGATAAATTTATGTTTGATTTTATTTTTTTGTGAAATGTCTGGTCGAAGGTATTAAATATAATAAAATGGAATGTTTCCCGGCGAGACCCCCAATTGTCAGCCTCCTGGATGCCAAGACCCTTGCTATCCTTTAGCTACCAGAGGTGATAGAATAAATAATAAATATATTATTTAATAAATGCAGCAAAAATCCATAAAATATTTGGATTAAGCTTATTGCAAGGTTAAGTGGTTTGGTTATGGTTTATTGTTTTAATTCAATATGAATAAATGAATTATTAAATATTTTTATAGAGGGGCCACAATTATATCTGGGATCTTTAACACCTCTCTTCAGGGATTTCAGTATGAAAGCATGTAGTCCTGGTTACTTTGGGCTCTTTAGTTTAAAGGATATTTTAACCAAAGATAATATGTATATAAAATACACGGTGGAGTGGCAGGGCTTTGTAGCCAATCTGCCACGACAGAGAAAGGATAATAAAACTCACTGGAATATTATTAAATCCTTTGAGTATCTGTTTGAGACGTGCACTGATGGGTTAAACCTGTATACTGGGGTTATAAGGTTGTTCAGCAGTTTTAATTGATAAAAAAGAGGTTGAGGATGGATATTATTGAGCAGACGTAGCCATAAATCACTTACTCATCTCTTATAAGTACTTGATTACCTTGGAACGGTGTCTGGATATAAATATAACTGGGTCTCTGCCCATAAATATCCTCGAAAGAGCTCTTTATTTATAGCTTTTGGAGTCCCAAAATTGTCCTTCTGAGGGGTACAGGGGCTCAAAGGGACAGAAACTTAGGCTAGCAGGGTAACCAGGGGTAGCCTGTCATGTGTTCTTGGTGCTATAGCACGGGAAGCATCTAGTTCTTCAGGGTATGGGAATTATTCTACTTTATAATTGATATTAGGATGTGTGAATAACACTAATCTGTCCCATTTATGTATTATTTAATTAATTATCCTTAGTAAATGTTCCCAGTAATTTAATAATTATATAAATAGACATTCCTACGGACATCCTGATGTCAGGTGAGTTCTCATTATGTATTATATAACTGGAGTAAAAGTCATGATATTGATTTTACTCCTTTTTCTTTGAGTTCCAGTTGATTTACTAAGATAATTACTTAAAAATATAAGTCATGGGAGCTCCTGTGATATTTTTACATCATTAGGTTTTTTAGTATGTCACAAAGATATTGATGTCTAGAAATTCTCATAAAAGTATATTAAAGTATTTTAATATATTTTTAGAAGTTGTCATTGTCTTATTTTTGACATTCTTGGTACTTTGAATTATATTAAATAAAAAATACCTATAAGGATTATTTAAGTATTTTTATCTAATATTATGTATTTTTAGACTATCTACTATCAACAGGAACATTTATTACATATTTAGAATGTTCCTGTGTGGGTTGTAGCATGTTTACGCAGTACCTGAGCCTCTCAGGCTGCCTATCACTCTGTCAACCCGTAGTCCCGTGGCTGCGTACTTGTCAGAGGCCCGGGGCTGTGTACACAACCTTGACGTAGTGACAGGGCTGTATCTCAGCTGCGCGCGGGTGCATTGGCTGCCGCGGCTGCGTGCAGGAATTGTGACAAAACACATTTCCCTCCGTAACTCCTAAAATATACACAACACTTCAATTCTGAATGAATTTTAGGTGTGAAACCTATACGTGACAATGTGTGTGAAATATTTAATTGACTAAAAACTCAATAGTGGAGCCGTAGTATTTTGGTCTTTCTTTCCTTAATTATTTAAAAATATAAGGAGTTGGATTTCAAGGGTAGGGTCAGTGAGTGACCCTAACTAATTTTGGGTGGAGATTCCATTTCTTTAATAATATTTTTGGTTTTCTCAATCCTTCTTAGTTTCATTATATTATTATTATTTTTATGTTATTTTTGTTACTTTTGCAGCTTGCTCTGCAATAGTAGCAAGCTGACATTAATGGTGCAAGATTTAGTTTGGAGGGTGATTTGAAACCATGATCTGCAATCAAGGGTTGGGGAATTGGACGTGGGATTTGGCAAGAGGAGAAGAGGAGGACCCCGGTGTAGAGTTGGTTTGTGAGGGTGGGCCGGAGGTGGATTTGGAATAGTTGGCCAAGGTTACCGCACGGGGCAAGCTCTGGTTTTGTGCGGGTACTTGACTACTAAGGAGCAGGTGGGAAGTAGGGAAGAAGTGCGGGACGTGCCTTTTCTGGAAGACTTATGGCTGGTTTGGATAGTGACGGGGAAAATAATGCAGATCCTTCTTCCAAGGACAAGCCCCCACGCACGCTTTGCGTCTGGTGGATTCAATGACTGCAAACTGCTGGGGACAGCAGCCATGTTTGGGGGGAACAATGGATGAACAGGGGATATGATTGGATTTGGTGAGGGGGTGCTCTGGCTGGTTCACAGCTGGAACAACTAGACACACCAGAATTTTTGTTTTCTTATTTCCTTCTCTCTGCATTGGATTTTTGGGATTATTTCTGGATAGGGTATGGTTTCTTTTAGGTACAGGCAGGGCTCAAAGCCAGGTCTGCGGACCCGAGGACAAGCCCCGCATTCAAAGATTTCCAACGGATGATTCAGGTAACTAGGAAAGCGCGTGGCGCGGAATGGATGTGGGTCAAAGAGCAAGGTGTGGGCTTGGCAAAAGGTAAAAAAAAAACTCTTTAAGTTTTCTTTGGTTATCTTATAGATGGAAGATTTGGATGGGTTTGGGCAGATAATTTTTCTCTTCCTCTCTCTCAAGGATGTGCGCGCCCGGCTGGTTTTCTTTGTTCTCTCTCTGTTCTGTAGATGGATAGAGGGGACTGTGTGGCAGTTTGTCTGGGGTGGTCCAGGTACCTTTAGCGGATACTCTCAGTGGGGAAGATTTTTTCTCACTCTCAGTGGCGCGAATTCTTCTCACTCTTGCGGATTTCTCTCAAAGTGCGGATCTTGCATGCATTTCTTATTTCTATCAAGGTTCTCACAGGCCCAAAAGCTACTTAGGCTGGCGCGGCAAAAGTCCTTTTTCTTTGCAAGAAATGCATGGGATAGATACAAGATGGAAGAAATAAGAAAAGGGGGTGGAAATTGGCCTACGTTGACCAATTCCTCATCACTTCCTCCGCCTCCACGCAAGCCGCCGCAGCTAGGGTTTGGCAGGCTGCAAAAACTTGGTGTCACGCATTGGTGGTGTGCGCATGGGGGACCGCTAGGAAACACTGGAGTAGCTTGTCCGCATTGTTTAACATTTCATCAAACCTTGCCAGTGGAAGTGCTGGAATCAGAGGGATCTCTGGGATCTTGGGAGTGGCAGCCGGAGGAGTTTCAGCTGCCGCAGGTTCCAGTGACAACTCAATAACCACGGGAGTTGGCGCACGCGCAGGTTCTGGTGATGACCTGGGAACCGGGGATGGAGAGGGCCGTGGAGGAGCAGGTCTTGGGGGAGTGGGGGGAGGCTCTGGTGGCGGAGGAGGAGCAGGTCTCAAAGGAGTAGGAGGATGCAGTGGCGGTGGGGGAGGCGCAGCCGGACAGTTAAAGATTCTTGGGTCCATTGCTGGTACGTTCATTTGTACCCATGCGGCCCACTTGTGGGCGGCGTTCCAATAAGCCACAAAGTCCGGGGAGTCCTGGCGCTGCGGTGGTCCAGCCCAACGGAATGGTGAGCCCAAGTCATGGCTCTTGTGCAATGGAGGGTTTTGGGGGGCGCGTTGTGGTTGGTTGCAAGATGAGCCGGGCAGGGTCCACTCATTGGTGGATATCTTGTCCTTTCTCAAGACCACAAATGAGTAATGCAGGGTCCTCTTGCACGGGCAAATGAGGACAGTTGCAAGGAATTCCATTTGATAGGGAGCAGCGGTTGTGGCTGGCTTTGCATGGAACACAGGCGCACCGGCCTGAAGGATTTGGAAGGAGAGGCCCTTCTGGCTGCAGAATGTGCAGGACATTCTGGGTGAAGTAGGGTGGAAGGGGTTTTTTCTTATTCCTTGGTGTGATGTAGCAGTGCAAAGGGGAAGGATGGGATAACTATGGTATAGCTGGGGGTAGGTGAGATAGTGGTGAATCTCTGGGGACAGAAATCAATTTGGGGGGGGATGTGGTGGTATTTTATAGATGCAAGTTGGAATTGGCTGCGCGCTGCGCGCCGCGTGCTCAGAAGTGGGTGTGGCTTTGCCGCAGTAAGCCGTTCTGCAAGCTCAGCAGCAGTCAAATTGGGCTAAGCATCTGGAGACACAGGGTGGATTGGATTGGATTGCATGGATTGCATGGATTGCGCGTTGCAAGACCACAACACACGGATTGGATTGCGCAGATGTATCTTGGATATCTGGAACGGTGCATTGGGCAGATGGGGAAATGCGCAGGGGGCTCCAAGTTGGGCGCGGTGCAAAGCCTGCCTCATGAGAAGGAAAAAATGGGTGGACGTAATGGCAGGCGGGCAATACAGATGGATATGGGTATGGGATGTGGATTATGGGATGGGGTTGGATGGATAGAGTTGGGCTAGGGTTCTGTACTTAGGGGTTGTATTTCATTATTCTTGTAGGTTAGGGTTGAGGGGAAGGTTACTTAAACTGCACCCTCAACCTGGATGTGGAGGAGGGCATCTCATCATATGTCATTGGATCATCATAGGTTTTGGAAGGATCTTTACTCTCATTCCTCTATCTCTAAGTTGAAGGGTGAACAGTCGCACTCAGGGTTTACAGACGCAAGGAATAAATACTTCCAAACTTGGGAATGCTTAAGGGAGAAGTCTTCTTCTGAATCCCAAACCAGTCAGATCAGTTAGTGCTTGATATCTGGCCTCAGCTGTAGAGAGAGAGACGCAAGGTTGTTTTCTTGTTCTCCAAAGAATCAAAAAGTTGGGAAAAATTTCTAGGCAACCAGTGACCAATCTCCTATCTGTGCAAAAGTTTCCCCAGTTGGCATATGAGTAGGCTATGACAGGTCCTGACCTTTGTTTTGGAAATGACAGCAACTGGTGAAGTGTACCCTTTAGGTACTTCAACACGTGCATGAATGCTTGAAAGTTTTGGATTCCCAGAGTTCATAATAACGTGAGAGGCAACTAACAGCAAAGGCCAAATCTGGTTGGGTGGCTTTGATGAGGTAGCTTAAGAACCAATTGCACCTTTGTAGTTGAAATTTAATGATTTTAATTTATTTGTGTCATCTTTGAAAGCAGGTTCAAGGTGGGTATTTGGGATCATTGGCATGGCTACTGTTCTGCAGTCTGTCATGCCGTAGTCATGGAGTATTTATTTGGCATAATGAGCTTTAGAGAGGTCAATAATTTCCTCTCTTGGATTAACTCTGATGCCAAGTAGGATTGCCGTCTTACCAAGATCTTTCATGTTGAATTCTTCCTTGATCTCTGTTTTGAAGTTTTCAAAGTTTTTCCCAAATATAGCAATGTTGTTGATGTGAATGAAGAGCCAGATTGGTGAGTCCCCTCCACAATGGAAGACACAAGCATCAGTGATTGAGGAGAAGAAACCAGATTGGGTTAGCCACTTTAACAATTGATTATACCAAGCAAGTGGGGCTTGCTTGAGGCCTTAAAATGCCTTGTCCAATCAAAAATAGAAGTTTTTGGGCACATAAACACCTTGAGGAATGGATATTTGCACTTCTTCATTTAGTGGCGCATTTAGGAAAGCAGATTTCACATCCATTTGATGGAAATCAAGGTTATTTGAGGCTGCGTGAGAAATCAAAGCCCTTATAATTAAATTAAGTCTTCCTGTTGGAGCAAATGTTTTCAAGTAGTTCTTTCCTTGAGTTTCAGAAAAACCTTGAGCATAAAATTGTGCCTTGAATTCTACAACCTTGTTTGTATGGTATCTTTTCTGCTTGAAAACCCATGTTGTTGCTGTCAATTTATGTTCTTGCTTGTCCACCTTTCTCCATACCCTCAAATTTTGGATCAAATATATTTCCTTCTTTATGGCCTTCTCCCAATGTTCCCAATCCACTGATTCCATTTCTTCCTTATAACTCCTTGGTGTATCGTCTGGATTAGCTGTTGTGAGGTGTGCTGCTGGTCTGCAAGGATAAGGAAGAATGCTAAGGGGTGTGATGTTGCCATTGCCCTCAAATCTGGTAGAATGCCGCTGTCCAATGACTTTGATGTGCTTTTATCTCAGGTTTGGTGTTGATTCTATGTTTTCAAGGCTATCTTCCAGTTCTGAATGAAATTATTGGTTTAGGACGTGAGTAGGTTCATTGCTTGTTACAGCCTTGTTGGTCAAATTTTCATTTTCTTTGGGTTGGACGCTTGGAATCATTTCTGGATGGCCTTCCTTGCAGTCAAAGAAAACATTGTCCTCTTTGAGTTCAAATTTGTCCCACCTATCTTGGGCAGACAGATTAGTTATTTCATCTTGTACTTGCGGCAGGATTCCTTCAGAGAATTCCATGTGCCTAGTGATGACCACTTTCTTGTCTTGGAGTTGAAGAATTCTGTACAAGGAAGTGTTGTTTTCATAGCCAAGCAATATCCCTTCATCCCCCGTAGGACCTAGTTTCCATTTTATACAGTGTTTTGGAGCGGAAATGAAGGCTTTGCATCCAAAAAATCTGATATTTTTAATGCCAGGGGTCTTTTTTGTCCATAGGAAGTATGGGGATTGATTTTTTTGAGAGACTGTTGGAGTGAGATTTGATAAAAACACTGCAGTGTTGACCGCTTCAACCCAGTAGTTGTTTGGAAGCTTTGATCCTTTGAGTAAAAATCATGCTTTGTTGAGAATTTTTTTATTTTCTCTTTCAGCAAATCCATTATGCTCCAGCCTTTCTGCTGGTGATAATACATGAACAAAACCAATTTTCTCTGCCAGATCTCAAAATTCATTCTTTACAAATTCACCGCCCCGGTTGGACACCACCTTCTTGATCTTGCAATTGTGAAGATTTTCCATCAAATTCTTCAGGATGACAAACTTCTCAAAAGCTTCCAATTTAACCTTTAAGAATCTTACAAATTTGAAGGATGAGTATTGATCAACCACCGTCAAGAAATACTTAACCCTGACACTGTCTTCGGTTTAATTGGTCCAACTAGATCTAAGTGGATACAATCGAGAGGTGGGCTGACTTTTTCAAATGTACTGTGATAAGGTCTTGCCGTTGTTTTTAATGTTTGACAGACATTGCAGTTTGCAGAAATTTTTCTAGTGAAGCCCATTATTTTGGTATCTGATCATTTAGATGGCCTAGTCACTGGTTCCAAATATTGGAGTGAGCGGAGTTAAGGAAAGTTTTAGGTGCAGAAAACTTCACAATCATCAATCTATCAACAATGTTTCCACTTAGAAGGGCCTTTTCATCATCACAGATTGTGAATTCATTGTTTCCATTTCTTTTTATTGAGATGGAATTCTTGCTAAGGGGAAAAAGGGCTATTAGGTTTTTTTTAAGTCTGGGGACAAATAAGCAATTGGTTAAACAATCCGTGACATTTCAAACCATTACTA
This sequence comes from Puccinia polysora, assembly GCA_025617555.3. Lineage (NCBI taxonomy): Eukaryota > Fungi > Basidiomycota > Pucciniomycetes > Pucciniales > Pucciniaceae > Puccinia > Puccinia polysora. Next base: position 45,393,401 of record CM062617.1, read on the forward strand.
CAACATCTCCTATGCCTTCAGCCAGCAACCGGCGTCTTTTGTTGCCGGTTGTTACAGGCCATGGTGTGGAAGGTTTCAGTCTAAAAAAGTTGGCAGCATTGTAGAACATATGATGGGTTGCCCCACAATCAATAACGGTGGTTGAGCTCTTTGAGTGAGCTGGGTCTAGTGGTTCATTGCAGCCATTAAGCTGATAGGCGGTGGCAATGGTTATATGGGCAGAGGCAGCTTTGGATTCTTCCCATTTTCTTTTCTCTGGTCTCAAGTGGGGGAATTCAATGAAGCATTTTGCTGCTTTGTGGGTGGTAACCATATGATTATGTTTACCATTTGTACAGTATTAAACAGTTTTTTTGGGTAGTTACCTTTAGATACAGTGTTTAATGCTGTTGCATCCAAGCTAGGTGTCTCTTTCAAGCAGTCTTTGGACTTTAAGTGATGTATGTACCTTTGGAGTCTCATGAGTGTATTGTTTGGGTTTTCTACGGAAGATTTATCCATAGCCAATCCATCAATAAGATGAAAAAGGTGAGTGTCTTTGAATAGCTTTCCAAGGATTGAATAGGACAATATATTTTCCAGAATTTTGATATTGAAGGAAGCTACATCTAACAGAATTTTTCTGCATTTATGAATAAAGGATTGGAGATCCCCTTTGAAGAAAAGTGCTTCCCATTCCATCCATACAAGCCCTCTATTTAAAGCAGTAGTGGAGGCATATTGGCTATTAATTTTCTTCCAGAGCAGGCAAGCATTGTCTTTGGTTTTGGAGTTCATAACCTTGATAAAGATCATTGGATTGATTCTACTTGTGATGATACCTACAGCTTTGTAACTGGCTTTGTTCCCTTTGTTGATGGTTGTGGCATTGGCATCTTCAGCAGGTTTCTTTTCACAGACACTAAGGAGATCTTTGGAAAAAAGATGGATCTTCATCCTTCCTTTCCAAATGCTGAAATTTGTGCCATTGAGCACTGGGATAAAAAAGAGATCTTTTGAGGAGTCTTTGTTGGTCATAGTGTTTAAATAGGGTGTCCACCTTTGAGTTTGGAAATGTTGTTTGTGTGAAAACTTGACTAACCCCAAACTTGTCTGACGTCATGGCTTGAGAAGCAAGCATGAACTTGGTGCATAGCCGCGGCTACGGATATGCATGATTGCTTAACCTAACCATGCATATCAGGATGAATGGCGCTACCACAATTTGTTTCCTGTGTCCGTTTCCTATTTATGCGTGTTGTTGTTGCATCCATTGTGTGTACTCTGGGGAACTCAAACAATTGTATTCCGACCAACCTGTCATTGTGGACTTAATCTCTCATACTCATTTTTCTGCTCTCCCCAACACCATCACTGTTGTAAAACAATCTTGCATCTGTTCACCCTTTTTCAGGTAAACACCTCTTGTCCTCTTGCTTGTTTTTCTTTTCTGTGATCTCAACCTCTGAAAAGAAAAACCCTTTTTCAGTCTGAAACTCTTACAGATTTACAGTCCAAACGCACTTCACAAAAAATTGCAAAAAGGGTGGACACCCTATCCTCAAACATGAGCAACAAAGACTGCACAAAAGATCTCTCATTCATCCCCATCCTCGATGGCACAAACTTCAGCGTATGGAAGGGAAGAATGAAGATTCATCTCCGATCCAAAGACCTCCTTGATGTATGCAAAAAGGAATCCGCCAAAGATGCCACTGCCTCAATCACAAATAAATGGAATAAGGCGAGCTACAAAGCTGTTGGGATCATCACCAGTCGCATCAACCAAACAGTCTTCATCAAAGTCATGGATGCCAGCACCAAAGACAACACCTGCCTTCTCTGGACCAAAATAAACAGTCAATATGCTTCCACAACAGCGCTGAATAGAGGACGCGTGTGGATGGAATGGTAGGCTTTGTCTTACAACGGCAATCTCCAAGAGTTCATCCAAAGATGCAGAAAAACTCTGTTAGACGTAGCTTCCGTAGAAATCCAAATCCTGGACAAAATACTGTCCTACTCAATTCTCGGAAAGCTGTGCAAAGACACTCATCTGTTTCATCTCATTGACGGACTTGCCATGGACAAATCAGCAGTTGAAAATCCAAACAATACGCTCATGCAACTTTAGAGTTTTGTTCATCACTTAAAATCAAAGGATTGCTCTAAGGGAAATCCAGCACCTGAAGCACTGCACTCAATACCTCAGGGAACATTAGCTACCCAGAAAAAACTGTCTACTACTTCCCGGATGGGAAACAAAACCCCATGGTCACAAGTCATAAAGCCTCAAAATGTTGGATCAACTTCCCACACCTTAGACCCGAAAGGAAAAAGCCCAACGGCGCCTCAGCTCACATCACCATTGCCGCTGCCTACCACATTGATGGACACAAAAATCCAGCAACTGCCACTTGCCCAAACTTGTCAACGGCCATAATTGACTGTGGAGCGATGCACCACATGTTCCGAAATCCTGAAAAGTTCAAAAATTTCAAGTCTTGCCCTCCATGGCCTGTCACCACCGGGGATGAACGCAGTCAGCTGCTGGCCAAAGGAAGAGGAGATGTCACCATAACCATAGGCGAAATCACTCACCGCTTGTCCGACTGTCTGTTTGTGCCCAAACTCAAATAAAACCTAATCGCCCTGCTGCCTCTCATCAAGAAGTCAATCTCCATCAACAGATAGGGGAAAAAATTCCAAATTCTGGATTGAAAGAAGACGCTTCTGAAATACAATATTGTGGACAGACTAATGGTGGTAAACTTCATAGTTCCAAGGATTCCAGAAGCTTTTCTCGCTTCAGCACACTCAGACATCTGGCACTGCCGGCTGGGACACCCCAACGATCGAGTACTCAAATCGATGGGCTTCACCGGCGCCAATTCCACTAACTGCTCAATCTACAGGACCTCAAAATCCACAGCCAAGCCCTACCTCAGTCACTTTGACAAAGTTAATGCACCACTGGACTGCGTCCACCTGGATCTTGTCAGGCCAATCAATCCTGGATCCATCTCTGGCTACAAATATTTCTTGACTGTGGTCAATCAATTCTCTTCTTTCAAGTTTGTGAGGTTTCTGAAAAAAAAATCAGAGGCATTCCATCAGTTTGTCATCTTAAAAAATCTGATGGAAAACCTCCATGATCAAAAGATAAAGAAAGTTGTATCTGAACAAGGCGGAGAGTTTGTAAACAAAGAATTCCAGGAATTGGCCAACAGCAGCGGGTTTGTCCATTTTCTCTCCCCACCAGAAACTCCTGAGCACAATGCCTTTGCCAAAAGGGAAAACAGAACCATTCTCAACAAGGCACAATGCTTACTACAGGGATCAAAGCTACCCAAGAGCTACTGGGGGGAAGCAGTGAACACAGCTGTCTTTCTCTCTAATCTGACACCAACACCCTCACGGATGAACCGCTCGCCATACTTCCTGTGGACTTCCAAAGCACCGGGAATCAAGAAACTAAGGGTGTTTGGGTGCAAAGTGTACATATCTGCTCCAAAACACCAACAAGCCTGGAAACTGGGACCTACTGGAGATGAAGGCATTCTGTTGGGGTATGAAAAAAACACTTCCTCATATAGAATTCTTTGCCTCCAAGACAAAAAGATTGTCATCACCAGGCACGTCAAATTTTCAGAAGAACTTTTTCCGTTGCTGCAAGAAGAAAGTGCTGAAATCCTCTCTGACAACAGGTGGGACAAAGTTGAACTCAAAGATGGCAATGTCTTCTTTGACTGCCAAGAGGAACAGCCATGGACCCTGCCGGGAAATGCTGCTCCAAACGGGGAACATAACCCAAGCCACGGCACTGTGAGGAACACCATTGAGGAAGATCCCAAGCAAACTATGGTACCAGATACTGAACTTCCTCCCACAAATGCCCCTGAGGAACATGAACCCCCATCAAGCACAAGTGGGAAGCAAATCAAAATCATTGGCCCCCAACACCTGACAAGACTCAAAGGAGATATCTCTCCCATCAACATCCTACCCTACACGCAAAGACCAAAGGCGCACCTCACAGCAGCAGATCCAAATGACACCCCAAGAAGCTATAAAGAGGCAATGGAATTGGACAAACAAGAACACTGGATTGCTGCCATCAAGAAGGAAATAGGCTCTATGGACAGATTGAAGGTATGGGAGAAGGTGGAAAGAAACGGTCAAAAGCTAGTAGGTACCACCTGGGTATTCAAAAAGAAGAGGGACCACACCGGCAAGGTGGTGGAGGATAAAGCACAACTCTGCGCACAAGGCTTCTCACAGATCCATGGAAAGGATTACTCAAAGACGTTTGCTCCAACTGGCAGACTGAACTCCCTGAAAGCACTAATTGCACATGCGGCGTCAAAGAACCTCCACTTCCAACAAATGAATGTGAAGTTGGCTTTCCTCAATGCTTGCCTAGACAAAGATGTATACATATCCATACCCCAAGGAGTAGGTCCAAACAAAAAATTCTGCTTCCGATTCAAGAAAGCTCTCTACGGCCTAAAACAGGCACCATTGGCTCGGTACAATTGCCTCTTGACCTGGCTGACTCAGACAGGATTCACCTGCTCCGTATCAGACACCTGCGTCTTTTACCGGGGAGGGGTCTCCCCAATCTGGCTCTTTGTACATGTTGATGATATTGCCATCTTTGGAAACAATGTTGAAAGCCTCAAAACCAAGATAAAGAAAGAATTTGAAATGAAGGACCTTGGCAAGGCCAAGCTTCTTCTAGGCATGAAATTCAATCAAAGAGAGGACAAAATTGAGCTCTCTCAAGCCCACTACGCCAAGTCAATTCTCCATGACTACGGGATGACCGACTGTAGAACTGTAGCCACGCCAATGATCCCAAACACCCACCTTTAGCCTGCATCAGATGAAGACGTCAAGAACTTCAAGCTCTTGAATGTCAACTACAAAAGCACCGTTGGATCCTTGAGATACCTGAGCACCGTCACCAGACCTGACCTAGAATACGCCATCAGTAACCTCTCCCAGCATTACAAACAACCCGGTATAAAACACTGGCATGCATTCATGCATGTCTTAAAATACCTAAAAGGGTCTCTTCATCTTTCTCTCTCCTTTCCCAAAAATAAACCAGCACACATGTCAGCCTACTCAGATGCTGACTGGGGAAACTTCTGGGCCACTCAAAGATCAGTCACAGGCTACTTGACAATGTTCCATCACTGAACAATCCTTTGGAGAACCAGGAAACAACCCTGCGTCTCTCTATCCTTGGCAGAGGCCGAATAACCATCCCTGACCAATCTTACTAGCAAACTCATGTGGCTCCGGCAATTTCTCATTGAAACAAAACTGATCTCATCCAACCCTGGACCCATCATTGTGTTCAAAGATAACCAAGAATGCATTGACACAGCCAACAACGACTGCAACTCAAATCACCACCGAATGATTCATGTCAAAATACAACTTCACTTTGTCCAAGAAGTCATAGCAAAATCCATCATCAAACTGCAGTACACCAAAAGCACAAAAATGCTTGCGGATTTCCTGACCAAACCAACTTGCCAACCAACACTGAATAGGGCCCTACATCATTTGGGTCTTCTCAAGCTTGACGTCACGGGGGGTGTGAAAACTTGACTAATCCCAAACTTTTCTGACGTCATGGCTTGAGAAGCAAGCATAAAGTTGGCCCATTGCTGTGGCTATGGATATGCATGATCACTTAACCTAACCATGCATGTCTGGATGAATGGCGCTACCACAATTTGTTTCCTGTGTCCGTTTCCTATTTATGCGTGTTGTTGTTGCATCCATTGTGTGTACTCTGGGGAACTCAAACAATTGTATTCCAACCAACCTTTCATTGTTGACTTAATCTCTCATACTCATTGTTCTGCTCTCCCCGACACCATCACTGTTGTAAAACAATCTCACGTCTGTTCACCCTTTTTCAGGTAAACACCTCTTGTCCTCTTGCTTGTTTTTCTTTTCTGCAATCTCAACCTCTGAAAAGACAAACCCTTTTTCAGTCTAAAACTCTTACAGTTTGGGAATGTAAATCTGTTAAAATAGCAGCCTGAAAAAGGAGTTTTTTTATTAATCAATTTTCAGAACAGAAGACGCAAACATGAGTCAAAACAACAATGTACCTGAAAAAGGTGAACACAGGTGGCAAGATGACCTCAAGGTTTAGAAGTGCAGCAATTGTACAACAAGATCATGGTTGGGAGAAGTGAGTTTGGTAGAGCAGCAGCCAGACAGTAAGTTCATGTAAAAAAAGTAGGCTCTATGGTTCTCCAGGGAACAAACACAATGTAAGGAAAACAAAGTGAGAATAAATAGGAAATCACAACAGCAGGTACAGCAGGGCAAATGGCGGTCAAACAGTGTTTTTATCAGACACGTTTGGGTAATGCCCCATTCATTTGAGAGCATTGATGTCTTGAGGAGAGATGAAAAGGCATGTGTCAGCAGTCGAGTCATGGAGATCGTAATCTTCGCATCTCGAGGCGAGAACCCTTGTCTTAACATGAGCTTCGAGACGAGTCATACTTTAACACTATATATGTATATATATATATATATATATATATCTTTTTTTGACAATGAAAGACAGATTGAGGAAAAATAGTAATGAAAAACAACAAAATGGCGACAGGAAGATAGGACATGTGAAAAAAAAGATGAAAGGAAGAAGACCAGCCCGCGTCACAGATGACAGCGGGCAGCGGATGGACATCCGCAGAATCGCGGATGAGAGGTTGCAACAGGCAACGGCGATGAGGGTTGAGGGCACAGGATAAGCGGCAGGTAGATGAAAATCCGCGACTTTGCTGACGCTGGGCCGCGACAGCGGTCACGGATGATGAGTGGCGACAGGCGACACCGGTGGCCGCCGTTTAAACTCCATTAAGTTATTGCTGAATCTTCCCCGGAGTATTGTCGCGTCCTTATCTTTTAGTTCTACACTAGAGCCTGATTTGACTATGTTAATGTCGTCTTGAAGGAAGATACATCTGGCCATCAATTTCTTTGAGAGTTGGGGTACGAATAGGGCATTCTCAAACACCATTTTATGACCGTTGTGCCCCGTGATGGTGACTTGTCCGACAGCTTGTACTGGGAGCGTAGCCCCTCCACCTTCCAGTTTGAGTTTGAGGTTTGGATTGTCAGAGGTCAAGCTTTCAGGTTCGAAGAAGTCCACACTGTTGAACATGTGTTGCGTTGCTCCCGTGTCAAAGATAATAGAGCTGGACTCGAGCTTACTATCGCTGGTCTGTCTTTTGCTCTTTTGCTGCTGCAGTGGTACACTGTCGCTTCCCTCCTTTTTCCCAACAGGGTCGACCCCTTCATCCCTCACCGACACTCATGGGTAGTAATCCCCCCGTAATCATGGTGGGTATTAATCTCCTTGTGCTAAATTAAACCGAAGAATACGCGAAACGCTGCACCCACTAACGTTGCAAGCCCTGGACACCATTTGACATCTGCAGACTTAAGAATTCCATCGTTGTTGTGTTAGACATGTTGCATTTTTACCTGTACTTCTTCGTTCAAACATGTATGTATGCACACAATTCTTGAAACCATTCATGGCCAACCCGGCGGTGAGCTATAATGGATCATGGACCGGGTACACAGCAGTGTTGCAACTTACGATCATGGATAGCTAGTCGCACGAAGCATTCGGTGTATTAAAGCCCTGGTCTTCTGGCGCCTCGGCTAGGAATCGGGTGAGTGCCGATGACCGATAGGACCAGTCACGTTGGCCCTCTATGGTTCAATCTGCCACCGTTTTTAATTTGATGAAGCGTCTTCCGAAAAACCTTTCGATGGACTACCTCATTTGCTTGAGGCTAAGTATTTTTGGACTGTTTCTGGCAACAGTTGAGAATATTTTCAACCTTATGCGCTCCGACGCTGAGTGTTTAATTGAAATTCCGCTTTTCTTCTTCAACAGGTGGCTGGAAGATGTTTGAGATCAGAGTCCCCGCAAGACTTTGCTGGGCTCCAAGGCTCAAGACAATTGGGAGCAAATCAACTTACGCAAACGTCCTCATCAACTGGCCAGCTAGCCTCGACAATTGGCCCGGCATCCGATGAGTATATGCCTAAAGGTCGGAATATAGAGGCTTGTTCATCGCCACCGACTCATGGTTTCGAAGATCAAGTCAGTTGATTAAGCCAAGACTCAGAGGTACACAGAGAAAATTCCCAGTGTTTGATCAATAGACTCTTTTATATTTCGTTAATACTCATAGATAGAGCTTAGGAGTATTATCGTTGAACAACCAGCCCTGACAGGCGGATCGGAAAATACGCCACAATCCGCACGTGATCATTCCAGATTCGTCATTCTCTCGAAGTCACTTCGATGTCGTTAATCCTGCGGGTGAGAAGGACTTTGATTCTGCGGTAACATGTTGGAATTCGAGAAGGAACGGACGTCCCAACTAATTAAAGTCGATGCCCAACTGGTGTTGACCTCACACTCAGTGACGTGGTAAGCACTGACATGACGTCACGGCCGTCAGAGCCACTCCTGCCTGGAGAAACGCGGACTCAGACCCACGAATGGTAAAACAGCTCTTTTGATTTATTTCTAACTTTAATTCTTTCAATATTTAAGCAGCCATCACTGCCACACAATGACAATTCCCCCATTGCTTCTAACCTTACTGCTTTGGGGGAATTGTCACGGTAAGTAAATACTCCACCATGGTAGAGTCCTAACGACAAAACTGACCGAACCATGACATCTGAACTGCGTCTCATGATGATCTTAAAGCCAGGTGCCTCATAACTAGAAGCTGTCCGATCTAAACAGATACTAAGATCGCCGCCTCTATTCTTATTATCAGGTGTCAGTTTTACTATTAGAACTTGAAATGATATCATCGCTTCTAACCTTACTGCTTTGGGGGAGTTGTCACTCCAGGTGCCTCATAACTAGAAGCGGTCCAATCTAAACAGATACTAAGATTGCCGCCTCTATTCTTATTATCAGGTGTGTGTGTGTGCTCACCGGAAATCAAAGAATCTACATGGTAGCAAGAGACAACAATCCTATCCACTATGTTACCAGTCAGCCAATCCCCAACCTCCAGCCCTGCCCCAATCCCAGTGCCTCTGCCAGTCATGACTGCCAGTCTTAATCCTGCATTTACCACACAGCTGTACCACTGAAAAAATACAACTGAATCATCCAACCCTAATCCTGACTACACCAAGCAATGCCTACAAGCCAACCAAGAGATACTAGACTTGCTTTCAAAAATCAATATGTCCAATAAACTTACCAACCACAACTATATGCTGTGGTCACAAGCCATGATCATTTCATTAAGATCCATTGATCTGGGAAAGTACCTTATGACAGACTCTCCCACATCTAAAATACTTTGTCCACTCTACCACAATGCCATCAAAAGGCTTCTAAGCTCATGGATCTTCAGCCAACTAGATGCCCAGAACATTGCTTGACTTGACTCCAAGTCTCTATCATCACTTGAATTAGCCACCTGCAAGAACCCTTTGGCCATTTGAGCCACCCTGAAGGACTTGCACACCAAAGAAGCCAGTGGGAATCTATTCAACCTCAACAAAAAACTCAATACACTCAAACAAGGGCCAACAACAAGTATCAGGGAACACCTTAACAAGTTTGAGATGATCAAATCTCAAATACTGCAAGCTGGAGGAACTGTTGAAAAAGAGCCCGGGCTTGTGTACACACTACTTAAATCCATCCACCCCAGATTCAATAGTGATAAACCATCCATTGCCAGATTTGTGCAACCACTCACATATGACTGGGTATTTGAAGAGCTTCTTGAGACCCAAAAATGTGCCCCCTTTCTATCCAACACCCCGTATGTATCTGACAAAGCAGATTCAGCCCAATATAAAATTTTCCCAAAATGTGCAAAAGAGCAATGCTTTGAACCTCATCCTTCCAATCTGTGCCAGGCCAAAAATGAAGAGAGTCAAAGAGCATGGATAGAGAAGAAAATAATTCAAGGGATATGGCAAGGGGAGCTGCCCAACTGGTTCAAAAATAAGCCTGCAAATCAAGCAAGTCTGGCCACGGCTTTTGACTTTCCAACCCCTGGTGAACCCATCTGCTACTTTGGTCAAACAGGGAAACAAGAAGAAATTATTATCTTTGACACAGGAGCAACACAACACATGTTCAACAGTGTGGACTTCTTCAAACCTGAAAGCTTGAGCTCTGAAAATCCAAACCTCAAACTCAAACTTAAAGGTGGAGGGGCTATGCTCCCAGTAGAAGCTGTTGGACAAGTCACCATCTAGGGGAAAAACAGTCACAAGATGGTTTTTGAGAATGCCCTATTTTTACCCCAACTCTCAAAGAAATTGATGGCCAGATTTATCTTCCTTCAAGACAACATTAACATAGTCAAATCAGGCTCTAGTGTAAAGCTTAAATATAAGGAGGCAACAATACTCCAGGAAAGATTCAGAAATACCTTAATGGAGTTTAAAATATCACCTAAGGTGAGAAATGATCATCCTCTCCACGGCAACCAGGACACTGAAACAATCCACAGCTAATTGGTGCATTTCAATCCAGAATTCCCAACAGGATGATCACAGCTGGACTACTACAGACATCACCCATTGAGCCATTTTATTGTGACACTTGCAAACTGGCTAAAAACCATAGAATCTCTCACAATCAAGGCCAAAGGCGGAGAACTCAACCACTAGAAAAGGTCCATGTAGATTTGAGTGGCATCATCCAATCAGACTGTATCTTTTCTTATTATGCTCTCTTCACCAAAAATTACACATGCTATTGAACAGGATTTCCATTGGTATGCAAATCTAAGTACAACTTTTTAGAAGCAATCAAACTATTTATTGCCAAATCAGAGCGTCAATCAGGATGTAAGGTGATTAACCTGACCATAGATGGAGGCATGGAATTCAACACTTCTGAGATTTCAAGTAACCTCAACAACCTAGGCATCACAACAAAAGTAACCACACCTCAAATGCCTGAAAAAAATGGCATTGCTGAAAGAAGCAACCGGACCATTGTTGAAAAGGCTAGGGCCTTGATCATACACAGCGGTACACCCACCAAGTTCTGGTGGAATGCAGTGCACACTGCTATCTACCTCACCAATTTGACGTTTTCTAACTCCACTCCCATTCAAAATGTCACCCTGTTTGAGCTATGGTTCATTTTTAAAACTACGGTTGAGCATCTGAAATTTTTTGGATACAAAGACCATATCCTTCAAGGAAATAAAATTCAGGCAAGTAGCAATTGAAGGCATGATTTTGGGTTTTAATGAAGAAAACCAAAACTACTTCATATATTTACCTGAACTGAATGCAATAAAAACATCATGAAATTTGAATTTTGATGAGAGAAGGTTTCCCTTTAAGGAGATGAACCCCAACACCATTCCACCAGAGACTGTACTGCCTATATTCCCTACTGAGCCCCTTGATTTTCCCTGTCCCACCACACCACATGGCTCTGTGGCACCAGAAAACCCACAACAACTCATACTCACCCTTGGACCACCTCCAGCTCCACCCAACTCACCCAATGACACCACAATTACCAACATTAAAACACCTGAAACCCCTGGTGGCACCTCTCCCAACATTTATATTAGACCTAGCCACCTACATAACATACCGCAAGTCAACTACAATAACGTTTTATATCTCTCAAACAAATTTTGTGCACTCAATGAACCAATTGTTCACATTTTTCTAACATCTGATCCAATCTCATACTATGATGCCGCTCAAAGGGATAATGCTCCTTAATGGTTCAATTCTTTCAAAAGGGAGATTGACTCAATGAAATCTTGAGGAGTTTTTACCCTTGTAGATTGGCCCAGGCACAAAAAGGTAATTAAAGGCAAGTGGTTGTGCAAAACCAAAAACAACACAAACAGAAAATTTATAAAAGAAAAATCCCAATATGTTTCTAAAGGGTGTTCACAGATAGAAGGAGTGGATTAATGTTTGAATAATCCCAGCCATGGATTGACGCGGACCTATACTTTTCTCAGACTGTGAAGTGGAACGCCAGCTACAGTGTCAATACTTCAAATATGAAGTTTGACTTCAAGCCAGCCTGTCTTCCTATTTTCTGGGAGAACTCAACCACCTTTAGCCGGCTGATCATGCATACCATCTTCTCATCTTCATCTCCTCAACTCTTCATTACTCAAGATCTTTCTTTCATCATTCATCTCACTCGCACAACTCCAAATACAATTCCCATCACGCCGAGACATCACACAGCTGGTAAATCTAATTCAACACTCCTCAAGCTTTGAGACACTAACTCAATTACTTTAAAGAACTACAGCTTGCACCCATCCAGCAGGTCAAGGACTGTCTCAACCATCCTTCAAGACCAACCTTATATGTATGCAGTTCAATTTTGAGTGCTCAGCTCATTGATCAAATGATCCAGTTCTGATTATTTCCATCAGTCATCATGTTATCCAGCTTGACTGTTTGTCTTCTGAATTGATTGCGGGCTGATTGATTGAAATCAGCCATTGCCTTTGTTGGTTTCATTTCTTTGATCCTTCTTGTTTACCTCATCTGAACAGTCTAACCAACCTTGCACTTTTTGTCATTCATGAAATATAGTGGTCTTGGTTTAGCACCATAATTTTCTTCAATTACCAAAAAGCTTTTTACCATAAAGGAAAACCTACATCACTCAGGATTCTCATTGCAATAGCTGCAAAGAATGGGTGGTAAATACACCAAATGGCTGCTGTAACCACATTTCTCAAAGCGCCAATTGATGAAGAAATCTATGTAGAACAACTGGACAGATATTTAGAAGGCACCAATAAAGTATGGCAAATCCAAAAAGCCATATATGGCCTGAAAAAATTGCCAAAGCTCTGGAATGAGGATGTGCACACATTCCTGGTGTCAATTGGGTTCCTACAATCACCGTGTGAGGCTTGTCTGTATTTACCAGTCAATAATGACAAATACGCCTACTCTACCTTCACTTCAATGACATGGTCATAACAGGTAATGACATTGATCTAGTAAAAAGTGAAATTAAACAAAAATGGGAGATGGAAGATCTTAGAATGGCTGAAAGTATCGTGGGCATCAAACTCAAACAAATGGAAAATGCATAATCCATGAATCAGAACCACATGGCTCAAAGAATCTCAAAAAACTTCAATCACAAGGATAAAAAGACCACATCCACCCCTCTACCAGTTACCAGCTGTTATCTACCGGCCACCAACAAAGAACATCTTGAATTTAACAAAATAAACCTTCCATACCGTAGTGGAGTTTGCTCACTCCTTTACCTTTCTCAGTGCACACAACCAGACTTAATTCATTCAATGGGTATGCTGGCCCAATGCATTGATCAACCATCCCTCAAGCATTGGAATGCTTTATGTCAAATCCTGAGGTAATTAAAGGGAAACATGGGCTACTTCATTGAGTACTCTTATGCAAAGGACCATGTGACTACAGACCAGAGCTACTACATTCCTCATGGCCATGCGGATGACAAATGGGCTGGATACACAGCTACCCAACAGTCCACAACTGGGTATTTGTTTACATATATGAACAGAAAAATTGATTGGAGGTTAAAAATCCAACCAACCATTTTCCTATCATCCACTGAAGCAAGATACAAGTCCACCGCTGATGCCGGGCAAGAAGCAGTGTGGATTGTGGAGTCATTCAAGTTCCTACAAATACCATGCAACAGTCCCATCCCCCTAAATTGTGACAACCTAAGTGCCATTCAACTCACCTCAAAATTGGTTTTTCATGCAAGGGAAAAACCAATTGAGGTTCACCATCACGGGATCAGGAAATTAGGAAAGGCAAATGGTGTCAGCCTCCTGGATTCCAAGACCCTTTCTATCCTTTAGCTACCAGAGGTGATAGAATAAATAATAAATATATTATTTAATAAATGCAGAAAAAATCTGTAAAATATTTGGATAAAGCTTATTGCAAGGTTAATTGGTTTGGATATGGTTTCTTTTTAAAAATCAATATAGATAAATTGATTATTAAATATTTTAATAGAAGGGCCACAATTATATTGGGTATATTTAACACCTCTCTCCAGGGAATTCAATATGAAAACACGTAGGCCTGATTACTTTGGGACCTTTACTTTAAAGGATATTTTGCCCAAAGATAATTTGTACATAAAATACACAGTGGAGGGCCGGGCTTTGTAACCAAGATGCCACGACAGAGAAAGGACAATAAGAGCACTGGTATATTATTAAATCATTTGGGTACCTTTTTGGGATGTGCACTGATGGGTTAAACCTGTATACTGGGGTTATAAGGTTGTTCAGCAGTTTAAATTGATAAAAGAGGGTTGAGGACGGATATTATTAATCAGACTAAAGCCATAAATCACTTACTTATCTCTTATAAGTATTTCATTACCTTGGAAAGGTGTCTGGATGTAAATATAACTGGGTCTCTGTGTATCAATATCCTCTAAAGAGCTCTTTATTTATAGCTTTTGGAGTCTCAATACTGTCCTTCTGAGGGGTACAGGGGCTCAAAGGGACAGACACTGAGGTTAGAAGGGTAACCAGTGGTAGCCTGTCACGTGTTCTTGGTGCTGTAACATGGGTAGCATCTAATTCCACAGGGTATGGGAATTATTCTACTTTATAATTGATGTTTGTACGTGTGAATAACACTAATCTGTCCTTTTTATTTATTATTTAATTAATTATCCTTAGTAAATGTTCCCAGTAAGTTAATAATTATTTTAATAGAAATTCCTACGGATATTCTGATGTCAGGTGAGTTCTCATTATGTATTAAATAATTGGAGTAAAGTCATGATATTGATTTTACTCCTTATTTTGGAAATTCAGTTGATTTACTAAAATAATTACTTAAAAATGTAAGTCATGGTTATTCATGTAATATTTTTACATCATACGGTTTCTTAGTATGTCACGAAAATGTTAATGTCTAGAAATTCTCATTATAGTATATTAAAGTATTTCAATATATTTTTAGAAGTAGTCATTATCTTGCTTTTGACATTTTTGGTACTTTGAGTTATATTCAATAAAAAATAGGTATAAAGGTTATTTAAGTATTTTGGAATAATTTTATGTATTTTTAGACTATCTACTATCCACCGGAACATTTATTACATATGTAGAATGTTCCCATGTAGGTTGTAGCATGTTTACGCGGTACCTAGCTTTCTCAGGCCGCCTGTCACTTTGTCAACCCGTAGTCCCGCGGCTGGGTACTTGTCAGAGGCCTGGGGCTGCGTACAAGGCTTTGACAGAGTGAAAGAGCTGTGGCTTAGACGCGCACAGGTGCATTGGCTGCCGCGGCTGGATGTGGGAATTGTGACAGAACACATCTCCATCTGTAACAGCTAAAATATACACAACACCTCAATTCTGACTGAATTTTAGGTGTGAAACCTATACCTTTCAATAAATGTGAAAAATTTAATTGGCCAAAAATTTTAATAGTGGTGCCGTGGTATTTTGGTCTTTCTTTTCCTTTATTATTTAAAAATATAAGGAGTTGGATTTCAAGGGTGGGGTCAGTGAGTGACCCTACCTTATTTTGGGTGGAGAATGCATTTGTGCAATAATATTTATGGTTTTCCTTCTCCTTCTTAGGTTAATTATTATTATTATTATTTTTATGTTATTTCTGTTACTTTTGCAGCTTGCTCTGCAATAGTAGCAGCTGAAACTCCCCCACTCAAAGATATGGCCATATCTGAAAAAAATCTGGAGCATGTTTGGAAAAAATCAATTCCATGTGTGTTTCAGTTCCTTTGGCTGGCTCTGTAGTTTCTAAGATTTATTGGTCCATCAGGTATATTATTCTCTGGTAACCATTCATCTTTGTCTGCAGATTCTACTTTGTATCTTACTAAGTATAGTCCAACATCTTTTCCTTGCACTCTCTTTTTCTTGTCTCTCAATATCCTGCTGACTTTCCCTTTTTCTTTCACAGGGTCAGGTTCTATTGGGATTATTGCTGGAGGGAGGTTGCTACCTTCTCTTGGTTAAAAGTGTTTCACTAGGCTAACAGGAAATACTGGGTGTTTTCTTGATAATTCTTTACTCAAGATTACTTCTACAGCATTTTTTCCATGCATCTTTTTGATAAAAAATGGTCCAAAAAAGGCTGGTTTCAGCTTTCTGTTAACTGCTAGATTGTTGAAGTTGGTAGTGGATATCTAGATCTGATCCACTATTTTGAAGTCAGGTTTCCTATGTGATTTGTCCCATCTTTTTTTGTTGTGTTCTACTGCTTCTTCTACAAATTTTTGAGCATGATTATTTTCCAGATCTATCATTTTCTTAAATTCAAGAGATGTTGGATGAATGGTGGCTAAGTTATAGTTTAAGTTATTCCTAGGGAGTTTTGGAATCCATCCTCTTTCTAGTATGTAAAGGTCTTCTTTGGTTGTAGAATGTTTACTGCTGTTATAAGCAAACTCTAGAGCTGGGAGTAGGATTACCCAATCATGGAAATAACCAGCTGAGGTTTTGTATTCTAGACCAAAGCTCCAGAACCTTCTTAACATATCTTCTAGGTTCTGTATCATTCTTTCAGCTAATCCATCAGTTTGGGGATGGTATGCTGTAGAAAATGCTAGAGTAGTACCCAGTATATCATGTAGATTCCTCCAAAACTCAGAGGTGAATATGGGGTATCTGCCACTGATCATAATCTTGGGTATAAAAACATCAGCTATGATCCTATTCCAAAATAGTGAAGCTACATCCATAGCACTATCTTCTTTGTGGTTAGGTAACAATTCTGCCTTCTAGCTTGATTTCAGGGTAGTAGTTGTCCCCCACTAGATTGAAGAAAGCCAGTATCTAATACACATAAGTGGATCCCCATGATTGGAGCATTTTATGCAAAAAGATTGATGTTCAAGATAGGAAAGATATCTTGATCCTCAGGGTCATATGCTGGATTGCTAGAGTCATTAGGAAAAGAATTCCTACTTAGACCATCAGCATTCTGATTTTTAGCTCCAGCTTTATGCACTATAGTCATCTGACCTCTATAATGTTGTATAGAAATTTGCCACCTGAGCATATGTCTTCTGGGGGTTTTCATGTTCATGAGAGTTCTTAAAGCATTACAGTCTGTGATAAATTGGAAAGTGGTGCCTTCTAAGTAATAGTGTAGCTTTTCTAAAGCTCATACTAGAGCCAAGCATTCCAAATGACTGGCTCCATATCTCTTTTCTGTATCTTTGATCTGTCTAGATATGAAGAGTAATGGTTTCTGCACTGGTTTGTCTTCTTCTATTCTTTCTTGATGTAGAGAAGCTCCTAACCCTTCCATACAGGCTTCAATGTAAAGTTTAAAGGGCTTGGAGTAATCTGGTTGCCTGAGTAAAGGAGTACAGTTCATAGCTATTTTTAGTTTGTTATAGTTTTTCAATCTCTGATGTGTCAGTTCAAAGAGAGTGTTATTAGTGCATATTTTTTACAGACTTTTAGTCAGCATAGCCATAGCAAACTTTGGTATGTATTGTCTGTAGTAACTGCAAAAACTAATGGAAGACAGTAAGTCTGTTTTATTTTGAGGCATGGTTCTGTTCATGACAGAAGCTATCTTATTTTGTCACCAGCTAGAGTTAGACCAGAGACTATATGCCCTAAGCCTTTTGATTCTCCATTTCCAAAGTTGCATTTCTAAATGGATACTTTTAATCCTGCTTTGGAGATAGTTTGGAGTACTAATCTTATTTGGTTGATATGGGTATCCCAATCATCAGAACATATGATAACAGCATCTATATATACCATCATCCATCCTTGTCTGATTTATTTACCTAGGCTTGTATCCATTGTTCTCTGGAAGTGTGATGGGGCATTCTTTATACCAAAGGGCATCCTAAGATATTGTTATACTCCCAAATGACATATTATTCTCATAAACTTTCTGCTTTCAGGGCTTATAGGTACCTGGTGGAAACCTTTAAGCATATCCATAATAGTGATATATTTGGCCTTGGACAAGTTGTGTAGAGCATGATCAATCTAGGTTATAGAATAATAATCTGCCTGAGTATAACTATTGAGCATTCTGAAGTCTCCTACAATTCTTGACTTGTCATTATCCCAAGCTATGATTACAGGTGTGGTCACATCTAACTGCTCATTGTGCCCTACTTTCCTTAATAGTTGTAAGTTTATCAGTTCTTGAATATTTTCCTCAAGAGCTATTCTAGAATTAGGACTAGAGGGATAAGCTGGTCTTCTTAATTTTGGAGGATAAAGAGGCTTAACAGTCAATGTTAATACCATGTAATGTCCTTTGATATCACAAATGGGATGATCTTTAGTACAAAAAGCATTTTGGTTCTCAAAGCAGAATGTCAGTCTATCTTTCTTCTGTTCCTTAGAAAGTTTCATATTTAGAGCTTTTTGAGAGAAGTATTCTTGATTAAAGTCTTCTAAATGCTTTTGATAAGTGGAAGAGGGGAAGTTTGGTTGGATGGTGCATATCTTAAATTTCGTGTCCTAATTAACACCCACTGTAAAGTATCTCCCTTTACTCTGGAACACATCTATGCCATATAGACATAAAGCATCATTACCCATCATCAGGGAGTCAGATAATCCGTTTAGCAATACCAAAAATTCCACTTGTATTCTCAAAGATTCTTTAGTATGTGGTAATATTATAGGAGCAGTCCATACTACAATAGCATTCATGGTAGATTTTTAAGAGCTAAACTTGGCTTTTGGGACGGGAAGAAGGTATTCTTTACAATTGGGATCCCATTTGTTTAAGAATTCAGTACAGACATATGAGCAGAAAGCTCCACTACCCAGTAATAACCTTATAGGTCTGTCTCTATACAATCCTGTTTCATAGCAAGTTTGACAATTAGTAAAACTCTTACCACTCATAGGTTTAACTGTTAATGGTTTAACATCCGTGATATGTCTAGGAATTATGGTAGAATCCCATTTTTGGGGAAAACTAGAGTCCCCATGGATGATATTGATTTCTATAGAAGTGCCTATATCTCCTTCTATAACATTAACAGGTTTGCTCAGGATCAATTCACATTCAGAAAGGGATCATTAAGTATCAGCTATATCTTCATAGTTCTGATTCCCTTCAACCTCCTGCTCTCCTTCCAAGACTGCTATCTTTCTTTTTTGGTAATGGGCAGTCTTGTCTCATATTCCCAGTCTTGTTAAAATTCCAAAAAGTTCCAGGAATTCTCTCTTTGTCCCAGTTCTCATTAGGTTTCTTATTATCAGAGGTATTTATCAGAGGGGGTTGTTCTCTGGTTTTGTTATGTTGAAGTTCTCTTTAGGTCTAGAAGGAACCTTCTTGTCTAACCTATTCATGTCTATTACTTCTTCTAACACATTGATTAGAGTTGGTAAGTCAGCACCCATACTGATCCCGTATCTTAAACTATGGTTAAGATTTCCAGGACACAAGTCAAGGAGTCCCTCATCTACTTCCTCTTTATCAGCTCCGTGATATAAGAAATCTAGTCTTCTCTTCTTTTCCAAGAAACATTTGTGAGGCTTATCCTTGGAGGCATCAAATGAGGAATTTTTGAAATTCTTCATCATTTTTCTTTTCCACATCATAGAATCAAATTGTTCTTTAATCAGAAGCTTCCAAGAATTCAATGGTAAGGATCCCACTTCTTCTATTTTACTAATAAACCAGTCTAAAGATACTCCTTCAAATAGTCTGTGCAACCTGACTACAGCTATAAATTCTGGTAGGTCATTAGAATTTATGGTGTAGTCAATAAATTTAATGAAATTTATATGGTTTTACTCTCCTTCACTGGAGAACTTAGGTCATTCAGAGATTCGGGGTAAACATTTGAGGGCTTGTTCAATTTCAGTAGTAGGACTAGGGCTGAAATTGTCACTCCTATGCATTCCTAATAAGGGTGGTGCAGAAGGAGTAGTTGTTTGTCTGGGAGGTTTTGGTT
Organism: Puccinia polysora; assembly: GCA_025617555.3. Taxonomy (NCBI): domain Eukaryota; kingdom Fungi; phylum Basidiomycota; class Pucciniomycetes; order Pucciniales; family Pucciniaceae; genus Puccinia; species Puccinia polysora. Next base: position 45,413,373 of record CM062617.1, read on the forward strand.
CCTCTGTGGTACTCCCCAAGGGGTTGGTCAGACAGACTTTTAAGTCTCTAAGATCATTCTTGATCAGATGAAGTTGCAGGTCCACTTTATTATTAAGCAGATCTAATTTCTCAGTAAGGGACAGAATGGAGCTGTTAATGGTAGTTACAAATTCTTCTTTTAAAGGTTGAGAAGACATAATAAAATCTTCTTGGATTCCTAATAACATATTCTCAATTTTTTGAGTCTGTCTGATTTTACCTTGATTAATTGTCTCCAATAATTGTTCTTTATGTTCTTTAATATCTTCCATTCCTACAGTTTTGGTTTTTTTATTAATTAATTTGGCTACTAATGAGGTTAACGTTTCCATCTGGGTATAAACACCATCAAAATTTCCACAAACAATCTTGAAATTATGGCGCATATCATTAGAAAAGAAATTAATTAAATCAGAGGTTTGTTTAGAAAATTTACTGCGTTCAGAATTAGAGGCTAATTGTTGTACACCTTTTTCCACTTTTGAGCTAAGGATATTATCTGATACCAATCCTTCTTTCCCTTTGGCTTTGGATGGGAGGAAGATCTCTTCTTTCCTGATCCTTTCCCTTTCAGTTGGGTTAATTGATCCCAAGGATTCCATTTTTGTAAGTAGGATTCTATCTCTTTCCTTTGAATCATTTTATGAAGAGCTACCTGGCTAGCTTTTGCCTGGGAGATTATCTTTTTCATAGATGCCATGTCCTCTTTGGCTTGGGCTTCTTTGAACTCTTCCCAATATTTCACATGCTCTCTGACTAAGGTTTTGATCCTGGCTTCCTTGGACAGATTCTGCTGGGGTGGCTGCAGGGAATCTTTTTGTAAAAGAGGGGGGCTTAATTCTACTACCTTCTCTGGCTCTAGGTTGGGGGAGGGCAGAAGTACTTGGGGCTGTTCCTTGTCCATCAACATTTGATTCACGGGTTCCAGTCCCCTCATGGCTGTCATTATTGGTGGTCTCACGGTTACTGGGGGCTCCTGGAAAAGATCCATAGGAGGGAGTTCTCCCTGAGGCTCTTGTGTTACATCTATTCATATTGAATAAAATGTTTATAAGTATTTTTATACAGAAAGAAATCTGTAAAAACAAGGTTTATCTAAAACTTAAATAAGTTGATATTCAAAGGTACCAGGAATTTATTGGGATTAAATTGGTCCTTAATAGGTAATCCTAAAGGGTCTTGGTGTTTCCCAATGAGGTATTCACCCTTCCAATAAATATTTTCAGGGCGTCCAGAGATATTTGGGAATTCTTGATCCAATAGATCACTTTCAGTGGTGGTGGTTTCTGGTATAGGAGGGCTCACTGATGACAAAAGGGTATATTATTGGTCAAAAATAGATTAATATTATTTTAATAAAAGTAATATTGTAATACAAGTTTCATAATTTATTTTTGAAAAGTAATTTATACAGTATTTCTTGCAAGGTTTATGTTTTCTTAATAGGGCCTGGAAGTTGATACGCCTCTCAAGATCTTCTTGTTCAAGGAGTTTATCTAATTGTTTACATGCAGAAGAGATATTAAGTTGCTCAGCTTGAGTTAAAGCTTCCCAACCAGTAGGTTTATAATTTTTAATATATTCTTCTTTTCTTATCTTTAAAATATTTGAATAATAGATAATTAATTCTGAATTGGTTTTTAAATCCACTGCAAACAAATTTAATGATGAATCATGGTTAAAAAGTCACATAAATTTATCTTTCATTTAATTTTATGTGAAATGTCTGGTCCAAGGTATTAAATATAATAAAATGGAATATTTCCCGGCCAGAAACCCAATTTTCAGCCTCCTGGATGCCAAAAACCTTGCTATCCTTTAGCTACCAGAGGTGATAGAATAAATCATGAATATATTATTTAATAAATGCAGAAAAAATCCATAAAATATTTGGATAAGGCTTATTGAAAGATTAATTGTTTTGGATATGGTTTATTTTTATAAATCAATATAGATAAATTGATTTTCAAATATTTTTATAGAGGGGCCACAATTATATTGGGGATCTTTAACACCTCTCTTCAGGGAATTCAGTATGAAAACACGTATGCCTGGTTACTTTGGGACCTTTAGTTTAAAGGATATTTTGCCCAATGATAATATGTATATAAAATACACAGTGAAGTGGCAGGGCTTTGTAACCAAGTCTCCACGACAGAGAAAGGATAATAAGACTTACTGGTATATTACCAAATGCTTTGGGTACCTGTTTGGGATGTGCACTGATGGGTTAAACCTGTATACGGGGGTTATCAGGTTGTTCAGAAGTTTAAATTGATAAAAGAGGGTTGAGGACGGATATTATTAATCAGAATAAAGCCATAAATCACTTCCTTATCTCTTATAAGTATTTGATTACCTTGCCACGGTTTCTGGATGTAAATATAACTGGTTCTCTGTCTTTCAATATCCTCTAAAGAGCTCTTTATTTATAGCTTTTGGAGTCCCAATACTGTCATTCTGAGGGGTACAGGGGCTCAGAGGGACGGACAATGAGGTAAGCAGGGTATCAGTGGTAGCCTGTCACGTGTTAGTGGTTCTGTAACACGGGTAGCATCTAATTACACAGGTTATGGGAATTATTCTACTTTATAATTGATGTTTGGACGTGTGAATAACACTAATCTGTGCCTTTTATTTATTATTCAATTAATTATCCTTAGTAAATGTTCCAAGTAAGTTAATAATTATTTTAATAGACATTCCTACGGATATTCTTATATCAGGTGAGTTCTCATTATGTTTTAAATAATTGGAGTAAAGTCATGATATTGATTTTACTCTTGATTTTCGAAATTCAGTTGATTTACTAAAATAATTACTTGAAATGTAAGTCATGGGTATTCATGTAATATTTTCACATCATAAGTTTTTTTAGTAAGTCACAAGAATGTTGATGTCTAGAAATTCTCATAATAGTATATTAAAGTATTTTAATATATTTTTAGAAGTAGTCATTATGTTATATTCAAAATTTTTGGTACTTTGAATTATATTTAATAAAAAATACGTATAAAGGTTATTTAAGTATTTTTATATATTTTTATGTATTTTTAGACTATCTACTATCCACAGGAACATTTATTACATATGTAGAATGTTCCCGTATAGGTTTTAGCATGTTTACGCAGTACCTAGGTTTTCCAGGCCTCCTGTCACTTTGTCAACCTGTAGTCCCACGGCTGCGTACTTTTCAGAGGCCCAGGGCTGCGTACACGGCTTTGACAAAAGGACATGGCTGTAGCTCAGCGGCACGCGGGTGCATTGGCTTCCGCGGCTGTGTGTGGGAATTCTGACAGAACACATTTCCATCTGTAACTCCTAAAATATACACAACACCTCAATTCTTACTGAATTTTAGGTGTGAAACCTATACGTGTCAATACATGTGAAATATTTATTTGGCCAAAAATTTCAATAGTGGTGCCGTGGTATTTCTTTCTTTCTTTTCCTTAATTATTTTAAAATATAAGGAGTTGGATTTCAGGGGTGGGTTCAGTGAGTGACCCTACCTTATTCTGGGTGGAAAATGCATTTTTTCAATAATATTTCTGGTTTTACTTCTCCTTCTTAGGTTAATTTTTATTATTATTATTTTTATGTTATTTCTGTTACTTTTTCAGCTTGCTCCGCAATAGTAGCAAGCTGACAAATGGGTTATAATAGACTCTTCCCAACTAAAAAAATAGTAGCTGACATTCTAACAAAAAAGTTAAATAAACAAAAATTCAGAAACCTACAAAACATTGTTAGGATTAAGGAAGATCATTGATTTTATAAGTTGAAGGGGGGTGTTTGAATTCGAGAAGGAAAGGACATTGCAAATAATTTAATTCAATGCCCAACCAGTGTTGACGTCAGACTCAGTGACTTGGTAAGCACTGAAATGATGTCACAGCTGTCAGAGCCACTCCTGCCTGGAGAAAGGCAGACTCAGACCCATGAGTGGTAAAACAGCTTTTTTGATTTATTTGTAATTTTATTTATTTCAATATTTAAGGAGCCATCACTGCCACACAATGAAAATTCCCCCATTGCTTCTAACCTAACTTCTTTGGGGGAATTGTCACTGTAAGTAAATACTCCACCATGGTAGAGTCCTAACAACAACACTGACAAAACCATGACATCTGAACTGCATCTCATGAAAATCTTAAAGCCAGGTGCCTAATAACTAGAAGGGGTCCAATCTAAAAAGATACTAAGATCACCGCCTCTATTCTTATTATCAGGTGTTTGTGTGTTCTCACCAGACATCAAAAATCTACATAACACCGGGTCACTCCATTGGACTAGCGGATCATGGGGAGACATGAACAATCTGCTGGGAAGATGAAACAAGTCAGGAAATGACCAACCAGAGCGCTGCAGGGTTCAGTCTACCAAACCAGCAGACTCCATCCAACCCACAAACTTCACCTGAGGCTTCTCCACAACTTGCTTTGGGTCACAATACCACTGGCGGGGGGATGTCAAACTCTGAAATAGTTGATGCACCACTGAAACCTACAAAAAAAGGTTTCAGAATTACTTCCATTAGAATTGCTTGGCAAAGTAACTCAAAGGACATTCCACGTGCCCATTGTGTTGAAATGAATTAAAAGGCAAGGAAACATTGAGATGGGTTGAGCCACAGCGGGTATCAACAACAGCGGAGGTGAGACCAATATTCCAAGATCCAATGACAGGCGTCAAGTAAGTTTTATTTATTATGGGCATTGCCAAATTTGTTTTGAGTCTTCTCCAAGTTGCCAGTGATTTTTGTCTTTTAGATATATGATTTTGTGATGAAGCTTATTCTGGGATGCCTGGATGTCATCAAAAAAAAGACTCTGTCACTCCCTCAATACCCAAAAAGGGTTTGCTATAAGGCACAGAGGTATGGCCATTCTTTGGTATCCAAGGAAGAGTTTCAAAAAATAGTAATCAAAGGAACCTATTAGTGAACATCTCTTTTCATGCTTTGAACCCCAAGTTTTATTGCTATATATCCACCTTCAACATTTGTCTGTATTTCCTGGGGGTCTACTTTCAAAGCTGACATTGTGCCACCAAATCAAAAGCCCATCCACTACTCAGTGCCTTTGAATCATCAATGAATATCTCTGGGACTGAGGGACCAACTAATTTGATGCATAAGTCATATTCTTTTATTTTTGTTTGCAAATTTTGCTATGTGTAGTATTTAGGGAAGCAAAACCAATAAGGATGTATTTCAGTAGTCTGTGTGGCCTTTGATATAGTTTATATACAGTTTTCACCGGGTCATGTGACATATGGTAGTTCAAGCTTGTCTGGGCACATGCCCAAGTTAGCCTGATTTTTGCTAAAGTGCGCTGGGAACCCCCTAAAGCCCGCTTGGCACCCCCTAAAACACACTTGGCAACCCATAAAGCACACTTGGCACATAGCCAAGCAAAACTTGGCACACACCCAAGTTTGGGTGGGTCAGGCCAAAGTTGGGCTTGGCCAATACCCAACTTAATTGGTCACGCCTGCCAAATTGATGATGGGGGGCAAAATTTTTAACATTTTTTTATTTCTTTGATAAACATGTAAATACAATTTAATTATTACAAAAATGTATTTTTTTTGAACAAAAAAAAGTAAAAAAATAAAAAAATTCAAAATAAAATGAAATAAAGAAAAATAAAAATAAAATATTAATTGGGGTTAGGAAAAAATGTCCCCATACTTTCTTGAAAGTCAGCGCATGGACGGTAAAGGCACTGACAATGCATAAAGAAATTGTGGGATTTTTCTGGGGTTATTGCCTCCTGAATCCCCTGCTTGATTTGAGTCACAAGCATTGCAAAATTTGGAGGTTCTTTGGATTGTGTTAATTTTTCATTCAACTAAAAGAATAGATTTCAGTAATAAAAATGAAAATAAAAATAAAAATCAAGAATGACATGGACGCAACATGAGTTCACCTAAAAGCAAGACTTGGCAGATAGCCAGCAAAAGTAAAATAAAATATAAATGAATAGACAACTCAATCCCTCCTTCAACAATCCTATAGTTCCTTGCTGCATTGTATGAGATGTGTCAGTAAGGGAGAGTATGAACAGGACATGAAGGAAATAAAGGAAACCTGTGCCAGATGAGATATAAGGAACCGTATTGTTCCAGTTTGACTCGCAGATGATGAAATTTCAATATTGGTGTTTGATCTTGAGTATTTGACTGAGGTAGCTATGCTCCTTCAGAAGGCTGGTGAGGAAACAACTTGTCATTGCATTGGGAACGGTTGATAAAGTCGTGCAGTCTGCTGGATTTGAAGTATCTTATACTTAGGTTGAAAATGAGGGCGTGCATAAATGGTTCAAACTTGACTAGGCCTGATAATTTAACAGATTGGACATAGCTATTGACTGAGTGGAAGGCATATTCAATCAGATTCAAAAATGGTGAGTAAGGTGGGAGGAACTCAATCCAAATTGATTTTGAATTGAAGATGGTTTCCAGAATTTTTTCAAATTGCTGTCCTTGATGTATCAGAGCATTATAAATGATGATAATTGAATTGGGTGGAATTTGGGCAGTGAGGCTCCCAATGAATAGGCAGAATTTCTTTTCTCCCATTCCTTTGGTCCTAAACCTGTTGGCATTGAGGAGCTCATGTTATACAAACCCTTCAATTGACAAGGCCCCTATGAGGGTCACTTTCTTTGCCTTGGGCACAAGGCTCAAGACTGCAGGTTGACCTAGAAACAAAAAAATAAATAAATAAAAATTATCAATCAAAAAAAGAAGAAAACAAGCAATAAGAAAAATGAATGATAAAAAAGATGACAAATTAAAAAATCAAAAAGGTGATTGACTTACCAGAGGGAGCATATCCCAAGCCCCAGCCTGAATGGAGGTCAAAAACTGCCTTTTCAACAAAAACAATTGTTTTCTCAAGATACCACCCATGTTGTTGGACAAAATTAGCCCTTTTCTAAATGATCTGGTGCTTATTCCAGGAAGCTGGAATATTAGTAACCTGTTTCCATTATACATCCATATAATGGATCAGGTTACTAATGGCCTGGGTTGAAACACATACATTGAACTGATGTTTGAGGAATTCCTGAAGTTCATGGAGGGTGGTGGTTGCTTGCTGCTCACTTTGGAAAAGGACAGTTGTCTTCATCTCATTGGTAAACTTCCCTGGTATTTTTTGTTCACCTTAACTGCATTTGGATCTTCATTCTTGATGCGTTTGACTTGAGGACGTGAGAATTTGAAGGTCTTCATTTCTTCACTCACCTTCATGCCATTCCCTACAACACTTTTGCTGATGAGCTTGCAAGCTTTGGGCTTGATGATTGCCTTGGGCTTATGTTCCTTGTCAGTAAGTTGATTGTTTTGATGCTTGTGGTTTTTTTCCAAACTTTATTTTGCTTTCAGAATGGCCTTCTTTTGGTTGTTTCTTTGATTCAAATCTTGGAGCTCCTTGATGATTTCTTGGTCATGTTCTTGGTTTTTCCCAATCTCCAACTCATCATTGCCATTCAAACTGTCTTCTGGGTCATCCTCAAGGGTCTCAACTTCTATTTCAATCATTTCTGCCTGTTCCAAAAAGAAAAATTAGAGAAAAAAAATCTAAAAATAAATAAATAAAATAAAATAAAAACTACACATCATTCCATTGGTTGAGGCAAAATCAAAAGTGATGGTGAGAGGAGTGAGGGTGGGAGGGTGGGAGGGAGGATGCAGCAAGGGTCGGAGGGGGATGGAGCAAGTGAGGGGGGGTGCCAACAGCTTGGCCTTGGCCAAGCGGAACTTTGTTGTGTGCCAAGATCCGCAGCGCAACCTGATGCCAAAGTCAAGCCCTCTGGGCACTCACCCAAGCCCGCTGGGCACTCACCCAATCCCACTGGGTACTGTGCCAAGCGGGAATTGGGCATGTTCCCAGACAAGCTTGCAACATCATATAATCTGTGAAATATAGTATATGTTAAAGTTAAAGAGATCTGAGAAACCTAGACCAGGCTGACTTGCATGATATAGATGACAAGCGTAAGATTAGAGACAAGCAACAAGACTGATGGAGAGATAGATGAAGGAAACTGAGGAAACAATACAAACTTGGAGAACAAGTCAGCAGGTGAGGTTATGGCCTATTGTTAGACTTTGCTGGACAAAGGCAGCAACATGGGATTCAGGCTTGTGAACTCGGGACAATGATGACTGATCCAACCGATACCAATGAGTAGACTGTGCAAACTAATCAAGATCTTGAGTGAGACTTGATGTAGAGTTGAATTAATGGAGATACCTACAGTTCTTTGGATGATAGGTGATCAAGTCAATGACAATTCAAGGACAGAGAAAGCAGGGAAGATGAATAACAAGATAAGCAGAAAGACTAGGACAGGAACAATCCAGCAGTTTCCATGGTTGGTAGACTGTAGGAGTTGTCTGCACCAGAGTTTGAGAGTTCTGTAGGGTTCCCCGGATGGTTTGGGGTATGACGCAGACAGAGTGCAAAGACAATGGGGAATCATAACAGAGACAACAATGATGGAAAGAAAGTTTGACAATGGAGACAATAAAGAACAAGTAAGAAGAAGGAGAGTGAGTCAACAGGATAACTAACATGCCCACTCAACTCTACATCAAAAGAGTTTAGCAGTTGACATACCTGGCCAGTTGCTTTACAGCAGCATTGCTTGCTTCTTTTTTCAGAGCATAAGCCAGCATTTCTTGTGATACAATAAGTTTTACCATGATTTCTGTTAAGTATTCTACGGAAGAGAGAAACATCTGCAGCGGAAGCGCAGAGGTAAGGTAAAGGGAATGCGGACACTCCAAATCTGGAAGGACTGGGTAGTCTCCCTCTCTCAAGTCCAAGCTAAATAACAGGACAAGGGTAATCCAATCCGAACGGGTAGACAAGGATAACGACAACCTCAGATCACTCATCAATTACCTTGCACTCCTTCCAATCAACTCGCACCCTTTCCTATTTCCTTTCTCATCTCTCCTTACTACTTTCATCTCAATACTCTCATAGCCATCTTTATTCACCCTGTTTCTCAGTTATGATCCGTGTGCCCGGTGATATTTCTAACCTATTCATTCTTTTTACTTGTCTTGACATCAACCTCAACTCACAAGAATCTCTTCCTTCTCAGTCTCATCTCATTATATTCTCACTATGCGTCTCTAAACCTCATGTCCACTGGTCTCAAGATCCTCAAGCCCGATGTTGGTACTCATATGTTGCATCATCTATCTACAACGCCTGTTGATTCATTTCTGTTGATTTGTCAGTTTCCAGTTTCTAGTATAATCAATCTCAATTTTCCTATTACGGTTAAAAGCCGAAAGCAAGGCTCTATTGAACCAACAACCAACTCAATCAAAGGAACTGGAAAATGGCGGGCTCCAAAGGGTTTCGTCAAGCAATGCTGAAAACCGCTCTAGACACCATTCCAAGGCTAAGCAAGGACAACTATGGCGTCTGGAAAGACAAGATGGACGCCATACTGGACGTAAGAGGTTGCGCGAAGGCCTTAAACAATGAAGTCTCAACCCTGGATGGAGACGTGAACGAGGAAATCAAACTGCTTCTCATCTCCCATCTAGAACCATCGACTCATGACAACATCGTAACCCCAAATAATAAGAACTCAGCCAAGTTACTGTGGAAGGCCATCATAGAGAAATACGCATGATCTCAAGAATCAAACAGGGCAAGAATCTTCAACAATTTCCTTTATATTAAATTCAAACCAAACGAAATCAAGGAATTAATCACAAAGATCAAAGTCTGCCTGAAGAAAATGCTGGAAGTAGGAATAACACTCCCGAGCAACATCCTGGCCTACCTAATCCTATTCAAATTCCCCAAGAATATGAAAGATTTCAAGAGAAAGATCATGCACACGGACAAGGAACTCTCAGTCGACTACGTACTTAACCACCTCACCCAACTCAATAACGAATCAAAAGCTCAAGGCTCTCAAGATAGACCAAACGACAGATCCGAGATAGCCCTGGCGAACACCAAATCACCGAATAACAACTCGTACAGCAGAGAGAGACAAAGATGCACAGAGGGCTGGCACAATCCCAAACAAGACAAACTACACTCAGCCAACAACTGCTGGCACCTCCATCCAGAGTTGGCACCTGACTGGTGGAGAGAAGATCAAACAAAGTGGAAGGCTCAAAAAACCAAAACAACCGCCTCAGCACACTACCTAGCACTGCTCACGTCATGGATCAATCACGGAGACCCAGGATCTAAATTCATACTTGACAGTGGCGCATCACTTCACATGGTCAACAACAGTAGATACTTCAAGGAAATTTCCCCCAGGGAAGAAGACTCCATCAAAACGGGAAAGAAGGGAGCCAAGCTAGAAATTAAAGGAAAAGGTACAGCCATCTTCATATGGGGTGACTTTACGCTGGAACTATTGAATGTATACTACGTACCAAGTCTAACCATCAACCTACTGAGCGCGGGAGCACTAAACAAATCAGGATGTGTGTTGAAGGGTGAAAAAGGAAAGTTTCAGGTGCTGAAAGATGAACGAAGACTGTTCAGCGGAAAAATTGTCGGCAATCTTTATACGCTAGAGACCCCAAAGCTTCCCCAACACCACACCAATTCCGCACTTCTGGCTCACTCTCACGAGGATGATTTGATGGAGATCCACCAAAAACATGGAAATGCAGCAATTAGTCAACTCAAAAGCACAACCAAACATATCCCATTGGAAGTCAAGAAAAGATTTGAATGCATCCACTGTATCAAAGGCAAGATAACAAAGGCGTCCTTCAAAGAAACCTCTCAACCTGTAAGCAAGGCCTTCCAAAGAATCCATCTAGACCTCATGGGGCCTCTCAAACCGCAATCAAAGGGCGGCCACAGCTACATATTAACGCTAGTAGACAATGCCACAGGGTACATTGGCGCATTCCCGATGGGATTGAAAGATGAGATGGCAGAGATACTGATAGATCTGATAGAAAAAGAACATAGACGAAGAGGCTACTATCCAACCGAAGTATTCTCGGACGGCAGATCAGAATTCGTCAATCAAACTCTCAAACGATTCTACGACAAAAAACACATACGTCAAATCATATCGGAACCCTACCACCCAGAACACAATGGAAGGGCGGAACGGGCCAACAGAACCCTAATCAAATCCACCAGAACCATGTTAAAGGATGCACACCTTCCGGCGAACTTATGGCACAAGGTGATCAAGGCAAGCTCTCTCATGCTGAATCAAATCCCCAGAGACGGTCATCATGAATCGCCCTGGGGAAGAATTCACGGATATGAACTGCCTCCAGGATTCGTGAAGCCAATCAGGAACCCATGTGTCTACCTCCTGTCCAGAAGAGAGAAAGGCCAGAAGTTTAAGGAAAAAGGGGCGGAAGGGATCCTTGTAGGCTTCAACCCTCTCCTTCATTCATACCGAATCTTGACTAAATCCAATTCTGTCGTTCTCACAAAGCACGTCAAGTTTCTCAAGATGGCAAATCCTCAACATTTGAACCTCCTTCTCTCCAAGGACGAGACATCAGAGAACAACCACAAAGATGTCAATGAAGCTGTGAATACCAATCCACCTTCTAACCCTGCTCCCGTCTTGAAAACTCCAACATACACCAAATACAGAGATGCGGCCAAAGAATCATCGTCAGGAGAGTCCGAGGACAATCCCAACTCTGACTCTGAATCTTCAGACGACAACACTTCTCACCCTCAACCGCAACACTCGTCCAAGGATCATCAACCGGACGGATCAAACCCGCAACCTAAACCTCCTCAAACGAAAGTCGCAGAACCCACACAAAGCACAAGGACCCTTTGCGACCGCACTTCACTACGTCCTCCACAGAGGTACGGATACTACCACTACTATGAGCCCAAAAGCTACAACGACGCAGTAACATGTGAAGAAGGTGTAAGATGGATTCAGGCGATGGACACAGAACTCAGCTCAATCAAAACACTAGAAGTTTGGGAGGACTATGAAGGGCCAGAACCAAAGAATCCCCTACGGACAGTGTGGATGTATAAACTCAAGGAGAACTGTCACGGTGATCCTATCAAATACAAGGCTAGACTATGTGTCCAAGGGTTCAATCAGATAGAAGGCTTGGGTTATTTTGAGACCTTTGCCCCAACCGGAAAACCCTCCTCTCTTTGCATGCTACTAGTATACGCATTAAAATCAAAGCAGAAGGTACGCCAATTTGACGTCAAGAGTGCGTTCCTGCACTCAAAAATAGAAGAAGAAGTGATAATCCGAACCCCAAAAGGTTCCAATCGCAAGTCCCGCTTCCTCAAGCTCAAGAAATCCTTATACAGCCTGAAACAAGCCCCCAAGAACTGGTACGAGACCCTCACAACATGGTTCAAGGAAACTGGATTTCACGAGTCAGCATGCGACCCATGTCTCTACCTGTCAGAAGACGGCCAATCAAGACTCTTCTTCCACATGGACGATTTAATCCTCGTGGGAGAAGGACAAGATTTTGAGCAGAAGTTTCTGAACAAATTCGACGGGTCTGAAAGCAGGAATCCCAATACACTACTAGGTATGAAAATACAGGTGGAAGAGGACAGGATTCTAATAAGTCAACCCAATCATATCCAGCATGGGCTCAAAGAACTCGGACTATGCAACTGTAGAGATACGGTCACACCTCTCACTCAGAACCTGCAACTCAAACCCACAACTGATGAAGAACACGAAGCCTTTAGGGCCCTAAACATCAACTACCAATTGGCTATCGAGATGCTCAACCACATAGCATGCTACACACGGCCAGACATCAGTTTTGCAGTATCAAGCCTAGCAAGATTCAATGTTAAGCCAGGACTCCCTCATTGGAACAAGCTAAAGAAAACGTGGAAGTATCTGAAGACCACTCGAAGCCACTTTCTGACACTGACCTGCCAACCAGGATCCGATCCTCTGCAAGTGTAATCGGATGCGTCTTGGGCGGATGACACCAAAACACGTAAGTCGCAAACAGGATACCTATGTATTGTATTTGGCAGTCTTGTTTCATGGAACAGCTGCAAACAACGGAAAATAACTTGGTCATCCACCAACGCAGAACTCAAAGCCTTGGTAGAATCATACCACAAAGCCACCTGGATCAAGGCTCTCCTACATGACATATTCACTCAACCCATCACAACTATCTCCATGAACATCGACAACAGCGGTCTGGAAGATAAGATCAGAAAGTTTGGTTCAAACTCAAAGACCAGACATCTGGATCTAAAGACAAAAGGTATGAGGGAGGAACTCAAAGCCAACAACATAAGGCTCACCTTAGTGAAATCCTCAGCGATGATCGCAGACTCATTGAAAAAATCCGCCTCTTCTCAAAGTATAGCTCTGTTGTCTTGTTTCTTTTCTTTTTTCTAATCCTACTGTCCTGTCTCGTTTTTTTTCTTTTCTTTTCTTTTTTTAAAAATCCTGCTAAATAGTCCTGTCATCTCATTGGGCATGGAGGGATGTTAAGTATTCTACGGCAGAGAGAAAAATCTGCAGCGGAAGCGCAGAGGTAAGGTCAAGCAAATGCGGACACTCCAAATCTGGAAGGACTGGGTAGTCTCCCTCTCTCAAGTCCGAGCTAAATAACAGGACAAGGGTAATCCAATCCGAACGGGTAGACAAGGACAACAACAACCTCAGATCACTCATCAATTACCTCGCACTCCTTCAAATCAACTCGCACCCTTTCCTATTTCCTTTCTCATCTCTCCTTACTACTTTCATCTCAATACTCTCATAGCCATCTTTATTCACCCTGTTTCTCAGTTATGATCCGTGTGCCCGGTGATATTTCTAACCTATTCATTCTTTTTACTTGTCTCAAAATCGACCTCAACTCACAAGAATCTCTTCCTTCTCAGTCTCATCTCATTATATTCTCACTATGCGTCTCTAAACCTCATGTCCACTGGTCTCAAGATCCTCAAGCCCGATGTTGGTACTCATATGTTGCATCATCTATCTACAACGCCTGTTGATTCATTTCTGTTGATTTGTCAGTTTCCAGTTTCTAGTATAATCAATCTCAATTTTCCTATTAATTTCACCGTTAATGAGATTGTTGCGTAAGCTTTTCAACTTAATGTCTATGTGCTTTGCGTGAGACTTTGTTCCAAATTTATTTATCTTGTCTTCAAGTCCTTTGTTGTCAATAAAGTGTACTGGAGGAACCAGGGGTTCTTGCCATAGTTTGCACAGTAGGTGGTAAAGCCATTTCCCTTCCAAGTGACCAGCCAACAGAGAGTTACACTCCGCTTCGGTTGAGGAGTGAGCAATGCTGCTTTGACAACAGCTATTCCAGTAGATAGGACTCCCTTTAAACAAGAACAGAAGACCAGAATGAGAAAGTCTGGGGTCTGGGTTGTGGCCCCAGGTGGAATCACTGTATATCTCTAGGTGGAAGGAGTTCCTTCTTCTTTTGATCACAAGCTGGAAATTGATGGTGCGTAATAGATATTGCCATATGTGCACCACTTCTTGCCAGTGTTTGATTCCTGGAAGTTCTGAGAATCAAGCCAGGCTATACACATCAAAACTGATGTCTGGCCAGGCTAGGTTTGCTATGAATTTGAGTTGTCCAATGGGAGACCGGTAATTGAGGTTGAGTTCTTTAAACTTAGTGATCTCTTCTTTGGTATCTGGTAGTAGATGCAAACCGGGGGTGCAGGGATCATTCAGGGGTTTGGCTTCAGTGAGTTTCATCTCCTCTAGTCCTTTCTTGATGTGATTGGGAAGGGACAGACGAATGGAGTCCTACTTCTGTCAACTTTCATCCCCAGAAGAGTGTCAATTTCATGGGCCAATGAGTCTTTCAATTTGTCCAGAAAGGGGGATTTGAAATTCTCCACGTTTCCAACAACAACCAGATCATTGAAATGGAAGAATAAGCTGGTAGTTGCATCTTTGTGGAGATATAGACAAGGGTCCAAATTGCTTTCATGGAACCCATTGCTTTAGATCCAGTTTATTAGAGTTTTATACCAGTTTAGGGGCGCCTGCTTCAACCCGTACAGGGATTTTTTTAGTTTGAGGTATTTGCAGGTCCTTTTTGATCCAGTTGGAGTTTTGATATAAAATTTCTCTTCCAGAGGAGCGTGGAGGAAGGCTCCTTTGACTTAAAACTGAAGAATTGGCATATCTTTGTTGACAGCATAAGTGAGAAGCGCGCAAAGTGAGGCAATTTTTGAGGTTGGCGCATAGGTTTCCAGGTAATCCACTCCGTATTGTTGGTTGAAGCCCTGAATGCAGACTCTGGACTTAAGAGTGATTTCTCTGGTGTGAAGATCTTGTTTACGCCTGAAGGTCCAAGTTGTATTGAGAGGGTTAGTGACTTCACTTTTGTTGGCTTCTTCCCACACTTCAAGGTCTTCAGCTGTGCCTAGTTCCTTTTTTGATGGATGGTATCCATTCTGGGCATTCTAGGGCTTGGTGTATGTTGGTAGGAACCTTATTTGATTGATAGTACCCATGTCTTTCTGGAGTATTGATAGAGTAGCAATCCCTTAGTCGAGGTTGGAGAGAGTCTTGGATGTTTTGGTTAGAATCATTGGATTCCAAAGGGATGGAATCCAATTTGGAGATGACAGAACTGGTAATATCGGAGATTGTTGGTTTTTCTTCATCTTGTGAAGCATCTACAAGTTGGTTGGACAAATCAAGAGTTGGTGGTGATATGGAAGGGGAATTTGGGTATGAAGTAATTGCAGAATTCATAGGTACATCCAGAGTTGCAACTTGTGACTTTAGGAACTCAACATGCTTTGTTTCAATGATTTTTCCACTACTGGAAAGTATTTTATAGGATAAAAAACAAGGATTGTAGCCAATCAGAATTCATTCAGCTCCTTTGTCAGACAATTTTGACTGGATTTTAGTATCTGAGAGAAGGTAGATTGCTCTCAAGCCTAGGGGTTTAAGATAGTCAGTAGGTATTCAAATTCTATGCATTTGTTCCCACGGGGGTTCTTTGCCCTTCAGATGAGGGATTTGGTTCAAACCAAAACAACAACTTTGAAACACAATGTGCCAAACATTATTTGGAATAGTTGAGTCACTAAAGGCTGATTGGAGTGATTCCATAATTGTCCTGTTATCTTGTTTGGCCTTACCATTATGTTGAGGATGATACGGCTCACTGATCAAGTGATTAATGGATTTGGTCTTGGATTAATTGGATAAAGAAGAGTTTATAAATTCGCCACCGCCATCAGCACTGAATTTGATAGGGTAGTATCCAAGTTACTTGGCCTTGTTGTCGATCAAAAACATTATAGTCCCAGCAGCAGCATCTTTTGAAGGTAGAGTAAAACTCAATAGGTATCTGGACTTGTTGTCAACTACGGTGAGTGAGTATTTCATACCACCTTTACTGGTAGGATTCAATGGTCCCATTAGTTCCATGTGAAGACAATCAAACACTCAAGCTGCAGGGGTTTGTTGATTTTTTAAGGATGACCTGGTGATTTTGGATTTCTTGCAGGCTAGAAATTTGAATTCGTTCCTAAATTGGCTGTCTATTTTATATCCAATCTGTGTCTCAATTGTGCCTATACTGGCATGGCCGAGTTTCTTGTGAAGTTCATGGAGTTTGGAAAAGCTCAAGTAACAACTTTGATTCTTTTGTGCTGGCATATGATCCAGGACAAGGAGATTATTCTTGATGAAACCTTCCAGAATGGTCACGCCTTGAAGTTAAATGGAAAAGGTAGGAGTGGCAGGTTTAATATCTACAACTAGGCTGCATCCTTTCTTCAATAGAGCTCCCATGGATATGAGATTGACAGTTGCTTCAGGAAACCAGGCAGAATTCTCAAACAATATGGTCTTGTTTTGACTTGTGATGTTGGCCGTCCCTAACCCTTGAATAATTAATCCTTTGCCAACCTTTCCAGTTTTGATTGTCTCTTCACCAGTTTGAATGGTGAGTTTGGAAAAGAGAGATTTGTCCCTGAACATGTGAATGGGGAAACCGCTGTCAAGGATAAATTGGTTTGGATTGATTTGGAAATTCAGTTTTAGGGCACAGAAGAAGGAATAGAAATGTGCTTCCTCCTTCTCCTTCAAGCTTCCTCTTGCTTTGCTTGGGGGATGATCTGGCCTGAGGAGAGGGAATTAACTCCAACAGGAGGATGGTGGATGACATTTGACTAGCAGATTGTGTTTGCCATTTTCACAATGTAAAAAACTTATAATACCCAAGTTTTGATGGTAAAGGGCAGAGGGAATGTCTGAGGGGTCCTGATTTTTGGATTGGACTTTGTTTTGATGTTGTACTAGATGGTTAAGGACAAGAGTTACTTTCAAATTGACTCCTGAGTGCATAATTTGAGAGCGGATTGATTTGAGAGAATTGGGTAGTTTGAAGAGTAAGAGATAACTAAGGATATCAGACGGTAGGTCAATGCCAACTTCTTCAAGTTTACTCAGGTGTTGCTTGACAGCAGTGACAAATCCATCTATGTTGTTTTGGTCAAACCCAAGGTATAAAAAATTGAAGAACATTTGAGCCCTGTTTGCAGCTTGACTGGAAGCAAAGTGATTTTTAGCCGCCACCCAGATCAGTTTAGAAGAGTCTTCATTTTCTTGAGTTAAGATATTGGTGTGGGTAGAAGGATCAAGTTTGGACATAAGATAGCCGGCCACTTTTTCTTTGTCAAGAATTTACTCATAAGGATTGCTGGAGTTGATGAGATTCAAAATTCCTTGCATTTTGAACAAGCGCTCCATCTTCTTCTTCCACACAGTGTAGTTTGTTTCAGTGAGAAGAGGAGTTGATTCCATTAGTGACTTGAGAGCCAGAGCCTTAAAGTTGCTTTCTCCGCCTGGTCCAGAGGAGACAGAAGGTTGAGCCATATTGGTTGAGTGGATTGAGTGCTTTGGCTTTTAACCGTGTAAAAGTTCAAGAGATCTGAGAAACCTAGACCAGGCTGAATTGCATGAAATGGACAACAAGCATAAGAGTAGAGACAAGGAACAAGACTGATGGAGAGATAGATGAAGGAAACTGAGGAAACAATACCAACTTGGAGAGCAAGTCAGCAGGTGAGATTATGGCCTATTGTTAGACTTAGCCGGACAAAGGCAGCAACATGGGACTCAGGATTTGGAACTTGGGAAAATGATGACTTATCCAACCGATAAAGATGAGTAGAAGTTCTGGCAAAAAATAAAGGTCTTGAGGGAGACTTGATGTAGAGTTGAATTAATAGATATACCTAAAGTTCTTTGTATGATAGGTGATCAAGTCAATGACAAGTCAAGGAAAGAGAAAGACGGGAAGATTAATAATGAGATAAGCAGAAAGACTAGGACAGGAACAATCCAGCAGTTTCCATGTTTGGTAGATTGTAGGAGTTGTCTGCACCAGAGTTTGAGAGTTCTGTAGGGTTCCCTGGATGTTTTGGGGTATGACCCAGACAGAGCGCAAAGACAACAGGGAATCATAACAGCAACAAAAATGATGGAAAGAAAGTGAGACAATAGAGAAAATAAAGAACAAGTAAGAAGAAGGAGAGTGAGTGAACAGGATAAGTAACAGTATGGATTATGGAGTACAGATTATTTATATAAGAAGGTATGGTTGTATATCACAACACTATACTTATTTTTAACTCTGTAATTTGAAAACAGGTATCCAGAAAAATGCTTTCAAGCCAGATGGATTTACTTCATTTCCAATCACCCTTCAACATTCATTTCAAATCTTGCTTATCCTTTGAATTGTTTCATCCTCACTATAGCTCTACTTATACTCAGGATTTGATAATTAAATGTGAGATCATCCCATTACCCTCAAGCTTGTTGCTAATTTCACCCATGAAGTTGCATTTTCACAAATCTTACCTTTGTCATATTTTGTTACTGACACCAACAAGCTAGCATTCCTTTTGCATAATTCATTGATTTCTGGGATTTAAATTGTGTAAATTTTTACATAAATTCCTACCTTTCTCAATTAGGAGAATGACAGGCAAGTGGGTTTAAAATAAACATATCTGCTGTGCACTCTTCTGTTAATTCATTTTTAAACCTAATTTATTTGTATGGTGTTTCAAGCTTGTCTGGGCACATGCCCAAGTCCCCCTTGGCAGAGTGCTTAGCGGGATTGGGTGAGTGCCCAGCAGGCTTGGGTGAGTGCCCAACCTGCTTGATTATTCAATCAGGTTGCGCTGTGGATCTTAGAACAAAGGCAGGTTCCGCTTGGTCAAGGCCAAGCTGTTGGAACCCCCCCTCACTTGCTCCATCCCGCTTCCACCCTTGCTCCATCCCCTTCCCACCCTTGCTAGATCCCCCTCCAACCCTTGCTCCATCCCCCCTTGCTCCTCTCACCATTGCTTTTGCTTTCGCCTCAACCAACAGAATGATGGTTGGTTTTTATTTTATTTTAGATTTTATTTTATAATTTTTTTGATTTTTGACCGTTGACATTTTCAAGGGGAAGGGCAAAACTTAAGCCTTCATGAATGGTCCTAAGTGGATGGAGCGCCCTTGCCATAGAGGTTGATTGCTTAATGGGGGAGGGGGGTGGATCAACGGCTGAAGTAGGTGATGATATTGGGGAATTTTTGGCTTGTTTTAATAAAATTATATTGAAATGTTTCTCAGAGAAATAAAAAAATATTTTGAACATTTTGCCCCCAATCATCAATTTGGCGGGCGTGGCCAATTGGGTTGGGTATTGGCCAAGTGAAAATTTGGCCCAACCCAGCCTAACTTGGTTGTGTGCCAAGTTGCGCTTGGCTATGTGCGAAGTGTGCTTCAGGGGGTGCCAAGTGTGCTTTAGGGGGTGCCAAGTGTGCTTTAGGGGGTGCCAAGTGTGCTTTAGGGGGTGCCAAGTGTGCTTTAGGGGGTGCCAAGTGTGCTTGAGGGGGTGCCAAGCGGGCTTTAGGGGGTTCCAAGCGCACCTTAGCAAAGATAAGGCTAACTTGGGCATGTTCCCAGACAAGCTTGAACTACCATATATTAGTGAGGATAAAATTGAAAGCTCATGGAATAAGAATCATTCACTGCTGTCCACTTGTATTTAGCACAACTTGTGAATCAGAGAATGTTTTTATTTTCCTGGTGTGTTCTTTTTATATTTATCATTTACCACTCTGACCTCCAATCTCAGATTTGTGTGGTTGTCTCAACCACGTCTCACAAGGATTATACTTGTAATTTGTGGTGGTTTAAAATTTTTTTCATGTTTGTCTTAAAGGCATCTCACTAAGAAGATTGTCAGAATTTGGAGTTTTTTATAAATTATTTTCAAACCAGGATCAACTTTCTCTCCACAAAGTTTATCCAGGTTTTTTTATCAAGGGTTACATTATCAAACTTGAAAAAATACTTATTTTAGTATTGCATTGTCATTCAAGTAGTTAATTTTATATTTCCTGGAATTTCACACCTTACAATTATCACATTGAGCATGCAAAATTTTCCTTATTTTCAAAAGAACTTGAATCTCCAAGATCAATCTTAAGATTTGAATTAGTAAATAAGAATTGTTTTTAAATTTTAGAAACCTTTTAGTGACATTTATCTCATGAAAACCATGCTCATCCCATTCCTCCTAAATTGCTTGAAGACAGTGAAGGGTGTTGAGGTATGATACATGCTTTCATGAAGCCTTCAGGACCATATTCCTTGCATGCTTGTATTTTTTTAGTCATTTATCATTCTGTCCTCAAAATTGAGACTACCATCAACCTCTAAAAGCATATTTCAACCAATGGAAAGCAAGTGTCCTTAGTATAAACCTCCTGCAAACAGGTGAAGTTTTCTGTGAAGCATTTTTCAGAAATCTCTGGATATGCAAATTGCTTCCACAATCCAGAGAAATTTAAAATCCACTGTCAGGTGGATGCTCCTTATTGATTGTTCACCAGCCCAGAACCACCTGCTGCAAGAAAAATATCCATTTCTCCCCCTCCTCAGATTGTCAAAAACCACACCTTGTTTCCTCTTCAAGACGTTGTTGCCCCATCAACACTTCCCACAGCTGAACTATGCACATTACCTGATATGCCTTAAGAATACATTCACTGACTCAGATAAATTTAAATTCCAAGGTTTTTATGTTCATCCTTGCACCCACGATCAAAATTGGGGCAAATCACCAGCAACTCCACAAATTACCTATCCAAGTCTCTTGTATAACCAGCCTCGGAAAAGCTCCCAAATCCTGCCAGAAGCCTTCTTCAAGCTCCAAAAAACTCACATTTTGATGATGCTATCAATTTTGATTATCCTGATGAAGATATTTCTGAGTCCATCAGTAGCACTAAGGTTGAGTCTCTTTTCACTTGGATCAAGAAATTTTTTGAATAAGTTTTGAACTGTGAGATATTTTCTTTAAGTCCCAGGATAAATTCATGCCAAAAAATCACTAAAATCATGCCAAATTCCAAAGTTGGCATGATTTTAGAAATTGTTTTGGATAAACTGACATCAAAAGGCATCATTAGCTTGATTATAGCTAAAGAATTTCTATAAAAAAATGCTAAATATAACTATTAATTCTGGGAATTAAAATATTTTCAAATATGCAAAGAAACATATCACCCAGTATATAAATAATTATAAAAAATATGAAAAGCAGAATTTATTGAAGAAAATTCCAGATTACTGATGGAATGTAAATAAATTTTTCAAAAACAGAAGAAAAAACCCTACACATATCTATTTAATGAAGGGAAATTAGATATTTTTAAATATTAAAGCACAAGCTTCATCAAGTAAAAAAAAATTAAATACAAAAAATTGATTTCTTTGAATCAGAATTGATATTCATAGTGGAATGTGTTGGAATGCAGAGTTACAGAAATGATAATATAATTGGTGAAATCCCTTAGATCCAACAGATCTGAGATTTTACCTGCAATTTGTACATGGTCTATGTACAGAACCATTTTCCATCACTGGATCCATTTCTTGTTCTGAAAAAGATTTGGATTTGGCACACACCAGTAACCAGAATTAACACTTATTATGGAGGATGCTTAGATAAGCAAATTTACACATGCAATCTGACCAATATTTGTATTTGGGACACTCCAGTCCCCGGTTTAAAGACTGATTGGGGCAGATGGTTAGGTTTTCAACTTTACAGGTTAAAAGATGGCTTGCAAATGGTAATTGGATGGAATCTAGGTACAGAATTCCCTAGTCAGATTGGCTGGAGAACAAGAAGAAATAAAAAGAAATCAGAGATCAGCTATAAAAAGCTAGGAATTTACCACTTCCAATGGGGAATACTCCTCCATGCACTAGCCTGGGTGGCTTTGTATCACATAACAAATTCAATGCAAGATTGTGTCAGCCAAAACACAAATATAGTTGTCCAAATGTCTGCACAACTCATGTGTCTTGTTAGTAAAGTGGCTAAGTACTGGACTCAACCTGAAATAATAAGAAACCAAGGTAACTGTTTCAACCCATCATACATCCAAGAATAAAAATCTATAGAGTGTTTGATTGTTGTAAAATTATGTTTGATAATATTTTATAATAATTTATAGTCATGTTTTTATGAGTATCAATTATTGAATAAAATCTTGATAATGGATAGGGAAATGTTAAATTCATGGCTCATTCAGCCATGCACACAGTTAAAAAGGGGCGTGTGGCATGCCACAATTTACAATCCAAGCGTTGTACAATCCCCCACGGCTCAAAGAGTGGGGGGCCCAAACCAGCCTGGTCTGCCAGTGTGTTGGATTCCACACCACTACATTCAATCCGTGTGGAGTTTTACACATCTCAAATGTGGTCGTTTGGCATCCCACATGCCACCGGATTGCGGTGAGCCAAAAGAAAAGGAATGAAAGGGAACTGAAATAACCCATGAATCAAATAAAACTTCCAAAAAACAGGAATCAACCAAAATATCAAAGAAATCAAAAAACTTTGAATTTTAGTTAAAAAAGCAAAAAAAAAATAAATAAATAAAAAACAAAAAACTGCAATTATGCAATGGACAAGCCCTAAAGTAAAAAGACCCCCCCAAAAAAAACAAGTAACTGGACTAGCCCTGACCTAAAAACACAAAAAAAGACAAGTAACTTGACAAGCCATAAAGTAAAAACACAAAAAAAAGACAAGTAACATGACAAGCCCTAAAGTAAAAAAACCAAAAAAAATACAAGTAACTTGAAAAGCCCTAAAGTAAGCTCAACTTGACTATCTCTAAAGTAAAAGGGCCCAAAAATTAAAGAAGTCTTTTGACCAGCCCTAAAGTAAGAGTACCAAAAAAATACCAGTCTTTTGGCCAGGAAAAAAATACAAGAAGTCGTTTGACCAGCCCTAAAGTAAAATTGCCAAAAAAACTACAAGTCTTTTGACCAGCCCTGAAGTAAAAAAACCAAAAAAAAACAAGTTCAACTTGTGTCAAGCTGATCCAATCCCAAGCTTAAAATAAGTTAAGCTTGTGATGGAATCAGCCCAACACAAGTTGAACTGACTTAACATTAAAATCTCAGTCAAAACACTCAATGTAATAAAACACTCAACATAATGATGTTCAAAATGTTATAACCCTTTATATGAATAGAATTTGTTAGCTGAGCTATAATTACAATTTATATGAAACCCAATGATGAAATGAAGTCAAAGTCTATAATCTCTAATCTAGAGTTAGTTTGCAGTTGATCTTTGAGATGATCAACCCAACCAGAGGCTTTTTTAGAAATCAAGGAAAACGGTTTTGCTAAAATGGGTGGGATTGGAATCATTTCTACCTCAAGTACTAATAGAACCCAGTTGTTATTGTTTAAAAAGGAAATTAAAATTGGCTCTGATTGCTTGGTAACACCATTTTTCATTGGAGTATAAGTATCACATGACTCCAATGAAATGAAACATATAGGTCTGGAATATGTGTCTGCCATGATTTGACCCATATCTAATTTAGCCAGCCATTTTGAGGAGGGAATCTTTTCATTGATGTTTTCAAAATAAATTATTTTTTTAATCTTTTCAACCTCCTTTGAACCACAAAGCATCTTAATGTAGCATGCTCTATTTTTTTGTAATGTTTCAATCATTTCCTTCCTAACTTTTCATAACCATGACATTTAGGAATGACTCTAAATCCGCAATTCCCATCTCCAATTGGATCCAAAACCTCACCCAAGAACTTATGGAATTTCTTGGGTATTTTATTGAGGTATTTCACGTTTAGTTCCTATCATGAAAACTAAATTAGTAATCATTCCTTTAATCAGAATTCTGGCACAACTTCTGGGGGGTTGTGCACCCACAAAAACCGTGGTTTTGAGCCGTGTACAGGGCTACAAGACTCAAAATTGCCTTTTTTGGGGGTAAATGGCTCCTAAACGACCCCCCAGGGGTCCCGAGTGTTTGAAATGGCCCTTTGTAGTCGTCTATGGGCCCCAACGGCTCATTTGAGCCGTGAAGGGCCCTAAAAAACTACCACATGGTTGGAGCCGTAAATTTAAGATCAACCTAATGGATATGATAAACAGGAGGATACAAAAGAAATTTAAATTAAGTTATGAGGACCTAGATTAATCCAAAATATCAGATAATAGATGCACAGGATAACCTATCTTTTTTTTCAATAATTATTTTATAATCCATATCCCATAGCATAGATAAATTGTAGGAAACTTAATATTATTCTTAATGATATTAATTACCAGGTTTTGTGAATTTAATT
This sequence comes from Puccinia polysora, assembly GCA_025617555.3. Classification (NCBI taxonomy): domain Eukaryota; kingdom Fungi; phylum Basidiomycota; class Pucciniomycetes; order Pucciniales; family Pucciniaceae; genus Puccinia; species Puccinia polysora. The sequence goes on from CM062617.1 coordinate 45,438,086, forward strand.
ATACTTTCTCTGAGTTTCCTTTAGATTATATTTAATTTATCTTTAATTCCTAATATTGAGCAGCTAAACTTGTTGGGTTTAAATCAAAACCCCACATTGAAAATCCCCCCAACAAGTATTAGTCCCTCAATTCTCATTGGGGACAATTAAATGGGGTTTGAGAACTTGAGAAAAAAAACAAGGGAGATTATTTTCCTAACCTGATGCTTCAATGATTACCCAAAGGGTTTCTGTTTAGCTACAGTCATTTAAATTAAAAACTTACATTGAAAATCCCCCCAATGAGTATCAGTCCCTTATTTCTAATTGGGGATGATTCAATGGGGTTGGAGACTTTCAAGAAATACCCAGTGTCAGCCTCCTGGATGCCAAGACCCTTGCTATCCTTTAGCTACCAAAGGTGATAGAATAAATAATAAACATATTATTTAAAAAATGCAGCAAAAATCTGTAAAATATTTGGATTAAGCTTATTGCAAGGTTAATTGGTTTGGTTATGGGTTATTTTTTTATAAATCAATATGAATAAATTGATTATTAAATATTTTTATAGAGGGGCAACAATTATATTGGGGATCTTTAACACATCTCTTCAGGGATTTCAGTATGAAAACACGTAGTCCAGGTTACTTTGGGCTCTTTATTTTAAAGGATATTTTACCCAAAGATAATATGTATATAAAATACACGGTGGAGTGGCAGGGCCCTGTAACTAAGCTGCCACAACAGAGAAAAGATAATACAACTCACTTGAATATTATTAAATCCTTAGGGTATCTGTTTGGGACTTGAACTGATGGGTTAAACCTGTATACTGGGGTTATAAGGTTGTTCAGCAGTTTTAATTGATAAAAAGAGGTTGAGGACGGATATTATTGATCAGACTAAGCAATAAATCACTTAATTATCTCTTATAAGTACTTGATTACCTTGGCATGGTGTCTGGATACAAATATAACTGGGTCTCTGCCCATCAATATCCTCAAAAGAGCTCTTTATTTATAGATTTTGGAGTCCCAATACTATCCTTCTGAGGGGTACAGGGGCTCAAAGGGATGGACAATAAGGATAGCAGGGTAACCAGTGGTAGCCTGTCACGTGTTCTTGGTGCTATAGCACAAATAGCATCTAATTACTCAGGGTATGGGAATTATTCTACTTTATGATTGATATTAGGACGTGTGAATAACACTAATCTGTCCTTTCTATGTATTATTTAATAAATTATCCTTAGTAAATGTTCCCAGTAAGTTAATAGTAGTTTTAATAGAAATTTCTATGGAAATCCTGATTTCAGGTGAGTTCTCATTATGTATTAAATAACTGGAGTAAAGTCATGATATTGATTTTAATCCTTATTTTCGAGTTCCAGTTGATTTACTAAAATAATTACTTAAAAATATAAGTCATGGGAATTCATGTAATATTTTTACATTATTAGTTTTCTTAGTATGTCGCAAAGGTATTGATGTCTGGAAATTCTCATAAAAGTATATTGAAGTATTTTAATATATTTTTAGAAGTTGTCATTGTCTTATTTTCGACATTCTTGGTACTTTGAATTATATTTAATAAAAAATACGTATAAGGGTTATTTAAGTATTTTTCTATAATATTATGTAATTTCAGACTATCTACTATCCATGGGAACATTTATTGCATATATAGAATTTTCCCGTGTGGCTTGTAGCATGTTTACGCAGTACCTAAGTTTCTCAGGCCGCCTGTCACTCTTTCAACCCGTAGTCCCGCTGCTGTGTACTTGTCAGAGGCCTGGGGCTGCGTATACGACCTTGACAGAGTGACAGGGCTTTATCTCAGCCGCGCGTGGGTGCGTTGGCTGCTGCGGCTGCGTGCGGGAGTTGTGACAAAAAGCATTTCCGTCCGTAGCTCCTAAAATATACACAACACCTCAATTCTGACTGAATTTTAGGTGTGAAACCTATACATGAAAATATGTATGAAATATTTAATTGGCCAAGAAGCTCAATGGTGGTGCTGTGGTATTTTGGTTTTTCTTTCCTTAATTTTTTAAAAATATAAGGAGTTGGATTTCAAGGGGCGGGTCAGTGAGTGACCCTACCTAATTTTGGATGGAGAATCCATTTCTGTAATAATATATATGGTTTTACTATTCCTTCTTAGGTTAATTGTATTATTATTATTTTTATGTTATTTTTGTTACTTTTGCAGCTTGCTCTGCAATAGTAGCAAGCTGACATTGCCCCACTCCAAGATATGGTCATATCTGAAAGAAATCTGCAGGATGTTGGGAGGAAATTAACTTCATGTGTGTTTCAGTTCCTTTTGCTGGCCCTGTAGTTTATGGAATTTATTGGTCCATCAGGTATGTTATTTTCTGGTAACCATTCATCTTTGTCTGCAGATTCCACTTTGTATCTTACTAAGTATAGTCTAACATATTTTCCTTGTACTCTTTCTTTCCTGTCTCTCAATATCCTGCTGACTTTCCCTTTTTCTTTCACAGGCTCAGGTTCTATTGGGATTATTGCTGGAGGGAGGTTGCTACCTTCCCTTGGTTGAAAGTTTTTGACTAGGCTAACAGGAAATACTGAGTGTTTCCTTGATAATTCTTCACTCAAGATTACTTCCAAAGCATTTTTTACATTCATCTTTTTGATAAAAAATGGTCCAACAAAGGCTTGTTTCAGCTTTCTCTTACCTGCTAGATTGTTGGAATTGGTTGTAGATATCAAGATCTGATCTCCTATTTCAAAGTCAGGTTCTTTATGTGATTTTTCCCATCTTTATTTGTTGTATTCTACTGCTTCTTCTACACATTTTTGAGCATGATTATTTGCCAGATATATCATCTTCTTAAAGTCAAGAGATGTTGGATCAATGGTGGCTAGGTTATAATTTAAGTTATTCCTAGGGAGTTTTGAAATCCATCTTCTTTCTAGTATGTAAGGAGCTTCTTTGGAAGTATAATGTTTACTGCTGTTATAAGCCATTTCAACTTGCACAGGTGCCCAGATGCATTCTACACACCATTTTATGTCTTTCCAAGACATCATTTGGCAGCCTTTTTTTTTGGAAAGATTTTTTATAATCTCAAACTCCCAAAGTGAAAACATCTAGGGATATTGAATCTTTTTTTTTTTTTTTTTTTTTTTTTTTTTTTTTTTTTTTTTTTTTTTTTTTTTTTTTTTTTTGGCTGGAATGGATCATTAAGGAAAAAATTTGAAAATAGAAACCCTTTTTTTATTTCTTTCTGGCTCAAAAAAGGGTCAATATTGTAGGGCTGGGAGTAGGCTTACCCAATCATGGCAATACCATCTGAGCTTTTTTATTCTAGACAAAAGCTACAGAACCTTCTTCACATATCTTCTAAGGTCTGTATCATTCTTTCAGCTAATCTATTGGTTTGGGGATGGTATGCTGTAGAAAATGCTAGAGTAGTACCCAGTATATCAAGTAGATTCCTCCAAAACTCAGAGGTGAATTTGGGGTCTCTGTCACTTATTATAATCTTGGGTATACCAACTTCAGCTATGATGCTGTTCCAGAATAGTAAAGCTACATCCATAGCACTATCTTCTTTGTGGTTAGGTAAGAATTTGGCCTTCTTAGAATATCTTTCAACTATAACTAGGTCAGAGTTATACAAATGAGTACCTCCAGGGGGAGGCCGGTGAAAAAATCCATAATGATGATTTCCCAACTGGTTTAAGGCTCAGAGATCTTCTGCAGGAGTCCAAAGCTTTTTCAAGTAGTTTTATTAGATTCCTTGCAGGTCTCACACCTATTAACATACTTAATAGTGATTTGTTTCCATTCTATCCACCAAGCAGTTTGTTTTAGTTTTTCAAAGGTTCTTTCTGTGGATAGATGCCCTGATGAACAGTTGTAATGGCATTCCTGGATTATATTTTGTATATGTTCTTTGTTGCTTAGTACTGATACACTGGAATGTTGGTGTCTGTAGGAAAGGAGACCTTCCCAAAAGGTAAACCTTCCTGCTTTATAGGGTTGAAGTCATGAAGCAGGTAGACTATTTATCAGTGCTGCTTCTGGGGATTCACATTCCATAATGGTAATCAGGAGCTTGATTTCAGGGGAGTAGTTGTTCCTTACTAGGTTGAAGAAAGCAGTATCTAATTCACATAGGTGGATCACCATTATTAGAGCATTCAATGCAAAAAGATTGATGTTCAGGATAGGAAAGATATCTTGATCTTCAGGGTCATATGGTGAATTGTTAGAGTCATTAGGCAAAGCATTCCTACTTAGAATATCAGAATTCTGATGTTTAGCTCCAGCTTTATGCACTATTATCATCTCACCTCTATATTGTTGTATAGCAATTTGCCACCTGAGCGTATGTCTGCTGGGGGTTTTCATGTTCATAAGAGTTCTTACAGCATTACAGTGCATGATTGCTTGAAAAGTGGTTCCTTCTAAGTAATAGTGACGTAGCTTTTCTAAAGCCCATACTAGAGCCAAACATTCCAACTGACTGGCTCCATATCTCTTTTCTGTATCTTTGATCTGTCTAGATATGAAGAGTACTTGTTTCTCTACTGGTCTGTCTTCTTCTATCCTTTCTTGATGTAGAGAAGCTCCTAACCCTTCCATACAGGCGTCAATGTACAGTTTGAAGGGCTTAGAGTAATCTGGTTGGATAAGTAGAGGAGTACAGTTCATAGCTATTTTTAATTCCTCATAGTTTTTTAGTCTCTCATGAGTCATTTCAAATAGGGTGTTGTTGTTGCATACTTCATACAGACTCTTAGTTAGCATAGCAAAATTTGGTATTTATTGTCTGTAATAAATGCAAAAACTAATGAAAGACAGTAATTCTGTCTTCTTTTGAGAAATAGTTCTATTCATGACAGCAGATATCTTATTTTGATCAGCAGCTAGAGTTAGACCAGAGACTATATGTCCTAAGGCTTTCAATTCTCCTTAGCCAAAGTTGCATTTCTTCATGGAAACCTTCAATCCTTCTCCAGAGATATTCTGGAGTACTAATCTTACTTGGTTGATATGAGTATCCCAATCATCAGAGTATATGATAACATCATCTATATATACCATCATCCATCCTTGTCTGATTTATGTACCTAGAACTGCATTTATTGTTCTCTGGAAGTGTGATGGGGAATTCTTTATACCAAAGGGCATCCTAAGATATTCATATATTCCCAAATGACAGATTATTCTCATAAACTTCCTGCTTTCAGGGCTTATTGGTATCTGGTGGAAACGTTTAAGCATATCCATAGTAGTGATGTACTTGTCCTTGGACAAGTTATGCAGAGCATGATCAATATGGGGTATAGAGTAATAATCTGCCTGAATATAATTATTGAGCATTCTGAAGTCTCCTATCATTCTTGACTTGTCATTATGCCAAGCTATAATTACAGGTGTGGTCACATCTACCTGTTCATTATTCCCTACTTTACTTAATACTTGTAAGTCTATTAATTCTTGGATTTGTTCCTCCAGAGCTTTTCAGACTTAGGACTAGAAGGATAGGCTGGCCTTCTTAAGTTTGGAGGATAAAGAGGCTTAATGGTCAATGTTGATACCATATCATGTCCTTTAATATCACCAATGGAATGATCTTTAGTACAAAAAGCATTTTGGTTCTCAAAGCAGACTGTCAATATATCTTTCTTCTGTTCCTCAGAAAGTTTCATATTCAGAGCTGCTTGAGAGAAGTATTCTTTGTCAAATTCTTCTAAATGCTTTTGATAATTAGAGGAGCGGAAGTTAGATTGAATGGTGCATATATCAAACTTCTTGTTCCAATTACCACCTACTGTGAACTATCTCCCTTTACTCTGGAACAAATCTATACCATAAAGACATAAGGCATCATTACCCAGTATCAGGTAGTCACTTAGCCGTTGAGAAATAATACAAATTCCACTTCTATCCTCAAATATCCTTTATTATGGGGTAGTATTATAGGAGCAGTCCATACTCCAATAGCATTCATGGTAGAGTTGCAAGAGCTAAACCTGGCTTTTGGGACCAGCAGAAGGTGTTCTTTCCAATTGGGATCCCATTTGTTTAAGAATTCAGCACAGAAAAATGAGCGAAAAGCTCCACTATCCAGTAATAACCTTATAGGTCTGTGTTTATAAAATCCTGTTGCATAACAAGTTTGACCAGTGGTATAACTTTTCCCACTCATAGGTTTAACTGTTAATGGTTTGGAATCCGTAATATGTCTAGGAATTATGGTGGGATCCAATTTTTGGGGCAAGCTAGAATCCCCATGGATGTTATTGATTTCTACAGAAGTGCCAATATCTCCTTCTATAACATTAACAGGGTTGGTCAGGATCAATTTACATTCAGAAAGAGATCCTTCAGTATCATCTATATCTTCATTGTTCTGGTTCCCTTCAACCTCATGCTCTCCTTCCTAGACTGCCATCTTTTTTTTGGTAATGGGAAGTCTTGTCTCATATGCCCAGTCTTGTTACCATTCCAACAAGTCCCAGGCATCCTCTCTTTATCCCTATTCTCATTAGGTTTCTTATTATTAGAGGTATTCATCAGAGGAGGTTTTTCTCTGGTTTTTTTAATGTTGCAGTTCTCTTTGGGTCTAGAAGGGGCTTTCTTGTCTAAACCATTCATGCCTATTACCTCTTCTAGCACATTGATTATAGTTGGCAAGTCAGCATCTGTTGTGGTGTCAATTTATAGACACGGATTGGGAACTGCGTCGCGGGTGCGCGCTCAGCATTGGGGGCGAGCGGGCTCAGCATTAGGGTATGCGGCGTTCTCAGCAGCGGCAGTTGCTGGATCAGCAGCAGCCGCTGCTTGGCTCCGCACCTGGTGGACGGGTCGGGCTCAGCATTGAATGCAGCGTGGGCAGCAATCCGCCCCGGAGATTGGATTTGGAAGGTAGTGCGCTTGACTAGGTTTGTGGGCGCGCCGGTTTGGATACGTAGGGGCGGAGCAATCCGCGGGCTATGAAGGAGCGGATGAAGCGTGCGCTTGCGCGCACGGGTCATGACAGATATTACCAAACACCCACAACGGGCGCAGAAAAACGGATACGGACAGGCGCGGGGGGCTCCAAGTAGGGCGCGGTGCAAGGACCGCGTCATGAGAAGGACAAACCGGATGAACGGAACGGCCTACGGATGGCGGGGAGAGTTTGGTACGGAGGAGGTGGGGAGAGGAGGCTAGGGTTTCTGTTTTGGGATTGTTTTCTGTTTTGTTGTCATACTGTTATTTGCGCGTGTACTTAGGTTAGGGTTGAGAGGGAGGACTTATCCTCACTCTCAACTCCGGGTTGGAGAGGAGGGGGAAGCAGAAGAGCATCAAGGAAGAAGAGGAAGAATCACATCATCAGCTGGAGTCACTCATCTTACCAGGAGATTAAGGGAACTCATACCGGATACACATCCAGGTGGAAAGTTCTGAGGATTGAAGGATTGGCAATTTATCTCTCTACTTTTCTTTATCTCTTTATCTATTATTTCTGTTTCTCATTCAAGTGCAACTTCGGACATCCTCATCTCCTTTCAAACGCAGGGAACCGTTAACTTCCGAACCTTGGGACAATTATAGGGGGATAACCTTTATTCTTTCCACATCTGGGGGTCTGGCCGGGAAGTAACTTTCTGTTTCTTGTCTTTCAAAGGTTACCGGGCACAATGTCCTATTCATACCTCCCTACAGTTGCTCCTTCTTCTTCTTCTCCTTCTCCTTCCGTCTCTGGGTCCGCTACTCCGACCCCACTCTTGTCTTCCATCCCTCCTCCTCCCCCTCCCTCCGCTCAACCTAGGACGAGCTACGCCATTCCTCCATTGGTCTCCAGTGACCATGAATCCATCCGTCCGGTTCGCATCAGGCCGCGTGACTAACCTCACATCCGATTCAACACGGCGGATATGGAGCAATTCATATTGAGATACAAAGGTATTGCAGATGCGGAAGGTGCGTCGGACGCGGATAAGGCCCGGCTTGTCGTCCTGTTCATTATAGACGAAGAGAAGCTCCGGGATGTGGAGGAAATGGAAGGCTACAAGAATCAAGATTGGCCAAAAATGAAGGCGGAGATCCTAACGTGGTGGGGTAGGCGCAAACCTTGGTTCCGCGAAAGCAATTTTGACCACATGGCCTTGGAGGCAAGCGCGCGTGGAGGAATAAGAAAGCGGGTGGAGCTGGCGGAGTACACCTTGACATTTGATCAGATCTATTGGTACTTGTCAAAGAACAAGGTGTTGGTGGGACAGACGGGGGCCATGAAACGCGCGTTTCTGGGCGGTTTAGGCGCTCAACTCTGGGCAAGGGTGCAGCGGCATCTTTACAATCACAACTTGGTAAAGTGTTCATTGGAAAGGAGCATTGCTCTCCTTCCGGAGTTGGCTGTCATTTGCCGGGCTGTGGAGAGTGAGCTTGACTTAGAGGAGCTTATCAAGGACACCGCTAAGTCCTTCCCAGCGGGACCAAAGAAACCGGCCCCCCAGGTTCCGGCTCCGGCGCAATTTCTGGCCCCAGTTCCATCTACTTCCACTCGCGTTCCGGTTCCTCAACCTGCCCCAGCCGCTCCGGTAAGCGAATTGACGGAGCTGATGAAGGACCTGAAGATCTGCATGAGTCGTATGGGCCAGCAGCAGCCGCAAGGGCCTCAACCTCACATGGTGGAAGGGTTTTGGCCGCCCGGTAACTTTGTGCCGAGGGGGTGCTCGTACTGCAGGGTGAACGGTCATTGGAAATCGGCGTGCGAGGAGCTTACAAAGGATTTCAGCGCGGGATTGGTTCAAACGGCGGGGATGGGGTACATGTTTCCAATGGGCAAACAGATTCCAATGGAACCAAGCCAGCCTACCGCAATGCAGCAGGTGCGCACACGGGGACAGGAGGCGGGAACGACGGCGCGAGCGTTACTGGGAATTGTTACCGTTCCTGGATTGTGGCAACCACCTCGGGTGGAAGTTGAGCTAAGGGTAGTGGCAACGGAAGAAAAGGTGGCGGTCTCCGATAAAATGGAGGTGGACACAAAGGAGCAACCCCCGTCGGCCATTCCAAAACCGGCCGTGCGCGCGCCTGGAACCAAGGCGCCGGAAGCAAACCCTGTAGGGAAGAAGAAAGCGGCGGACATCTTTCAAAGGGTGATGGGTAACGAGACTCCGGTTCTGTTGACCTTGCGGGAACTGGCAGCCGTATCTCCGGTGGTGGTAGACAGGATGGTTCAGGCGTTGCGGGATTGCGGTCAGGGCCGGGTACCTCAGACGGTGCAGCAGGTTCATGTGGCGCGGAAGGAGGAGGGGCGCGAGGAGTGTGAGTTGAAATTGGTTTTGACTCCGCCCGCTTACGTTCCAATGGTCATAGCGGGAAGGAAGGTGTGGGCTATGGTGGACAGCGGTTCAATGGTGAACCTGCTGCCATCGCGGATGGTGGATGATTTGGGGTTGGTTTGGCCGAAGTGCGCAATGGGTCTCTGCGCGCCTAATGGGGGAGAGTGTCGTGTGGATGGAGTAGTTGAGGAGGAGGAGGTCGAGGTCGCAAGGGTCCGTAGGCCCCTTTCTTTTCTTTTGGTTGATTGTGCGGATGCAATTTTGGGAAGGCTGTTCATGTTTGGGTTTCGAGAACCCATGGTTTTTGATCCAGAGGCGGGAACGGAGGCGTTGATGGTGGAGGATTTGTCCAGTGGAAGGTTCAAGACAACTATCTGCGTTCACGGGCAAGGGAAGCGGAGGAGAGTGTCGGAGTATGAGGAGGAACTGGACGCGGAGTTGGTCTGCAACAGGCAACCTTTGGAGGATTTTTTCTAGTCGACCGAGGAGACCGCGTGGAACAAGCTCCGGTTTTGCGCGGGCGGTCGACTAATGAGGAGCAGGGAGGGGGAGGAAGGAGAGTGCATGACGCGCATGTTGCAGAAGTAAGTCCCTTTTCTCAGTATGCATCGCCCAAGGGTACTACGCTTTGAAAGCCCTATCATCGTGCCACACTTGTGAGCAAAGGCAAAAGCCGCGGTTCCGTTCTGCGCAGGAATTACAGCAAAGGATGCGTGCGGATGATGCGGTGCAACGCAGGCAGGTACAAGCCGGTGTCATGGAAGGTCCGACCAAGGAATGAGCCAATGCCCCAGGAACTGAACGGACCGCTACGACCAATTGCTTGGTTGCGGGACCCTTGGGTCACGCCAATTAAGGCTTTGGGGTGGGTTACTGGTTTGGCGCGGATCACGGTGTGGTTTCAATATATAGCCTTGGATCGGGAACTGTGTCGCGGCCTGCGCACTCAGCATCTGGTAGGTTGGGCTCAGCAGTTGGGGTGCGCTCGTTCTCAGCAGTGGCCGCTGCGGGCTCAGCAGAAGGCGCAGCAGGGCGAAGCACGCAGCTGTGGGCCGGGTCTGACTAGGGGAGGCGGGCTGCGACCCGCTTGGGTGTCCAACCCAGTGATGGAGCCGGGCCGATCAGGTTCTCGGGCAGTTAGTTAGGGAAGGAAAGGGCGGAGCGATTGCAGGGCTATACCCGTGGACGGCCCCGCGCAAACGCGGGCCGGCTACGGGACTAGGAAATTCACGACGGCGCGTCGGGCGGATACGGGCAATCGCGGTGAACTTCGAGAAGCGCGCGGCAGAGGGCTGCGCCGCGGGGGGACGAAACGGATGCGTGTAATGGCAGGCAAGCAAGCGGAATAGGATACGGACAGGGTACGGGTTAGGATATGGGATAGGGTTTTTGGGCCTAGGGTTTCCTTCTTCATTGTTGTTGGGTTGTTCATGTGCTTGTACTTAGGTTAGGGTTGAGGGGGAGGGCTCAAATACCTTTCCCCTCAGCTCCGGGTTGTAGGGGGGGGCATCTTATCATCGTATCATCAGGAGGCGGGGAGCGGAAAAGGGAGCGGACTTAGGAAAACAGAATCCCTCCCCTCTTCTCTCCTTTTCTCCTCTTTAGGCTCTCAAAAACTTCTCTTTACGCTCGGTATCTAATCCTTACAGACGCTTCGACCCAAGAACTCCTGAACCTGCGGCAACTTCGTGAGGGAGAACCTCTAAAGTTTCCACAACGGAGGAGCGGATTGCAGCTTTCAATTTTGGCCCGACGGGACGGTTGAGTACGGAGGAGCGTGATTTGCTGATTTTGGTTCTGGTTCTTTGGGAAAGAGCGCTCGCGTTCGGACCGGAAGAGCGGGGGCTCCTGAAAAACAATATTGGCGACCCCTATGTCATCCCCACTGTCAATCACAAGCCGTGGCAGATCAAGCCAATTCCAATACTGCGGGCGGTCCGGGAGAAGTTTCTGGAGTTGTTGCGGGAGCGGGTGAAGACTGGCCTTTACAAACAGTCAACATCTAGTTACTCCAGCCAAATCTTTGCGGTGGTTAAGCAGGACAGAAAGTTGTTGAGGATTGTTCATGATTTACAGCGGCTCAACTCCTTTACTATCCGGGACGCAGGATGGCCCCCTTGCGTTGACGAGTTCCTTGAGTCAATGGCGGGGCCCGCTTGTTATGGTTTAGTGGATGTGATGGGGAAATATGACCAGAGCAAGTTGGATCCTTGCTTGCGGCCTCTCACGGCATTTGAGACTGGGTTGGGAAGAATGCAGCTGACTCCGCTCCCGCAAGGCGCGACCAATTCCGTGGTGGTGTACCAGGCGCAAATGGCGTGGATCCTGAAGGACAATCTTCCGGAGGGAGTCCAAATCTTCATTGACGACGCAGGCATCAAGGGTCAAAAATCCAATTAAGGGGGAGCGGGGCTGGTTGAGGTTCCCGGCGTCCGATGTTTCGTGTGGGAATATGCACAGACATTGGAATGCATCCTGTTTTGCATCGAGGAGGCAGGACTGACGGTGTCGGGGAAGAAGTTGGCGGTTTGTGTCCTGGCGCTCAAATTCCTTGGCCATGTTGTTGCTTCCAATGGCCGGCGCATTGCAGAGAAAAAGCGGAACAAGGTCCTCAAATGGCCAAACCTGCCGACAGTGTTGCATATCCTTCAGTTCTTGGGATTATTTAGCTATGTCCATATGTTCATCGAGAGGTTTGCGGAGGTGGCAAGCCCGCTCCAATCACTAACGCAGAAAGGCGCGGAGTGGAAGTGGGGGGAAGAATGCAATCGCGCGTTCCGGAAGCTCAAGGAGATTGTGGGACGTGACATTGTGCTCTGCAATCTCAACTACAATGCGGGAGGAATTAGGCTAGCGGTTGATTCCAGCAAATTTGGCGCGGGGGGGTTCTCACTCAAGTTGACAACGGCAAGGATAGGCCGGTACTTTACGAGTCGGTCACCTTCACTCCAACGGAAAGCCAGTACTCTCAGCCAAAGTTGGGGTTGTGCATGGTCACCAAGATTGTGCGGCGGCTCCAGTATCTTTTGTGGGGGGTTCATTTTGAGCTTTTGGTGGACGCGGAGGCGCTGGCGCGGATGATCAATTCCCCGGCGTTGCCCAACGCTCCCATGACCAGGTGGGTGGCGTTTCTCCAACTTTTCTCCTTTGATGTTGTTCATGTTCCGGGGAAAGCGTTCACTATGCCCGACTCGTTGTCGCGGTATCCAAGGGACAACCCATTTGAGGATGCGGAACTGCTTGATGTGGAGGCCCCGGTTGTCAAGGTAGGGGTTGCGGAGGCAGGCGTTCAGCTGCCGCTCCGGCAGACCGGGGGGTACGCAATCCTTTGTGACTACTTGCGGGACCTTTGTTTTCCCAACGGAGCTACGGAGAAGGACATTTGATGGGCAAAGCGGCGAGCGGGGAATTTCTACGTGCAGGAAGGGCAGCTTTGGGGGCGGAAGACTCCGGTTCCTCTTGTGGTTACCACTTCAAGAACGGATCAGGAAGCTATCCTCTGGAGCCTTCATGACGATCTTGGTCATTGAGGAGAGGTCGAGACGCGGAGGCGGGTCAAATAGCGGTTCTGGTGGCCGGGTGTAGTGCGTGTGGTGTGGGAATGGCTGGCGTCCTGCAAAGCCTGTCAATGGCGGAGCGCAAGACTGCCTAAGGAAGTCGGAAACCCCACGGGGGAAGACGCCCTCTTTGGTCAAGTCTTGCTTGATGTCATCCACATCAAGGCTGGTAAGTTTGCCTATCTGCTCATCGCACGGGACAACCTGTCCGGTTGGGCAGAAGCGCGTCCGTTGGTCAAGCTATTGGCGGACAAAGTTGCTCTATTTCTGGAGGAAGACTGGTTTGCGCGGTACGGGTTGCTTCATCTGGTCACAGTGGACGGAGGGGCTGAGTTTGCAGCCGTTTAATTGAGTTGGTGAAGAGTTGCGGAGCCAAGTTTGGCCGATTAACGGAGTACTATCCCAAAGGGGCCGGCATGATCAAATGCGGGCATCAGCTAATCAAGGACGCCCTGGTCAAGATGTGTGGGGAGGACGGTAAGCGCTGGCAGGAGACCCTTCCAATGGTGCTGTTTGTGGATTGGATTTTGGTGAAGCCGTTGACAGGCTACTTGCTGTACAAGTTACTTTTTGGGCAGCGCTCCGTGCTTCAAGTGGACATTGAGTTGGAGACGTTCCTAGGGGTTGACTGGTGGAAGGTGAAGACTACCTCCAAATTGCTTGAGGCTTGCGCCGAACAGCTCCTTTGACAGGACGGAATGCTTGCAAAGGCCGCGGACCGGCTAAAGAAAACTCAGATGGCATTGGTGCGCTATTGGGACAAGCGCTGCTTGCATCGTCTCCGGGATACCTAGCGGAAAGGGGATTTGGTGCTCCTGTACAACCAAAGTCTGGAGTCTCAGTGGGGGAAGTTTTTTGCTAACCGGTGGAATGGTCCGTTCCGCGTGTCGTCCAAGTTTGAGGGCGGAAGCTATCAGTTGGAGGAATTAGACGGTACTCCGCTGAAACGGAAGGCGGCGGCTTTGCATGTCAAGCGCTTCTTTGCGCAAGGATCCACCTTGTTTGATGAGACGGCGGAAGAGGGTGAAGGATTGGACGAGGGGAATGTGGAGCGCGGCAATGGTGTAGGAACGCAATCCGGGGATTTGTCTTTGGGCGGAGAAGCGGAGGCCGTGCCGTTGCAACGGAGTAGGCGGTTGCGACCAGCTGGGGACAGTGGCCAAGTTGGGGGGGGAGGTAGAGGGGGTAGGGGATAAGTCTTGATTTGGTGAGGGGGTGCTTTAGCCGGTTCACAGCTGGAACGACTAGACACCCCAGAATGTTTGTTTCTCAATGTTTCTTTCTTATCTGGATTGTGGGGTCTTTGCTGGTTTGGTGTTTTTTGCACAAAATGCGGGCACGGCGCAAAGCCGGGTCTGTAAATGCGAGGACAAGCCCCGCGGAGCCGGGACGCGTGGGAAATCCCGCGGATGGGGGAAGCGGGAGGAAGAGCCATTTGCGGGTGGTCTACGGGCGTTGCGCAAAAAAAAAAAGAGGGTGTTCTTTTCTATTTTTCTTCTCTGTGGTTTCTTTTTTTCTCTTTTTCTTTCTCTCAGGATATCTCAAGGATGGGTGGCTGGTGTGGGACTAAGCTTGATTTGGTGAGGGGGTGCTCTAGCCATTTCACAGCCGGGACAACTAGACACCCCAGAATGTCCTTTCTCCTACTCTCTCTCTCTCTCTCTTCCCTTACGGTGGCGCGCGCTGGTGTTTTGGTTGTTGGGTTTGTTACAGGAAGGGTACAGAGAACTGTGTGGCAGTTTGTCTGGGGCAGTCCAGGTGCCTCTTTTGGAACGACTAGTCACTTATGGTCGCTCACAAAGCAATTGCGCGGGCGCGGACTCAATCTTGGACTCACTCTCTCAAAGCGTGGCTGGGCACTTTTTTCTCAGAAGGATAGGACCTCGCGTGAAGACATGTATTTTCTTAACGGAAAAGGGAAGCGCGGTACAACAAAAAGAAGAGAAGAAAAGAGGGAAGGGAGAAGGGGAAAAGGGGGGGGCAATGCGCCTACTCCATCTTCATCATTTCCTCCATTTCCGCCCTCGAGGTTGCCAGTAAATCCCGGAAAGACTCCAGGAGTTCGCGCCAGGATTCCAAGGATTGTGCGCCGGGGATCACAAGGAAGTTCCGGAGCATTGTGGTCAACCTTTCCGCGAAAGCTTTGAAGCCGGCCGCCGGGAGCGCCATTACAATCGGAATCTCCGGGATCTCGGGAGGGCTAGCTGGAGGAGCGGCTGGTGAAGATGAGGCCTCCAGGGAACCAATGGGGGGGGGCTTGGTCCAGCTGAAGGCAATTACGGGACAACAATTGGTGACGGAGGTGGAGGAGAGTCTTGGGTCATGGGCCTCTCATCCAAGTCCACTGTTGGCGCGGGCGGTGTCCGCGGTTGTGGAGTAGGAGGAGGAGGTGCTGGCGCGGCCGAGGGTCTTCCAGAGAGTCTTGGGTCCGGTACTGTTCAATTCACACCAACAGCAGCGGCCCAAGCGCGGGTCGCCAGGTGCAATTCCTCCAAAGTTTTGTATTTGCCCCGTTGCGGAGGTCCAGCCCGGCGGAGGGGTGATGCCGAGTTGCAGCTCACGTGCAAAGTAGTGGGTGACAGAGCTTGGGGGCGGCCATATGGAGGTGAAATGGGTGGTGTCCACAATCCTTCCAAGATTGACTCGTTGTATGAAACCAAGAACGGGTCCGGACAAGCCCTCTTGCGCATCCTGGGGAGAGAGCCGGATTGGGGGGGAGCTCGAGGGATGCTGTCGCTAAGCAAGCAGCAATGATGACCGCGACGGCAAGCTGAACAGGCGCAACAACCGGGGATGATCGAACAGGCGTGCCCGTTCCGAGCGCAGAACTCGCAAGGGAGCATGATGGCGAAGGGTAGGAAGGAGAACGGGGAAGGTGGTAGTGGGAAGTGGTGGGGGTGGAGCGGAAGTAGCAGAGGTGATGGTATGGCAAAGCAATGGGAACTTCTGGGGACAGAACTCAAGTTGGGGGGGGATGTGGTGTCAATTTATAGACACGGATTGGGAACTGCGTTGCGGCTGCGCGCTCAGCTTTGGGGGCAAGCAGGCTCAGCATTAGGGTATGTGGCGTGCTCAGCAGCGGCAGTTGCTGGATCAGCAGCAGCCGCTGTTTGGCTCCGCACCTGGTGGATGGTTTGGGCTCAGCATTGAATGCGGCGTGGGCGGCAATCCGCCCCGGAGATTGGATTTGGAAGGTAGTGTGCTCAACTAGGTTTCCGGGCGCGCCAGTTCGGATACGTAGGGGCGGAGCAATCCATGGGCTATGAAGGAGCGGATGAAGCGCGCGGGTCATGCCGGATATTACCGAACACCCACAACGGGCGCGGACAAACAGATACGGACAGGCGCGGGGGGCTCTGAGTAGGGCGCGGTGCAAGGACCGCGTCATGAGAAGGACGAACCGGATGAACGGAATGACGTACGGACGGGGGGGGGGGGAGTTTGGTACCGAGGAGGTGGGGAGAGGAGGCTAGGGTTTCTGTTTTGGGATTGTTTTCTGTTTTGTTGTCATACTGTTATTTGCGCGTGTACTTAGGTTAGGGTTGAGAGGGAGGACTTATACTCACTCTCAACTCCGGGTTGGAGAGGAGGGGGAAGCAGAAGAGCATCAAGGAAGAAGAGGAAGAATCACATCATCAGCTGGAGTCACTCATCTCACCAGGAGATTAAGGGAACTCATACCGGATACACATCCAGGTGGAAAGTTCTGAGGATTGAAGGATTGGCAATTTCTCTCTCTAATTTTCTTTATCTCTTTATCTCTTATTTCTGTTTCTCATTCAAGTGCAACTTTGGACATCCTCATCTCCTTTCAAACGCAGGGAACCGTTAACTTCCAAACCTTGGGACAATTATAGGGGGATAACCGTTATTCTTTCCACACCGTACTCATCCTGCATCTTATACTATGGTTAAGATTTACAGGACACAGGTTAAGGAGTATTTCATTTACTTCCTCTTTATCAGCATCTGGATAGAAGAAACCCAATATTTTCTTCTGTTCCAAGCACAATTTGTGAGGTTTATCCTTGGAGGGGTCAAATGAAGAATTTTAGAAATTTCTCATCATTTTTGTTTTCCACATTCTCAAACCAAATTGTTCTTCAATCAGAAGTTTCCAAGAATTCCATGGTAAGGATCCTACTTCTTCTCTTTTACTGATAAACCAGTCCAAGGCTACTCCTTCAAATAGTCTGGGCAGCCTGACTAATGCTATAGCTTCTGGTAAGTCATAAGAGTTAATAGTGTAGTCAATAAATTTGATAAAATTTATATGATTGTATTCTCCTTCACCAGAGAATTTGGGCCATTCAGAAATAGGGGTTAAAATTTTGAGGGCTTGCTCCATGTCAGGGGTAGGACTAGGCCTATAGGTGTCACTCCTATTCATTTCTAATAAGGGTGGTGCATAAGGAGTAGTGGTTTGTCTGGGATGTTTTGGTTCCTCTGTGGTACTCCCCAAGGGGTTGGTCAGACAGACTTTTAAGTCTCTAAGATCATTCTTGATCAGATTAACTTGCAGTTCCACTTTGTTCTTAAGCAGATCCAGTTTTTCACTAAGGGATAGAATGGAGCTGTTAGTAGTGGTAACCAATTCTTCTTTTAAGGGTTGGAAAGAAATAATAAAATCTTCTTGGATTCCTGAAAACATATTCACAATTGTTTGAGTCTTTCTGATCCTACCTTGATTGATTGTCTCCAATACCTGTTCTTTTTGTTCTTTTATCTCTTCCATTCCTACTTTCTTTGTTTGGTTACTAATAAATCTGGCTACTACTGAGGTTAATTTATCAATTTGGCTATAAACCCCTTTTAAATTTTCAAAAACAATTTTAAAATTATGATGCATATCATTAGAAAAGGAAGTAATTACATCAGAGGTTTGTTTGGGCTCAGAATTAGAGGCTAATTTTTTCAAACCTTTTTCCATTTTTGAGCTAGGGATATTATCTGATCCAAACTTTCTTTGCCTTTGGCTTTGGATGGGAAGAGGATCACTTCTTTCCTGATCCTTTGCCTTTCAGTTGGGCTAATTGATCCCAAGTATTCCATTTTTCTACGTAGGATTCTACCTCTTTCCTTGGAATCATTTTCTGAAGAGCTATCTGGTTGGCTTTTGCCTGGGAGATTATTTTTTTCATAGACACCATGTCCTCCTTGGCTTGGGCTTCTTTGAACTCTTCCCAATATTTCACATGCTCTCTGACTAAGTCTTTGATCCTGGCTTCCTTGGCCAGATTCTGTTGGGGTGGCTGCAGGGAATCTTCTTGTAATGGAGGGTGGCTTGATTCTACTACCTTCTCCGGCTCTAGTTTGGGAGAGGGCAGAAGTAATTGGTGCTGTTCCTTGTCAATCAACATTTGCTTCACGGGTTCCAGTCCCTTCATGGTTGTCCTTATTGGTGGTCTCAGGGTTACTGAGAGCTACTGGCAAAGATCCATAGGAGGGAATTCTCCCTGGGGCTCTTGTGATACATCTATTCATATTGGAATAAAATTTTTATAAGTATTTTACAGAAAAAATCTGTAAAAATAAGTTTTATTCAAATATCAATTAAGTTGATGTTCAAAGTTACCAAGACTTTATTGGGATCAAATTGATCCTTAGTAGGTAATCCTATGAGATCTTGGTGTGTTCCAATGAGGTCTTCACCTGCCCAATCAATCTTTTCAGGGCATCCAGAGATATCTGGGATTTCTTGATCCAATAAATCAATTTCAGTGGCGGTGGGTTCTGGTACAGGAGGGTTCACTGATGTAAAAAAAGTTTATTTTATTGGTCAATAAAATATATTAATATTATTTTTAAAAAAATAATATGGTTATACAAGTTGTATACTTAATTTTGTATTTCAAAAAGAAATTTATACGGTATTTCTTCCAAGCTTTATTTTTCCTTAAATAGGGCCTGAAAGTTGATACGCCTCTCAAGATCTTATTGTTCAAGGAGTTTATCTAAGTTTTTATGTGCAGAAGAGATATTAAGTTGCTCAGCTTGAGTTAAAGCTTTCCAACCAGTAGGTTTATAATTTTTAATATATTCTTCTTTTCTTATCTTTAAAAGATTTAAATAATAGATTAATAATTCTTCATTGGTTTTTGAATCCACTGCAAAAGAATTTAATCATAAATAAAGGTTATAAAGTCAGATAAATTTATCTTTGATTTATTTTTACATGAAATGTCTGGTCCAAGGTATTTAAATATAATAAAATGGAGTATATCCCGGCCAGGCCCCCAATTGTCAGCCTCCTGCATGCCAAGACCCTTGCTATCCTTCAGCTACCAGAGGTGATAGAATTAATAATAAATATATTATTTAATAAATGCAGCAAAAATCTGCAAATTCTTTTTATTAAGCTGATTTCAAGGTTAATTGGTTTGGTTATGGGTTATTGTTATAAATCAATATGAATAAATTGATTATTGAATATTTTTTATAGAGGGGCCACAATTATATTGGGGATCTTTAACACTTCTCTTCAAGTATTTCAGTATAAAAACACGTAGTCCTGGGCAAAGATAGAGGAGTAAATATTTCTTTAAACAATAAAAAATCACAGAAAACCATTACAGATAAGAATTTTGCAGGATTTTTTAAATGAAGAAAGCTGATATTTTGGAACACAAAAAAAACACATGGACTGCCAAATGTAGAAGCTGATGATGGGGGGGGGCGTTCCAGGATGTGTTTACCCAAATGATGAAAGCAATAGAATAGAAATAGTGAGAATTTTCAAGTAAGCAATGAGCCTGGGAACAGGTTGGGTATGCTGTCCTTGGGACTGTGGGCTTGATGAATTTGAGGGACTGGGGGAACAGCATTTGGTTTTAGAAAGTTGTGCAAGAGGTTTCCTGGGGGAAATGCTCGGAAGGAGCAGGAGATGCAGCTCAAAGGTGGGTCTACCCCAATGCAGGAAATTAATCAAAATGTTTTTTGTGGTTTTGAAGGAGCGGGAAAGGTTTCCAGGGGGATGAAATATAAATGCAGAAAAGCATTGAATGTTAGATGGGGGTAGGGATTTTAGGTAATGTAATTTATCTTTTTTGGATTTAATATATAAGGGTAGTGTGTCTGAGAGGATTAGGGGGATAAAAAAAATAGAATTCAAGCAAGGGGTTAATATTGGGGAACCAAACAGATCACAAGATAAACTAGATTTGTGGAGAATTTTTCAAGAAGTTTTTTCCAATATTATTAGACTTTCCCCAGAGAGCTTCAGAGAATTACTGTTTATTTTGAAATTTCTTGATACATTTAAACTTCAAAAGTAGCCATTGCCATGCATAGGTAACAAACAGAAGATTGCAGAAGGGTTACCAAACAATTTGTAGAAGAAACACATCTATTCCTAGTCAGGTTTTTCCTGCCACATATTTGTGTTACTCATGAAGAAACTATTTCCTTTCTATTCTTAAAACTGTGGTGGTTCTTTATGGAAATAGGCTCAGCAGTTGGAGGATTCAGGATCCTCAGCAAAATGGGAAGATATTTTGAGCCTAAATTCTGCCTATTCTGGAGGGAAGTGAAGAATTTTTCAGTGCAAAAAAGAACAATTGCCAATCACCTTAGTTTTCACAGAGACTGGCCTCATACAGAAGTATGGATAAAAGAGCTGTATTTTTCAAGAATTATTATGGAAAAAGCAAGAAATAAGTGGACTATTGAGTATGAATTCCAAGAAAAAATATGAGTATGCAAGGGGTTGCAGACTGGGCAGGTGAGTTTTGGGACAATAGCTCATGATACTTAAGGTCACAGCATCCAGAGATTGACGGAGATCATCCAAGGAGGATTGATTGGGATTCTTCAAGGTAGAAATGTTGTGGCAGATTTGCTATTAATCTATCAAAGTTTGCAAAAAAAAATTCTTGATCATGCATGCAGATGGATTGGGGCTAGTCAGGCCACAGGAAGAAGAATTCAATTGCAGAGGTGCATAAGGGGCAAGGGTAGAATGGAGGTAGTCTCTTGTTATAATCTTTTTGTATTCTTGTTTTGAAGTGTTGCATATATAAGGCAATATTTACAGAATCATGTAGAGGGGGAAGAGACCAACATATACACATTTTCAGATATTATAAATTATGGTAACAAAAAATTAGAGAGCATTTATATTTGCACATGAATAATATTACCTTTCAGGCTTGCAGAGTAATTTCTTATAAATATTTTTGGAGCCCATAAGCAAAAGATTTCTAGAAATCTGGTAGCAAATGTTGCAGATTTTGGATAAGGATAGAAATAAATGAGAAGAATAATACCTGGACTTGAGCAGGATCTTGGGAAATATTTAATCTTATCTCATAAGATCTGTGTTTTTTTTGACCTCAGTTTGTTGTGTTTTATTTCTCTGTCTAATACCAGAAATTGATTTGTTGAGAGTAGTCTGTTATATATACAGGCGAGGAAACAAGTAGAGCAGATAAGAGAATGATGAGTTTTTGTGCTTAGTATGAGCAACATCTTCTTCATGTCAAGGCACCTGATGGCTAAGTATGGAGGAAAAGTAGAATCTGACCAGAGATTCTGAGGTAAATCTTGAGCTCTCAGCAGGTCTAATTCAATAGTAGCCTTTTGGTATGAGGCACAGTTGATTTGCTGGATTTCTGGTCTTCTGGACTGTTTTCAGTTCTGAGTTGTTTTGGTTGGGCTTTCTGACGGTCATTTTTCTGTTTTTCAATTGGGTTTTCTTTTCTGACAGCTTTTTGTTTGTTTTTTTGACCAGATTATCTTGATCTTGGTGGTTTGTTTTCTTTATGGAGGTCTGGGGATGGTTGGAGCAGAGGAATATCAGGCCACAAGTTTTCCTGATTGGGAAAATCAGGTGTAGTTGCGTGGATGTGAATGCTCCACAAAACTACTCTTGATTATCCAAATTGAGGTAACTTGGAGCTGCGGTTGGGTGGAAGCAACTGATTTCAGCCACTTCAAGTTATCCCAGTTGAACTAGAGGTGTTTTAATCCTGAATTAGGCTTTATTACTCCTTTTATACAACCAGAAATTCTTAATATGCCTGGTCTAAGTAAAAATGAGGAGGTATAGGCATGAAATGATAGCACATGTAGGATCAGTAAAATGAAGTGTGATAGTGGATCTTTGGGTCAAGTCAGTGATGGAAAGAAACAAAATTCTGACCAGAAGGTCTGTAGGGTTTTCTGTGCTCTGTTTTGATGGGTCTGGATTTTTTCTTCAGGAGATGGTCTTGCTTCCCTTGACAAACTCGGGTTGCCCACTTCTTCTGTCTGGAGGTTGATTGGTTGGAGGTTGGTCTGAAAATGCTTAAATTGGGAGGTCTCTCCAGTTGTCCTAGGATATCCCAAAGGCTTGATTGGTTGGTAGTTTGAGGAAGATGGAGGATCAATTGGTGTTTTGGTTGATGTTTTGTGTTGAGATATTGAATTATTTTGCTCTTAAAATTTAATCCCTAAATTCCCACTCTGTCTTTTCATCTATAAAAACCTCATCTTACAAGCTTTAGGGTACCTACTATGTATTCTTGATAGTTATTCCAGGTTAACATCTCCAGTTTATTATGTCACAGTGTTTTTGCTGTTTATTACTCTCTGGTTGAAGATTGATCTTTTATCTTGGTGTGTTAATCTTGTCTCATGAATTTCACTGTTGTGACCTCAGGCCTTGTACCAAACTTTCCATGTCTAGAATTTTGTCTCCAGTTTTTCCTTTTTGGTTAAATTGTTTCAGGACCGCTTCTCTTGGACCACTATTATGAATATGCTTCTATCATCTGATTAGACCCACTTTGTGGGTTCTCTAGTTTTTACTACTTAAACCATCTTTTCTTTGAAACACAACATAAACATCATTGATTCTCATCTTCTCTCAACAATTGCAACTAGAGATCATTCCATCCTGGAAACTCCTCCCAGGTTGTTTCACCGCACCCTCTCAACTCATGGGTCTCTCATCACAAAAATTTGAGGAGATGGAAGCTGATCTTGTTGGGGAACAAGACTGATCATTTGTTTGAGGGGGTCTTGGTCCTTGTTTGTTTGGTCTTGAGTGACTGGTTGGATGAAACTTGGAGTTGCTTGGATGGTTGGAGAGATTGAGAGGGATCAGCCTCATTGGCAAGGGATCAAGAAGGAATGATAGGAGGAAATTTTGTAGTTTCCATGTAGTTTTTTGAGAACAACTAGATGAAGTTGACTACAGCCCCCACTTTTTTTCCATTGTATTTGATCTGATCAGATTTTGACACCCCCCATGCCTTGGCATGAAGAGCCTTCTGTTGAGTCTGGTGAAAGATGTTGAGCTGCAGCCCTTAGTCAGAGTGTTCGCTACCATGTATTTAGAGGGAATCAATTTTAATTCTAGTTTATTGCTTTCATATATATTTCTGAGTTATTTAATTCTAATGTCTAGGTGTTTGGTCTTGGATTTTGAGCCAAAGTGTTTGATTTTTTTGCTCAGACCTTTTTTGTCAACATTGAATATAGTAGTGAGAAAATAAGTGAGCCATAATTCTTGGACTACTTCTCAAATACAGAGGCTTTCTTTGTGGCATTTGGTTTTTTTGGATGACATGGTAATGTTTTTTTGTTTGCAGCTATTCCAAGATATGAGGCAGTTGAGCCAGAAACAGATGTATCCACTTCTTGATTTTCTAGAGTCGAGATTGATTTTTTAGGTGGCATCACTAAAATATTTGAGCCTAGAGGAAGAGGAGAAGGGGGAAGGAGATAGAGAGAGAGATTCTGAGGTGGTTCTGGCCAGGTATTTCCAGTGGTGAACAACATCATTCCAGTGATTAATTCTGGATTTTTGTTGAACTGGGATATTATGGATAAAGCTGGGGCTATATCTGGATGTGTTCTGCAGGAGAGGCAGTTTAGAATTCCTTTATAGGTTCTGAAGTTTATATTGAGCATTTTTAAATGGTCTATTTCTTCCTTGGTTTCTTTCAGACGTTGGATGCTTGAGGTAAAAGGAATGAGGACAGGTTTTCAGTCTGAGATCCCAAGAACTTTGAGTCCCTTTTTTATGAGTTTATTTTGAGAGAGAGTTACATTGGAGGCCAAAATGTTCAGTTCCATTTTGAGGAGAGTTTCTGGACTGTGAGCTGAGGAATTGGGAAATAATTTGAGGAAAAGGGTTTCAAATTTTCTAGCTCTTCCAGACAAAATCAGGTTTTCTATGTGAAAAAAGAGTTTGGAATCAGAGTCTTTGTGGAGATATAGGCAGGGGCTGGATTTGAATGGAGCATATTTAATTTCTTTGAGAGATTCAGTGAGAGTAATTTACCAGTTGGCTGGAGCTTTCTTCAGACTGTAGATTCATTTCTTCAGTTTGTGGAAGGGGGTGGTTCTTGGGAAGCCTGTGGGATTTTTAATGTATAGGTTTTCCTTCAGTGGTGCATACAGGAATGCTGCCTTCACACCAAATTGTTGAAGGGAGATCTTTTTGTAGATGGAAAGGATGAGAAGTATCAAAAGAGTGGTGAATTTTTCAGTTGGTGAAAAAGTGTGATCAAAGTCAATGCCTGGAACTTTCTTTAACCCCTGGATTCAGATTCTGGCCTTTTTATTTTCTGGGGACAAGGCTGTGGCTGTCTTGATCCTGAGAACCATGAAGGTCTTCAGATAGGAGTCATATTTTATGTTTTCATTGTCATATAATTCCATATGTTCAATGGACTCAAACTCAGTTTTGATTTCTTCCAAAAATTCATTGGGAGTGCTCAGGTATGTGTGTTTGATTGGCTTGAATCTTGAGGATATTTCTCTGAGGTTGTATCTAGGAGGATTTGGATGTGTTTCTGGAGTTGAAGAGTTCTGGGGGCTAAATTTTTCTGGCTTGTGGCTTGAAAAAGTGTGTTCACCATCTGTTGAGTTTTCACAGGCACAAGGAAGCCTGACTCTCAGTCAAACGGGGAATATGACTTCTGACGCGGACCCCCCAATCTCAGAACCCACCCGGAAACACTCAGGACTGAGGCGCAGGGCCCCTCAATGGTGATCAACCATAACTTCAGTTTCTCATCTTCTCAGGATCTCTCCTCCTCCTTCTTTGATCATATTTCTTTTTCTTTCTCATTTCTTCCGTCATCTTTCTTCTTTCATTCTTCTTTCTCTATCATCATACACCAATGCTTCACCCTCACTCAACCTCAATGCCTCCTACAACCTGCCTCAATGACTGCCTGGTGAGACTCATCACATCTCTCTTCTCTACTTGGTCAAAGCACTCATCTGGATTGTGAACTGCCAGCCTCCACCTTCTGACTCATAAATCAACCTCAACTTGCGAACCAACCTTGACTCAATCTCATTTCCTTCTGTTGTCCACTGATTCTTGTTTAACATAGTGCAGTCACTCCCTGTTTGTGCTGTCTCACAATCTCATTTCCTCTGACTCTCACCCTGATAATTGTGCTCATTGTGTTGTTTCTTCTCAGCTTTCATTCTTGTGTATGGCCTTTGATCAATAGAATCTCTTCACGGTTCAAAGCCAAAAGGCCTCTCCTCAAACTTATTGAATAAGCCATACACAGACTGAGGGAGGTTACCCAACCGGCCACAATGGACTTCCGACAGACAATGCTGAAGACTGCTCTCGAGACCATCCCTCTTCTTGGAGAAGAAAACTACGGAATCTGGAGAGACAAGATGGATGCAATTCTAGATGTCAGAGGATGCTCAACTGAAATCAACGACAAGACCTCCATCCTAGAGACAGCTGTCAAGGATGAACTCAAACTACTCATCATTTCCAAACTCAATTCCACCGCTCATGAAAACATTGTCATGGCCAAAAACAGAAACTCTGCCAAGCTACTGCGGAAGGCCATCATTCAAAAGTTTGCTTCATTGCAGGCCTCAAATTGGCTAGGGTGTTCACCGGCTTCCTCTATCTGACGTTCAACCTGGACAACATTGTTGATTTCATCACTAGGGTCAAGGTGTGTCTCAAAAAGATGGCTGAAGTAGGAATCCAACTCCCAGACAATATTGTTGCCTATCTCCTCTTGTTCAAATTTCCGTCTTCTATGGATGACTTCAAGAGGAAAATTATGCACTCCAACAAGGAACTGTCCGTCGACTACATGATAAGATTGCAACAAAATTGACTAGGACTAAGAACCAACAGACTGCAGACCGGAGTTAGAAAATAGAACAATTGAACATAGATAAAAAGGAGGAAAGAAAGGAGACAAGACAAACAGCTCAGACATTGTTTTAGAGAGTAAATGAGAAGAGAACCCTGGGCGGCATAGAGGTGATAGACAAAGTAAGACGTAGGAGACTGGCTTCAGATGTGGTACTAGATGGTCAGATGCGTCGCGCTAGAGTGGTCTTGAGGATCATATTCTTACCAGACATGGACTTGCAGATAGTCAGTCAGTTGCGGACGAGTTAGGCAAGGTTGAATTGTAGCGATGAGTTAGACAAGGTTGGATTTTGTTGACAAGAATAGACGGTTGAGAGAGAAGATGGGAGGTTGGTGGTTTGAGAGGAGCAATGATTTGAGGGGATGGAGCAAGTAGACAGGAAAGAAGAAAAGAAAAGAGAAGCAAATGGGAAAGAAGAGGAAAAGAAGATAGGAAAGGTATTTTTCCAAGAAAGAGAAAGAGAGAGAGATGGTTGGCCCGCGGAGGAGGAGAAACCCGGGATCTGAGTTGAGAGGTCAGGAGGTTTCCCAAATGTCACAGGAGAGATTGTTGGGGGACCCGTCCCAGCTGGCACGACCTTTGAGGAAAGGTCTGTAGCACTCAAGTATTAGGCAATACTTAACACCCCACATGGCTGGTGAGGAGATGGTCCAAAAGATCAGTTGTTTGGGGAGGCAAAGATTTTCTCTTGAAGGAGCTCCAAGGAACTTATTGAGGAGGCTTTTGTGAGAGAGTCAGCGACCATTATCTGGCTTTGAATCAGGTTGAGAGTAAATTCTCCGTTTGCAAAGTCCTTGCGCAACCCTTTTGTTTTGATATCTATATGCCTGGACTTTGAGTGAGATCCAAACCTTTTAATCTTGTCATCCAAGCCCTTATTGTTGATGTGTAGGATAGCTTTGGGTTTGTCTGTTTGGTATATTTCGCCAATGAGGTGCTTGATCTATTTGAGTTCAAGGTAGCAGTCTAATAGGGCATTCAATTCAGATTTGGTGGAGGAATAGGTAATATTTCTTTGTCAAGTGGAGTTCCAGATAATCGGACTTCCGTTATGAAGAATAATATATCCAGTTTGTGACTTGTGGAAATTGGGATCATCTCCCCAGGTGGCATTTCTGAAGCTGGAGAGAGGTTCTTGATTGGGATTGTAGCTGATGACAAGTTTGAAGTGTTTAGTCGTTTTGAGATATTTCCACACCTTCTTCACTTCCCTCCAGTGATTAATCCCTGGTTTGGCATTGAACCTAGCCAGGCTAGACACAGAGAAGGAAATATTGGGGTGTTTGAATTGAGCTAGGTGATTAAGGAGTCTGGTTGCCGATCGATAGTTAATGTTTAATTGACAGAATTCATCATGGTTGGTGTCGGATGCGGGTTCAAGGTTCAAATTTTGAGTGAGTGGAGAATGTAAGTCTTTACAGGATGTAAGGCCTAGTTCTTCCAAGCCACGTGTGATGTGATTTGGTTGACTCAGGATGACTTTGTTGTCTTTGATTTCCATAAGCATTCCAAGGATAGTGTTGGGAGGGTGACAGGACAAATTCTTGAATCATTCCAGAAATTTGAGTTCCAAGATTTGAGAATTGCCTACGTGAATTAAGTAATTGACGTGGAAATAGATGATTTCTTTTGTCGTAGAGTTGAGATACAGGCAGGGATAACTAGTTGACTCTTGATAGCCTTGAGATTTTATCCACAAATTCAACATTTTGTACCAGTTTTTGGGGGATTGTTTTAAACCGTAGAGGGATTTCTTGAGCTTTAGATAAGGAGACCTTCTGTCGGACCCTTCTGGTGTTTTGATGATAACTGTTTCTTCAAGAGGGGCGTGTAAGAATGCGCCTTTCACATCAAACTGAGTCAATTTCATTTTTTGTCTTAGGCCGTATGTGAGAGCAACTCGGAGTGATCCTAATTTGCCAGTTGGGGCCCAAGTTTCATTGTAATCAATCCCTAGAACTTGGTTAAATCCCTGGACGCAGAGTCAAGCTTTGTATTTGACCTGGTCGCCATGACAGTTCTCTTTTATTTTGAAGACCCAGGTTGTGTTCAGGATATTGTCCGGATTGCCGTAATATTCTTCCCAAACGTCCTGGTGTTCTATGGAGTTCAATTCATCATCAGCTGCCTTCTTCCATTATGGAAATTCAGAGCACGTTTTAGCAGCTTTGTAAGAAGGGGGCTTGTAGTAATGATAGAAGCCATATCTTTGAGGTTTTCTCGTTTCGCGCTTGGGTCTTTGGGAGGTAGATTTAACAGGGAGCTTGGGAATTGAAGAAGGCATAGAAGGAGGATTGGGGGAAGATGACGCTACCAATTCCGCTTCTTCCTGATCCAATTCAGATTCTGAAGAGTTGTCCTGCAATTCTCAGATAGTGTATTGTTTTTCTGCTGAAGAGAAGTCAGACTCTCTGGATTCCGTGTCTTTTTGACTGAAGAGATTGGTTCCAGAAGATTTGAGGAATGGAAATTCGTGGAGAGAGTTCTTGAGAAACTGGACGTGTTTGGTTTCAACAACCGCACCCAAAGAGTTGAGAATAAGATAGGAATGAAAGACAGTATTGAACCCAATCAGGACTCCTTCTAGTCCTTTCTCATTGAACTTCCTTCACTTTTGAAGACAATTCGCAAGGTAAATGATCAAGACCCTACAGGTTTCAAGTAGTTAGCGGGTAATTTCTTGTTGAACATCAGTTCCCAAGGGGATCCATCATTACCTTCCCTGGGGACTTGATTGAGCATGAAGCAACAGATTCTGACCACAATGTGCCAGTAGTTCTCACTCAACTTAGAGGAAGAGAAGGTTGCAACTGCCAACTCAATGATTGTTTGATTGGCTTGTTCTGTTCAACCATTGTGCTGAGAGTGATAGGGCTTGGACGTCAAGAGTTTCATGTGTTTGATTTTGGCAAAGCTCTTCAGAGAGTCATTTGTGAATTTGGTTCCCTTATCCGAGAAGATTTCTGTTGGATAATAATTGAGTCTTTTATGTTCTGTCTTGAGGATGCTGATGGTGAAGTCTGGTGTTTCTTCCTTGGTCATGAGGGGAAAGGCCGCAAGGTAGCCTGTGCAATTGTCCACGAGCGTTAGAATATATATGTGGCCAGATTTTGATTGTGGAGTGATTGGGCCTATCAAATCTAGATGAATTCTCTCAAGAGGCTTTGACAATGGCGTGGAAGTGGCTGAGAATGGAACCCTTGTGACTTTGCTCTTCACGCAACCATTGCACTGGAAGTCATTCAATTCTTATTTAGAGTATTGGTCTCTGAGAATAGTTTTGAGCGTCAAGATCAAGGCGTGTCCGTACATCTTATGGATTTCAGAGAGCGGTTGAGTTTGAATCGAGAGAGACAACAAGGATTGATTTGTGAGATTGACCAATAGGTTGCTTCCAGCAGTTTTGGGCTTCTCAATAACAAATAAGCTGTCACAAATCAGTCCTTTAAGTACGGTCTGACCAGCTTGAGTGATTCTGAATCAATCTTGTTCTTGGGAGAGATTGCAGCCCTTTTTGGCCAGAAGGCTGGGACTGATAAGATTGACTACAATGTTGGGTACGTACATGCATTCTTCAAGAGTGATGACAGAGTCCTTCCATTCCAGTCTAACAGTTCCTGTTCCTCGTATCTTGAGATTGGCCTATAATTTGCCAGTTTTGATCTTGTCCGCCTCATCCTGCAAGTTGATTGAGGTGAAATACTTTGGTTCATTGAATATATGAATGTTGGCGCCTGAATCCAAGAGGAGATTAGGTGTACTGTTGGCATTGATCCAGAGCATGAGTAACGCGTGATAGTTGAGAGTAGGGGTTTTCTTGATTCGTCGCTTCCATTCATTCTGTTTTTCCAAAAACCAATCTGGAGCAATTTGAGGATGGAGGTGAAAACAAGAGGATTTGGGATGTGGAGCATGAGGATTGTGAAAACCTTCCTTGCACCGGATGCAAGTCTTTCTTTCTCCTTGATCTGTTTTGTTTCTAGTGGTCACTAAGGTGACATCAGAGGTGGATTTGCCTGTTTTGAGTTGTGCCTTGCGCTTGTTATTGTATTGAGTAAGATGATTGAATACAGTCTCTACTGTTACTAATTTTTTTCCGTGCATGATTTTTTGCTTTAGGTTCTCGAGAGTGGGTGGAAACTTGAAGAGTATGAGATACGCCAAGATGTCCTTAGGTAGCTCTATTCCTACATTGGCCATGCAAGTGAGTGCTTTTTGAATTTCCCTTATGAATTCCTCAATGGCATGTTTGTTGAATGGAGCGTGGAGGAATTGGTTGAAGATGTGGGCTCTGTTGGCGGTCTTGGATGAGGCAAACCTTTGTGTAATCTTGGCCCAGAGTAGCTTAGACAACGTTATGTTTGCGGCCTTAACAACATTGGCGTGAGTTGTACTATCAAGTTTAGATAGGATAATTGCCCTGATTTCTCAATCTTGTTTCACAGGGAGTTGGCCCAAATTTCTTGTTATGGCCTCCTTAATGTCTTTGAGATCAAATAGCATCATCATCTTGTCTTGCCAGATGGAATAGTTGTTGTCATTGAGAGGAGGGATAGCATCCACGGAGGCTTTGAGCGCAACCTGATAGAAATAATTGTTTTCTCCCGTTGGTTCATTCATTCTTGGCTGGGGAGAGTTTTCCTTTGGCTTTTAACCATGATAAGCTTGCGACAAAATTGACTAGGACTAAGAACCAACAGACTGCAGACCAGAGGTAGAAAATAGAACAATTGAACATAGATAAAAAGGAGGAAAGAAAGGAGAAGGGAAAAACAGCTCAGATGTTGTTTTAGAGAGTAAATGAGAAGAGAACCCTGGGTGGCATAGAGGTGATAGACAAAGTAAGACGTAGGAGACTGGCTGCAGATGTGGTACAAGATGGTCAGATGCGTCGCGCTAGAGTGGTCTTGAGGATCATATTCTTACCAGACACAGACTTGCAGATAGTCAGTCAGTTGAGGACAAGTTAGGCAAGGTTGAATTGTATCAACAAGTTAGACAAGGTTGGATTGTGTTGACAAGAATAGACGGTTGAGAGAGAAGATGGGAGGTTGGTGGTTTGAGAGGAGCAATGATTTGAGGGGATTGAGCAAGTAGACAGGAAAGAAGAAAAGAAAAGAGAAGCAAATGGGAAAGAAGAGGAAAAGAAGATAGGAAAGGTATTTTTCCAAGAAAGAGAAAGAGAGAGAGATGGTTGGCCCGCGGAGGAGGAGAAACCTGGGATCTGAGTTGAGAGGTCAGGAGGTTTCCCAAGTGTTGCAGGAGAGATTGTTGGGGGACCCGTCCCAGCTGGCACCACCTTTGATGACAGGTCTGTAGTACTCGAGTATTAGGCAATACTTAACACTACGTCCTGAATCATCTCACTCAACTGAACAACAAATTTTTGGCTCAATCATCCATCACCAACTCAAAGTCAAAGGGAGAAATTTCTCTATTTGGAAGTAAATCTTTTTCTCATCCCCACTCAACCAAAGGATCCAATCCTAAACAATGCGTCAAAGGATATCACCATCCTGGACAAGATAAGAGTCATTCATCGGCAGACTGTTGGCACCTCAATCTTGATGTTTCTCCCAAATGGTGGAGAGACAACCAGGCCAAATGGAAAGCCAATAAGAATGGTCAAAAAGGGAAAACAGAGTCTCACTCAGCTCATTACCTTGCTCTCCTGAACCCATGGATCCAAAGCGGAGACCCTAATCAGCGCTTCCTACTCAACAGCAGAGCTTCAGTTCACATGATCAATGAATCTCTCTACTTCAGTGAAAGGAAACCTCACTCAGGCAATCCAATCAAAATGGGAAAGGAAGGAGCTAGCTTAGCAATCAAGGGGAAAGGAACAGCTGTCCTCCGTTGGAAGGACCTTACCCTCAAAATCAGCAACGCATTTTACGTTCCTGATGTGACAATTAACCTCATCAGCGCCGGAGCCCTGAAAGCCAAGGGTTGTTCAATCCACTCCAGCGGCAAGCAATTAACCGTTTCTCACGGAGGCAATCCCATACTGAAAGGTACCGTGGACAATAATCTGTACACCCTTCCTACTCCCACCTTCAGAATCTCTCCATCTTTGAAAACTCATCTTTTGACCCCCTTGTTGACGCCTGAAGACGCTCTTCTCAAGATTCACAAGAAATACGGCAACACTTTGATGACTAGGTTGGCTCCCCTCATTTGACACATCTCCGGCAACGTTGTGCAGAGATTTCAGTGTGTGGAATGTGTCAAGAGTAAGATCACCAAGTCCTCCTACACCCACTCATCCTCCAGATCCACAAAGGTCCTTGAATGCATTCATCTCAACCTGATGGGTCCCATTCAACCCTCCTCAAAGTCAGGGCATTGGTTCCTACTGTCTCTTGTCAACAATGCCAGTGGTTACCTAGCGGCCTTTCCAATTGCCTCCAAGGATGAGACCGCCGACATCATTATCAATCTGCTCAAAAAAAAACACTGGCGCCGTGGCTTGTATCCTATTGATGTTTGCTCAGATGGCGGAACTGAATTTGTAAACTCAAAACTGTTGATGTTCCTGGAAAAAAACACATCACTCACTTTGTATCAGAACCTTATCACCCAGACCATAATGGTTGGGCAGAACAAGCAAACCAAAAAATAGTTGAGTAAATAAGAGCGACTCTCAAGGAAATTAGGCTCCCTCCATCAGTCTGGCATGAAGTCGTGAAAGGATGCTGTTTCATGCTGAATCACATCCCAACAAAAGGCAAAGATACCACGCCATGGTTAGAAATGCACATTCAAGTCCTACCTTCCTCATTCCTCAAACCAATCGGGAGCCCCTGTGTTTACCTCATCAAAAAACAACGGAAGGGGTCAAATTTTGACCTTAAGGGAGAAGAGGGCACCCTAGTAGGCTTTAATCTTCTGCTTCTCTTGTATTGCATACTGAAAAATTCCGGCTCTATTATTTCCTCAAAGCACGTCAAATTCCTGACCATGCCAAGACCAAATGCACCTGGTCTCACCTGCAATTTTGAACCCCTGCCCAGTCACGATTCTTCACACACAGAAGATCTGGGTCCTCAAATGCCTGAGCCGGCCCATTCAACCCTGAATTCACCTCAAACTCCTTGGACCCAATATTGCAACCAATCTGGTGACTTGGCCAGCTTGACCGACAAAGTTGACTCTGAAAGCCTCTCTTCTTTGGAAGACTCAGCAAATACAACACCCCTGGAGAGGGGTGACTCAAGCTCTCAGCTACCCCTTCAGTCTCAGCAACCCCCTCAGTCAAGTCCTGCGCCAGCTGGTCAAGTTCACAGGGACAGGTCTTGCATCAAACCTCCTCAGAGGTACGGTTGCTTTCACTACTACAAGCCAACGACATATGACGACGCTCTTGGGTGCAATGAGCATCTCCAATGGATCAAGGCAATGGATCAGGAACAGACCTCAATTGGTGATTTAGTCGTGTGGGAAGAGTACGATGTAAGACTCCAAAAGGTGCTAAGCCGTGGCAGTTCTGTGGAGGGAAAATGTGCTGATTAGGCTGCCCTCCTAGGAGTTACAATAATATTTTAATGTAACCGGAATCAAGGTCCAGAACCTTATGGATGAGAAATCAAACTAATAGAAGAGGATAAGGGTTGTCGGTAGCAATGGAAACAACACTATCTGAGACAAGATGGTGCAGGGAAAGACTTGAACAAATAAGTCAAGGTTTGTTCAGAGTTCAATAGAACAAGGCAGTTGTAAGTAACAATGCCCACAAGCTAATAACTCTGGTTGTCAGCAGCTGATTAGGAAAGATCAACTCAATCCCAACCAACCTCCAGGTTCTCAATGAACCCCCCCAACTCTCCGCAATCAAGCGCTTGAAGGGTACCAGATAACTGTGGGAGGCTGAACAAAACAAAAGCAATTTGTTTATGAAGCTCTAAAAGCAAATCAATAACAAATTTGAGCAAGAAAATCCCAACACTTCTCAAGGAACTCAAGAATAGCGTGGCAAAATTCAACCTCAAAGAAGAAGGGAGGTATAACACTACAGGTTTTAAGCTTAATAAAACCTCTTCAATCAAACGTGATTGGCTCCAGAAAGGTGATCAAGGAGAGATCAAGACCAGTGTGGTCGGAAAAAGGGATCAGAGTGGTATAACACACTCAAGAATTCAGGCAGACAGGAATTCTTCTTCAACCAGCAAGGCTATTGGTTGGTGATAAGGATCAAGGTCACAAAGGACTGAGTTTGAGTATGGAGGCTCAAAGTATCAAGGGGCAATCATAGATATACCCGGATAATTTGCTTCAGATAGGTGGGGAAGGATGCCCACGGATAAATTGCTTATGATGATGGTCTCATAGAATGATGGGATTTTCTGATGCTCCGATACTGGGATGCTCCAATGATGGAATTCTCCAATTCTAGGATGCTGGGATGCTCGAATGCTGGAATGATGGGATCATCGGATAAAAGGCAGGGGAGAGCCCCTCCTTATATGGGCAGGAGGCCCTGTTAGACTATATACAACGGATTCTACAAATAGAGCGGAAAAGGGAAGGCAACCATGTGGTCACTCGCGTTGGTCGAGGATCTGCCAAATGCTTGCGGGTGCGGTCGGGATGGATTCAGTAGATCATGGATGAGCGCCGCGCGACGGTAGCAATGAGGAGATTGGAAGGCGCAACGACAAAGACAAAGACACGCAACAACAAAGATAAGGACGTGCTATAACAACGGCGGAGATGAAAAGCAACACGGATAAAGGACGCGCGACGCGCGCGGATGAAAGGAGCGCGGCGCGGCGCGGCGCGGCGCGCGACGCGGATAATGGAAGCGCAGCGCGCACGGCGCGGCGCGCGTGCGCGGGTAAATAATGGTTTGGATGAGCCTGAGGATAAGTTGTTCGGCCGGGCGGTACGTTTGCACAACAGTTTATGGATTGAGGTCTTAAGGCAGCCAGGGTGTCCAGGATGGGGCACCACATCTCTCCCCAACGTACAGACTGTCCCTAGTCTGCTCCCGAGTTTGATGCCATAGAAAGAAAAGAAAGGAAAGACAGATGATTGAAACCAAAGAATGGCCATTTTGATCTTGAGAGTGGTTGAAGAGTTGAGGAAAATATCTTGATTCTTCCAAATGAACCCTAGAAGCGGCAGGAATAGAACAAGGAGGGCGTCCCAGGTGCTCACATATGTGGCATACAGTAGAGTTTTACAACAAAAACGCAGCAAATGACCCTGGTGGTGCACAATTTGGAGGACTTACTTCTGAGATAAGTTGCCCCCACGACAATGGAACTTCTTGACTTGATCAGCAGAGAACCTTCTGGCCAACCGAGTACCATCCAGCTCCTCCAAAACATAAGATCCACCTCTAACTTGATGAACCACTCGATAAGGGCCATTCCAACGATTAGAGAAAAGCTTGCCCCACTGGGTTTCCAAAGATCAATTATAAGCTAAAACTAGGTCACCAGGGTTCAAGGGCTCCCTGATTTGATTAGAGTGCTTGTCCTCCCAATACTGGACGGATTTTGCTCTGGCCTCCATCATCGTTTGATAAGCTTCATCACGAACGTCTTCACTTTGCTCCAGTTGCTTGGATCTAGCAACTAACAGATCAGTGGTTGAGGACACCTCTTCCCAAGAGATACCCAAGAAAGATTCCATTTCCAGATCCAAAGGAAGGACTGCTCTTTGACCAAAGATGATTTCATAAGGTGAGTAGCCAGTAGTCCTTTTGGTTGAGATTCGATCAGAAAAGATAACAAGAGGAAGGAATTTGCAACAATTGTTGCCACTTTCACCAGCCAGTTTAACAAGTGCAGCCTTCAAAGGGGCATGGCCTTGTTCCACCATGCCTTGGCCTTCAGGATAATAAGGAGTAGTAACTCTATGTTGTCCAGCAAGGGATTGGATCATTTCAGCAAGCTTGCCCCCAAATTCAGAGCCACCATCAGTAGAGTAAGATTGAGCCAGGCCATAAGGCATTGTCCAGGTCTCGTAGAGGAAAGCTGCCACTGATTCAGAGCTAAGGTTCTTAAGTAATTTTGCTTCAACCCATCCGGAAAAATCATCCCTAGCCACAATGAGGTACTTAGCACCACCTGCCTTAATATGAACCACATCCATAGCAATCCTTCCAAAGACAGTGGACTCCCCAGTAGGATAACGAATTTCGGCTGGGCGCCTAAGATCACGTTTTTGGCAAACTTCACAACTCTTGCACCATTGAGAGACGGATTTCTTCAAAGATGGCCACCAAAATTGTTTGGATAATCGTCGATAAGTTTCAGTTTCCCCACGATGACCAAGGCCTTCATGGAGACTTTCAAGGATAGAATCTTGTTTAGAGGGAATAGTAACAACAATAAGAGCACAAGGATTGCCCCTCTTCATAAGTCTAGAGCCTTGAACAAAAAAATTAGAAAACTTTCCTTTAAGAGATCAAAATTCCTTAGCAAAGAGATCAGGAGGTTTTTGAAGAGTTGAAAGGTACTGCTCTAATTTAAACCAGAAGCCTTGTTGAAAGCCAGAATAATTTTGTGAAGAAAAAGAGAAAATAGGTCGAATCAAAGGTTCCTCTTCATTGAAATTGGTTCCAACATCAGATTTGTTGTCCCCAAGAGGTCATCCAGATAAACCGTCAGGCATGGTGAAAGATTTTCCAGGCCTGTGAACAATATCAAAAGAGAAAAGCTGGATAAAGGCCACCCAACGAGTCATAGGAGCATTGGGAAGACTGGGAGCGTTGATTATTTCAATGATGGATCGAGCATCAACTTGAAATTCGAAATGTTGGCCCCAGAGAATGGTTTGAAGTTTCTTCATCATTCGAGCCACACCACAGAGTTCCAGTTTGGGCTGGGAGTATCTAGATTCTACATCCGAAAAAAACAAAGATTCATAAAGAGCAGGACGGTCCCAACCATTTTCATCTTCCTGAGTAAGGACGGCCCCAACAGATTGATAACTAGAATCAACAGCCAGCTTGATCTTGCCAGCTCCAGGTCCATAAGAGATCTTTTTCAAAACTATGTCTTTACCAACTATCCTTTTGAGTAGCTGGAAAGCACATTCACAATCTTGGGTCCAAATCCATTCAGCATCTTTTCTGGTTAGACGACGCAAGGGTGCACAGATTTTGGATAAAGATGGGATAAAGATTCTAACATAAGTGACAACAACTAGAAAGCCCCTAACTTCAGTTGGATTGATTGGGGTAGGCCAAGAGATGATCTTGTTGACTTTGGCTGGTGCCATCCTTCTTCCTTCCTAGCAGACCACATGACCAACAATTTCCAGAGCCGGGACACAAGCCGCCAGTTTGGATCCAGAGAAAGTAAGGCCAGATTCCTCGATTCAAAACAGAATCCTCTCCAAGGTAGTAGCATATTCCCAGATAAAACGACGAATTCCTGAATGCCAAGGTAAGAGCTCATTATCATAGTCAGATACTGGACCTTTAATTCCGCCGTCGTCAATAAAGATACCAGCATGATCAGGGATTTCATCCTGGAGGATCCACATCATCTGAGCCTGATAGACTGCAACCGAGTTGGTGGCTCCTTGAGGCAATCAAGTAAGTTGAAATCGACCAAGAGGAGTGTTGAAAGTAGTGAGAGGACGAGAAATAGGATGTAAGGATCGTTTGTCATAGCCACCCATAATATCCCCTAGACCATAGCAAGCTCTTCCCGCAAAGGATTCAACAAATTCTTCAGTAGCAGGAAGGATACCAGAGTCTTAAATAGTAACTTTATTAAGAGGTTGAAGATCATGAACTATTCTAAGTTTACCATTACTCATGAGGACACAGAAGATGGGGCTGGAGTAACTAGAAGTTGACTGTTCATACAGGCCAGTTTGAACTTGTTCCCGGACCAACTTGATGAATTCGTCAACTTTAGCAGCAGGGATAGGGATCTTTTTCTTTTGCCAAGGATCATGTTCAACTACAGGGATGATATAAGGGAGGCCATAGGATTCCCGCAAGAGACCTCTCTCTTCTTCACAGAAAGCAATAGATTTTTCTCTTAGAGATAAGACATTTTTAATTAAATTTAACTCATCAGGAAGAAGCCATCCATCTGGACCAAAGTTGACCACCTTCAGACGTTCTTCAGTGACCCGTCCATTAGGCACAAAGGGACCAGTAAGAGATTGAGGAAGACCACAGTAAGGATCGCGAGATAGAGGAGGACGCATAAGGGGAGGATTGAGGTTGAGAGGCATAGGCTGGTTGACTGGTTGGATTTTTTTAGCAACTGGTTTATACTTAGTGGCAAAAGAGAGAAGTTCTTGTTTCCTCCAAGAGTTGACCAGAGAGACTTGATTACAAAAGCTGAGTCCAAGTTCCAACATCTTCCAAGTCCAATGTTCTGCAATATCCTTGAAGGGTGCCTTTTCCATAAAAGGAGAACCAGGAGATAATACGTTGCTCACATGTGTGGCACAAGGTAGGGTTTCGAAAATGACGGTAAAAGATTGCCCTGGCAGTGCACAATTGGGAGGACTTACTTGTACCCCAAATTGCTTCCACTGCAGCCCATATTCCTTCATACCAAAATCACCAAAAACGGAATTGCAATTCGGATCTAGTTTAGACTCATTGCGGAGATTCAAACCGGAACTGAGAGAAGATTGATCAGACTTAAAAGTAGAAGGAAAAGGAGACACAACAGATCCAGAGAGAGAAGGAGATGGAGGAGAAATATTTTTGGATTTTTCTATTTTGATATGTTTTTGTTTTTTAATATTCTTGAGCTCAGAAGAGAATGATGAAAGGAATGAAAAATAAGCCTGAGGGATGGGAGTTGACCCTTGAGTTGCAGTCTGAGGCTGAAAAGAACTACAATCATTGGTAGGATCAACTATTCCCCTAAAAAATGAGAGGAACTAGAGTTATCCTTCTGCTTCCCCTTAAAAGATGATTTGGGAGAATGACCAGGAAAATCTCTTTCCCAACGACCAGAATCCAAAGAGCAAAGAGGAACTTCAATTTTTCTGCCATCAGCATCAGGGAGAAGAATTCTCTCCCCAACTTGATCAGAAAACATCAGGGTTGCACCAAAGTCCATTAAGAAGGGTTGTCCCAAGATCATAGGACTGTCCAAACGAGTAATCCAAAAATGACAGGTTCCAACGATATTTTGACCAATCCTGACCGGTACATCTTCAGCAATACCAACCAGTTCAAAAGCTTGATTTCCTATCCCATATACTGCAGAGTTGAAGCTGACCCTGGGACTAAGTTTGAGCTTGCAGGCCATAGCATCCGAGATTAAGTTAAGCTGAGATCCAGAATCCACAAGAGGAGAAACAGTTTTAGCTGAGTCACCAAGATAACAAGGAAGAAAGCCAAGGGGACAGGAATAAAGATTGGATTCTATAGAAGGACTGGTTCCACCAGAGTCTTCCATTAAAGTGCCAGAGGAGACTTTGAGTTCTTCAGGGCCAATTTCCACACGTCAACAAGAGACCCATTTCTTCATTCCTTCAGCAACAGATGGAGAGATTGAAAGGAGTTCAGCCACAGATAGATCAGGAATTTTGAGATCAGAAATTTTCTTTAATACTCCCTCCACAGCATTGGGGTGATCCTTGGAGATGCCTCTTTCAAATCAAACTTTGGGCTGGGTGGGGGGAGGAAGTTCAGGTGACGCAGAATCTAAGATAGGATTAGAAGGTTGAGGTGAGGGAGAAGGATCAGGGTGATCTGGGAACCTTTCCATGAGTGGTTCCTTTTCCACCTCCATGTCTTCTAAATCAGAGGAAGGAGGCTCAAGTGTTGATCGACGTTTAACGGGTTTTTGAAGGATTGAAGTTGGAAAGGAAGGAGCCTTATGAGGTTTAGGTTCCTCATGTTGTTTCCTGGCTGGATCAAATTGATAAGTAGTCCCAGCAAGACTAGAGGAAGAAATAGCTGGAGGATACCAAGGTTGGAGGGTACCACAGGATGATTTAAATTCAAAGGAAGCAAGAGATGCTTTCACAGGAGGTGATGGCTGGTAAGAGGCCACCACATGTCGGATAGGACGAGACGAGTCAAAAGGGATTAGGGCACCATTAGGGAGGAAGTAATTGTTCCCCCTCTGTTCTACCAACTTTTCCTTTAAGTCCTTCTGAAGTTCTTGACATCGTCCGGTTCCATGGCCTTCCCTATGACAGTAGTAACAGACCAGGGTTGATTTGGGAACAGAAGAAGGAGCTTTAGGCGTAGATAGCGAGGAAATCTTTTGATCTATTTTGTTCTCAAAGGCCCTAAGTAACTTGGTGATTTCATCTATAGTAGTAGGTTCTCAATTGGAATTAGGATCTGCTTTAGGCCTACGATCTGCCTCCATTTTAATCATAATATCGTTTGACTCTTTAAAAGAAGGAGCATGGACTGGTTCAGTAGTTCTAGGCTTTTCAAAGGTAAGAGCCGTTTGACCTTTCATGACTTTATCCACAGTACTCCTAAGGGTAAGAAAAACAGGGAGCTTGAATCGATTATCCCTGGTGGTAATCATGGATCCAGATTTGACCAGTTCTTCTTTAATCCTTTCCTGCACAGCCGACAAAAAAGATTGGAAGAACTTTGCTCGAATTTGGTCCACTGTGTCAAGGTGATCGTTTCGGATAAGACAGTTTTGAATGGGATCCCAAGACTTTCTAAAAATCTGATGGTCAGAGGCTGAAGAAATACCACCATTGGAGATCCACTGAGAAACCAGAGCATCCAAACCCTGCAGAGTAAAACTAGCCACATCTATTTTACCCCAGTATGCCAACATAGCCTCCCTGAGAAGCGTCCAGTTGTGGGATTCGAATCCCTCGAAAGACTCGATTACCTCCATAACTTCATCTGAGGAGATAAAGAATCGCAACTGATAAGCCATATCGAATTCACTAGCTCCATCTACTTCAGCAGCCATTTCGTAGGAGTCCAAGAATCGCTCGACATTTGTACCGTTGAAGCCTAAGTTCTTGTTCTGGGGTTTGATCTTTACCATCTTAGGTCAAACAGAGGTGGTTGGAGTAGCGGGAGATGCCATATCGAATAACAGAGTTCTTCTAGACCAAGCTGTCTCCAGGGATCGGAAAAAAAGAACAAACAGAAAAAGAAAGAGAAATTGGATAGGATTTCGGAGTTGATTCTTCAAGTTGGGACTGTAAATCCCAAGGTTGCTGGTTCGATCCCGGCCCGGGGGACCAAATGTAAGACTCCAAAC
Source organism: Puccinia polysora (assembly GCA_025617555.3). Taxonomy (NCBI): domain Eukaryota; kingdom Fungi; phylum Basidiomycota; class Pucciniomycetes; order Pucciniales; family Pucciniaceae; genus Puccinia; species Puccinia polysora. The sequence continues at coordinate 45,479,251 of CM062617.1, forward strand.
GGTGCTAAGCCGTGGCAGTTCTGTGGAGGGGAAAGGTAATGATTAGGCTGCCCTCCTAGGAGTTACAATAATATTTTAATGTAACCGGAATCAAGGTCCAGAACCTTATGGATGAGAAATAAAACTAAGAGAAGAGGATGAGGGTTGTCGGTAGCGATGGAAACAACACTATCTGAGACAAGATGGTGCAGGGAAAGACTTGAACAAATAAGTCAAGGTTTGTTCAGAGTTCAATAGAACAAGGCAGTTGTAAGTAACAAGGCCCACAAGCTAATAACTCTGGTCGTCAGCAGCTGATCAGGAAAGATCAACTCAATCCCAACCAACCTCCAGGTTCTCAATGAACCCGCCCAACTCTCCGCAATCAAGCGCTTGAAGGGTACCAGATAACTGTGGGAGGCTGAACAAAACAAAAGCAATTTGTTTATGAAGCTCTAAAAGCAAATCAATAACAAATTTGAGCAAGAATATCCCAACACTTCTCAAGGAACTCAAGAATAGCGTGGCAAAATTCAACCTCAAAGAAGAAGGGAGGTATAAAACTCCAGGTTTTAAGCTTAATAAAACCTCTTCAATCAAACGTGATTGGCTCCAGAAAGGTGATCAAGGAGAGATCAAGACCAGTATGGTCGGAAAAAGGGATCAGAGTGGTATAACACACTCAAGAATTCAGGCAGACAGGAATTCTTCTTCAACCAGCAAGGCTATTGGTTGGTGATAAGGATCAAGGTCACAAAGGACTGAGTTTGAGTATGGAGGCTCAAAGGATCAAGGGGCAATCATAGATATACCCGGATAATTTGCTTCAGATAGGTGGGGAAGGATGCCCATGGATAAATTGCTTATGATGATGGTCTCATAGAATGATGGGATTTTCTGATGCTCCAATACTGGGATGCTCCGATGATGGAATTCTCCAATTCTAGGATGCTGGGATTCTCGAATGCTGGAATGATGGGATCATCGGATAAAAGGCAGGGGAGAGCCCCTCCTTATATGGGCAGGAGGCCCTGTTAGACTATATACAACGGATTCTACAAATAGAGCGGAAAAGGGAAGGCACCCATGTGGTCACTCGCGTTGGTCAAGGATCTGCCAAATGCTTGCGGGTGCGGTCGGGATGGATTCAGTAGATCATGGATGAGCGCCGCCCAACGGTAGCAATGAGGAGATTGGAAGGCGCAACGACAAAGACAAAGACATGCAACAACAAAGATGAGGACGTGCTATAACAACGGCGGAGATGACAAGCAACACGGATAAAGGACGCGCGACGCGCGCGGATGAAAGGAGCGTGGCGCGGCGCGCGACGCGGATAATGGAAGCGCAGCGCGCGCGGCGCGGCGCGCGTGCGCGGGTAAATAATGGTTTGGATGAGCCTGAGGATAAGTTGTTTGGCCAGGCGGTACGTTTGCGCAACAGTTTATGGATTGAGGTCTTAAGGCAGCCAGGGTGTCCAGGATGGGGCACCACAACGACGGTCCCGAGCCCAAGAATGCCCTCAAGACAACTTGGATTTTCAAAATCAAACAGAACTGCCACGGCAATCCTGTCAGATACAAGGCTCAACTATGTGTGCAGGGATTCAATCAAATCAAGGGCTTAGACTATACGGACACTATTTCTCCCACCAGGAAACCATCCACACTACGGCTGCTGCTTCTGTACGCTCTCAAATCAAAACAACACATTTGACAATTCAATGTCAAGAGCGCGTTTCTTCACTCTCCAATTGACAAGGAAGTCATCATCCAGACTCCCAAGGGCTCAAAGAGAACCTCACGATACCTCCGCCTCAAAAAATCTCTTTATGGTCTCAAGCAAGCTCCAAAGAATTTGTATGAAACCCTCACAGCTTGGTTCAAGGAAGAAGGCTTTGAGGAATTGTCTTGCAACCCGTGCCTGTACTTTTCACGCAATGGTAAGTCCCGATTGTTCTTCCGTGTAGATTACTTGATCCTCGTGGGAGATGGCAACAACTTTGAGACAAAGTTTCTTCATTGCTTCTGGGGCTCCACTGTGAAAAACCCTGACACTATTCTGGGAATGAAAATAGAGGTATTGGATGACAAAATCCTTCTCAGCCAGCCTAAGCACGTCAAACTTGGTCTCAAGGAACTTGGCTTGGAAGACGCCAGGACAAGCGATTCTCCGCTAACTCAAAATCTTCAACTCAAACCCGCCACCAATGAAGAGTTCAAGCAGTTCAAGGCTCTCAATGTCTAATATTGATTGGTAATTGGCCTATTGAATCATTTAGCCTGCTACTCATAACCCAACATCAGCTTTGCGGTTTCAAGCCTGTCAAGATTCAACATCAAACCCGGTCTTCCCCACTGGAACAAACTCAAGAAAACTTGGAAGTACCTGAAGGGTACTCCGCACATTCAACTCAGCCTGAAAGTTGAAACCACTGACACACCAATCTCAGCCTACTCAGATGCGTCCTGGGCAGACAATCCAGACACTTGAAGCTCTCAAACAGGCTATGTCTGCACCGCATATGGAAGCGTTGTGTCATGGAACAGTTGCAAGCAGAAGAACATCACCTTCAGCTTGACAGAAGCAGAGCTCAATGCATTTGTTGATGCGTTGTGGTGCCCCATCCTGGACACCCTGGCCGCCTTAAGACCTCCATTCATAAATTGTTGCGCAAACGTACCGCCCGGCTGAACAACTTATCCTCAGGCTCATCCAACTATTATTTACCCGCGGCAAATGTAAGACTCCAAACGGTGCTAAGCCGTGGCAGTTCTGTGGAGGGGAAAGGTGCTGTTTAGGCTGCCCTCCTAGGAGTTACAATAATATTTTAATGTAACCGGAATCAAGGTCCAGAACCTTATTGATGAGAAATCAAACTAAGAGAAGAGGATAAGAGTTGTCGGTAGCGATGGAAACAACACTATCTGAGACAAGATGGTGCAGGGAAAGACTTGAACAAATAAGTCAAGGTTTGTTCAGAGTTCAATAGAACAAGGCAGTTGTAAGTAACAACGCCCACAAGCTAATAACTCTGGTCGTCAGCAGCTGCTTAGGAAAGATCAACTCAATCCCAACCAACCTCCAGGTTCTCAATCAACCTGCCCAACTCTCTGAAATCAAGCGCTTGAAGGGTACCAGATAACTGTGGGAGGCTGAACAAAACAAAAGCAATTTTTTTATGAAGCTCTAGAAGCAAATCAATAACGAATTTGAGCAAGAATATCCCAACACTTCTCAAGGAACTCAAGAATAGCGTGGCGAGATTCAACCTCAAAGAAGAAGGGAGGTATAACAATCCAGGTTTTAAGCTTAATAAAACCTCTTCAATCAAACGTGATTGGCTCCAGAAAGATGATCAAGGAGAGATCAAGACCAGTATGGTCGGAAAAAGGGATCAGAGTGGTATAACACACTCAAGAATTCAGGCAGACAGGAATTCTTCTTCAACCAGCAAGGCTATTGGTTGGTGATAAGGATCAAGGTCACAAAGGTTTGAGTTTTAGTATGGAGGCTCAAAGGATCAAGGGGGCAATCATAGATATACCCGGATAATTTGCTCAGATAAGTGGGGAAGGATGCCCACGGATAAATTGCTTAAGATGATGGGATGATAGGATGCTCGGGGTGGTGGATTCTCCGCCAAAAGGCAGGGGAGAGCCCCTCCTTATATGGGCAGGAGGCCCTGTTAGACTATATACAACGGATTCTACAAATAGAGCGGAAAAGGGAAGGCAACCATGTGGTCACTCGTGTTGGTCAAGGATCTGCCAAATGCTTGCGGGTGCAGTCGGGATGGATTCAGTAGATCATGAATGAGCGTCGCGCGACGGTAGCAATGAGGAGATTGGGAGGCGCAACGACAAAGATGAAGACACGCAACAAACAAAGATGAGGACGTTCTATAACAACGGCGGAGATGAGAAGCAACACGGATAAAGGACGCGCGACGCACGCGGATGAAGGGAGCGCGGCGCGGCGCGGCGCGCGACGCGGATAATGGAAGCGCAGCGCGGCGCGGCGCGGCGCGCGCGCGCGGGTAAATAATAGTTGGATGAGCCTGAGGATAAGTTGTTCAGCCGGGCGGTACGTTTGCGCAACAGTTTATGAATTGAGGTCTTAAGGCGGCCAGGGTGTCCAGGATGGGGCACCACAGCGTTACACAAGGCAACCTGAATTAGGGCCTTAGCTTGTGAAATCTTTTCAACCAATTTGACTGCCATTGCAATTCACACTGACAATAGTGGTCTAATTGACAAGATTGAAAGATTTGGATCAAACTCAAAGACTTGTCATCTGGACCTGAAAACCAAGGGGATGAGAGAGGAACTAAGGACAGGGAATATCACGGCCAAACTCATCAGGTTGGAAGAAATGCCTGCAGACGCTCTTACCAAAAGCTCCAGTATTGCTAGTCTTCAGATCCTCCAATCATTTTTTGCATCTCTCAGGCCCACATAGTTTATTTTCTTTCCTGGCCTCAATTCCTTCTTTTTCCTTTCTTCCTCATTTTCTTCTGTGTTGCACATTTTGATGCTAGCTTGGTGGATGTTGTAGGGTTCTTCATCTCTCCAGGCATGGGGCGTGTTGAGTTTTCACAGGCATGAGGGAGCCTGACTCTCTGTCAAACGGGGGAATCTGACTTCTCACGCGGACCCCCTGATCTCAGAACCCACCCGGAAACACTCAGGACTGAGGCGCAGGGCCCCTCAATGGTGATCAACCATAACTTCACCGGTTGACCACTCATCTTCAGTTTCTCATCTTCTCAGGATCTCTCCTCCTCCTTCCTCAATCATATTTCTTTTTTCTTTCTCATTTCTTCCGTCATTGTTCTTCTTTCATTCTTCTTTCTCTATCATCATACACCAACGCTTCACCCTCACTCAACCTCAATGCCTCCTACGACCTGCTTCAATGACTACCTGGTGAGACTCATCACATCTCTCTTCTCTACTTAATCAAAGCACTCATCTGGATTGTGAACTGCCATCCTTGACCTTCTGACTCATAAATCAACCTCAACTTGAAAACCAACCTTGACTCAATCTCATTTCCTTCTGTTGTCCACTGATTCTTGTTTAACATAGTGCAGTCACTCCCTGTTTGTGCTGTCTCAAAATCTCATTTCCTCTGACTCTCACCCTGATAATTGTGCTCATTGTGTTGTTTCTTCTCAGCTTTCAGTCTTGTGTATGGCCTTTGATCAATAGAATCTCTTCACCATCATCTGCAACTAATCATTCACTGATTTTTTCTTCACTTTTGTCTGACGTTTCTTTGCTTTGGCTGTCCTAGTCTGAGGAGTTGGTTTGGTCTCTGAATTTTCTATTGGGATTAGTCCAATCCTTATTGGTTTGGTCTCTGAATTGTCTATTGGGATTAGTCCAATCCATATTGGTTTGGTCCCTGAATTGTCTATTGGGATTAGTCCAATCCATATTCTCAAACTCAAGGTCTATGGATGGTTCAATATTGGTTTTGGGAACAAAGGTGAGGAATCTGAAATTTTTGGTATCAACAATTCTTCCAGAGTCTGATAATATGTGGTAGGATCTGAGATTAGTGTGGAAACCTGTCAGGATTCTGGTTTTGCCTTTGGGTTTGAGCTTGGAGAATGTTTTCTTGGGTAGAGTTAGCAAGGAGACAGGATTAAAAATGGGATGGAATTAGTCCAAAGGGAGAGTTTTATTCTTGAAGAGAGAGTCAGGGGATTGCTTGGATTTCTGACTAGGTATTTGGTTCAGAGTGAGATTACTAGCCTTGAGGACAAAACTCCATAGATTTTTGTTCAAACATGAGTTGTGAAAGATGTTCCCGAGTGACTTGATTATATTTCTATGGTGTCTTTCATCCATGCCATTTTTCTGAGGGGTGTGTGGATTGTAGTATCTAGTCTTGCTCAGGCAGGTTTTTCTTGCAGTATTCCTTGAAAATTTCATTCTTGAATTTGCCACCTCTGTTGGAGTGTATAATTTTGGGGTTTTATCCTAATTGTTTGGCTTCCCGGTGTAATATGTGAGAGAGTTTTCAAACATTCCATCTTTTTATTTGAGAGGGATGACCAAGAAATACATATCTATGGTTTTCAATTGAGGCTGGTCTGATGGGCCCAATGATGTCTAAGTGGAGTTCTTAAAAGGATCTCAATTCCAAATTGTGTTTTCTTTTGAAAGAGGACTTATTTATCTTTCCCACAGCACAGGGTTTGCATATGGTGTTTGGTTTCACTTGTATGTCCAACTTGTTTCTGATTATATGATAGATGTAATGTCCCAAGGACTTGTTTAAGATTTCTGCACTGGAGAGGAACAATTTTTCTTTTGGCCTGTTTAGAGGTATGATATTCAGTTTTTTCTGATGGTGACCTTCAAGAACTGTTCTTCCTTCCTTGGAAACAAAACATTTATTGATTTCAAAAACAACTTTTCATCAATCTAGGCGTAGAATATGGATGGATAAGAGATTTTCCAAAAGATAAGGAAGGTATAGTAAATCCTGTAGCCAGAGATCAGAGTCATCTTCATTTTCAAGCAAATGGTTCCAGATCCTTTAATATCCAATAGGTTGGTTCCAGATCTGGTTTTCCCTGTTCCTAGTCCTTCTGTTGAGAGGTGTTTGAAGAGACTGCAGTCTGAGATCATGTGAGAGGTAGAGCCAGAATCAAGGAGTAGGCAGTCACCTAGAGGTGATTGAAAGTAATGAAGGAAGCTGACAGTGACATTAGTTTTTCCAGTTGTTGAAATTTTTGGTTCTGAGCTCAGGATGAGGGTTCAAGAATTTGGAGACTGAGTTTTGGGATGCAGATTTATTTTTCCCTTTTTTGCATCTGATTGTGCTAGGGCTAGTGGCATTGAGCAAGGTTGTTTTGATCTTGACTGATCTAATTTTTATTCTCTTTTTCAGGAATCTTCTGGGGTGACTGAGAACTAATTCTGAGATTATAATTCTGTTGGAGTGGGTGATTTGTTGGCTGATGTTTTCTACTCTTGGTGGTAATTTTTCAATGATGGTGTATCCTAGGATGTCTTCAGGAATGAAGATCCCCACTTTGTGCAGTTGATTGATGTACCTTTTGATTTGAATGATGAAAATCTGAATGTTTTCTTCTTGAAAGTAATCTGGAGGCATTCCTTGTATAATCTGGCTCTTTTTGACTCTACTGCTAGGCAAAAAAATTCAAAATTTATTTCCAGATAACTTTGGAGTCCTCCTTGTTTCCATGATTTATAATGTTTGCATGGTTCACAGGGTCTAGTTTTGTTATAAGGATATTTCTGATAATGATATTATTAGAAACCATCGAATTCTGAACGGGTGAATTGAGTATGTCTCCAAGTACTTGAATTTCTAGAATTTTTTCCATCCTTTTTTTCCAGAGAAAGAAGTTATCCATTTTCAGGCATGGGATACTTTTGATTGATTTTTCAAGAATGGCCTGAGTTAATGATTTGGACATGATTATTGCTTATTTTCTTGAGAGTAAGAAGTTATCCATGTTCAGGCATGGGATTCTTTTGATGGATTTTTCAAGAATGGCCTGAGTTAATGCTTTGGACATGATGATTGCTTATTTTTTTGAGATTAAGCCTGGTTTTTTTGATTTTTTCAGGATTCTTCCTTACAGAAGTGCTTTAGTTTTTAATGATCCTTTGGCAGTGGTGTGTTTTTTGAATTTTAATTGTTTTAAATTGTAGGTCTCTTAATACTGAATTCTGGCTTTATTAAACCATTTCTAAAACCAGCAATTCTGACTATGCCTTTTCTGAGTACAAATGAGGAGGTACAGGCATTGAATGATAGCATGTGTAGGATCAGCAAAATGAAGTGTATTAAGAAATCTTTGGGTCATGGCAGTGATGGAAATAAACGGGATTATGACCAGAAGGTCTGTAGGGTTTTCTGTGCACTTTTTTTCTGGGTCTGGGATTGTTCTTCAGGAGCTGGTCTTGGTTGCCTTGAGAAACTTGGTTTTCCTACTTGTTCTTTCTGGAGGCTGATTGGTTGAATATTGGTCTGAGGATGTTTGAATTGGGTTTTCTGTCCCATTGTCCTAGGATAGCCAGAAGGTTTGATTGGTTAGTAGCTTGAGGAAGATGGGGGACTGATTGGTGGTTTGGTCAATGTTTTCAGGAGATGGAATATTATCTGGTTGGGGATCAAGATTTATTGTTTTTTTTGAGGGTGTCTTGGTCCTTTTTTGTTTGGTCAATTGGGGTTGATTGGTCTTGATTGAATGGTTTGCTGCAGCTTGGAGGTGCTTGGATGGTTGGAGAGATTCACAGGGATTGGCCTCAATGCCAGAGGATTGAGAGAGAATGATAGGAGAAAATTTTGTAGTTGCCATGTAGTGGTTTGAGAATAACAAAAGCCCCTGTTTTTTTATTTTTTATTTTTTTGGGAATAACAACTTCACAACCCAACACAACCCATTCAAAACCCAAATGGGCTTTCTGGCACAGCTTTCAACCCATTTGAGTTGTGAACAGCCTTTTGGAACCCATCTGAGTTGTGAAAGCCAATTTGCAACACATCTGAGTTGTGAATGGTCGTTTGCAACCCATCTGACTTGAAAAACGGCCATTTGCAACCAATTTCAGTAGTGAACAGATTGTGTGGTGGTTATTTATGGAGATTGATGCAAGTAGGGAAAACATAGGCATTTGACTCAGGGGCTGAGCATTGGGGTGACATGGAAGTCATAGGCCAATAGGTTTTAAAAGTAAAATCCATCTAGTGGCCTACTTGAGCGGAGGGAAAATTGGGCTCAGCAGTTGTGTAGTTGTGGGTTCTGCAGCACAAAAGGTGAGTTGAGTCTGGGTTTTTGCCTTTTGGGGAAGTAATAGCCCAATTTTTTTCTTTTGCAGAATCAACAGTCAGAGTTTTTCATTTTGTGGAACAGTACTTGTGGTTGGTAACTATCATCCTCTGCACTTATGTATTTTGGAGTAGGAATGCAAAAAAAAGGAAATTGGAAATATGTAGTATGTGTCCAAAAAGCTGACTATGTGGTTTGCATTTGGATTTTGGGAGGTGTGTAACCCTTGGGACAATTGAACACTAAAATTGAGGAGGCAGCATGCAGATCAACAAGGATCCATAACAAAGATTGATGGGGTACAACCTGGAGTGTTATACCTCCCTTTATCCTTTAAAGTTAAATTCCGCCACGCTACTCTTGAGTGCCTTGAGAAGTGGTGGGTTATTCTTGTTTGATTATGTTATTGCTTTTCTTCTAGAGCTTCACAAACAAATTGGTTTTGTTTTGTTCAGCCACCCACAGTCATCTGGTACCCTTCAACCGCTTGATTGGGGAGAGTTAGGAAGGTTCAATGAGAACCTGGAGGTTGGTTGGGATTGAGTTGATATTTCCTAATCTTCTGCTGACAACCAGAGTTATCATCTTGTGGGATTTGTTACTTGAAACTGCCTTGTTCCATTGAACGCTGAAAAGAAAATTTAATTATTTTGTTCAAGTCTTTCCCTCCACTATCTTGCCTCAGATAGTGTTGATTCCTTTGCTACCAAATATTCCCAAACTCATCCCTTATATTGATTCCTTATTTACAAGTTCCTGGACCTCAATTCTGGTTACATTTAAATATTATTGTAACCCTTAGGAGGGCAGCTTAAAGAGCAACTTTCCCCTCCACAGAACTGCCTAAGGCTTAGCAACGTCTGGAGTCTTACATCTGGTCCCCCAGGCCGGGATCAAACCAGCAACCTTGGGATTTACAGTCCCATCATCATCAATTGTTGGAATCAAAACTGAAATTCAATCTTTTTCTTTTCTTCTCTGATTCTCTCTCTCTTCTCACATTTGATCCAAGGAGGCAACTTTTCCTAGAAGTAAGTCCTCCCAATTTGTGCACCATTTGGGTAAGGTAGTTGTTGTTTTTTCTAAAACACTAATCTTGCCATACTTGTGAGCCACTTTGGCAATCTGCTCTTTGGATCCTCTAGGAATTCTGTTATTCAAAATGGCATCTACTGGTACTCCAACCACCTCTGCTTGACCAAAGATGGGCAATATCAAACCTCAGAACAAGAACTTAGGGTTCAATGGGGTAAATGTCAAAAATTTCTTGGACTCTTACAAAATGGCTGCTGAAGTGGATGGAGCGAGTGAATGAGATATGGCCTACCAGTTAAAATTATTTATCTCCTCTGATGAAGTTATGAAAGTAATTGAGTTGTTTGAAGGATTCAAATCCCATTACTGGATGCTTCTGAGGGAGGCAATGTTGGCATATTGGCTTAATTAGATGTAGCTTGGTTTACTTTTCAGGATTTGGATGCTCTTGTCTCTCAATGGATCTCAAATGTTGGTGTCTCTTCAGCCTCTGACTACCAGTATTTTAGGAAGTCATGGGATCCTATCCAAAACTATCTTATCCAAAAAAATCACATTGATTCAGTGGAAAATTTTCAAGCACTATTCTTCCAATCTTTTTTGTTGGCTGTGCCAGAAAGTATTAAGGACAAATTTGTCAAATCTGGATCTATGATCATCACCAGGGATAATCAATTCAAGCTCCCTGTTTTCCTTATCCTTAGGAGTACTGTGGATGAAGTTATGCAAGGTCACACTGCTTTAACGTTTGAAAAACCTAGAACCACTGAACCAGTCCTTGCTCCTTCTTTTAAAGAATCCAAAAATATTATGAATAAGATGATGGCAGATAAAAGACCTAAAGAAAATCCTAATTTTACCCAAGAACCTACTACGTTAAACAAAATAACTAATATGCTTCAAGCTTTTGAGAACAAAATAGATCAAAAATATTTCTTCTCTTTTTACTCCTAAACCCTCTACTTCTGTCCCTAAATCTACCCTTGTCTGTTACTAATGTAATAGGGAAGGCCATGGGACTGGAAAATGCTTGGAACTCCAGAAGGATATAAAGGAAAAGTTGGTGGAGCAGCAGCGGAAAAATTTCTTTATTCCTAATGGTGCTCTGATCCCTTTCAATTTATCTTGCCCTTTTTGTCATTTTGTGGCCTCTTATCAGCCTCCACCTCCAATGAAAGCATCCCTTGCTTCCTTTGATTTCCAATCTTTCTGTGGTACTCTTCAACCTTGGTATCCTCCAGCTATCTCTTCCTCTAGTCTTTCTGGGACTACTTATCAATCTGATGCAGCCAGGAAACAACATGAGGAACCTAAACCTCACAAAGCACCTTCCTTGCCAACTTCAATTCTTTGAAAACCAGTCAAACATCAATCCTCACCTGAGCCTCTTTCCTCTGATGTAGAAGACATTGAGGTGGAAAAGGAGCCACTCATGGAAAGGTTTCCAGATCACTCAGATCCCTCTCTTTCATCCAAGTCACCTCAGCCTTCTGATCCAATTTAAGTTCCTGCTTCACCTGAACTTCCTCCCTCCACCCAGCCCAAAGTTGGATTTGAAAGGGGCATCTCCAAGGACCACCCCAATGCTGTGGAAGGAGTATTAAAGAAAATTTCTGGTCTCAAAATTCCTGATCTATCTGTGGCTGAACTCCTTTCAATCTCTCCATCTGTTGCTGAAGGAATGAAGAAATGGGTCTATTGTTGACATGTGGAAATTGGTCCTGAGGAATGAAAGTTCTCCTCTGGCACTTTCATAGAGGACTCTGGTGGAACTAGTCCTTCTTCAGATTCCAATATTTTCTCCTGTCCTCTTGGTTTCCTTCCCTGTTATCTTGGTGACTCAGCTAAAACTTTTTCTCCTCTTGTGGACTCTGGATTTCAGCTCAACTTAATTTTGGATGCTATGGCCTGTAAACTCAAACTCAGTCCTAGGGTCAGCTTCAATTCTGCAGTATATGGGATAGGTAATCAATCTTGTGAATTGGTTGGTATTGCTGAGAATGTCCCAGTGAGGATTGGTCAAAATATTGTTGGAACCTGTCATTTTTGGATCACTAATTTGGAAGGGCCTATGATTTTAGGACAACCTTTCTTGATGGATTTTGGTGCTACTCTGATGTTTTCTGATCAAGTTGGGGAAGAATTGTTCTTCCTGATGTTGATGGTAGAAAGATTGAAGTCACTCTCTGTTCTTTTGATTCTTTTTGTTTCGAAAGAGATTTTCCTGGTCATTCTTCTAAATCATCTTTAAAGGGGAAGCAGAAAGACAATTCCAATTCCTCTCATTTTTTATGGGAATAGTTTATCCTACTAATAGTTGTAGTTCTTTTCAGCCTCAGACTTCAACTCAAGGGTCAAATATCATCCCCCAGGCTTATTTTTCATTCTTTTCATCTTTTTCATCTAAACTAGAAAATAACAAAAATAAAAAAAAGGTCAAAATGAAAAAATACAAAAATATTTCTTTTCCTTCTTTCTCCAGATCTGTTGTGTATTTTTTCCCTTGTAATCTTATGTCTGATAAATCTTCTCTCAGTCCAGGTTAAAATCTCTGTAATGAGTCTAAACTATATCCTGATCCCAATTCTATTCTTGGTGGTTTTGGTATGGAGGGATATGGGATTCATGGGAGGCAATTTGGGATACAAGTAAGTCCTCCCAATTGTGCACTGCAAGCGCAACCTTCTACCATCATTTTAAAAAAACCTATCTTGTGCCACACATGTGAGCAACACATTATCTCCTGGTTCTCCCTTTATGGAAAAGGTACCCTTCAAGGATATTGCAGAACATTGGATGTGGAATATGTTGGAACTTGGACTCAGTTTTTGTAATCAAGTCTCACTGGTCAACTCTTGGAGGACACAAGAACTCATCTTGTTTGCCACCAAGTACAACCCAGTTGTCAAGAAGGTCCAACAAGTCAACCAGCCCATGCCTCTCAACCTCAATCCTCCTCTTATGAATCCTTCCTTATCTTGTGATCCTTAATGTGGTCTTCCTTAATATCTTACTGGTCCCTTTGTGCCCAATGGTTGAGTCACCAAAGAAATTCTGAAGGTGGACAACTTTTGTGCAGATGGATGGCTCCTTCCTGATGAGTTAAATTTTATCAAAAATGTCTTATCTGTAAGAGAAAAATCTATTTCTTTCTGTGAAGAAGAGACAGGTCTCTTGAAAGAATCCTACAACCTCCCTTATATCATCCCTGTAGTTGAACATGATCCTTGGAAAAATAAAAAGATCCCTATCCCTGCTGCTAAAGTTGACAAATTTATCAATTTGGTCCAAGAATGAGTTTTTACTGGCCTATATGAGAAGTAAACCTTTGGTTATTCCAGCCCTGTCTTCTGTGTCCTCAAGAGTAATGGTAAACTTAGAATAGTTGATGATCTCCAACCTCTTAACAAAGTTACTATAAAGACTCTGGCATTCCTCCTGCTACTGAAGAATTTGTTGAATCCTTCTCTGGGAGAGCTTGCTATGGTCTGGGGGAAATTTTGTGAGGCTATGACAAACAATCTTTACATCCTATATCTTGCCCTCTCACTATCTTTGATACTCCTCTTGGTTGATTTCAACTCACTTGATTGCCTCAAGGTGGCACTAATTTGGTTGCAGTCTATCAGGATCAGATGATGTGCATCCTCCAGGATGAACTCCCTGATCATGCTGGTATCTTTATTGAAAATGGTGGAATTAAAGGCCCAGTTTCTGACTACAATAATGAGCTCTTACCTTGGAGTTTGTAAATGTGTTGTTTTATTTGGGAATATGCTACTACTTTGGAAAGGATTCTGTTTTGAATTGAGGAATTGGGCCTTACGGTCTCTAGATCCAAACTGGCTGCTTGTGTCCCTGCTCTGGAAATTGTTGGTCATGTTTTCTGCAAGGAAGGAAGAAGGATGTAACCAGCCAAATTCAACAAGATCATCTCTTGGCCTACTCCAATAAATCCCACTGAAGTTAGGGGCTTCCTAGGTGTTTTCAATTATGTTAGAATCTTTATCCCATCCTTATCCAAAATATGTGAACCCTTACGTTGTCTAACCAGGAAAGATGCTGAATGGATTTGGACCCAGGATTGTGAACATTCTTTTCAGTGGCTCAAAATGATGGTTGGAAAAGATATAGTTTTGAAAAAGATTGCTTATGGACCTGGAGCTGGCAAGATCAAGCTGGCTGTAAATTCTAGTTATCAATCTGTTGGGGCTGTTCTTACCCAGGACAATGAGAATGGTTGAAACGGTCCTGCTCTTTAGGAATCTTTCATATTTTCAGATGTAGAGTCTAGGTATTTTCAGCCCAAATTGGAACTTTAAGGTGAGTCTCAAATGATTAAGAAACTTCAAACCATTCTTTGGGGCCTGTTAAAATCTTACTCTTATTCTTACTCACTTTGTACAATCTCTTGTCTCATCTTAGATAATATACTTTTATTTTTGTCAAGCCAACCTAGTTCTTTCATTTTTCAACCAAATGCATCTTACAGAACCTTGGTGCAAATACTTCAATCTGCAACTTTCCCAAATATTCAACCACTCAATCCAAGGACAAGCGTCAGCTTGACCTGACAAGTTAACTCAACCAACCTTGAGAATTCTGATCCTCAGGGAGAATGCTCTCCTCAATCAACACCTCAATCATTACCTCAACCATTACCTCAATCAAGACCTCAATCAAGACCTCAATCAAAACCAAGAAATACCGCAATCATAACTCAAGTCTACAACAGATTGGTCTACAATCTGCGGCAGCCAGCGTAAGATTCAACTCTCCAACTCCTCAATCAACAAATACTTATCTAACTCCCATACAGATCACTCAAGGAACACTTGACAACCTTTGACGTATCTTGCAGGGTTTCAATCAATCTCATCTGACTGATCTTCTACAATCACATTACTCTTATTGCTACAACTTATCTGAGACAAATTTGACCTCCGTTGGTTCACATTTATTTTCATGCTTCTATTTTTTTATTCATTTTTCAACTCAATATTCACTTTCTTCATCCTTGATGCAATCTATTCCAGTCTGGTCTTGGTGATCAACTCAAATTTTCTCAGGGCCAACATTTTGAACTGCAAGTTGATGCTTGATCAATCATTGATATGATCAATGCTCCCCGCCTCCCCAATGCTCCTATGTATTGTTGCGTGGCCTTTATCCAGCTTTTTTCTTTTGATATTTTCCATAGGCCTGGGAAATCTTTCACTATTCCTGATGGTTTATCTCAAAAACCTCTTGGTGACAAAAAATCTGATGTTGGAAAATATATTGATGAAGAAGAACCTTTAATCCAACCTTTCTTCTCTTTCTCTTTTCATGATTATTCTGGCTTTCAGCAAGGTTTCTGGCTTAAACTAGAGCAGTACCTTTTAACTCTTGAAAAACCTTCTGATCCCTCTGCTAAACAATTTTGATCCCTCAAAAGAAATTAATTTAACTTATTTGTCCAAGGCAGTAGGCTTATGAAAAGAGGAAATACTTGTGATCTTATTGATTTTACTATCCCTACTAAAAATATTCTATCCTTGAAAGTCTCCATGAAGGTCTTGGTAATTGTGGGGAAACCAAAACTTATTGAAAATTCTCTGAAGAATTCTGGTGCCCATCTCTGACAAAATTTATCTCCCAATGGTCCAAGAGTTGTGAGGTTTGTCAAAAGGGTGATCTTAGGCGTCCAGAGGAATTTTGTTATCCTAATGGGGAGTCCACTGTCTTTGGAAGGATTGCTAGGGATGTGGTTCATATTAAGGCAGGTGGTGCTAAGTACCTTATTGTGGCTAGAGATGATTTTTCTGGATGGGTTGAAGCAAAGTTTCTTAAGAATCTTAGCTCTGAATCAGTGGCAGCTTTCCTCTATGAGACCTGGACAATGCATTATGGCCTGGCTCAATCTTACTCTACTGATGGTGGCTCAAAATTTAGTGGCAACTTTCTGAAATGATCCAATCTATTCTTGTAAAACATAGAGTTACTACCCCTTATTATCTTGAAGGCCAAGGCATGGTGGAAGAAGGCCATGCTCCTTTGAAGGCTGCACTTGTTAATCTTGCTGGCGACAGTGGCAAGCATTGTTGCAAATTCCTCCCTCTTGTTATCTTCTCTGATAAAATCTACACCAAAAGGACTACTAGCTACTCACCTTATGAAATCATCTTTGGCCAAAGAGCAGTTCTCCCTTTGGATCTGGAAATGGAATCTTTCTTGGGTATCCCTTGGGACAAGGTGTCCTCAACTACCAATCTATTAGTTGCTTGATCCAAGAAACTTGAGCAAAGTGAAGATGTTCAAGATGAAGCTTATCAGAAGATGATAGATTCCAGATGAATATCAGTCCAGTATTTGGAGGCAAAGCACACCAATCAAATCAGGAACTCCTTGAACCCTGGCAATCTAGTTCAAGCTTATAATTGATCTTTGGAGACCCAGTGGCGCAAGCTTTTCTCAAATTGTTGCAATGGTCCTTATCCAGTGGTTTGCCAAGTTAGAGGTGGATCTTATGTTTTGGAGGAGCTGGATTGTAATCAACTGGCCAGAAGGTTCTCTTCTGATCAAGTCAAGAAGTTTCATTGTTGTGGAGGCAACTTTACTTGGAAGTAAGTCCTCCCAATTGTGCACTTCCAGGGTTATTTGCGTCTTTTGTGGTAAACTCTACTTTATGCCACATACTTGAGCACCTGGGACGCCTTCTGTGTTTTATCTCTACCAACTCTAGGGCTCTTCTGGATGAATCAAGATGTTTTCCAACTTTTCAATCCCTCTCAAGATCAAGAAATGGCCAATTTTTTGTTCAATTTCCTTGTATTTTTATGCCTCTTTATATCTTCAAGTTCAAGATGCAAACTAGGTAGAGTCTTTAAGTTGGGGAGAGATGTGGTGAACAATCCAGGACACCTCACGGATTATGGAAATTTTTGATTTTTTTTTTTACATTCCCTTATCCATCACTGCAACATAAAACAAAAATTGTGTTTCTATGGCTACCCACTCATTTTCCAGTTTCCCAGATCTTCCCTTTCCTAGCGGTCTAGGAGGTCTTGCTTGGTCATCCAATGCCTGACTCCTCTTTTCAAATCACCCCCTTGCATGCCCTTCCCCCTGAATTTTTGGCCAAGCACGCCCAATTGGCCATTCCATCCTCAACTCATCACCGCCAACCTCCTTCATGGACCTCTTGGCCCAATCGGCCATCAACCACCAATGTCATTGGCCATTGAGTTTCCCATCTTTTCTGCCATCAAGCTTCCCACCCTTGCCGCCATTGACCAATGACCGCAATTGATGCTTGTGGTTGTTGGAGACCCCAAGACTAGCCCATCATTTGATCACTAGCTTGAGATAGGTCATGGGAACCATCCTCAATAGATCAAACCCATGACTGATCTCACTCCATCCTTGTCGTTGTGGTGACCAATCCGGGACACCACGGCCAAAAAAAAAAAAAAAAAAAAATCGGATTTCAGTTGTATCCCTATGGTTACCTTCATTTCCCCCCCCCATATCTCAACTCCTCCCTGTCCTAGCGGTCTAGGACAGGCCTCTTGCCTGTCTCTCCGCTTCGCTTCCCTCTTCCTATGTTCAACTCCCACTTGTTGCGCTCGCGGCCCTGACTTTTGGCAACGCGAGCAATCGTTGAACCACTTTTGACAATCCCATCCACCACCGATTCCCTCTCCATCACTTTTGACTATCCCATCTTCTTCCTACCTCCCATCCTACCTCCAATCCTCCCTACAATCCCAACCATCCTAACTCAATCACTCATGAGTGGGTGAGTGCTAAGACTAGGGAGGAACTCAAAGCGCTCCTCTTGGCCGCCGATCGGGTCATCTGCGAACGCAAACAAGATCTCGGCATCGCCGCTTCAATCAGTAAATCCTTACTCGAAAAAAATATTGCCCTCCGTGCCAGGCAGCAGAAACTCCTTGAGCGCGTCGCCTCCTCCTCACCCTCTTCCCCCACTCGTGATCATCGTCCCTTCAACGATGTGACCAATCAATCTGAGTACATCAATGCCCGTCCTCCTCCCTCCCCGAGTGATTATGAACCTCATCACCATCTACCCTTCCAACTAACCTCAAAGTTCAATCCATCATCATCATCATCATCATCTCATCTTCCTCCCAAGCACTCCTTCCTCATCTCCTCCAATGAACCATCCACACCGGCTCCTCATCCTTGCTTCCCCTACTGTTTCCGCCCCGAGTCATCTCCCCCATCGACCATCTCATCCTCATCGTCCGATCCGACCGACGACCGCAAGCGACCGCTTGCGGCCGTTGGGACTTTCACCCCGTTGTCTCCGCCGATTGGGCGACAAAAACCGTTGTCAACACCCGCGACCGCTGTCGCGGGTGTCCATCTGGTTGCCCGCAGTCATTCTCGACGCGGGCAACATCTCTTTTTTCTCTCATGTAATTTTTTTTTTTTTTCATTTTTTTTCCGCACCTATTTGTAAATGTCTCTTGTACATAGTATACAGGGCCTCATGTCTATAAAAGGAGGGGCTCTCCCCTGCCTTTTGTCCTATCATCAGAGCATCCCAGAACATCAGAGGATCCCATCATCCTATCAGACCATCATCAGTAATCAACTTATCTGTGGGTATCCTTCCCCACCTATCTGAGCCATTTATCCGGGTATATCTAGGATTGCCCCTTGATCTTTTGAGCCTCCATACTCAAACTCTGTCCTTTGTGACCTTGATCCTTATCACCAACCAATGGCCTTGCTGGTTGAAGAAGAATTCCTGTCTGTCTGAATTCTTGAGTGTGTTATACCACTCTGATCCCTTTTTCCGACCATACTGGTCTTGATCTTTCCTTGATCATCTTTCCGGAGCCAATCACGTTTGATTGAAGAGGTTTTATTAAGCTTAAAACCTGGAGTGTTATACCTCCCTTCTTCTTTGAGGTTTAATTTCGCCACGCTATTCTTGAGTCCCTTGAGAAGTGTTGGGATATTCTTGCTCAAATTTGTTATTGATTTGCTTCTAGAGCTTCATAAACAAATTTTTTTTGTTTTGTTCAGCCTCCCACAGTTATCTGGTACCCTTCAAGCGCTTTATTGCGGAGAGTTGGGCAGGTTCATTGAGAACCTGGAGGTTGGTTGGGATTGAGTTGATCTTTCCTAATCAGTTGCTGACGACCAGAGTTATTAGCTTGTGGGCCTTGTTACTTACAACTGCCTTGTTCTATTGAACTCTGAACAAACCTTGACTTATTTGTTCAAGTCTTTACCTGCACCATCTTGCCTCAGATAGTGTTGTTTCCATTGCTACCAACAACTCTTATCCTCTTCCCTTATTTTGATTTCTCATCCATAAGGTTCTGGACCTTGATTCCGGTTACATTTAAATATTATTGTAACTCCTAGGAGGGCAGCCTAAACAGCACCTTTCCCCTCCACAGAACTTCCACGGCTTAGCACCGTTTGGAGTCCTACATCGTTGGCAACCTTGAACCAACCTAACAGCAAGTTAAACACCAACGTCGTCATTGCAAGAAGCAACAGCTTTTATCCACCTTGCATTTACCCTAGCTTTGACCAATTGGCCCAAAGATATGGACTAATTGCCCCCCCAATCCATCTCTGATGGCCGCAAACCAACATTGTTGTTTGCAACCCTTGGAACCCTCCTCACTAACTTTTTGACGGTTGCGTGTGTGACCAACGGACTTCCCCCAACCAACCACAGTCATTGCCTGTGGCAACCCTCATCGTCCGCCCCGGTTTTCCTCAACGCAGGTGGGTTTTGATCTCCTCTTCACCTCTTCTTTTTTTTTTCCATGTCAGGCGGTTCCTGTTGCCAAAATTCATTTCAAAAAAAAAATTCTGCTCTATCTGTAAATCTCTCTTGTAAATAGTCTACAGACCTCTTTTCCTCTTGTCTCCAAAGGGAGGGGCTCTTCACTGCCTTTTTGCAAATTGTTCAGGGGAGTGTGTGTGTATGTCCCCCCTTTATCATAATAATTTGATCCTAATCCTCATCCTGGGTATATCCATGATTTCCCCTTGATCTCTTGAGCCTCCATAATCAAATTTTTGATCCCTCCATCTGTTACCCCGATCCTTATCACCAAACATAGCCTTGCTGGTTGAAGAGAATTCTGTCTGTTGGAAATCTTGAGTGTGTTATACCACTCCTTGATCCCTTTTTCCAACCATACTGGTCTTGATCCTTCCTGATCATCTTTCTGCAGCCAATCAAAATTGATTGAAGAGTTCTTATAAAGCCTAAAACCAGGAGTTTTATACCTGTAACAATTCAGACCACTCACAGGGGCCAAGTGGGCAAAGGGAAGGGCAAGGAGGAAAAGCGTCTTGCATATGCATAAAGGCACAGTGGTGTGTATACTTAAATAAAAACCTGTTGTCTCTCCGTTGCATCCTCTTCTTTCTTTCCTTGTCATTTTGACTCTCCTTTCTCATCACCCTCTGGTGATCTTGTCACATCCCTGATCTTTGTCTTGTCTCCTTCCCTCATCTCTACTCTGGTCGCGCCGTTCCACTTCCAGCTCACCGCGCAAACTGATTCCTGACCAAGAACGGGGGCATGTAACAATTCAGACCACTTACAGGGGCCAAGGGGGCAAAGGGAAGGGCAAGGAGGAAAAGCGTCTTGCAAATGCATAAAGGGACAGTAGTACGTATACTTAAATAACAAACTGTTGTCTCTCCATTGCATCCTCTTCTTTGTTTCTTGTAATTTCCACTCTCCTTGCTCATCACCCTCTGATGATCTTTTCACGTCCCTGCTCTTTGTCTTGTCTCCTTCCCTCATCTCTACTCTGGTTGCGCCATTCCGGAACTCACCCGGGGTGACTCTCTCAAAGATTTCACAGGTTATGAGCCCAGCGTAGCCAAGTGCATCTTGCCTCCAGTTCAAATCAATCTCCATCCTGGATCACTTCCAGCGCCTCTACTCTGGTTCTCTCTCTCCCACTCCAACTAGCTCATCTAAGCACAACAAGGAACTCTTGTCCAATCTATCTCAATCCACCAAGACTATCCTAACTCAATTGACCACCTTTGCTAACCCTCCGCTTCAATCACCAAGAAGTATGGGGGACGATCTATTACAAACCAACATCCCAAAACTCAAGGGACCCAACTTCCCAAGCTGGAGAAACGCTATCATCACCCAACTAGGGTTCAAGGATCTAGACAACCTGATCAAAAATGAGCCACCTGAAAACCCTACGGCGCAAAAACAACTCAAACTCAAACAAGCCACCACCTTTATCCAAATGCATCTGTATCATCAAAACTACACAATGTTTGTGGACAACCCATACGAGTACCTGCCAAAAAGCCTTTGGGATGCAATCTGCTCTCACTATGCCACTAAATCAATGGAGAACATCTCCAACACCGTTGGCAAGATGCACAACGTGAACTTCTCCTCCGGAAATCTATCTGCCACTATTAGTGAATTTAGGGAATTTTTTTGACTCCTACGTGAAGTGTCAGCTGGTCAATTTGACAGACACACACCGGAAGCAATGTGGGCCTATCAAATCCTTGAAAAACTTCCTGAATCATTTCATGTCTTCAAGTCTCTTCAATACTCCCGCTTCAAAGACACCAACAAAATTGAACTTCAAAGCCTTCTCACCGATCTTGAAACCGAGCTCAGAATGCAGGACAAATCATCTGCCTCCAGTGCAGCATTGCTTGTAAAAGCGTCTGCCGAAACCAGCTCAGCTTTGAGCAAAAAAGACCAATGGAAGAAAATGAGACAAAAGTTCTGTTCAGACAGAAAGCACAACCCACTTACCCCTCATTCAGAGGACCAATGCCATCAGCTGCATCCTGAGCGGGCCATTGCATACTACCAGGGGTTAGTGGATAGACGTTCTCAGGGAAAGAATGAAAGCCATCAAGGTCCTTGCCTGTCATCAACGCTGTTGTTGGACTCAGTAATACTGGATAGTGGCGCATTGGGGCACTATCTGAAGGATCAAGAACACTTCACAACTTACTCTGTGTGCTCTGATTCTCTCTTCACTGCCAATGGATCACACATTCCCGTGAAAGGGGAAAGGGAAAGCTGTCATAAAACTGAAGAATGGTAACCTTGACATACAAATGGCATACCATGCTCCAGCTCTCTCCCACTCTCTTGTGCCATTATAAACCTACCTCTTGCAAGGGTACTCAATCCATCCCGAACAGGGTGGGTTCAGATGCAGCAAAAACCACAAAAACATCTTTATTGGCAGCATCATTGAAAACCTACTTGTCCTCCATTGCCAAACCAATCAAGCTCTAACCTCTACATCAACTGCAGTCGGGGCACATTGGGCGCTTGGACACCCTAGTCAAAAATACCTTGAAGCCTCATTTCCGTCCCTGCATCTTGACCATGTAGTCTGCAAGTCATGCAATCTCTCAAACATGCATTGGCAACCATTCTCAGGGAGTTTTCCTTGGCCCGCCACCAAACTCGGAGTGATTCATATGGACCTATGCGGGCCAATCAACCCAACCTCCAGAGGTGGAAACAAATACTTCCTCAAAATAGTTGATGGATACTCTAAGTATTGATTTCTCTTCACCATGGAACAAAAGTCACAGGTCTTCAAAATCTTCCAGCAATTTCTAAAACTAGCTGACACCCAATCCGGAGACACTGTAAAATTCATTGTTTCAGACAATGGCAGCAAATTTGTCAACCACCTGTTCTACAATCTACTGGAGACCAAAGGGATCATCCACCTCAGAACTGAACCATATATATGTGGTTCAGTAAAAAACCCCATTTGCCGAGCGAGGAAACCAAAGCACAATTGAAAAAGCGCGCACCATGCTACTTGACTGTGGACTACCTTTACACTGGTGGGGGGAAGCAGTAAGTACCGTGGTTTACCTAGAAAACTGGTCTCCTGACAGCTCCATTGGAATGAAAACTCCTTATGAATTATGGTTTGAAAAAACCACTGAACTTTCTTATTTGAAACCCTTTGGTTTTAGAGCCATTCTTTTCACCAAAAAAGGGGCGCGATGGTCAAAATTCTCCCCTTCTGGGGTGGAGTGCATCTTCATTGGGTATAACAAAGGGCATTGCTCCTACCGAGTTGCACCACCCTGACACGAGTATGGGATCCAATCTCAGACAGGATTCACATCTCACATCATGTTTGGTTCAAGCCCGACTGCTTTCCTTATTTAAATATCAAATCCCCTAGTCAGACTCCTCTCCCAGATTCAATCTTCTTCGCTTCCGCTCCACTTTCTGTGTCTTCTCCTTCTACCTCTTCTTCTGTGTCTGTTGTTGATCCTCCTCTCCCAGTTTCCTCTTCCTTCACCACTCCCTCAAATCAATCCTCCACGGGCATCACCCACTCTTCTGAAGAAATGCACCTCCTGGCCAACACCATGGCCACTCCCAGTGAAGCAAAAACCCTCTCCATTAATCCAGCACCTAAAGGATACGCGTACGTACCCTAATTTGAGCGCGTGCCGAACGAAATTGACCTAAGCCTAGGTCCTCAGCACATCCTTGACCATCCTCAAAGGCGACATGCAAACCTCATTGTTGAAGAGCCAACCTCCCTTGCCAACCCCACCTCATACAAAGATTTCCGACAACGGCCTGATGCAGCTGACTGGTTAGCTGCTGAGGACGCTGAACTTACCAACATTGTCCAACATGGAGTCTGGGAAGTGGCGGAAATGAAACCAAACAAATGGGGCCTTGACACCATATACATCTACCAAAGCAAGAAGGATGCCAACTGCGTAGCAGTAAAGAAGAAAGCCCCTCTGTGAATACTAGGCAATTGCCAAATTGAAGGGATCAACTACAATGAAACCTTTGCACCAACTGGACGCAACACATCACTCCAACTGCTGTTAATGATTGCTGCGTCAGAAGACTTTGAGCTGGATAGAATGGACGTTTTTTGTGCATTCCTAAAAGGGCTAACCAACATGCAAGTCTTCATCAAACCTCCCAAGGGGGTGAGAATCAACTTAAAACCAAACAAGGGTCTCCTCCTCAAGAAATTGCTATACAGGCTCAAGCAAAGTCCGCAATGCTGGTAGAAGGCCCTATTGAATTTCTTCTTTGATATAAATCTCCACCCCACTCAATCCGATCCCTGCCTCTTCATCTCATCTGAGTCATCCAACCCAGTCCTTGTTTTTGTGCACGTTGACAACCTTGTGATCACCAGAAGAGACATTGGGCCCGTGAAGGAAGCCTTACGATCCAAGTTTGAAATGCACAATCTTGGGTCATGTGAATGGGTCCTGGGTATGCGAGTCACTAGGAATCAAGATGCGCAAACGGTCACCCTCAAGCAGGACCAGTACATCCAAGACATGCTTGAGGAGCACGGGATTCTAAACTGAAGACCTGCCTGTTAGAGTATGATTAGACTCTACTTCCGTTTTTTTCACATCCCCACGCTTTGACCCCCTCGGATTCAGACCCCCGTGCCTCTCCAACTCTCTCAACCTCCGCGCCTCATCCTTTCCTACATAAAGACCTGCTCCTTCTCACCTGACCCAGCCCCAGACTCAGCCCACTTCTCCAGTCCAACAACCACCTGCTAACCTCTCTCCCATCCTTTCCACGCTCCCCTTCTTGACTTCACCCATCCTTCCCGTCTATTTGTAAACCCGATCCAGGTACGACCTCCGTCATTGACCCATTACCCATCCAGGAGGAGCAACCCCCACTCTCAGCCCGACCAGGCAGTAAGGATCACAACACGAGGTCGTACAAGGTAACCTCATTGCCCTGACCTCTTGTCTCACCTGTTCTTTGCTTGTTCAAGTCCTATTTGTTGTCCTCATCCGCTAATTGTTTTCTTACAATATTGTCTAAAAGTTGTTATCTCAAGTTCAATTCATTTCTATACTCAATTCATTATCTGTGACTGCAATAAAGAGCGCTTATTCTCTCACTTCCACCTCTCCCCTGCCATAAAACTACCTCCATGATCCGGCAACACCCACTTCCCCATCCAATAACTTTAACTACCGGCGGGGGGTTGGGCTGCTGGGTTATCTTTTTCAGAAAACTTGACCGGACCTGGCCCACGCGCACAGGTATCTCTCCCAATACCTCAACAACCCAACAGGCCACCCTCAGGCCTGCTTTCTTCACCTACCTACTGCGCTACCTCCAACACTCAACCAATCTGGGGCTGACCTTGGGAGGAGCCGCCTCTGACTCCTTGATGCTGCAAGGCTACGCTGATGCAGACTATGGCTCCTCATCAGACAGATGGAGCTTCTCAGGGTCCGCAATTGCCCTCAACGGTCTGCTAGGCTGGAGGTCGGCAAAGCAGCAAGTTGTCACACTCTTAACAACTGAAGCCGAGCATCAAGCCTGCACCAAAGCAGCTCAGGATCTGCTGTGGTGCAAGCAGCTCATCTCTCAAATATTTCCTTTCTTCTCTCTAACCCTCCCGCGCGCAACCCTGTACTTGGACAATCAAGGCACCATTGACCTGATCCTCAAACCACTCTACCAACACCGGACTCAGCACATTGAGGTTTGGCTTCATTTTCTGCGCCAACACGTCCACAAGGACGACTTCTCCCTTTCCTACATCTCCACCAATCTCAACCTAGCCGACCCTCTCACCAAACTCGTGTTGCCCAGGAAGATCCACAAATGCCTAAGCCGCTTCCAGCTTGCCGCACAAACTGATTCCTGACCAAGCACGGGGGCGTGTAACAATTCGGACCACTCACAGGGGCCAAGGGGGCAAAGGGAAGGGCAAGGAGGAAAAGAGTCTTGCATATGCATAAAGGGACAGTAGTGCGTATACTTAAATAACAACCTGTTGTCTCTCCGTTGCATCCTCTTCTTTCTTTCCTTTTCATTCCACTCTCCTTGCTCATCACCCTCTGATGATCTTGTCACGTCCCTGCTCTTTTTCTTGTCTCCTTCCTTCATCTCTAATCTGGTCGCGCCATTATGGAACTCACCCAGGGTGACTCTCTCAAAGGTGAATACTTCTTCAATCTTGGTTTCAAACTTCTTAATCCCCTGTTGTTCTTCATCTCTTCATGTCTTACTTGTCCCAAAATCCAGTCCTGATCATTTCTACTCTCCTTGCTCATCACACTCTGGTAATCTTGTCACATCCATGCTTTCTGTCTTGTCTCCTTCCCCCATCTCTACTCTTGTCATGCCGTTTGGGAACTCAGCCAGGGTGACTCTCTCAAAGATTTCACAATACCTCCCTTTATCCTTTAAAGTTAAATTCCACCACGCTACTCTTGAGTGCCTTGGGAGGTGTTGAGTTATTCTTGTTTTAATCTGTTATTTCTTTGCTTCTAGAGATTCACCAACAAATTGTGTTTTTTTGTTCAGCCATCCACAGCTATCTGGTACCCTTCAAGCGCTTGATTGCGGAGAGTTTGGCAGGTTCATTGAGAACCTGGAGGTTGGTTAGGATTGAGTTGATCTTTCATAATCTTCTGCTGACAACCAGATTTATCATCTTGTGGGAGTTTTTACTTGCAACTGCCTTGTTCCATTGAACGCTGAACAGAAATTTGACTTATTTTGTTCAAGTCTTTCCCTCCACCATGTTGCCTCAGATAGTGTTGATTCCTTTGCTACCAACTATTACCAAACTCATCCTTTATATTGATTCCTTATTTACAAGTTCCTGGACCTTGATTCTGGTTACATTTACATATTATTGTAACTCTTAGGAGGGCATCCTAAACAGCACCTTTCCCCTCCACAGAACTGCCTACGGCTTTAGCACTGTTTGGAGTCATATAATGGGTTGGCTTGTAGGATCAGGAGTAATAGTGGTGTGGTTCATTGCGGAGTTTATTAGGGAGGCGGTGTAGGAAGTTATTCTTTTGCCATTTCCTTTTGTGTCCAGAGTTTTAATTTTGGGGTTGTATATAAAAGGATTTGTGTGTTTAGCAGGAAAGGGGGAGTATTAATTTTATACACTGGATTGTTCTTTTACTGAAGATCTTCTGTGCTTAAAGGTCCTAATAAACATCTCATTAAGTTAGCTAGGAGTTTCTTCAGGGAATAGTTCAGGTACAGAGCTTGTTAGGGAGTCCGTGCTATTTTATTACTGTTATTTCATTGCATTTTTACTTGAGGGAGTTTCTGTAGGACACAGAGTGGAAGCATAGGCATCTATTCTGGTGCAGAGTGGGTATTGTAACTCAAAGGGCTAGAGAGGTATCTGCTACCAGAGTGGGATTGGTGTGGACATTAAGTGTAGCACATAATTTCTTTCCAAAAATTTGGGGTCTGGCCGGGAATGTCCTTGATCTAGTTTAAAACCACCTCATCCAGGGCATGACTCAAATTTACTATCTTTTTTTTTTTTATTATGGGTTCCATGATGATTGGCAATTTCATGGCTGGAATGAGGGGGAGCTCCCTTTCCACTCATCAACCAGTGGGGGAGGCAGGGGCTATGGACCAGAAACCTCCAGGTCAAACCATGACTCTGGTGGGTCCGCCTCCAAGAGCCATCACTGGAGGACAATTGATGTACAAGGTAGCAGAAGAGAATGTGAAAGGTAACAGATCAAAAATCTGGCCAAGGGATTATCCCATGGTTATTTTCTTCCCAGAGGACGTTAATTGGTTTTTGGACCAGTTCAAAAACATGGCCCTTAGCAAAGGAGAAAACAAAATGGAATGGGTTTGGCAAATTGTGAATTTTATTTACAAAAATTAGGACTTGGGGGATGTGGAGGATATGGAAGGTTAAAAGGAGAGGGATTTGAAGAAATTGCAGAGGAAAATAGTGGAGAACTGGAGGGAAAGGGATAAGAGGTTCTGGGAAGTGGATCTTGAGCGTCTGGCATCTGAGATGGCAAAGGTGGGAGGAGTATCCTCAAGAACACCATTTGGTGTGTACTGTTCCTCATTCAATTGTATACTAAAGTAACTTTTCTGAAAAAATATTTTTCCAGAAAACACAGTCTTGGTCAAAAGAACCTTCATGTAGGGCCTCAGAACCAAGCTAAAAGGGAGTGTCCATAGGAAGCTCTACAATTGCCAATTTATTTGGAGATTGGGGGATGGGGGAGTATTTCTCCTTACAGACATGAAGAATATCTGTGCGGGGTTTTATGGGAAAATTGGAAGTCACAGAGCTCATGGAGGAGGACCCAAAGAAGCAGGAAAAGGAGGAAAGTCAGGTAAAGAGGGTAAAGGGACTGTTAATGCCAAAGGAAAATACAGAAATGATGCCAATGTTTAAAAAAATGTGTCTGTTCCTGCAGAAGGCTGCAGTGAAAAACGCTCAACAACCTTGGAGAAACCCAAGGAAACTACTAATAATGCACCTTGGAGGAATGAAGAGTCTCACATCTATTGGTGTTACATGCCGTGAGGATGGTCACATAAAGAGATTGTGCAAGTACCTGAGTAGTGATGTTAAGAACAAGTCGGTGCAGACTTATGGGAGGGATTGTTTCTTCCTTTCCAGAGAACCTATACTGGATCTTCCAAATAAAACCTCTCCAAAGGACTTGGTTTGCGCATTGTTGGAGGAGAATAAGGAGCTGACAACCTTGAAGGGATATCTTTTCAACTTGACCTGGGAACCCCCGCAAGTGGAAGTGGAAGTTAGGGCAATCTGGTCCAACAAGAAAAGGATAGAGTTTAATGCTCTGCCACTGGGGAAGGTTCCAGAACCAGTAGTGGTAGTTAATGTGGGAGTATCTTGCAGGAGGGCTTTGGAATTAGAAAGAAGGATTTTCAGAAAGGATAACCCATTTTCCCTTAATTTGAAAGAACTGGCATCCATTTTTCCAGTGATGGTAGAAGAAAGGGTAGCAGTCTTTAAGCAGTTTACAGGGAATAAGGAGGAAAACACAAATTCCAGGGAAGAGGAGCGGGTTAGTTCTCTTAGCACAGGAAGAAAAGATCTGGAGTCAGAAGGAGAAACGATGTACCCTTTGGGGTATGTAGAGATGTGGATAGGAGGTGAACAATTTTAGTCCATGGTGGATAGTGGTTTGATGGTCATCATCCTCCTATCCTGGGTGGAAAAAGATGCAGGTTTGGTCCAGCATAAGGCAAATACTGGATTGCTGAATCTGGGGGGTTTTGAACGTGTTGTGGAAGGAGTGGTATAGCAAGAGATGACAGAAGTGGCACAGGTATTGGATCCGCTATTGTATTTATTGGTAAGTGGAAAAGAGGTAATTTTAGGTAGGCCTTACCTTTTTGCTTTCTGTGCATTGATTTGCTTTAGGCTGGAAACCAGGGAAGAAATCCTCACTTTTGCAGACTTGTGGGGCAAGTGCTACAAAAGTACCATTTTTTGACTGGAGAACAGTGGATGGGAGAATTGGTTCATGTGTTGGCACATGGCCAGCAGGAATGAGGAGCCTCTTGCAGAGGATTTTCAGAATTCAGTCAAGGAAACTGCGCAGAGATAGCTCCATCCTTGTGCAGATATTGTACTGGTGAGGAGCAAGGCAAAAGGGATTCTTCCCAGTGCAGGGTCCTCTGGGGGGAGGGGAGAAAGTGGGCATTAGCTTAGTGGAAATGGGTGCAGGGGTAGGGATAGAAGTGAGTACTTCCATGTATGTGCCTCCAATGGGTGTTAGCACAATTATATAACTGTTTTCCACAAATTTTTAGCAAACCAGAGTTTTTGGCAGGTTGCCAATTGCGGGTGAAGAATACAGGCAATGGAGAAAAGTTAATTGAGGTTTTCCCTTATGGAGGAAAATATAATCTGGTAGCGCAGAAGGTGCTGCTGCAGGATTTGAAACCTCCAATGAAGCCAATCAGGTGGTTGCAGGACCTGTACAAGTTTTCACTGAAATCAAAGGGATTTGGATTGGATGGAGCGGGGATATTGGAGGAACAGATGGTGGAGCTCAATTTTGGAATGGAAGGGTGAATTAGTAAGGAGTAGATTGGATTGTTGAAGGAGTTAATTGTAATGAGGAAGAAGGCACTAGCCTTTTGTCTAGAGGAGCACGTTTTTCCAAAGGGCAAGATATCAGACCCCTACTGGATTCTGTTGAGACTGTGAAAATGAAGATGTGTCTGGTGGGAGTTGAACCCACAACCTCAGATAGACTGAGACACATTCTAGAGT
Organism: Puccinia polysora; assembly: GCA_025617555.3. Taxonomy (NCBI): domain Eukaryota; kingdom Fungi; phylum Basidiomycota; class Pucciniomycetes; order Pucciniales; family Pucciniaceae; genus Puccinia; species Puccinia polysora. The sequence continues at coordinate 45,509,161 of CM062617.1, forward strand.
GCTGCCTTTACCAACTAGGCTACAGACGCTTGTGGCTGCCAGGGTTGTTTGGTATTACTGTTCTAGGTTCAACTGCACAGTCTCCGCTACTGTGGTGATACATCATGTTAGCAGGTTTAACCTCAACACCCCCCCTTGCTACATGATGTAGAAAGAGGTATGGCAATACCCAGGTGAAAGAGTGATCAGTCCGGGGATTGAACCCGTGATCATGGGGTAGGCTTACAGGGGATTATGGTCTTACAGAAAGCATTCACATCTTTTTCAAGTCTCTTATGTAAGCAAGTATACGCTCAGGTAACCTCTGGGCTCATAACCTGTTGAGACTGTGAAAATGAAGATGTGTCTGGTGGGAGTCAAACCCACAACCTCAGATAGACTGAGACACATTCTAGAGTGCTGCCTTTACCAACTAGGCTACAGAAGCTTGTGGCTTCCAGGGTTGTTTTGTATTACTGGTCTAGGTTCAACTGCACAGTCTCCGCTACTGTGGTGATACATCATGTTAGCAGGTTTAACCTCAACAGATTCCAAAGGTGCCCCACAAGCCATGGCAGATTAAGCCAATTCATATTCCGGCGGCAATTAGGGATTAGTTTACAGAGTTGGTATGTGAGCGATTGTGGAACAGAGGGTACAAAACCTCTTGTTCTAGGTATTCTAGTCCAATTTTTGCAGTGCTGAAACAGGATGGGAAGAGTTTGCAGATTGTGTACAACTTGCAAAAGATCAACTTGGTCACCATCAGGGATATGGGGTTGCCTCTGCAGGTGGAAAATATCATGGATAATATGATGGGGAGAATCTTCTACCAATTGATAGACGTTATGGGGGGTAAGAAAAGCGGGAGCTACATCCAGAGTCACACCAAATGACAGCCTTTGAGATGCAATTGGGGCAACTTCAGTTGAAAAGGATTCCGCAGGGAGAAGAAAAAATTGGTGGAAGTTTACCAGGCGCAGTTTAACAGGATTCTGCACAATTATGTTCCAGAAAGAGTTTGGATATTCATTGAAGATGAAGGAATCAAGGGGCTCCGGAGAAATTACAGCAGAGAAACTCTTGAGGGTAACCTGGGGATATGGCTGTTTGTTTTGGAATACAGGCGGACTTTAGAGAGGATTTTTTTTCTGGGTTGAGGAAGCAGGGTTAATGTTCTCAGTTAAAAATTTTTTGGTCTGCATTCTGGCCTTGGAGTTCCTTGGGCGCAAGGTTTCTGAAAAGGGGAGAGTATAAATAATTCCAAATTCAACAAGGTACTTGATTGGCCTACCCCATGGAGTGGTACTCATGTTTCTCAGTTCTTAGGCCATTGCAGATTGTTGCAGATATTTATCAAGTGATTTGTGGAGATATCAAGAGCGCTTTGGAAGTTAATTTGGGAAGGTGCCAAGTGGAACCAGACCAAGGAATGCAATTTTGCATTACAAGATTTAAAGGAGATTGTTGGGCAGCAGATATTGTTGAAGGATTTGGACTGTGAGAAGGGAGGGATCCAGTTGGGGTTAGATTCCATAAATTTTGGAGAGGGCAGAGTTCTCACCCATGAGGATGAGGGGAAGGATTTGCCCCTACTCTACAAATTGGTAATCTTTTCAGAGGTCAAGTATTAGTATTTGAAACAAAAGTTGTATTTGTGCATGGTAACAACAATTGTGCATAGATTACAGCATGTGCTTTGGGGGGTAGTGTTTGAACTCCTTGTAGATGTGGAGGCCCACTAGCCAGGATGATCAACTCCCCGAACTTGCCTAATGCTCCTATGACTAGATGGATTGCTTAGTTAAATTTGTTAAATTTCAAAGTCATGCAAGTTTTGGGGAAGTTGTTTATGATACCAAATGTCTTATCATGTTATCCAGAGGTTTGGTTTGCAGCAAATGAGGATTTGGATATGGAGAGGAGGCTCTTAATGGTAGCTGTGGTGGCTGTGGGAGTTGGAAAACTACCCCTGAAAAAATTCAGTAGATTTTGGGCTTTGGAAAAGTATCTCCAGATGCTCCATTTTCCAGAAGACTTTCCACGGGTGGAGGTTTGATGGGTGCCGCAGAAGTTACCACATTTCTTCTTTCAGGAAGAACAGCTTTGGAAGCGGGAACTTCCAATATCAATGGTTGTGGTCACAAGGAGGGAGGATCAGGAGGACTTCTTGAGGAGTCTTCATGGAAGCTTGGGGCACTGGGGGGAGGCAAAGACACATAGGAGTGTTAAGACTAGGTTCTTGTGGCCAGGCCTGGGGCATAAAGTGCAGAATTGGTTTCAAAGTTGTGAGGCATGTCAGTGGAGGAATACCAGGTTACCTTGGGAGGTGGGTATTCCAACAGGGGAGGACGCACTTTTTGGATGGGTCTTGCTGGACATGGTCCATATCAAGGCAAGTTTTGATACCTACTTGTGGCTTGGGAAAATTTTTTGGGATGGGTAGAGGCACTTCCATTGTTCAAGCAGTCTGCAGAGAAGTTCAGGCAGTTTTTGGAGGAGGATTGTTTTGCTTGTTTTGGGTTTTTAAAGCTAATAATGGTGGATGGAGGAGTGGAGTTTGGGGGAAGCTTGAAGAAATTGGTCAAATTGCGCAGATTCAAGTTTGGGAGGGTAAAAGAGTACTACCCAGAGGGAGATGGGGTATTCAAGCCAGGTCACCAACCAATAAAATTCACAATGGTAAAGATTTGCAGGAGAAATGGTCATAAGTGGCAAGAAACCTTAAAAAGAGTGATGTTTGCAGATAGGATCTTTTTCAAGCGGGGTCTGAGTTTTCAACATACAAGCTGCTGTATGGATGGCAGCCGGTTCTTCCAGTCAATATTAAGACCCTCACCTATCTGGAAATTGATTGGTTGAAGGTGAAGACAACAGATGATTTGGTTGTGGTGCAAGCAGAGCAACTTTTTTGTAGGAAGGAGATGTTGGAAAAGGAAACAAATTGGCTTCCAAAAAGTTGTTAAAAATATGTCAGGTACTGGGACAAGTGGTTCAAAAATTGCTTGCGGGACCCAATGCAGAAGGGCAACCTTGTCTTTCTGTATAATTGGAGTTTGGAGATGCAGTGGGTGAATCTTTTGGAATGGTCCATATTTCATGGTTAGCCAGTTCCCTGGAAGAAGTTGGTAGGAACTCCTCTGAAGCAGAAGGCCGTGGCGGCTCATGTCAAAACGTTTCATGTGCAGGGCACTATGGAGTTTGGCAAAGCTGCCAAGTCAGGCAACAATTGTCAGCACATGGTCAATTCCAAAGAGATGGAGGAAAACTCTAGTGAGGAGGAGTCTTTGGAGGGTTTAACTTTGGGTTTGAATTTTAAGTTGTGGGGGGAGTAATGGGGCTGGAAAGCTCAGATCACTAGGGAAGCATGGAAGGTCTAGCTCATCAGAGGCCTTTATCTGGGGTAGTCCAGGTCCCTTTTAGGTGACGTGTTGCTGCAAAATGTTTTTTTTTGTATTTTATCATAGTCTGTAGAGTATTTAATTGAGTAGTTTTTTTTTTTTTTAGTCTCACAGGGTTTATGTCTCAGTTTTTTGTGCCTCAGGTTTAGTCTCACTTATCTCAGATGCAGAGCATTTATCAATAAAAGAAATTTGTTGAGTTTTTGTGTGTTTCTGCTTGTAGGATGGTGTGGTGAATCAAGTTGTTGCCTTTCTGGGGCGGGATAGACACTATATTTATTTCATATTTATATACAAGAAGGGGTTACATTCTTCTTTTGGAGTTATAATTTTTAAATTTTATTATTTTAGGATTTCAGGAGGAGAAGAAGATGGCGCAGCAGAGCCTGCAACAGAGCTCACCACCAGCACAACTATTTTTGCTCAGGAGCTTGCAACTCTCTGTAGCTGGGATTCCTACCAATTTTCAGAGGATTGCCAGAATTCATTTGTTGGATTTGTGGACGTATTTATCAAGCTTGACTTCTTCAATTCCATGTCTGCCTTCTTTTTTTGCTTTGGATGGCCTGATGGTTGGGAGAAACAAAATGGAATTGGGTCAACCTAGATGGGCAGGAGCAGGTGGATTGGGACAAAGGATGAGGCAATGGAGTATGAAACAGAGAAAAATATTGCAGAGATCTTTGGAGGGGAGTCAGTGGCAAAAATGGTTCTGCGGATGGAGCAGGGACTTTCAGGAGTTTCAATTTCTTGGAGTTAGCTGAAAAAAAACTTACAGGGTAGGGGTGGAAAATTGGAGCTGATAACAATTGCCAAAGTGGGGGATTCACCCTTTGCCAGTGGAGATGGGGCTTCAGTAGTACCGGCAGGAGTAGTCAATGGAAATGCAGGGTGGAAGAGGGGGAATTTTGGAGCAGCTGGGGGAACTATTGGAGGTGTGGCCACACAGAAAAATATTGGAGTCAGATTGGGTCCACATGGAACTTGGCCAAGTCTAAAATTCAATTTGTGACAGTGGCCCCAGGCCCAGGTGGCATGAATCCACTCAGCAGGAAAAGTCCTCACAAAAAGGAGGGGGGAAAAGGAAATCTGTGGCCTCCACAACCAGCAAAAGAGAAGCGGCCCACTTGGGTTCTGAATTCCAATCTTCAAATTTGATGGGCTTATCATTTTCCACCACAAAGTTGGCCATGGGTCTTAAACAGCGTTTTCAACAGGGTCCGGAGGATGTTTGGGGAAAAGGTTGAAAAAATGCAGGGGTTGAGGCAACAAGGGAGAACCTGCAGTGTTCATGAAAGAGGCATTGCAAGCTGTTTGGCCAGTGGTACGGGTGCAAGACCTCAGTGTTTTTGTACAATATTTGCAGGAGGCCATGATGAGGGTTTGGAGATGGTTCTCTTAGAGTAGTAGGAGTTTGGATTTTGGAGGAAGGGGGTGAAGGGTTTTCTAAAAGCGCTGGAAGTAGTGAAGGATCCTGGGGACAGAATCCAAGTTGTGGGGGCATGTGGTGGTTATTTATAGACATGGAAGCAAGTAGGGCAAACTTAGGAATTTGACCAAGGGGCTCAGCAGTGGGGAAATGCAGAAGCCATGGCCCAATAGGTTCAAAAATTAAAATCTACCCAGTTTCCTACTTTGGAAGAGGAAAAGGAGGGCTCAGCACTTGTGCAGTTGTGGGTTCTGCAGCACAAAAGGTGAGCTGAGTCTGGGTTTTTCCCTTTTGCCAAAGTAATAGCTCAATTTTTGTCTTTTGAAGATTCAAAAGCCAGAGTTCTTAATTTTGAATGATGGTACTTGTTTTTGGTAACTATACTCTTCTGCACTTATGGATTTTTTAGTAAGAATTCAAGAGCAAGAAATTGTAACTATGTAGTATGTGTCCAAAAAGCTGACTATGTGGTAAGCATTGGGATTGTGGGAGGTTTCTAACCGTTGGGAATAATGGAACACTACAATCAAGGAGGTGGAATGGAGATAAAAAAGGATCCATAAGGAAGATTGAGGGGTTTCTTCCTTTATGCCTTATGCAGGATTGACAGGGACCTACTGAGGAAGTTTGATGAGGATCTGTCCTTGGCAATGCCTTGGAGCAAATAAATTGGTGAGGTCAAAAAAGGTTGCAGGAATTCAATGGAACTAATTTATGTGGATGGATTGACTGGTAGGATCAGGACTAAAAGTGGGCTGGGTCATTGCGGAGCACTTTAGGGAGGTGGTGTAGGAATTCATTCTTTTCTTATTCAATTTTTTTCACAAGTTGTAATTTTGGGGTTTTATCTAAAAGGATTTGTCTGTTTAGCAGGAAAGGGTGGAATCTTCATTGTATGCAGCAGATTATTATTTTACAATTGGAGTGTCTTCTGTGCATAAAGCTCCTAACAACTGCTTCACTAAGTTAGCTAGGAGCTATTTCAGGGAATATTTCAGGTGCCAAGATTTTTGGGGAGTCCATGCTAGTTTATAACTGCTATTTAATTTCAAGTTTAGTTAGAAGAGTTTCTGTAGGACATGGAGCAAGAGCAAAGGCATCTATTCTGGTGCAGAGAGGGTATTTTAAATAAAAGGGCTAGAGAGGTATCGGGTACTGGAGCACTATTGGTGCGGACATTAAGTGTAGCAGTTTCTTTCAACAATGATCACAACTAAAAACATGTCCTTTGGCGCGGTTTAAAGCTGTTTGCAACCCATGTGAGATTTGAATGGCTATTCACAACTCCAGTTTTGTGAGCAAAAGAATTCAAAAAATTCAAAATTCAAATCAAATTAGACTTAATTGAAAGAAATCCAAAGAAATCACAAAGAATAAACATAAAAAAATAAACTAAGAACTTGACTCACAAAAAAAAATCAAAAAGGCAAAAAAGAGGATCCAAAAGTGCAATGATTTTTTTGTTGAATTTGTTGGATTTTTTGAATGAATTTCTTCAGGTAAAATAATAAATCCAAAAAATATGAAAAAAAATATTAAGAATATTTTAAACTGATTGTTTAAATTCCTAAGAGCTTAAATAACCAAAAAAACAAAATGAATCAAAAAGGAAAGTAAAAGGATCCAAAATTCCAATCAGAAATTTGTTTTTTGGATTTGTTTAATTTTTTGAATGAATTTTTCAAGGTAAAGGAATACATCCAAAAAATCTGCAAAGAATATTAAGAAATTCTTTGATTTTTTTAAAACTTTATGAAAGCTGAAATCACCAAAAAAAATCATCAAATAGGCAGAAAGAGAGATCCCAAACTCCATTGGAAATGTTTTTTTTTATTTTATGAATGAATTTTTCAAGTTAAAAAAATACATCCAAAAAAGCTGCAAAAAATATTGGAAAGTTCTTTCAATGTTTTTATAAATTTCTGAAATCTTGAATCACCAAAATGTTTAAATAAATTCAGAAAAAAAAAAGGATGAAAAATGTTAAGAATGTCAAGATTCACAAAGCTGTTTCTTGTTTCTATCCTAAGTCTAAGTGCGCGCACACTTCAATGATGAGTGTGTATACTCTACTATGAGAGATAATAAGCCCCGGAGACACTCTCTGATTTGGGGTCACCGGGGCGGATTACAACCGGTACTTAGTTCTCTCCTTATTGGGAGGAGACTCTGCTTTGTTTTATTTTTGAAATTCTTCTTTCTTTTTTCTTCTTTGGTTATTTCAATTCTTTATCTATTTTTTTTATTCCTGTTCACTTACGCCTTGTCAAGCTCATCTACGCCTAATCAACTCAACATTTGTACAATTTTCGACCTATCCCGTTCATGATCTCTACTCTATCTCAATCACTCGATAAGGTCGTCTCAATCTGGATATCTCTTCCAAGTTGTCTGCCTGGTAAGAATTTACTTCCCAAAGATTCATAAGCTTGGCAAACTCTGACAACATAGCATGGTGGATTATAGCCTTTGTCCTGCCTCCACTTGCCTCATCTACTCTTTCTGTGCTCATCTCTTCTTCTCAACTTAACATAGTCCAACCTGTTGGTGTTTCTTTTACTCTTATCTTCTTTTTCTATTATCTTTGACCTAAGCCTTCATGTCTCTAACTTCTACTTAAAAGTCTGCTGGTTTTTAGTCATAAGAAATTGAATTTTCAACTTAACACGGTTGAAAGCCGAAAGGACAACTCTACCTACTCAAAAATGAATGAACCAGCTGGGGTCAACAACTATTTCCATCAAGTTGCGCTCAAAGCTTCTGTCGATGCTATCCCTCCTCTCAACAAAGACAACTACTCCATTTGGAGAGACAAGATGATGATGCTATTTAATCTCAAAGACATCAAAGGCGCTAGCGCTATCACTGGAAGCTCAGACCCAATTAAACAGGACCGGGAAATACAAGCGATTATTCTGTCTAAACTCAATAGTACCACTCATGCAAATGTGGTTAATGCGACAAATATCTCTTCATCTAAACTTCTCTGGGAGGAGATCACTCAACAATTTGCTTCATCAGAAACCGCAAACAGGGCTCAAATCTTTAACCAATTTCTCCACGCTCCCTTTAAGGAACAAGCAATAGAGGGATTTATAACCGATATTCAAAAAACTCTCACGCGCATGGCAGACGTTGGTATCAAGTTACCAAAAGAGATCTTAGCTTACTTAGTCCTATTCAAGTTTCCACCCATCTTAAAAAATCTTAAACAACAAATAATGCACGTAGAGAAATTTTTCACTGTTGATGTAGTATTCAATCATCTAACACAATATAACAACAAACAAAAGGCACAATTGAAAGTAGGAAAAAACACTCCAGATGTCACTCTACTGACAAAGAAGAGCAAGACTGAAAGAAACAATAAGAAGGTTCTAATTTGGTGTAAGGAAGGTTACCATGACCCAAACTCTCCTCATGCCGAATCATCATGTTTTCATCTCCATCCTCAGATCGCGCCAGCTTGGTGGGTAGAGCAGCAAAACAAATGGAATAACAGAGTCCAGAAAGGACCCGCCATTAATTACCACGCTTTGCTCACTCTCTGGATTAACGCGGACAACACTCCTCATCTTCTCTTGGATTCTGGTGCAAACATCCATATATTTAATGATTTAAAATACTTCTCGTCGATCAACCTCCAGAATGAGCCCAAAGAAATTAAGACAGGAAAGCTTGAAGCCAATCTTTAAATCCGAGGAACAGGCACTGTTAGACTTGTATGGAACAAATCTGTTATAACTCTTGAGAATTGCATGTATGTACCCAACATTGTTGTCAACTTGATCAGCCCAGGGCTTCTAGCAAAAAAGGGATGTAGTCTTCATCAGGAGCAAGATTGATTCTTTATCACTCAAGACAGCAAAAATGTTTTGAAAGGTCTGATTCACGACAACCTGTTTGTCATAGAGAAACCTCAAATAGATGGCAAGAATCTTTTGGTTAATCTTAACACCTCCACTGGAATACATTCACTACTTGATCTCCACAAGATGTACGGACATGCTTCAATCTCAACACTCAAGTCCATTCTAAAAGACCGCTTCTCCAAGGAAGAATTGGATAAGTTTCAGTGCAACAGTTGTGTTAAAAGCAAAATAACAAGATTACCTTTCTCATCTACATCAACACCCGCTTCAAAACCTCTCAAAAGGATCCATTTGGATCTAGTGGGACCGATCACTCCTCAATCAATGGAAGGTCACTGCTACATCTTGACTCTGGTCAATAACTTCACTGGCTATCTGTCTGCTTTTCCACTATCATCCAAGGAGGAAACCCCGGACGTGATTATTAATCTCCTAGAGACCAAATATAAAAGACTGAATTATTATCCAAGCAAAATTTTTCTCCGACAAAGGGACGGAATTTACAAACAGAATGTTGAGTGATTTTGCAAAATCAAAAAAAAATCAAATTACTCACCTCCAAGCCATACCATTCTCAACATAACGGCCAAGCGGAACGGGCTAATCAAACTATTATTGAGTCAGCCCGTGCTACCTTCTCATCATCTAGAATACCAAAGTACTATTGGCATATCATAATTCGAAGCTGCTGCTTCATGTTGAATCATATCCCTAGGGAAGGTAATAACCGATCCCCTTGGGAACTCATGTTCAAAAAGGAACTCCCAGCTAACTACTTAAAACCTTTAGGATCACCCGTAATCTACCTTGGAAATTGTCTGCAAAAAGGAAGAAAGTTCGACGAAAAAGGGCTAGAAGGGATACTAGTTGGGTTCAATCCCATTTTTCATTCTTATCTTATCTTAAACTCATCTGGTGCTGTTTGTGAAACCAAACATGTTCAGTTCCTCAAGGACCATCTTTCCAAATTTCCTCTTCTTGAATCACCTGGTCTCAACATATTTGCTCAAGAAAATCCAGAACCAGAAGAATCAGATCACTCCACCACCAATAAAGAATAAAATTCCCAAAACTCACGTAACAATCTCAATTTTTCCTCCCCCGACAAGCAATATAATTTTTGGGAACCACATAACAATCTCACCAAATTGGAATCGGAAACAGAACAAGAGGTAGCTGAATGTTTAGATTCTCCACCTTTGACTCAACAGGTGTCTCCAGAACCCATTGGTCCACCCATACCTCAAAGACCGCAACAAGAGATCAGAAATCCTCAGAGATATGGCTTCCACCACTACTATGAGCCACCTTCCTATAGGGCTGCCCGTAAGTGTTCCAAGTGGCCGAAATGGAATAAGGCTTCAGAAGACAAATTAGAATCTATAGAACTACAAGAAGTGTGGGAAGACTATTACAGAACACCAGATAACATCCTAAACACTTTGTGGGTATTCAAGGTTAAACAGAACTGCCACGGGGAACCGGCCAAATATAAAGCCAGGCTCTGTGTTCAAGGTTTTGACCAAGTTCTTGGAGTCAACTATAACAAAACCTGGGCACTGACTGGGAAGATTGGCTCTCTTTTTCTGGCACTTCTACATGGACTGAAAGGAAAAATGAAATTTACTCAATTCAATGTTGAGGGTGCATTTTTACATGCTCCCCTTGACAAAACTGTCATCATAAAAACTCCGGAAGGATCTAATCGCAAATCTCCATATCTGAAATTGAAGAAATCACTATATGGTTTGAAACAATCCCCCAAGAATTAGTATGAAACCTTAACCGCCTGGATCAAATCTCAAGGGTATCAAGAATCAACCAGCGATCCATGTCTTTATATCAACAGCAAGACTCGAGAGATTATCTATTTTCACTTCGATGATCTGATACATGTAGGTAACTCCAACACCTTCTAATGTAGTTTTCTGGATTGTTTCAAAAATTCTTCCTGTCATCCTCCAAACGCTATACTCGGAATGCTCATGGAGGTTGAGGATGACAGAATCCACCTTAGTCAACCAAATCATATTGCTTGTGGACTTGAAGAGCTTGGTCTATCATTGTGCAAGGAAGTACAGTCCCCTCTAACTCAAAATCTCCATCTTGAGCCTGCCTCAGATGATGATCATGCCCAATTCTGTCAGTTGAACATCAACTATTGGTCAGCTATTGGACTACTTAACCATCTATCTCAATATACGCGACCAGACACTTCCTTCTCAGTTTCGAGTCTGGCCAAATTTAATGTTAATCCCGGTATGAGTCACTGGAGAGAAGTGCAAAAAGTGTGGAAATATCTCAAGACGACTCAAAATCTCAAACTCACAATCAAATACAATTCCAATCAAGACGTACTATCATGCTTTAGTGATGCAACTTGGGGCAACAATCCTGTCTTCCGCAAGTCTCAAACTGGGTTCATAATCTTTCATCATGGAAGTCCAGTTGTGTGGAACTCCATTAGGCAGCAAAACATTACTTATTCCTCTACTGAGTCTGAACTGAATGCGCTACTTTAATGTTATTTAGAAATAAAATGGATCAAGCACCTTGTTGCGGAAATATCTCATGCTCCGGAATCAAAACCTACGCTGTACATTGATAATAAAGGTCTTGACAATAAGATCAAGAAATTTGGCTCCCATTCTAAGTCATGACACATAGATATAAAAACTAAAGGATTACGCGAAGATTTTGCACATCAAGAGTTCAATCTCATGCTGATTCCTAGTCACTCCATGGTAGCGGATTCCCTCACAAAAGCCTCCTCTATAGATTCCTTAAGACTTCTTCAACAAAAAATTTTTTCTTAGTTCTAGGTATCTTGAAGATCAGTAGCACTCTTACCAGTCACGGGGAGTGTTAAGAATTTCAAGATTCACAAAGCTGTTTCTTGTTTCTATCCTAAGTATAAGTGCGCGCACACTTCAATGATGATTGTTTATACTCTACTATGAGAGATAATAAGCCCCCGAGACACTCTCTGATTTGGGGTGACCGGGGAGGATTACAACCAGTACTTAGTTCTCTCCTCATTGGGAGGAGACTCTGCTTTGTTTTATTTTCGCAATTCTTCTTTCTTTTTTCTTCTTTGGTTATTTCAATTCTTTATCTATTTTTGTTATTCCTGTTCACTTACGCCTTGTCAAGCTCATCTACGCCTAATCAACTCAACCTTTGTACAATTGTAGACCTATCCAGTTCATGATCTCTACTCTATCTCAATCACTCAATAAGGTTGTCTCAATCTGAATATCTCTTCCAAGTTGTCTGCCTGGTAAGAATTTACTTCCCAAAGATTCATAAGCTAGGCAAACTCTGACAACATAGCATGGTGGATTATAGCCTTTGTCCTGCCTCCACTTGCCTCATCTACTCTTTCCGTGCCCATCTCTTCTTCTCAACTTAACATAGTCCAACCTGTTGGTGTTTCTTTTACTCTTATCTTCTTTTTCTATTATCTTTGACCTAAGCCTTCATGTCTCTAACTTCTACTTAAAAGTCTGCTGGTTTTTAGTCATAAGAAATTTAATTTTCAACTTAACAAAAAAGTCAAATGAGAATTTTTTTGGATTTTTTGGTCTTTTTGAATGAATTGTTTAAGGGAAATGTTAAATTTGCAACCTTACACAAACCATTCAGAACTCAAAATGGGTCGCGTGGCGTGGTTTGCGACCCATATTGATTTTGAATGGCTTTTTGAAATCCATATGAGGTGTAAAAGGCTGTTCACAACCCAGATGGGTTCCAAACTGCGCCATTCAACCCATTTTGAATTGTGAATTGTGAATGGCTAAAGGGTTGGGCATTTTGCATATTTATTTACTCATTACTTATTACATATATATATATATATTTATATATATATATATTTATATTTATTTATTTTTCATTTATTGATTGATTTTTGTCTATTTATTTGTTTATTTGTTTATTTCTTTTTTTTTATTTCTTTATTTCTTTATTATTTATTATTTATTATTTATTATTTATTATTTATTATTTATTATTTATTATTTATTATTTATTAATTATTATTAATTATTGATTTATTTACTTATTTATGTGTTTTATTTATTTATTTTTGTTAAAACTCATATGGGTTGTGAAAATCCTCTTTTCACGACTCATATGGGTTTTGAATGGATTTTCAAGCCTCTTTGCAACCCCTGGGTTGCAGATTTAACATTGCACATTTTGAAGATATAATAAAAATCCAAATAATCTATTATAAATTTTGGAGAGCTATTTGATTTTTTTTAAAGCCTAATGACAGCTGAAATCACCAAAAAAATAATTGAAAAGGAAATAATAAAGATCCCAAACTCTATTGAAAAATTTGTTTTTTTGGATGAGTTTTTTAAGGTAAGTTAAGAAAGCCAAAAATATTAAACAAATATTAGAAATCTATTTGATTGTTTTTAAAACATTATGAGAGCTCAAATAACAAAAAAACCATTCAAAGGCCAAAAGGATCCCAAAATCCATTGATTTTTTTTTAAATTTAATTAATTTTTTTTATTCAATTTTTTAAGGGGTTCTAATGACTCCAAAATTCTCAAAAATGTAGTTTGGGGTTCCTAGGTACCCCTAATAACCCCTTAAAATGGCCTATTTGGGGCTATTTTTCCCCCAATGGGCCAAAAGTGCTGTTCACAACTCAAATGGGTTGCAAACAATGTTGCACAACTCAAACAGATTGCAAATGGTGTTTTGCATTCAAATGGTTTGCAAATGGCCATTTGCAACCCATTTGAAACCTGGTGTCACAAATTTAACACTTCCTTTTTTTCAATTGCATTTGATCTGATGAGATTTTAACAATCCCAATTACAACAACTTGGAGGTGGTCTGGTGATGTAGTTGGGCAAATGCAACTAAATAAGTTTTTTTTTGATGAGATTTCAACATTATCCACAATTCTTTGCCTGTGGATGGTGGTGCCAAGTTCTGGGGAAATCTTAAGAAAATGGTAACTATTGTGAAGCCTACTTTGGAAGAGTCACAGAACACTACCTGGAAGGAGCCACATCAATTGATCAGGGGCATAAGCCTCTGAAGGATGCAAAATTTAAGATTTGTGGGGGTAGTGGGAAGAAATGGCAGAAGATACTGCCGGAAGTCTTGATTTTGGATCAAATTTCAGGGAAACAGGGGACTAGATACTTGCCCTACAAATTTCTGTAGGGACAGCAGACGGTGATTCCAGTTGATATTGAGATTATGAATTACCTTGCCCTTGATTTGTGGAAGGTAAATAAAATGGAGAACTTGATGGTGGTGCATGCAGAGCAACTTTTGCAGAGGAAGGAAATCATTAAAAAAGCAGGGAAGAGATTTAAGAAAATTAGTTCCAGGTCTTTCAGCTTCTGGGACAGATGCTGTGCTAACCTTTGTGGTTCAAGAAAGTGTACTACTCTAAGTGTGAGAAAAAAATACTACTTATGTCTGGGAATTAATCAATCCCCCTTGCCAAATTAATTCTCTGCCCCATTATCTTGGAAAAGATGCCTCTGCAAGAAATAAATTATTGTCAACTGCAACACCTTGGAAGAAGATATCTAAATTTTTTTTTAAAAAAAAAATTGAGGCCTTTCAGACTCTTCTTTGATACTTGTGTATACAACAACTTCTATCAAGAATTCTGCACTCTTGTAGCTTAAGATTTTATTTGACAATCCCCCTACAATAAAATACAATAAAATACAATAAAATATGCTCTAATATCATGATAAGATAAGATCCAATCCCAATAAAATGCCCAAAAACAACTATACTTAAAAACCCTTTATATTAAAAACAAAAACAACAATCTCCAAAACAGAGTTCTTCAAAAGAATGAATTCCTCCGCACCTCTGCAATGATTGTGATGTGCATTAGTCATGATCCGTTTAGAATTTTTTCAGCATGCATTATTTTTGATATTACCTGAAATATCCAATAGCCTGAATAGTTGATTAGCCGCAATATGCCTTCCAGGAAATGATCCCTTTCAATCTTCCTTAGAAGATCCCCTTTTAAATCCACATACTGAATCCTTGACATTTTTTCCATATTGTCCCAACAATTAAGTACCCTTCTGAAACTCCCACTTCATACCCCTTAGTAAACCTTGGTAACATACTTGACAGCTCTGATCACTTTCTTCTGGCTATTAAACTCTCTGAACTTATACAAATACAATCCTAAGAGATACTCCCCGCAAATCCATAGCTGCAGAGCATGGCTGACTATGGCACTGCAACAATTTCCCACTTCAAAAGGTCAGGGTTGGGCTCAGCATGCTTATTGTGCTGCGCATCCAGTATGAAACCACTTCTGAGCCTTCCTTTCTGACTATTACTTACATATTTTTTTCTCTCTAAATATAATCTATAAAAATAAAGAGATTGAAATACCTCAAACACTCCACCTGGTGTTGAGGTCCTTGGGTTAGTATTCCTTTATCAATTTTGTTGTGTATTCACCTCTTGCATCCAGTTCAGTCCTCTTTTTTTTCTGCTTTTGTTTCAGCAGCTTTTTTTTCTTGGTTTGCTTTTTTTTTCTCTGTCTGCTTTTTCTTTCTGCCTGCTTTTTCTTTCTGCCTGCTTTTTCTTTCTGCCTGCTTTTTTTTCCAGTCTGCTTTTTTTTAAAAAAAAATGCACACACAAAGTAATGTGTGTACATAGATTGTAAGGTTCAATACTTTTCACCATATGTGTATGTATAAATTATTTTCATGTGATGTATGTACATATTTTAGGTTTGTATTTATTTGTTGTTCATAATTTTCAACTGCCCCTTTGTATTTATTCAGTTTTAAGTAATGTATGTACATATTTAAGGTTTGTGTGATGTATGTACATATGGAAGGTTTCTGTGGTGTATGTACATATGTAAGATTTCTGTGATTTATGTACATATGTAATGTTTGTGTGATGTATTTACATAAGTAAGTTTAATGTGATGTATGTACATATGTAAGGTTGGTATTTACATACGTAAGTTTTGTGTTTATTTATTTGTAATAATTTTCAACAAGCTCTTTGTATGTATATATTAGGTTTCTTTTGTACTATCAAACACATACAGGGCCAATTCATGTAACAGGGCCAACAGATTTAACAAGGAAAAAAAGTGTTTAAATATGAGGCTTGGCAAGATGATGAGGAGAGAAATGAGAAGGGAGAATTGTGCTGGAGAAGGCTAAAATCTGACTCAAGGGGTCTAGAAGGAACCAGATCCAAGGGGGCTTTGTTAAGTGGGCACGGATAAGAAAGGGTTAAATCTGATGCCTTTTTCATTTAAGGGAGCAAAGATAAAAGACTATTTATAGACAGCTGGAGAGCCACAAGTTGGGTCTTTGATATATATGAATATTTGATGAGATAAAAAAGATGGAAATGGTAGAGGATAGAAATGTAACAATGATATCACTTAATCTATGGTTAATGACAGTTGTGTATCAAGAGCTTGTGACATGAATAAAATGATGTGGCCGGCAGACTATAGGTGCCAGACATAGAAGTGGCCTAAACAACTAAAAGTATCAGGACACATACAGGTGGTAGAAACATCGTAATGTATCCCTAGCATCAAGAAATCATGGCAAGAGTTGGTTGGGAAACAATAGTTGCCTCAAACATACAAAACAGATAATTGAATATAAGAGTGCTGAGAAACGGAGGTGAGTGGAAAAGATGATGAGGTCCAAAACTCAACACACCCTTGTGCAAAACAACCGGGGTGAAGACAGAATGGGAAGGTTGGTAGTTGAAGAGATGAGAGTGCAAAAACGTTGCAAGCGAAGTTGAGGGGAGGTAGCAATCAATGTTGCAGGAAGGGCACAATTGATGTCAGAAGAGAGCAAAGAAAATGATGAGCAGAAAGCAAGGTGTGAGCCAGGAAGATGGAAGTGAGAGGAGAAAAAAGGAGCAAAAGATTGATGTAGACAAATGCAAACAATGTTGCAGGTCAATATTGGAGTATGCAGGAGGAGAGAGAGAGATGGGCTTATAGGGCTTAGCCTTGCAAGAACCTTCAGGGTTGTCAAAGTTGAGGTTTGGGGAACCCACAACCAATCTGGAAAAATGACAAGGGGAAGTTTCCTTCTGATCAAACTTCTTCTGGTTTTGTTGATATTTGTCAAGGACTTTAGGGTTCTCTGAAAAAAAGCAATCCTTTGCATGAGTGTCCCAAGAATTGTGAACGCCATTGGTACATTGGACTACCAGGAAGGCGGAATGAGAAGGAGAGAAGACAGGGTCCTCGGCCATTTTTGCTTTCTTGTTGAGCATTTCTAGAACAAGTTCATGCATGATGGTTGCCAATGATTGGCCTGTGGTTTTGATGGCGTCACAGATGGAGGAAAGCAAGTCCGGTATTTTCTTGAGAATCTGGTGACCAAGCTGTTGATTATTAAGTTCAAGGTCAAGAGACTGGAGCTTGGAGATGGCATCTCTGATTTTCAGGATGGAATCTTCAATGTTGGAGGGATCAATAGTGGTGTTGCTGAGTTGAAAGAAAGCGCAAAAGACATTGGCTTCCTTTTTAGAGGAACCAAAAGCCATGATATTGGCCCACAGGACGACCGGATCATCCTTGCCTCCATTGGAGGTAACAGTAGAGATGAGGGAGCAATGAATTTGGGAACTAGTAATAGCAAGGGCTCTATCCATGGAGTAGAGTTCAGTAGCAATGAATCTTCCTTTTTCATCTTGATTGGCTTTCAATTCTCAAGAGACAAGTTTGTAGAGGCATTTGCCTTGGAGAGGATTATTCATTTTGAAGGGCCATTCCAAGTAGTTTTCCAAGGTGAGAAGGGGGATTTTAGAATCATTGGATTCCATGATGAAGGGATTAATGTAAATGGCTTAGTAGTGCAATGGTAGAGCTGGGCTCATAGCCTGTTGAAATATGAGGCTCAACAAGATGATGAGGAGAGAAATGAGAAGGGAGACTTTTTCCATAGAAGGCTACAATCTGACTCAAGGGGTTCAGAAGGGATTAGATCCTAGGGGGCTTTGTTAAGTGGGCCCGGAAAAGAAAGGTTTAAATCTGATGCCTTTTTCATTGAAGGGAGAAAAGATAAAACAGTATTTATAGACAGCTGGAGAGCCACAAGTTGGGTCTTTGAGATATATGAATATTCAATGAGATAAAAAAGATGGAAATGGTAGAGAATAGAGATGTAACAATAATATCACTTAATCTATGGTTAATGACAGTTGTGTATCAAGAGCTTGTGACATGAATCAAATGATTTGGTTGGAATACTATAGGTTCCAGACATCAAAGTTGCCTAGAAAACTATAAGTATCAGGAAATATAGAGGTGGTAGAAACATCTAAACGTATCCCTAGAACAAAGAAATGATGTCAAAAGATGGTTGGGCAAACAATAAGTACCTCAAACATACACAACAGATAATTGAATATAAGAGCGCTGAGAAAGGGAGGTGAGAGTAAAAGATGATGAGGTCCAAAACTCAACAAAAAGGACTTTAAAAGAGGTTTTTGAAAACACACGTAGTAAAAACTGATTCATCACTTGGTTTAAGCTTTTTTTGATGAGAATTGAACATTTAAACACATGTAATGAGGATAACACATGTAACAAGGACAAAACCTGTAACCAAGGACAACACATCTAAACAAGGACAACACATGTAACCAAGAACAACACATGTAAAAAGGACTTTAACAGAGGATATTGAAAACACATGTACCAAAAACTGATTCCCCCCCTTATTTTATGATTTTTTATAACATTGAAAACATATATAAACCCCCTTCCATCACACCTTGATTTGATGTACTTCTCCCTCATCCCAGAAATTAACACACTTCAGTTTTTTTTAACTTATTTTTTGTAAGCTCTTACTACATGTAACAAAATTGGTCACTTCCCAAATTGATAACATAGAAGAAGGTCCTCCTCCCCTTACTTTGTGGTTCCAAATTTTCTACAACAATCAAATTCCAAAACCCTTCTCTATGATACCAAAAAGTTGCTCCCCAGTTTTTTTCTGATCAATCCATCAGGCTTGCTGATACATCTTCACAAAATATGAATCAAATAGTTTTCAACCTAACAACAGGAAAATGAATGACTGCAATATGGCTGGAAGGTATGGTATGTCCTGTTTGTTTTGTGATTATGAAATTAAAGGTTTTCTCATGGATTTCAATTACAAACAGGTCATAATCCTTCTAAATGGACCCATAGAGATGTCAAAATTGGGCACTCATATGGCTCCTTTAGGAGCAGTAGTGAATTGATCAAATTTTATGACCCTCTGCACTATGTCCTTTTTTTCATACTTAGGGTGAATTGGGTTTGTTTACAACATTGAACAAACAAAGTTGAAAGAATAGATATCCTGCCATGAATTATTATTCAAATTTCCCATCATTTTCTAATCCTGATGATTCAATTTTGTACTGGGGTGGTTTTCTATGTGAGCTAGTGCCCCGTCCGGGAGCTCAACCATTGGTGCCACGCACAGGCACAGTTATGCAATTGGGTAACCCCCAGAAGGATGGGCTCCAGGAAGGGAAGGAGGGAGGAGAGAAGGAACAACAAGGGAAGGGTGAAAATTCTGAGCCTCAAGAAAAAGCTCAAAATTCTGTTTGCCTCAAGCTCAAGGGCTTATGATATCACCAAGACAGGCAATTCCAGGAGGAGAAAAATCAATTGCCCCTCCTCATTGTACATGTTTCAACATGGTGAGGCCATACTAGTTGAGCTGCATTGGAAGTTCATCTTGGTTGTCCTGTTCTTCTTCTTCTATTTCACATCTCTCAGGCTATCTCAACTGTCTCCCATTCTTATCTTGTTTGTTTGTTTCCTCCTTTTTGTTAAAGGTTTTCTTATTTCTATAGGAGTTACTAACAACTGTGACTGCAATAAATATTTGAACTCTTCAATCTCTCATGGTAACAAGAGTCAAGTCTTTGTCACAAGTAACTCTTAAGAAAATGAAATCCACACCCAGGTGTTAAACGGTTAACAATCAGATCATGGTAAGTTCAAGGGAAAAGGTTTGCAATATCCAAATCAATGACTTGTCAAGCAATCAATCCAACAACAAGTACTCAACCAAATTAAAACTAGTCAATCTTAACCACCACAACTGGCATGACTGGAAAACTCAATTCAAGCACCTACTCATTGGGAAGGGTCACAAAGAGATACTCTACAAAAATTGGATAGAAAGTCACAAAGGCACCAAAACCTATTTTAAGAAGAACTCCTTTGCCTTAACCTTAATTTAAAAGGTGGTGGAGCGTGACCTTTAATCCAAAATAAAGTCCTCTCAAAACAATTTCTCATTGGCCTATCAATCCCTTGCCCACCCTGTAAGACTCAAAATGGTGATAGGCCATGGCAGTTCTGTGTAGGGGAAAGGTGCTGTTTAGGCTTCCCTCCTGAGTGTTACAAAAATATTTAAATTTAATGGAGATCAAGGTCCATAACCTTGTAAATAAGGAGTCAAGTAGTAAAGGATAAAGATGATAGTAGTTTGGTAGCAATGGAAAAGCACTATCTGATCCAAGATTATGTGGGAAAAAATTGGAAAAAAGAAGCTCAAGTTTGTTTAAAGTTCAAAGAAAAAGGCTGTTGCATGTAAACAATGCCCACAAGCTAATAACTCTAGTTGTCAGCAGAAGATTGGGGATGATCTGTTGAAGCAGTTGGCTCAGCAAGCCTCTGTATGCTCTTGGCCCGACCACCTCAAGGTGTCACACAGAAGATGTCACATAAGACTCATTTAATCCAATCCACGGTGCACAACATTGATGATCCCTGGTTATCCAAATTGCAGGCCGAGGAGCATGCTGAGCATGCCTGACTAGCCTTGAGCCATCAAAGAAAGCAGAAAGAGAAGAAAGCAGCATTAAAAAAGAGAAAAGAGACAAGCAAAGAAATGACTGCACTAATTGATTGCAATGCGCTTCAGATAGCACAAAAGGTAAGAGTGCTTTGTAGCTCAAATGTGCGTAAAAGAAAAGCACTATTCACCAATACAAACGCAAGGAAAAGGCGGTGTGTAACCTGCAGAAAGTACAAGCTAAGGAAAATTAAATGCACAGAGAAAGCCGTTGCATTTCTCTTGTGCTTTGATAGGCAAGGAGGTAACTGGGGCCTTGTGAACACACATGTGAGGAGAGCCATTGAATAAATAGAGCGGGCCTCTAAGCCATTTTGTAGCGCAATTTTTCCATTAACAGATATCACTTTCATCCTGTATATAAATAAGCATCCTTGTCTGGTAGCCTTGCTCAACAGACATACAATTTTACACAATTTATATTATTTCAAGTGTATAAATCAAACACATTATCAGTACCATTACCAACCGTTCAAACAAAATCATTAGTACCACACAGCTCTATCAAAACACTCAAACTCATTCTGTGATCCAATGGAAGGAAACACCAAGACCAAAAGATTTTGACTTAACAAAAAAAACTATGCAACATGGGCCACCTTGATGCGAGCAGAGATGTACGGGTTGGGATTTTTACCTATCATCAAGCGCAAGCCTGTCAAAGGATTAAATGAAAAGAGTATGAAGCTGAATGTCCTCATCATGAAACATCTTGATGAGGAACATATTTCCATAGTCAACAGCGAGTTAGGAACCGATAAGGAGGGCAAAGGACTAGAGCTCTGGGAGTTGTTCAAGAAGAAATACCTGGGGAGTGAGGCCCACCACCAGATGCTTGCCCTAGGAGAATTTATTGACTTGGAATTCAATGAAACAAAAGAATTTGTTAAAGAAATACGGAACAGTGTTAGTAAGATTCAAACTTCCAGCTTAGACGTTGTGGAAAGAATAAAGGTTATCCCCCTATAATTGTCCCAAGGTTCGGAAGTTAACGGTTCCCTGCGTTTGAAAGGAGATGAGGATGCCCCAAGTCGCGCTTGAATGAAAAATAGAAATAAGAGATAAAAAAGATAAAGAAAAGTAGAGAGAGAGAAATCGCCAATCCTTCAATCCTCAGAACTTTCCACCTGGATGTGTATCCGGTATGAGTTCCTTTAATCTCCTGGTGAGATGAGTGATTCAATCTGATGATGATATTCTTCCTCCTCTTCCTCTTTGATGCTCTGATGATGATCCAATGCCTCCTCTCCGACCCGGAGTTGAGAGTGAGGATAAGTCCTCCCTCTCAACCCTAACCTAAGTACATGCGCAAATAACAGTATGACAACAAAACAGAAAACAATCCCAAAACAGAAACCCTAGCCTCCTCTCCCCACCTCCTCCGTACCAAACTCCCCCCGCCGTCCGTACGCTGCTCCGTTCATCCGTTTTGTCCTTCTCATGACGCGGTCGTTGCACCGCTCCCTACTCAGAGCCCCCCGCGCCTGTCCGTATCCGTTTGTCCGCGCCCGTCGTGGGTGTTTGGTAATATCCAGCATGACCCGCGCGCTTGCGCGCGCGCTTCATCTGTTCCTTCATAGCCCGCGGATTGCTCCACCCCTACGTATCCAAACCGGCGCGCCCGCGAACCGAGTTGAGCACACTACCTTCCGAATCTGATCTCCGGGGAGGATCGCCACCCACGCCGCATCCGATGCTGAGCCCGACCTGTCCACCAGGTGCGGAGCCAAACAGCAGCTGCTGCTGCTGAGCACGCTGCATACCCTAATGCTGAGCCCACTCGCCCCCAATGCTGAGCGCGCAGCCGCAAAGCAGTTCCCAATCCGTGTCTATAAATTGACACCACAACGTCAAAGAAGAGGTTTTGGCGTTATCAATACTCAAGAAGTTGCCCAAAGAATTTGAATCACTAGTCCGCATGATCATTCAGGATAGTGGAACCTTGAAAACAAAAGAAGTCATCAATAAAATAGAAAAAGATTATTTACAATTTGAATTGAAGAAGAATGACAGAGTGGCCATGGTTGGCCACCAACAACCACCTAAAAAGCAAACCAGGAAGTGCTAAAAATGCCACATTGTTGGGCACTCAGCCAAGGAATGCCAAAAACCCTGGACTAACTATAAATACGCACTTCCCAAGGCCAATGTTGGCAAAACAAAGGCGTTAATATATCGTTTATTGCCATAACGGACAAAACATCTGAGGACCCTGTTCAAGAAGAAGAAGATATCAGCTTTTATGAACCAATCACAACCAAGCTTGAGTTATTCGGAAATCTTGGAAACGATGGGTTCTATAGCCCGTACCAAATTAAAAGGGCCTTGAAGATAAATAACTACCACGCGTTGAATGGTGTGGTATCAGCAAACAATGCCATGGCTTCCAAGGAAGCAATTATTCTTGATTTGGGCGCTTCCAATCACACATGTTCAACAAAAAAGAGGACTTTTTCAACTATGTCAGCCACATGGGTAGGGTTGAAATTGGCAAAGTGGGGAGAAGTGTTGACATTGTTGGAAGAGGCAACATTATACTTACTTCTGATAATAAAGCCATTACAGTGTGCAATGCATACCATGTTCCATCTTTTCTGTATTGCTTGATATCCCAAACTGCGCTTTGGAATAAGGGAGCTCAGATAGTTAAGACAGAAGGCAATGTTAACTAAAGACTCAGCGGAGCTACGCAGTTTCAGTTGCGCAGATTCCCAACTGTAGTCGTGAGAGCTCCAGGCGTCCTCTCGGACCCAAACGACTAGATCCCCTGAGGAACCTGATTGATGAATCCACTCCTCAGTCTCTGCTCTCTCTCTTGATCCAAATCCCCTCTCAGTCACTTTCCTATCCCTGTCTCACCACCTCACCCTTACCAAACGCAGTGCCGCACGCGACCCCACCTTGGAGACGTAGCTAACTCCAGGAGGAGTAACTTTGACTAGACCCTCTACCATGAGCTCCACGTCAAGTCTGCTAGCAGTGCCTTTGACCTAGGTGACCTATTGCATTCACTAATTCTCATGTTGTCTTTCTTTTGTTTCCATTGTCTTCAATCTCTGTCATCCATAACTTACACTCATCTATGTCTTCTTTATCCCAATCATGTACTCAGACTATACTGTTACAAGAGTTGATTGTTGAATTGAAATAAAGAGACACTCGAGAAACATTACATGGTAGCAAGAGTCTTCAGCCAAACGGCGCACCCTAACAGGTGGAAAAAGACAAGATGACCAGAACCAACTTGAGTTGTGAATAGCTGTATGCACCCTGCACAGAGCAAGGGGGAGTGTTGGAGTCAAATCTGCTCTTATGCAGACTGCCATCCAAGAATTCTAAGTCTCGGTACTGAAAGCCTGAACAGCATTGTCAAACAACACATCAGGTCCATAAAGGTAAAACCAAGCAAACCCTTGTTGAGTGGACAGGTACAATGGCCCATCTGGCAATGGCGCACTTAGCTTAGTGGTGAAAGCATCACTCATGAATGTTGAGGTTATGGGTTCAAATCCTAGAGTGCACAACTACTTTTTGAATTGTAACAGGCAATACCTTTGAAGTCAGGGTGAACAACAAAAAAATATTCTTTGGGGAGATTAAAAACCGTTTACCATTTCCTAAACTCGAAAGAAAGCAGAACACTTGTCAGATCTCACTTGAAGAGCACAAAAGAATGGGACATCCTGGAGGACAGAACGACTGTCAATTGTACAAGTTAGGCAAGCAGACTCGACAACCCTTCTCCAATCACAGAGAATGTACCAACATTGCCAGGGAAGAGATATCGGCAGATGTAGTTGGACCCATAGATCCTGTTTCCTTGGGAGGAGCCAGGTATTTCCTCACCGTAGTGGATACAGCAAGTAGATATGCGTGGCTGAGGGTTCTGAAGGCTAAAAGTCAAGCGGAGCAAGAATTAAAGTTTATGGTCAATCAGATAGAAAATAAAATTAGCAAGAAAGTCAAGGGCATCATTACGAACGGAGGCGCAGAATTTGTGAATCAAGACATGAGCTCGTGGGTGGGGGAAAAAGGTATTACACACCTTGTGGTACTACAAGAAATACTCCAAAGCATAATGGTACCGCCGAACGAATGAATCAAACAATTATGGAAAAGGCCCGGACCATTTGCATTGATGCCTGTTTGGAGAAAAACCTTTGGTCCAAGCTAGTATCTACATCTGTTTTTTTATACAATCACAACCAGAAGTCTAGTCCTTACCTTCGCATGTGGGGAGTTGAACCTAGGCTTGATTCCATTAAACCCGTTGGAACTGACGTCTTCTAAAGCATACATCACTTCGCAAAGATTGGAAAAATGGATCCAAGATGTCGGAAGGGAGTGTTGGTTGGTTTTGACAAGGAGATGAAGTCCTACCGCATCTGGGACCCCAAAACTAGGAAGGTTGTTTGTTCCAGAGACATATCATTCACAGTTTCCAATGATGATATCGGCAACATATTCTATGATGAGTTTGAAGCTAGCAAGTCAACAGAAACAGGGAATTCGGATGATCCGTCAAAACTGGCAACAAATAAAGAAGCAGGAAAAGTCGACAATATCGGAACAAGCAATTCACCAAATACTGAAAACCAAAAAGATCCGACTATAAATCAAGAGGGGGATATGAGACATGTAGAAACAGTGATTGATAGTCAGTCCGTTGCCAAAGAAACCCAAACAAGTAAAAGAGAAACGAAACCGATTGATAGGTATGGTCACTGGACTTCTTACCTAGCAGTCAAACAACAGATTGAAGAATACAAACAACATGACCTTTATTTTGAAGCGATGGCCATGCAAACGTTTGTGAAAGAAAGTATGATTGTACCGGAAAGCTTCAAGACCGCACAACAATCAACTGAATGGCCTCTATGGAAAAAATCCATATTCACTGAACTCAATTCCATCATTGAGAATGGAGTGTTTGAGATAATCCCTAGAGACAAACGAGATAAAGACAAGACATTAATCAACACGCGATGGGTATTAAATAAAAAATTTGACACTGAAGGCAATCTGAAAAGACACAAAGCACAATGCGTTGCAAGGTGATTCAAACAGAAGGAAGGTATTGATTACAAAGAAACATTCTCACCAACCGGACGTCTAAGTACCATGAGGTACATACTCTACCATGCAACTCAGAGGAAGATTAAACCACGACAAGCAGACTTTGTCACCACATACCTAAACTCAAAGCTAGATGACAACGAAGCAGTCTACATCAGTTTGCCGGAAGGATTTGTTGATTGGCTGAAAGAGACTAAACAAGAATGTTACACCAAAGAATTGTCTAGAGAATTGATCAACAAACCCGGAATGTTTTTCATAAAACTAAAGAAAACCCTTTATGGATTAAAGCAGGCGGCTCGAGGGTGGTACACCACCATGAGCAATTGGTTCCTAGGACACAGATATTGGATTAGTGACGCTGAACCCTGCCTTTTTATATCAGACCAAGGTGATCTAGCATTCACATGGGTAGATGATCTGATCCTGGTAGGTGACAATACGGACAGTCTAATCAGCAATCTGGGAAAGGATTTCAAAATAAAAGATCTAGGAACAGCACAACACATCCTGGGAATGAAGATTGAATACCTTACCAATGATCAAATGTTTATAAACCAAGCTCACTATGTAAAGAATCTAGTCAAGGAATATGGGCTTGAAGATGGGAAAACCACTGGCACGCCAATGCAATCAAACATCAAGTTAGTAAAAGCAACCGATGAAGAAAGCAAAAGGTTCAAAGAGAAAGGTCTGGATTATCGATCAGCAATAGGATCGCTAAATTACCTGTCACAGTGCACTAGGCCTGACATCACATACGCGGTCGGGAAATTATCTCCATTCCTAGAAAATCCAAACAAAACCCACTGGAGCGCTTTCAAGAGAGTAGTACAATACCTCAAGGGAACCCGGGACTGGGGAATACTTTACCAACCAAACCGCGGCCATGAAATTGTCGGGTATGTTGATTCTAGCTGGGCAGAAGACGAGCAGAGCCTGTTGACGAGCGGCTATAGTTTTCAGTGCGGAAGCGGTCTGGTTTCATGGCGAAGTAAGAAACTGGGGGGGCCAAGCTTGTCGTCAACCAAAGCTGAATACCAGGCGTATCTATCAGCGTCACAAGAAGCACAATGGCTCCAAAAACTCACTTTTGACATACACTGTCACGTACCAGAAAAAACCATGATCTGGTCCGATAATCAGGGCCCCATCCAGCTAGCAAAAAGCCCAGTATTCCACTCTAAGACAAAACATATAGCTGTTCATTTCAATTTCACAAAAGACCTAGTAGCAAATAGAGAAATAAAAATAGAATACGTACCGACAGAGGATATGATCGCCGATATCTTTACCAAAGCATTAGACCAGGAGAGACACGTCAAATTTTCGTTGATGATGGGACTCCTACCGCTGTTGATGATCGAGCCAAGAGCAAGGGGGTGGGTTGAAGCAGTTGGCTCAGCAAGCCTCTGTATGCTCTTGGCCCGACCACCTCAAGATATCACACAGAAGATGTCATAGAATACTCATGTAATCCAATCCACGGTGCACGACATTGATGATGCCTGGTTATCCAAATTGCAGGCCAAGGAGCATGCTGAGCATGCCCGACTAGCCTTGAGCCATTGAAAAAAGCAGAAAGAGAAGAAAGCAGCATTACAAAAGAGAAAAGAGACAAGCAAAGAAATGACTGGGCTAATTGATCGCAACGCGCTTCAGATAGCACAAAAGGTAAGAGTGCTTTGTAGCGCAAATGCGCGTAAAAGAAAAGCCCTATTCACCACTACAAACGCAAGGAAAAGGCGGTGTGTAATCTGCAGAAAGTAAAAGCTAAGGAAAATTAAATGCACAGAGAAAGCCGTCGCATTTCTCTGGTGCTTTGATAGGCAAGGAGGGAACTGGGGCTTTGTGCACACACATGTGAGGAGAGCCATCGCATAAATAGAGCGGGCCTCTTAGCCATTTTGTAGCGCAATTTTTCCATTAACAGATATCACTTTCATCCTGTATATAAATTAGCATCCTTGTCTGGTAGCCTCGCTCAACAGACATACAATTTTACACAATTTATATTATTTCAAGCGTATAAATCAAACATGATCAACTCAAACCCAACCAACCTCCAGGTTCTCAATGAACCTGCCCAACTCTCCACAATCAAGCGCTTGAAGGGTACCAGATAACTGAGGGTGGCTGTACAAGACAAAGCACTATGTTTAAGAAGCTCTAAAAGCAAACAGTAAACTGATTCAAAGCAGGGATAACCTCAACACTTCTCAAGGAACTCAAGAGTAGGCTGGAAGAATGCAACTCCAAAAAAAAAATAAGGGAGGTATAACACTAAAGGTCTTAAGCTTAATAAGATCTCTTCAATCAATCATGATTGGCTCCAGAAAGATGACCAAGGAGGGATCAAGACCAGTATGGTCAGAGAAAGAGATCAAGGAGTGGTATAACACACTCAAGAATTCCAACAGACAGAATTCTCTTCAACCGGCAAGTCTATTGGTTGGTGATAAGGATCAGGCCACAGAGGGGCAAAGACTAAGGTTCAATGGATCAGGGGGAAATCATAGAAATACCCAGGATGAGGATGAGGATCAGATTTCAATGATAACAGGGGGGACATATGCACACACTCCCATCAATATTTTGAAAAAGGCAGGGGAGAGCACCTCCTTTTATGGGCCATGGGTCCCTGTAGACTATTTACAAGAGATACTACAAATAGAGCAGAAAAAAAAATTTTTTTCAAATAATTTATCAGGTGCAGAAAAACAAACAAGTGATGATGAACAGAACACAACCGGTATGTGTCATAAAAAATGACTGCAGAAAAATAAATAGGAAATGAAGATGAACAAACAACAACAAAAAAAAAGAGGCTGGCCAGAGGTCAGAGTTGGCTGCGGCTGGTGATTAAGGACAGGTGAGGATGGCCGCACAAGACCAAGGTTGCGGCCGGAGGAGGTTCAGCGGCGCGATTGGGAGGTGCAAGGTGGAAATGCAATGATGTTGAGGTTGAGGATTGGTCAAAAGGCAATTGGGGGGATTGGTTGATTGATTAAGGGTGACCAATCACATTTGATGGATGGGTCATCCTTGTTGATAGCTTGATTGGGGTTGCAATCAAAGGATGGGAGTAAGTTGGTGGATTGGCGGGGATTGGATGGGTTAGCAGATTGGACTGGAGATTGTCCAAAGACAATCAGTCTTGAGATGCTCGGCAATCAGTCAAATCAAGGAGGGGGTGCTTGAGGAGCTGTTGAGGTCGCAGTGTGGTGACCAAATCTGGACACCTTGGACCAAATGCAGAAAATTCAAAAAGTTTTTTACAATGCTTTTATTTAGGTGTCATTCAAAAAAAAAAAAATTTTATCAGTATCACTCCTCCAATTTCCTCAACCTTCCAAGCATTGCTCTGTCCCAGTGGTCTAGGACAGGCCTCTCTTGGTCTCATCACCTAGGCATTGCATTTGATTCTGAAAACTTGATAACTGGATTTCAAAATAAGACCAACGGAGTCTTGAAAGAATAATGAATGACAATGGATGAGATTTGAGGAACAGCATAAAAATTGACATGGATAATGAGATGAGATTGTTTAGCATACCGTGGAGAATCAAAGGAGAACTGATTGATGATTGGAGACAAGGAATTGGCGAAAGGAATCAATGATAACAGATGGATTGAAAGACAGGAGATATAAAGCTGGAAAAGATGTTAGGACTTCTCGAAGGTAAATGATGAATTGATGAATTTATGATGAGCCTCACAGCTGAACAGGCGATCAGAGTTGAGATTCCGGAGATTTTTTAGATGTATAACCGGTAACCAGTGTTGAGGATTGAGGGATTGAGGTCAACAAAGGGAGATGAGACAATGGGAGATGATTGGGATTGAAGAGATTGAGAACGATGATGGAAGAGATTGGAGGAGTGAGTGTGGGGAGCGTATGGAATAGAGATGAAGGTTGAGGAAAAAGTATTAGAAAAAATGTAGAGGGTTTAGTTGGAAGAAGAGAGTGAGACAAAGGAGATGTGGAGAGAGAATGAGACAAAGGAGATGTGGAGAGATGAAGAAGTAATGTGGGTTGGATTCAGACAATCAGAGTCTGTTGAGAACATGAATAAGACAGGTAAGGAGAAAGGAGAGAGAGACAGATTGGTTGAGTTTAGAGTGTCGACAACGGGGCATGCCAATTTATTTTTTAAAGTCCGGCTGTCAACTCAACAGATTCCTTCTCTCTTTGTTCCCCCCTTCCTTTTGGCCAAACGTGCGGGCCAAGACCTGCTTGGCCCGAGATATCCCCACCACCACCACCCACAACGCTCAACCCGTTTCAACCATCCTATCCAATCTCTCCCATCTCTCCCTCCTCCCACCATCTAATCCATCATCTCATCCCACAAGCGTGACAACTACCTCTACCCCTGCTCCATCCTCCCATCAAACCTTGGGATTCCAGCTCATGAGGGCCTACAAGGGCGCTTCCCTCTCACTTCAGCCCCACGGCCTTGGCTCTCCAATTGAGTTCAGTCCCAACAACCCTTGAAAACAGCTGATCATTGGCTACACTTGCACAACTCTCAGTAACTCCAATCTTCCTCCGCTCAAACCGTCACCCAAGTCCCCATTGAGTCAACCTACGGCACCATTGACAAGCCATCATCTAAGATCAGCTGTTGGCCTTGTCATCAGTCAGCTCGCAAGCTTGTCAATCCCAACCCGGTCCATTGATCCCATTTGACTCAATTGACTCATCCTCAGAGTTCATTGCCCTCAGCTCATCAACCCAAGCTTGCTCACAGGTTATCATCCTCCCTTGGGCTCAATCTGATCCCCAAGAAACTCCTTTGATCGTTTTCCCTACTCTCTTGGACCAATCACCCTTCATCCTCTTCCCCCCCCAGCAATCAGTCAACCCAAGTCATCCAATCCCACCCACGCCCATTGGAGGCATTCCTTCCTTCCCAATTGATTCAGTTTCCACCCTCTTCCTTCCTTCCCAATCCAATCTCAGCTACCTCCCTCCTGGGACTCTTCCATCTCCGCCATCTGCTTTTGCAAGTCCTCAACAACCAACCCAAACAGCCTCCTCCGTTCCAATCCCTTGCAAACTCTCCTGTCACAACCATGACCACCACCACCACACCCCTTCCGCCTTTGGGTGAGGGGTGGGTGATCTTTGTGTTGTCTTGCGCACCCGTCCGGGGACGGACGCAAGAGAGGTGAAGGATGAGAAAAGATTCCACCCCAGTCAGGGAGGCGGGATTTCCACTGGCCCGTGTGATCTATTTTTTCTGATCATCTGAATCTAAGAAAAAAAATTTCTTCCGCTCTATCTGTAGTATCACTTGTACATAGTCTAACAGGGCCTCCTGCCCATATAAGGAGGGCTCTCCCCTGCCTTTTGGTAGGGAGGAGGGGAGTATTGGATGGCATCTTATGAGAGGATCATCATCACTATCATCTTGAAATAAATTATCTGTGGGGTCTCATTCCCCTTTATCTGAGACTGAATTCTGGGTATATACATGATTGCCCCTTGATCCTTGAGCCTCCATACTCAAATCCGGATCCTTGATCTTTATCACCATCCAATAGCCTTGCTGGTTAAAGAATAATTCTACTGATTGAATTCTTGAGTGTGTTACACCACTCCTGATCCCTTTATCCAACCATACTGGTCCTGATCATCCTTTGATTATCTTTCCAGAACCGGTCACGTTTGACTGAAGAGGTTTTATTAAGCTTAAAACCTGGAGTGTTAAACCTCCCTTTATTTCTTTTGTAAGTTTAATTCCACCATGCTTCTCTTGAGTCCCTTGAGGATTGTTGGGTTATTCTTGTTTGAATCAGTTATTGTTTTGCTTCTAGAGCTTCATCAAACAATTAGCTTTGTCTTGTGCAGCCACCTGCAGTTATCTGGTACCCTTCAACCGCTTGATTGCGGAGAGTTGGGCAGGTTCATTGAGAACCTGGAGGTTGTTTGGGATTGAGTTGATCTTTCCTAAGCTTCTGCTGACTACCAGAGCTATTAGCTTGTGGGCATTGTTACTTACAATTGCCTTGTCCAGTTGAACTCTGAACAACCCTTGACTTATTCTTTCAAATCACTTGGGATTCAAAATTTCTTTTGAGAAAGTGTTCTATTTACCAGAGTTGCCTTATAAACTGGTGTCCCTTTGAGTGTTGTGGAAAAAACGTTTCCAGATTTTTTATCTTAAAGAAGATAGGTTTGTTATTGATATGAATGATAGAACTGTTCTTAGTGGACAGGTTTGGAACAAGCTTTTGTGTGCAAGCTTTTTCAAAATCTCAGCTTTGAGAACTGTTGCTCAGAATAGAAGTGGACATAAGGTAAAGCACAGCAACTGCAAGAGTTGTACCTTAGGGGCTAAGACTAGAAATTTTTTCTCAAAGAGGAGAAATTGAACTGATATTCCTAGGTAGGAATTTTCCATTGGTTTGGCAGGGCCATTTACACCAGAGTCCCTTGGTGGGGCAAGATACTTCATCAATTTAGTTAATACTGCAACTAATTATGTTTGGGTTAAACCAATTTGATCTAAGGATCAGACCACAGAGGAGGTTTCTGTAATCTTCAAATTCTGGAAACAGAATGATCTAATCAAGGAGATCAAGAGGGTTATTGCCAATGGAGGTGGTGAATTTGTGAGTAAAGAGTTTGAGATTTTATTGAAAGATTATGGTATCATTCATATAGTCACTACTGCAAGTACTCCACAAAATAATGGAATAGTTGAGAGAATGAATAGGACTTTACTGGACAAGGTCAGAACTATTATGTCTCAATCTGGTCTAACAAATTTCTTATGGGCTGAGTGGATGTGTACAGTCTGTCTGTTGCATAACATTGTAAGTGTCAATTGGAAGAGTCCTCATTATCAGTTTTGGAATTTGTACCCCAAAACATCACACCTAAGAACAATTGGTTGCTTGGTGTATTATAGTGTCCACCATAATGAGATGGTTGGAAAATTAGACCCTAGCGCCAGAACAGGGGCACTTTTAGGCTATGATTTAAGATGTAAATCAGATAGGATCTATTGTCCAGGGACAAGAAAGTTTATCTGTAGTAGGGATGTAAAATTTGATGAAAGTACCATTCCACTCAAAAGGAGTGGAGATGTTGTTGTGAATAAGTCACAGTAAGAAAGAGAATTAGCACCTATTTCACCATCAAAGGCTGAGGAACATGTGGTTCCAGAAGATGAAGAGATGGCAGATGTGCCACCAGAGGGTTCATTGCCCGCTTCAGGGAAGTCCTTTAATTCGGAGCCTGATGAGCCTCCACCTCCAGTTAGAAGGAGTGGTAGGGTTAGAGTACCAGTTGATAGGTACAGGGAATGGAAGTCCCATTATGCAGCCGCAGGATATGAGGAAGATACATTTCAGGAACAGTGTATTCTCAATGAAGTCCTGGAGTTGAGTTCAGAAATGGGTAACAGGGTTAGCCCAAATAGCTTTGGCCAAGCTATGAATTCTGATGAGAGAGCCAACTGGAAGAGTGCTATTTTTGAGGAATTTGATTCTCTAGAAAATAATAGTGTCTTTGAAGTGGTTAAGCGGGATTCTGTCCCAAAAGGAAAGACCATTTTGGGGTCTAGATTGGTGTTAAACAAGAAGTTTGACACAAATAGAGTTTTGAAAAGATTCAAAGCTAGATGCGTTGCACAGGGCCTCAAGCAGAGAGAGGGTATTGATTACCAAGAAAATTTCTCACCAACTGGAAGGCTTTCCACCTTCAGGTACATCATTGCTCTGGAAGTGGAGTTGGGAGAAGAAATCAGACAAGCTGATTTTGTAACAGCATACTTGAATGCAAAACTTGCAGAGGAGGAGACTGTTTATATGTCAATCCCTGATGGTTTTCATGAATGGTTAGTAGAGACTAAACCAGAAACCATGAAGAAAATCTGTGTTAGAAGTTTTCTTTCAGCGGATAAAGGGGAATATTTCCTCAAGCTGTGTAGATCCCTTTATGGATTGAAGCAAGCAGCTAGATTTTGGTATGATACCATGAGTGAGAAACTGATACAAGTTGGTTTCAAGAGTTCTGAGGCCAACCCTTGTTATTTTTTAAGAAAGGATGCAATTTTGTTTTTATGGGGTGATGAAATTATCATTATTGGAAATGGTAAAGAGAGATTCATGGAGAAACTCAAAAATGAATTCAAGATAAAAGATCTTGATCTGGTGCAACAGGTGTTAGGAATGAAATTCAGTAAGAGCAAGAATGGTATTAAGTTAGACCAGAGAAATTACATGGCAGCTCTTCTTAATCAATATGGATTAAAGGATGCAAAGCAGTTTGGTACTCCCATGCAGTAAAAATTTGTTTAGAGAAGTCTAAAGATGAGGAGTATCTGGAGTTTGTTCAATCTGGGAACAACTACAGGTCAGCTATTGGATTGCTTAACTATTTGGGGCAGTGTACAAGGCCCAATTTTTCTTTTCCAATTGGTGTCTTGTTTCAACACTTAGAGAAGCCAAGCATGACGCATTAGTGAGTGTTTAAGAGTGTTATGAAGTATCTTAAAGGAACACACAGTCTGGGACTGTTGTTTACAAAGTCAGCAAACTTTGATTTGGTTGGTTATTCCAATGAAAGTTGGGCAAATGGTAACACTAGGGAATCAAAAAGTGGTTTTGTATTCTTCTTAGGTAAGAATATGGTGTCATGGATGTCCAAGAAGGTGTTGGCAATAAGTCTTTCATCAACAGAGGCTGAGTATAGAGCTTACTTAGCAGCTTCACAGAAAGCAAAATGGTTGAGAAAATTATTAGAGGATAAACATAAACCACAAGGGTTTGCATTTTTTTATTCTAATAACCATAGTGCCATTGGGTTAGCCCAAAACCAAGTTTTCCATTCAAGAACAACAATATCAATTTTTACTATAACTATATTTGCAATGCAGTTAACTGCAAGGAGACTGTGTTGAGGTACATGCCCACTGGAGCAAGGATTTCAAATATCTTGACTCAGGCTTTAGATAGGAACAAGCATCAAGGATTTGTGACTAACATGCAGATGTCACCCCTTTTGGGTTAAGGGGGTGTGTTAAAATACGTATGCACTTACGCGTGTTCTACGTATAAGTGTAATCCAAATAAGATGCACATATGGGCCTCTCCAACCCATTGGACACTCACACCAACCATACAGGCCTGTGTGGATGTCACTGATTTGGGGAAACTGGCCTCAAAACGCGTGAAACAGGCCTATTGGTACAGGGGCCCTTTGAGGTATATGGGCAAATACAGCCAGATGGGCTTGTATGGGCATAATTGGGCCCAAGGTTTATTTTGGACATACTTGACCAGAAGGGCTGGCCTGCCAAAGTATGTTTGACTTAATTTTTGGGCTTGGGGCTGCCCATTTGGGCCGCTGCCTGTGTTGCAGCCCAGTTGGGGCTGCCGCCCCTGTCACAGCCCGCTTGGGGCCACTGTTTTTGCCTAGGGCGCGCGCGGGGCCCTTGTAGGGGGAAGAGCGGCTGGTGCCCGGGGTGGCGGCCAGTTGTTAGAACCGCGGGGCTGGGGCCAAGGGCCCCAGATCCTCTTGCTCCCCTTTCTTTCCGTTGCAAGGGAGAGGGGGAAGGCTGGCTGGGTTGAACCAGCCAGCAACTGGTCATGGTGGGGGGGACTTGATCGCCCCCCCTCCAAAAGGTGTGGCTAGGCCTGTTGCATTGAGGCAACCAGGGGTCGGGGGGAATTGACCACCCCCCCACCATCAAAGGGGCGCTCTCCCCCCACTTTACCAAGGGGGAGGAGAAACGGGCTGGATGGACCTGACCACCCCCCAGCCCACCTACCATAGAAACGCCCTGGCAGTATCAACCCCCAGGGCCCCTGGTAGGGGGATTTGACCGCCCCCTCCAGGGATATGTGAGAAAGAGGGGGAGGCAGCATGTCCGCTGGTCACACCCCCCCCCAAGTGTGTCTGAGACTGGACCCAGGTGTTCCCTGGGTCCCTCCTGTCCATATGTATGGCCAGGGGCTGGTTGCATGAGGCAACCAGCCAGCATGTGAGGTAACAAGCTGGTTGTAATAGACAACCCGCCAGGGTTTTGAACATCTAAGGGGCTGGTTCAGCCCCATTGAGGTGGAAACACCAGAAATAACCAAAATAGGCTGGTTGTAAGGGTACAGGGACTGATGCCATGTGGGATGATGTAGTCCAAACCAAGTAACAAGGCCTATAGAGCCTGTAGAGCTCTTTTGGGGTGGAAAATTTGCCTTTTGGCTTGTTTTATCATGGGCTCACAAGAGGCCAATCTTTTGTACTTAAGGAGCTTTTCTCCCTGCTGTTTTCTGTCATCCATTCATCATCCAATCAAATTCATCAACAATATCATCCAACCTATTGCCCCATTGTGAGAGCCCATAAGCAATTATAGACACAAGGTGTCCAGAATTTCTTTTGCTTTAAATACTGCTCATTCGCCTAAGCTAATTGCTGGCCATAATTATAACATTTGTGCATTTCTGAATTTTTATTTTACAAATTCCATTTAAAATATTTTCATTTTCATTTTAATTCAGTTGAAGTCTCTCCTTTTTTTTTTTGATTTTTGATTTTTTTTTTTTTTGGTATTCCTGCCTGTTGGAAAAATGGATGACTTAGCCAAATTTTTTCACCTTTCCAAAAGGTGTTCCCCATGAGCCACCTTTAACCTTGCAGGGGGGAATGCATGGGGATTGTTCCTGCAGCATACAAATATCAGATCAATTAAAAAGGTAGGTTAAGTTTTTCATTGTTCCAACAGGGAGGGGGAAAAAATATCTAAGATTAAAAAAGAAATGATGTTCAAATTTAAAAGTTAAAAAAATTAAAAAAATTAGAAAAATTATCAAAATTATAAAAATTAAAAAAAAAATTAAAAAAATTAAAGAAATCAAAAAAACTAGAAAAACTAGAAAAATTAAAATAAATAAATAAATAAATAAATAAATAAATAAATAAATAAATAAATAAATAAATAAATAAAGAAATAAATAAATAAAATTGAAAAATTGAAAAATTGAAAAATAAATAATGTTCAAAGTTAAAAATTGAAAACCATTAAGAACAATTGAAAAAACTTGAAAAGTTTAGAGAATTAAAAAATAAACATAAACAATTAAAGATAATAATAATAAATTAAAAAATAATAATAAACAATTCAAAAATAATAATAAACAATGAAAAATAATGATAAAAAATTGAAAAATAATAATAAACAGTTAAAAATAATAATAAACAACTAAAAAGTAATAATAAACAACTAAAAAGTAATAATAAACAATTAAAAAGTAATAATAAACAATTAAAAAATAATAATAAATAATTAAAAAAAATAATAAACAATTGAAAAATAATAATAAACGATTGAAAATAATAATAAACAATTAAAAAATAATAATAAATAATTAAAAAAAATAATAAACAATTGAAAAATAATAATAAACGATTGAAAATAATAATAAACAATGAACAATAATAATAAACCATAAAAAATAATAAAAAATAATAAAAAATAATAAAAAATAATAAAAAATAATAATAAAAAATAAAAAATAATAATAAACAATAAAAAAAGAATAGGGAAATGTTAAATTTATGGCTCAGTGAGTCGTGTACACAACTCTGTACACAACTCTTTGAGTCATGTACACGGCTCAATGGGCCTTGAGGCACCCTACACAACTCAAATGAGCCGTGTGGCATGCTACACGACTCAAATGAGCCGTGTGGCATGCTACACGACTCAAATGGGCCGTGTGGCATGCTACACAACTCAAATGAGCCGTGGGGCATGCTAAACAACTAAAATGAAGTTTTGTAGCCTCCACTAAATAATAAATAATAAATAATAAATAATAAATAATAAATAATAAATAATAAATAATAAATAATAAATAATAAATAATAAATAATAAATAATAAATAATAAATAATAAATAATAAATAATAAATAATAAATAATAAATAATAAATAATAAATAATAAATAATAAATAATAAATAATAAATAATAAATAATAAATTATAAATAATAAATAATAAATAATAAATAATAAATAATAAATAATAAATAATAAATAATAAATAATAAATAATAAATAATAAATAATAAATAATAAATAATAAATAATAAATAAAAAAT
Organism: Puccinia polysora; assembly: GCA_025617555.3. Taxonomy (NCBI): domain Eukaryota; kingdom Fungi; phylum Basidiomycota; class Pucciniomycetes; order Pucciniales; family Pucciniaceae; genus Puccinia; species Puccinia polysora. Next base: position 45,546,912 of record CM062617.1, read on the forward strand.
AATAAATAATAAATAATAAATAATAAATAATAAATAATAAATAATAAATAATAAATAATAAATAATAAATAATAAATAATAAATAATAAATAATAAATAATAAATAATAAATAATAAATAATAAATAATAAATAATAAATAATAAATAATAAATAATAAATAATAAATAATAAATAATAAATAATAAATAATAAATAATAAATAATAAATAATAAATAATAAATAATAAATAATAAATAATAAATAATAAATAATAAATAATAAATAATAAATAATAAATAATAAATAATAAATAATAAATAATAAATAATAAATAATAAATAATAAATAATAAATAATAAATAATAAATAATAAATAATAAATAATAAATAATAAATAATAAATAATAAATAATAAATAATAAATAATAAATAATAAATAATAAATAATAAATAATAAATAATAAATAATAAATAATGAATAATAAATAATAAATAATAAATAATAAATAATAAATAATAAATAATAAATAATAAATAATAAATAATAAATAATAAATAATAAATAATAAATAATAAATAATAAATAATAAATAATAAATAATAAATAATCAATAATCAATAATAAATAATAAATAATAAATAATAAATAATAAATAATAAATAATAAATAATAAATAATAAATAATAAATAATAAATAATAAATAATAAATAGTAAATAATAAATAATAAATAATAAATAATAAATAATAAATAATAAATAATAAATGTAAAATTCTAAAAATAATAAATAATAAACTATAAATTATACGGAGTAGTGTATGGGCCCCCACACGTTAAGGGGCCCTACAAAACTCCCACAGGTTGTTTGGGGCCGTGTTGAGGGGCCCTACACAACCCCCACAGGTTGTGTGGGGCCGTGTACACGGCTCCCACATCACTGGAGCCATGTCCATGGCTCCCACATAACTGAAGCCATGAGTTTAACATCACCCATGTAACCCCTTTTTTTTGGTACAGTTTTTTTTTATGGTGATCATGTTTTTTGGTGAACTGGGAATCAAGTCCAGGTTTTGTTTCATTTTTTTTGATGCAATCTTGTTTCACCAATGATGTCCATTTGACTGACTGTTTTTGGTTTCTTGTGGTTTTTTTTTTCAATCCCTCATTTGATATTGGTGAATGTCCAATTCTTCTCCCATCCCCCTTAAAATTTTACATGAACAATCAAATCCAGTCTTTTTCCTCACCCCAATCTAAGTAAAGAATACGGAGGGAACAAGATGGAAGGAGATGGCTTGAAAAAAACACAGAGAGGTGGGAAGATTAGGGCTGCTTGCTGAAAGAGGCTTTAATTTTGGGATTCAGAAATGTCTTTGGAAGTTTCTGAGGAAGGTATTTATGAAAAGGTTGTCTGTTCTGGTCAAAAACCACATCATTTGGATTATTACCCTACCATTGTTGCCTAAAAGAAAAAGAATAGTCAAAAACCCACCCAGGAACAGTTTGAACAAGCCAAACAAACAATCACAAGCTTCCATTTCTTTCACTGTGGAAAAGTAATTCCTGCTGTAGAGACTGCCACTCATACCAGAATGGCAATGTCAATGCAAATCAACAAAAAGATGTGGTGGTCTTTCATTTACACGAGTTCAAATTGGCTGACGGCTGCGCACTCAGCAGTAGCGGCGGGCTCAGCAGGGGTAGCGCGCTCAGCAAGGGGTGCGGCTTTGCTGCAGAAATTTGCATTGCGGGGTCAGCAGCAGTTCTATTGGGCTCAGCATGTGGAGACGCGGGATGGATTGGATTGGATTGGATGGATTGTGTGCGGATTGCGCATTGCAAGACACGGATCAGATTGCGCGGATATATCTCAGATTCCTGAAATGGGCCTTTGGGCCAATGCAGACATGCGCGGGGGTGTCCAAGTTGGGCGCAGCGCAAGGGTGGCGTCATGAGAAGGACAAAGCAGGTGGACATAAAGGAAGGCTGGCAATACAGATGGATATGGGATATGGGATGGGAAGGCTAGGTTTCTGTGCTTAGGGGTTGTATTTCATTATTCTTGCTTGTTTCTGGTTGTACTGAGGGTAGGGTTGAGAAGGAGGTTACTTAAGCCGCACCCTCAACCCAGACGGAGGATCATCAGATCACAGAGGATCACATTGGGTCAACATAGGTTTTGGAAGGACCTTTAATCTCAACTCTCTATCTCTCAGTCAAAGGGTGAACAGTTGCACTCAGGGTTTACAGATTCAAGGGATCAATAACTTCACAAATTGGGAACCATTAAAGGAGAAGTCTTCCTCTGAATTCCACATCTGGGGGTCTGGCCGGGAAGTAATCTTTTGTGCCTTGTCTCTTGAAACTAACAAGCGCAATGTCCCAGTACCACCCATTGACGGTTGCAGGGTCATCTAACATTACCCCCACTCCTCTTTCTCCTCCTCCTCCTCCGGCTTCCCCAAAGCAAACCTCATCAGGGGCATGATACGGTGTCCCTCTTTCCAAAAATGGTGCCAATCACAAGCCTGTTTGCATCAGGCCAGCAGACTATCCTCGTAGCTGGTTAAACAGTGAGGAAATTGACCAATTCCTTGCGCAATACAAAGGAATTGCCATAGCGGAAGGTTCAAAGGGTTTGGATACGGCTTGGCTTGCTGTCCTCTTCATCATGGACAAAGAGAAGCTTTGGGATGTGGAGGAGATTGAGGGGTATGAGGACCTTGATTAGCCAAAAATGAAGGCAGAAATTTTGGCGCAGTGGGGAAGGCAGAAACCTTAGTTTTGGGAAAGAAACTTTGAGCAAGGCATGGCAGAAGCAAGTGCAAATGGCGGAGTCTGGATGGGAGCGCCATTGGGGGATTATGTATCAATTTTTGATCAGATCTATTGCTACCTGGTAAAGAACAAGGTGATATTGGGACATACAGGCGCAATGAAGAGGGTGTTTTTGGACAGGAATAAGTCTCCAAATCCGCAGGCGGGTACAGTGGCACTTTTACAGCAACAACTTGGTAAAGAGGTTGTTGTATTAGAGTATTGCGCTTCTTCCAGACATCCTTGTCATTTTTTGGGCGGTGGAAAGCAAGTTGGACTTGGAGGAACTGATGGGGGACACATTGAGTTTTTTCCCAACGGGGCCAAAGAATTCTGCTTCCCAAAATCTGGAAGCACCAACGCAAGCTCCAGTTGCGGGACCCTCAAAAACGGAACATGCTCTGGCAACACCACCAAAGACAAGCCTGGAGGTTGGCAAGATGATGGAATTGATGAAGGATTTATGGATCTTTCTGAGGAAATGTTGTCCAGGCCGCAAAATCTGCCTCCTTGCATTGGGGGACCACATCCGCCGTCAAATCTGCCTGCGTTGCATTTATGCAATTACTGCGGGTACAAGGGACATTGGTGGTTGGGGGGCAATGAAATGACAAAGGACCTCAAGGCGGGATTTGTTTGACTGGTGGGAATGGGATTCATGTTCCCAACGGGCAAGTGGATCTCCTCCAAACCTTGGAATCCAACTGTCATGGAGCAAGTGCGCGCTGTAAGACTCCAAAAGGTGCAGGGCGTTGGCCGTTCTGTGGAGGGGATAGGTGCTTCTTTAGGCTGCCCTCCTGAGTGTTAAAAAAATATTTAAATGTAACTGAGATCAAAGTCCAGAACCTAGTAAACGGGAAACCAATAGTAAGAGGATAAAGATTGTAGTGGTTGGTATCTTGGAGACAACACTGTCTGAGGCAAGATGATGTTGGGGAAAACATGAATAGAAGGAGTCATGAATTGTTCAGAGTTCAACAAGACAAGGAAATTGTGGGTCACAACGCCCACAAGCTAATATCTCTGGTCGTCAGAAGAAGCTTAGGAAAGATCAACTCAATCCCAAACAACCTCCAGGTTCTCAATGAACCTTCCCAACTCTTGGCAATCAAGCCCTTGAAGGGTACCAGATAACTGTGGGTGGCTGCACAAGACAAAGCTAATTGTTTGAAGAAGCTCTAGAAGCAAAAACAATAACTGATTCAAACAAGAATAACCCAACACTTCTCAAGGGACTCAAGAGTAGGGTGGCGGAATTCAACTTCAAAAGAAGTGAAGGGAGGTTTAACACTCCAGGTTTTAAGCTTAATAAACCCTCTTCAGTCAAAAGTGACTGGTTCCTGAGAAATAATTAAAGGATGATCAGGACCAGTATGGTTGGATAAAAGGATCAGGAGTGGTGTAACACACTCAAGAACTCAATTAGTCAAATTCTTCTTCAACCAGAAAAGCTATTGGTTGGTGATAAGGATCAAAGATCAAGGGTTTTGAGTATGGACGCTCAAGGATCAAGGGGCGATCATAGATTTCTGATTTGATGGTAGGATGTGCTCATGTTCTCCTTGCATGCTGGATCTCCCCTCCAAAAGGCAGGGGAGAGCCCCTCCTTATATGGGCAGGAGGCCCTGTTAGGCTATGTACAACGGATTCTACAAATAGAGCAGAAAAAGAAAGAAAATCAGGTGACCGGAAAAATTTGATCACGTGGGCTGGTGGAAATCCTTGTCATCCCTTCACCATCTCTCGCGTCCGCCTGTGGATGGGCGCGCGCAACAACACCGGAATCACCCACCCCCCGTCCAAAGGCGGACAGGGTGGGAAAGGAAAATTAACTGGACCGCCGCGGATGTCCGCGGGTGGTAGTCGTCACTCTCCACCCCTTGGCCAAAGGCAGAAGAGGGTGGGAGAGTCCCAGGAAGGGTGACGGATGAAGTTTGTGAGAGCGCGGATGGGCGGATAGGAGATTGGCTTGAGGCAATTGAGTAAATCCTGACAGGCTTGAGATTGACAACTGATAGATTGAGTGAGGTGGGAGATTGATGGGTCCGAGGATTGAAAAAGCGCTTGGAGGTGCGTTTGGGATGGGTTTGGTAAGGTATTGATGAGCAACGCGCGACAATGACTGTTGAGCGGCGCGCAACAATGACGGTGAGTGGCGCGCAACAATGACAATGCGGATGAGGGACGCACAAAGTGCAAGGATGAGGATGAGGAGGAGCAACGCGCGACGCGCAAGGATGAGGATAAGGATGAGGGACACGCGAGGCGCGGGGATGAGGATAAGGATGAGGGACGCGGAATGCGCAAGGATGAGAATAAGGATGAGGGATGCGCAACACGCGATGGAAATTTTTGAATTCTTTTCCCAAGGTGTCCCAAATGGTTCACCACATCTCTCCCCAACTTACAGACTTTCCCTAGTCTGCATCCTAATTTTGAAAGCATGAAAAAAGAGAAAATAATTAGCCGTTTCTTGATCCTCTAAAAAAAACGTTGAAACCCATCTTGATCCATCCAAAAGAGCCTAAATGTGGAGAAGATAAAAGAAAAAGGTGTCCCTGGTGCTCACCTATGTTGCATAAAGTAGAGTTTTTACAACAAAACGTAGCAGAAGACCCCGGTGGTGCACAATTGGGAGGACTTACTTTGAACCAAAATTTCCCCCACAACAATAAAATCTCTTAACTTGATCAGCGGAGAACCTTCTAGCCAACTGAGTACCATCCAGTTCTTCCAAAACATAATATCCACCTCTAACTTGACAAATTACTCTATAAGGACCATTCCAGCAATTCAAAAAAAGTTTTCCCCACTGAGTCTCTCAAGATCAATTATAAGCCAATACCAGATCACCAGGGTTTAAAGGATCCCTGATTTGATTTAGATGTTTATCTTCCCAATACTGAACTGATTTTGCTCTTGATTCCATCATCTTCTGATAAGCTTTTTTACAAATATCTTCACTCTGCTCCAGTTGCTTTGATCTGGCAACCAATAGGTCAGTAGTTGAGGAAACTTGTTCCCAAGAGATGCCCAAGAAAGACTCCATTTCAAGATTAAGAGGAAGAACAGCCCTCTGACCAAAGATGATTTCATAAGGAGAGTAGCCAGTGGTTTGCTTGGGGGAAATTCGATCCGAGAAGAGGACCAAGGGGAGAAACTTCCGACAATTCTTGCCACTTTCACCAGGCAGTTTAACAAGAGCAGCCTTCAAGGGAGCATGAACTCTTTCCACCATGCCTTGTCCTTCAGGATAATAGGGAGTAGTAACTCTATGTTGCCCAGCGAGCAATTGGATCATTTCAGCCAGTTTTCCACCAAATTCCAAGCCACCATCAGTAGAATAACATCAAGCCAAACCGTAAAGCATTGTCCAATTCTCATGAAGGAAAGCTGCCACAGATTCAGAACTAATGTTCTTAAGGAATTTGGCTTCAACCCATCCAGAACAATCATCCCTAGCCACAATGAGGTACTTAGCACCACCTACCTTGATATGAACCACATCCATAGCAACCCTTCCAAAGACAGTGGACTCCCCAGTGGGATAGCAAATTTCAGCTGGAAGCCTAAGATCACCTTTTTGACAAAATTCACAACTCTTGCACCATTGAGAGACAGATTTCTTCAGAGATGGCCACCATAATTGGTTGGATAATTTTTGATAAGTTTTGGTTTCCCCAAAATGACCAAGGCCTTCATGGAGACTTTCAAGGATCAAATCTTGCTTAGCCGGGATAGTAACCACAACAAGCGCACAAGGAGTTCCTCTTTTCATAAGCCTAGAACCTTGGACAAAAAAACTAGAGGACTTTCTTTTAAGGGATCAAAATTCTTTGGCAGAGAGATCAGGGGGTCTTTGGAGAGTTGAAAGGTACTTCTCGAACTTAAGCCAGAAACCTTGTTGGAAACCAGAGTAATCTTGGGAGGAGAAAGCAAAAACAGGGCAGACCAAAGTTTCTTCCTCATCAAAATCCATTCCAACATCCAATTAATCATCTCCAATAGGTGTTCTAGATAAACCATCAGGCATAGTAAAAGATTTTGCAGGCCTATGGACAATATCAAAAGAGAAAAGCTGCATAAAAGCTACCCAGCAAGTCATTGGAGCATTTGGAAGACTGGGAGCATTGATCATTTCCACAATGGATCAAGCGTCAACTTGCAATTTGAAATGTTGTCCCCAGAGTACTGTTTGGAGTTTCTTAAGCATTCTGGCCACACCACAGAGTACCAGTTTGGGCTGAGAGTATCTAGATTCCACATCCAAAAATAGCAAAGATTCATAAAGAACAGGGCGGTCCAAACCATTTTCATCTCCCTGAGTAAGGACAGCTCCAACAGATTGATAACTAGAGTCAACAGCCAATTTCATTTTGCCAGCTCCAGGCCCATAAGAGATCTTTTTCAAAACTATGTCATTGCCAACAATATTTTTGAGGAACTGAAATGATCCTTTGCAATCTTGGGTCCAAATCCATTCAGCTTCCTTTCTGGTTAGACGACGCAAGGGTGCACATATTTTGGATAGAGAGCAAATGAAGATCCTGACGTAAGTTACAACACCTAGGAATCCTCTAACTTCAGTGGGATTTATTGGAGTAGGCCAGGATATGATTTTGTTGAATTGAGAGGGTCCCATCCTTCTTCCTTCCTTGCAGACTATATGACCAACAGTTTCCAAGGCAGGGACACAGGCAGCAAGTTTTGATCCAGAGACAGTAAGGCCAGATTCCTCAATTCAAAACAAAATCCTTTCCAAGACAGTAGCATATTCCCAGATAAATTGTTGAATTCCTGAGTGCCAAGGTAAGACCTCATTATCCTAGTTGAAACTGGACCTTTAATTCCACCATCATCAATAAAGATACCCTCATGATCCGGGATTTTTTCTTGGAGGATCCACATCATCTGAGCCTGATAGACTGCAACCAAGTTGGTGGCACCTTGAGGCAATTGAGTCAGTTGAAATCAACCAAGTGGAGTATTGAAAGTAGTGAGCGGCCGTGAAATAGGATGCAAAGATTGTTTGTTGTAACCCCCCATGATGTCTCCTAGACCATAACAGGCTCTCCCAGAGAAGGATTCAAAAAATTCTTCAGTGGCAGGAGGAACACCAGAGTCTTTAATAGTAACTTTATTAAGAGGTTGGAGATCATGAACTACTCTAAGTTTACCATTACTCTTTAGAACACCAAAAACGGGGCTAGAGTAACTGGAGGTTGACTGTTCATATAGACTGGTACAGACTCGTTTGCGGACCAACTTGATGAATTTGTCAACTTTTGCAGCAGGAATATGGATCTTTTTCTTTTGCCAAGGATCATGTTCAACTAAAGGGATGATGTAAGGGAGAACATAGGATTCTTTCAAGAGACCTCTCTCTTCTTCACAGAATTCAATAGATTTTTCCCTTAGAGATAAAATATTTTTGATCAAATTTAACTCATCAGGTAAAAGCCATCCATCTGGACCGAAGTTGACCACCTTCACTTGTTCTTCAGTGACACAATCACAAGGTACAAAGGGGCCAATAAGGGAGTGAGATAGACCACAATAAGGATCACAAGATAGAGGAGGAAACATGAGAGGAGGATTGAGATTGAGAGGCATGGGTTGGTTGACGGGCTGGACATTTTTTGAAACTGGCTTATACTTAGTGGCAAAAGAGAGAAGTTCTTGTTTCCTCCAAGCATTCACCAGCAAGACCTGAGTAAGACAATTGAGACCAGATTCCAAAATTCTCCAAGTTGTATGTTCCATAAAATTTTCAAAAGGTGCCTTTTCCATAAAAGAGGATCCCAAAAATAACGCTTTGCTCACATGGGTGGCACAGGGTAGAGTTTTGAAAAATATGGTAGAAGAATGCCCTGATGGTGCACAATTGGGGGGACTTACTTTTACCCCCAAGTGCCTCCACTGGAGCCCATACTCCTCCATACCAAAACCATTAAGAAAAGAATTGAGATCAGGATCTAGTTTATACTCATTTTGGAGAATCAAACCAGAGCTAGAGGAAGATTGATCAGTGATAAGAGTACAAGGGAAAGAAAAAACAACAGGACCACAGAGAAGAGAAATATTTTTGGAATTTTGTGTTTTAACATGTTTTTGATTTTGGACATTTTCGAGATCAGAAGAAAAAGAAGAAAGAAATGAAAAGGATGAAAAATATGCCTCAGAGATAAAAGTTGGCCCTGTAGTTGAAGTCTGAGGCTTAGAAGAACTACAACTATTAGTATTACCAACTATTCTGCTAAAAAATGAGAGGAATTAGAAGAATCCTTCTGCTTCCCCTTCAGAACTGATTTAGGTGAAAAACCAGGGAAATCTCTTCCCCAAAAACCAGAATCCAAAGAACAGAGGGGAACTTCAATCTTCCTACCATCAGAATTGGGAAGAAGAATTCTCTCCCCAACTTGATTGGAAAACATCAGGGTGGCTCCAAAGTCTATTAAGAAAGGACAACCCAAAATCATAGGACCTTCCAAACAAGTGATCCAAAAGTGACAGGTTCCAGCAATATTTTGACCAATTTGAACTGGCACATCGTCAGCAATACCCACCAACTCACAAGATTGATTCCCGATTCCATAAACAGCAGAGTTGAAGCTGACCCTTGGACTGAGATTGAGCTTGCAGGCCATTGCATCCAAATTTAAGTTTAGTTGGGACCCAAAATCGACAAGTAGAGAAACCGTTTTGGAGGAGTCACCTAGAGAGCATGGTAAAAATCCAAGAGGACAAGAATAAATATTTGAATCAGAAGGAGGATGTGTTCCACCGGAGTCTTCAATCAAGGTTCCAGAGGAAACTTTCAATTCTTCAGGACAGATCTCCACACATCGCCAAGAAACCCATTTCTTCATGCCTTCAGCCACAGATGGTGAGATGGAAAGGAGTTCAGCCATGGTTAGATCAGGGATTCTAAGATCGGAGATTTTGTTTAATACCCCTTCCACAGTGTTGGGGTGGTCCTTGGAAATTCCCCTTTTGAATTGAACCTTGGGTTGAGTTGGAAGAGGAAGTTCAGGTGAGGGTGGAACTATAACTGGATCAGTTGGTGAAGGTGATTTGGATGGCGGAGGAGCAGGATCAGAGTATTCTGGGAACCTATCCATGAGGGGTTCCTTTTCTACTTCCATGTCTTCTAGCTCAGAATAAGGAAGCTCCAGTGAAGATCAACGTTTGACCGGTTTTTGAAGAATTGAAGATGGAACAGGGGGAGCTTTATGAAGTCTGGGTTCTTCATGTCGTTTCCTAGCTGGATCAGATTGATAGGTTACATAAAAGCTGGAAGAAGAGATAGCAGGAGGATACCAAGTTTGAAGGGTTCCACAAGCAGATCAAAAATCCAAATAGGCCAAGGATGCCTTCTTGGGAGCAGGAGGCTGGAAAGAGGCCACCACATGACGAATTGGACGAGATGAATCAAAGGGGATAAGTGCACCATTAGGAAGAAAGAAGCTACTCCCTTTCTGTTCCACCAACATTTCCTCCTTGTCCTTCTGGAGTTCAGGACTGCAACCAGTTCCATGACCTTCTCTGTGGCAATAATAGCAAACTATGGTTGACCTAGGAACAGAGTTGGAGGGTTTGGGGACAACCAGAGAGGAGAGTTTCTGATCCATTTTAATCTCAAAAGCTTGCAGGAGTTTGGTGATCTCATCAATAGTAGGTGTCTCCCGGTTGGTCTGAGGATTTGATTTAGGCATGTTATTGGCTTCCATCTTATTCATGATTTCGTTACATGCTTGAAAAGAGGGGGCAAGGGCTGGTTCAGTGATTTTAGGTTTTTCAAAGGTGAGAGCTGTTTGACCTTTCATCACTTTATCCACAGTATTCCTAAGAACCATGAAAGCAGGGAGCTTGAACCAATTATCTCTTGTGGTGATCATGGATCCAGATTTCACCAATTCATCCTTAATTCTTTCCTGCACTCCTGGAGAGAAAGACTGAAAAAATCACACTCAAATTTTGTCCAACGTATCAATGTGATTGTTTTGGATAAGATAGGACTGGATAGGATCCCAAGATTTTCTGAAAGCTTGATAGTCAGAGGCTGAGGAGATACCACCATTGGAGATCCATTGAGATACTAGGGTATCCAGATCTTGGAGAGTGAACCTAGCTATATCAATTTTGCCCCAGTAGGGAATCATTGCCTATTTAAGAAGTACCCAGTCATGGGATTCAAATCCATTGAATGATTCAATCACTTCCATGAATTCATCAGAGGAGATAAAGAATCACAGTTGATAAGCCAAGTTGTATTTGCTGGCACCATCCAATTCAGCAGCAATCTTGTAGGAATCCAGGAACCTTTCAACATTTGTACTGTTAAAGCGTAAGTTCTTGTTCTGAGGTTTGATCTTGATCATCTTGGCCCAAACATGGGTAGAAGAGGTACTGATAGGTTCCATTTCGCCGAACGATTTCCTAAGGGATCCAAAGAACAGATTTACAAAGTGGCTCATGAGTGTGGCAAGGGTAGGTTTTTCAAAAAACAACTAGGATCAAACCCCTTGATGGTGCACAATTGGGAGGACTTACTTCTGGAACAAGTTGCCTCCACGGATCAGAACTAGATGTAAACAGAAACACAGAAAAAAAGAAAAACAGAAAAAGGAGAAAAAGATTGGAGTTGATTCCACAATTTTGAGACTGTAAATCACAAGGTTTCTGGTTTGATCCTGGCCTGGGGGACCAAATTTAAGACTCCAAACGGCGCAGGGCATTGACTGTTCTGTGGAGGCGATAGGTGCTTTTTTAGGCTTCCCTCCTGAGTGTTACAAAAATATTTAATTGTAAACAAGATCAAAGTCCAGAACCTAGTAAACAGGGAACCAAAAGTAAGAGGATAAAGATCTTAGTGGTCGGTAGCTGGGAGAAAACACTGTCTGAGGCAAGATGATGTCGGGGAAAACTTGAATAGAAGGAGTCAAGATGTCAGCCATGAGACAGTTAGATCTGTCCAAATGTCTGGAAACTCATATGTCCTGCTGGTATAGTGGCTAAGTACTAGGCTCACTTCCCAGTATCTGATACCAAGGTCACTGGTTCAAACCACAATGGAGACAATAATGAAAATGTTGAATATTTTTGTAATTATATATTAAATCTTAATAATATTATATAATGTTGTATAAGTATGTTTTTATGAGTATGGATTATGGAATTAAAACCTTGATAATTTATATTATCAAGAAGGGGACCCAATATAACTTTAAATTAAGTTATGAGGACTCAGATGCGTCCCAATTATTGATATAGAAGTTCCCAAAGTGTTTCCTCTCTTTGGGAAGAAGTTACAGTAATCATATTAACCCATACTCTCTATACTGTATAAATTAATTACACATTATCCTTCTTTGGGATGTAATTATAAGTAATACTCGCTCTGTACACTTAATACACCTTACTGAGCCTTGAGAGCGTTCACTCAGAGGCTTTAGAACTTAATTGTAAGCTATGAACCTTCTAGTAGCACTTCCAAGAGTATATACCCCTTATAGGCATAGTATAATTATAAATTAATTGCTTATTTAATACTATCCCCTTTTGGATGTAATAATGCTTTAAAATACTTCACTGAGCCTTGAGTGCGTCCACTCAGAGGGCTCAGAGTTCATCTGTAGGCTGTAAACCTTTTAATAAACATTGCAAAGAGTATACATACTCTATGTGTATAGTATGAGCTAAGATACTTATAATTAAAATTAAATTATTTGCCAAGGTATTAAGCTACATTAAATAAATATAAATAATCATTATGATGGAATCTAAGGCTTCTATACCGTCCATCTGAGTGATGTATAAGTCCTAAGACCCAGTAAGTAACCTTTTAGTAAGTAAAATGAAAACTTTACCTTGAAAATCCTTCCCAATGGGTACTAGTTCTTCATTACCCATTGAGAATGATGTAATGATGTCTTGGGCCTTTGAGGACGAAACAAAGGAGAGCCTGACACTCCCCTGGTGATTAATAGAGTCCCCTGAGGGTTCCTGTTACCTTAAAAGAGCAGGGTCTTTACCCTATAGCCCTTTCATCATCCATTATATATTATTATTTGAACAAGAATACAAGCAAGAGTTAACAAGCCCATTAACCTTAATCTCAAGAAGAAGATTGACTGGGGCTATAAACTTTGGTATTAAATTCAATCAATAACCTATCTGGCAACACAAATTTCGAGTGGAAGGTCTCACTTGAATAAGTAACCCCTGTGTGTTACTCTTTAAAGGGTGTGAGCTTATTTATAAGCAAATCTCCTTTTGGTCTTACTCCTTTAAGACTAAGGCCCCTTACCTATTATAAAGGTTTAAGGTGTGGCTATTTACTCATAATACCTTGGTATTATTCGAGTCTGTAAACTTTTAAAGTTGCTGTTTGGAATATATAAGTCAAAACTAATTTAAATATTGGTTGGTCTTTATTCTTTTGCAGGTTTAACCACGGCTAGGTATAGCAATAGAGGTTAAATCCCTGACAATTGGGGGCCTCATCTGGTTTCAGTACCTTTGAGATTGTTTTGTCTCCTTAAAGTACGCTATTTTGTGATATTTTAGGCAAAAGTTTTTGCTGATTTATAAATTTTCTGATAAAAATCAGTAAATATATAAAAAAAAAACAGCAAATTTTCGAAAATTCTGGGATTTTTTGCTTTGAGCTTTAAATTCCTTCTGTTTTAAGTGTTGAAGCATATTTTGTGCGCACTTTTGACCAATTTTGAACAAAGTTTTTTGCTGATTATTGATTTTTTTCATTCCATATAGTAAAATTATAGAAAATAGAAAAAAAAAGGAGAAATTTTCGAAAACTGCTTTTAAAACAGTTAGCCTTTTTTAAAGATATTATTCCACTGAGATTAAGCAATCTTAATCTAGTGTGCTTGGTTTTGACCTGGTTTTGTTTTGTTTGTTTTAAATATATATAAAAAAAAACAAGATTTAATTAGGAGAAACCATCAAAAAAAAAAAAAAAAAAAAAAAAAAAAAAAAAAAAAAACCAAGTTTTTTTTTTAACAGCATCCTAAAAGGAATCTTTGTCTATTGCCCGAGGGTGTGTGTTCAAAAATCTTTCTCTCTGTCGACTTGGAGTTCGACAAAGACGATTGCCGCGTAATTCCAGCTAACGGTAGCTCCGCGTAATTTCGCCCCGAGGCAGAGGACAGCCGCATTTGTCAATTAAACAGTGCTGGTGACCTACCGCCGCCTGAACAAAGGATAGATCATCGTTATTAGTCCCATTATTGTTTAGAATACAAAGTTAGTATATTTTTTAAAAAAAAAAAAAAAACAAAAAAAAACACAAAAAAAAAACATAGTATCAGCGTACCTAAGTTACTTCTCGACACAACATAGTGTCGAGACAATTATCCATTGCTTCCTTCCTTCCGTCTAACCAAGGAAGGTTTCCAAGCTTTGTATTGGAAACTAGCTCAGTCCCGCAAAGCAAAGCAAGGGGACCAAGTATCCGCAGTGTCGAACCTACGGAAAGGGCGAGATCGCCAACTACGGACATTGTGACTCACCGTGAGTCTTCCGTTGTCCTTTGGTGAAGTAACAAAGGTATTGAAATAACTTATTACTTATTGTTCTTAACTGCGTCCGTTAATGGCGATGAACACCAGAAGCAAGGGGGCTCAGCTTGTGCCCCCAGGCGATTTTGAACAAAGAAAGAGGCGACCTACCGCCAGGAGCAGCCAATCTGCTGACCTGCCACAGCCAAAACAAAATCAATTATCTGGATGCTGTGGCGGCCAGCAACACACAGAACCAGGCAATTTTCCTGACCCAAGCCCTGGCGATGCACAGGGCTTTGATCAAGATATTGGGGAGGGAGAAGCTCATGAAAGAAACAGAGAGTTGGGACCCAACCCAGATCAAGAAGCCAGTGGCTCCCAAACCAAAGGCAAAGAGGAAACCATCAGGGGGGATAACCCCACAACCAGTAGCCTCTGGTTCCCAGGTTCCTTTGAGGAACAGAGATCCTTCTCCTCCTCACAACCAGGGAGGAAGGATGAGGAAAAGAAGAGATCACAGGAATTCAATTTATGGAGAGATGATGAGGATGGCGAGATCTCTCCAAGGGGGATTTCAATATTTAGAGGAGGAAAGAGCCAAGAGGGCAAAGAGGGGTTAAGATTATCCCTTGAATCAGAAATTTTGTTAGAAAAATTTTGTGATGTTGTATTCAAAGAGACCCTTCACATTAAGAAGGCAGTAGTACACACAAACCAATATTGTGTTGAAGGCTTTGCAGCCATGGACAAGAAGTACAGTTGTATAGTATCTGATAGCATTGCCCTTAAATCTATTTTAGAGAATTCTGCAACAGATATAGAAGATTTGACTAATAAGACCATTGAACTGGACCTGATCAAGGTCCAGAATAGTGATTTAAGTAATTTAGATGACAAAGTGACAAGTATTAGTGAATCATTGAAATATTCTGCAGAAGAATCTATAGCAGTGAGGAAGGATGTCCATTCATTGACATCCATGATGTTACAAATAAGTCACTCCTTGGAGCTTCTGGAACACAAATTTGACCAAAATATGAATTCTGTCAGAGAAGAGATATTGAAATATCAGGTTGTGTCAGAACAAGGTTTAGAAATTTTGAGTACAAGGATTGATAAGGTACATAAACAATTAGAGCACAACCATGAAAAGCTTGTCAGTAGATTGCTCTCCTTGGCCCCAAGCAACCTCAGTCATGCCATGGAAACCAACAACCATGACAGAGTTCATAGGATGGATAGGAAGATAGCGGAAAAAATTGATCCAGTACAAGATTCTAGTAAGAATGAAGTGTTAAAACAGATACTGCAGGGATTGCCCAAGATAAGTGAATGGCCTGATTTCTCCGGAGAAGGTGAATATGACCACACTGAATTCATTTCATGGATTGACACATTGAAAGAGGACAAAGGATTACCTGATACTTTGATCACTAGCAGGTTAAGTATCTTGTTTAAAGGTATAGCCTCAGACTGGTATAGAGACAGAAGGAATTCAGTAGGTGTGCAAGACTGGGAATTTTGGAAAAAAGAAATAAGTTCAAAATTTGGTACAGCAAATTGGAAGAGGAAGTGTTTGAATGCTTTTAACAAAGACAGATTCCTGCCAGGTGTTACACCACCAGCAACATGGGTAACCAGACAGAGGAAGAGGCTTAGAGCCTGTGATCCATACCTGGATCAAGATAGTATTAATTTCAAGTTACTATCCTTGATGGATGGTGAAGTTTCATTTGCAGTAAAAACTAGTATGAAAACTACGGATGATTGCTCAAACTTGATTAATATACTGGAAGACATAGTAGAAGACACATCTCTAGGTAGGAGGAAATCATATCCTCCCAAAGAAGTTCCTATGGAGAAATCCAAAGGCAAAACTCAGCCAAAATTGAACCTGCAGGGCACAGAAGTCTCTTGTTATACATGTGGGAAGGCAGGACATACTTCTAGGACTTGTCCTCAGAAGGCAAGCAAAGTAAATAACATAGAAACTAACAAAGAAGAACAAGTGGAGATTGCTTATGATTCTTGTGATGACCATAGTGAGGAGGATGATAACCACTTAATCATAGGATGCATAAATTCAATAGACTCAGCAAATGACTTGGTACAAATGTCATTGTGCGGAAAGCCTTGCAAGGTGCTTCTGGACTCAGGTGCTTGCAAGTCCATAGTAGGAAGGGGATACCTGGAGAAGTTCTATCCCCAATGGAAAGAGCACTTATTAGACTCACCCAAGTTAAATTTACAAAGCTGTTCTGGTGCACTGGAACCTTTAGGAATGGTAAAGATCAGATTGTTCCTGAAAGATTTGGCTCTGGTGATCAAGTTTGTAATAATTGATAATACAATGGTTGAATACTTCATCATTGGAAGTGACTAGATGAAAAAGTATTGTTTTAGTTTATTCCATGGGCAAAGTTCTTCATCCTTTACCATTGGAAACAGTGAAAGGTTTTACTTCAATAATTTTGGCATGGATATGGTGAATAATGTTTCAGAAAAAGATTTTGGCCAAGAGCTCTTTAGAGACTCAAAAATCAGTTCTTCCTTGAAAGCAGAGGAAAAGGAAGAACTATTTTCCTTGTTGTTTAGGCATCAAGCAGCTTTTGCAACAGTAGATCAGCCTTTTGGGTCAATCAGGGGTCATGAGGTCAAGATTACTTTAACAATAGACAGGCAATATCCCCCAGCTTTGAGGAAACATCCTTTCCCTGCTAGCCCTAGAAGCAAGGAGGCATTGAAAGAGCATATAGATACATTATTGAGGTTGAATGTGATCAGAAAAGTAGGAGCTAATGAGGACGTGGACATCACCACACCTGTAATCATAGCTTGGCATAATGGGAAGTCCAGAATGGTTGGGGATTTCAGAGCACTGAATTCATACACAACCCCTGATAGGTATCCTATGCCGAAGATTGTTGAGTCTTTGAGCAAATTGCACCAGGCTAAGTATATTTCTTGTATGGATGTTCTGAAAGGTTTTCATCATAATGTTGTAGACAATGACAGCAGGAAATTCCTGAGGATAGTATGCCACCTAGGGGTGTTTGAGTATTTGAGAATGCCTTTTGGTATCAAGAATGCCCCATCCCATTTTCAGAGGATGATGGACTCAGAATTTCATGAGGAATTGATGCAAAACTGGTTGATAGTCTACATAGATGACATAATTGTATTTTCAGAAACATGGGATGAACATAAGGAGAGGATTTCCATTGTACTCAAGAAGGTGATCAGGATGAATATGAAAATATCTTTGACAAAGTTTTCATTTGGATTCAATGAATTGATGGCTTTGGGTCATGTTGTGAGTTGTCTGTCACTTGGGATAGATCAGGCAAGAGTAGCAGCTGTATTGCTGAAGCCCACGCCTAGTAACATTAAAGAAATGCAGAGTTTTCTAGGTTTTGCAGGATATTACAGGCTACATATTAGGGATTTTGGAATAATAGCTTCTAGCCTGTATAAGATATGTAGTCCAAATGTTTCATTTGAAATGACTACAGAAAGGTTGAAGGCCTATGAGGTACTTAAGGAAAAGTTAACAAGTGCACCTTTGCTATTTCACCCAGACCCCAAAAAACCATTCAAACTGTATGTGGATGCATGTATGGAGGGTCTTGGAGCTGCATTACACCAAATACAGATTGTGAATGATAAACCAGTTGAGGGGCCAATTTGCTTCATATCCAGACAATTGAAGGATAGTGAGAAGAGATATGGTGCCTCACAATTAGAATGCTTGTGCTTGGTGTGGGCCTTAGAGAAATTGTATTACTATTTGGACGGTTGTCAGTTTGAAGTCATTACTGACTGTACAGCTTTGAAGTCTCTTCTGAACATGAAGACACCCAATAGGCATATGTTGAGATGGCAGATTGCTATCCAGGAGTGGAGAGGCTCTATGACTATAGTCCACAGGGAAGGCCTGGTACATAAGAATGCAGATGGGTTGTCACGATGGGCACTACCTAATGACATCAATAATCCTACTTATGACCCAGAAGATACTGTAGATACATTACCTATCATGGCCATTTCAATGAGTACTCTAGCACAGAGTTTTTGGGATTCTGTGTATGACTCTTATTCAGGAGAAAAGAATACTTCACTACTAGTAGAAATTATGCAATCTAAAGTCAATAGACAAGACCTGATTGAGGGACTGGATGAACAATGGAAGAAGGAACTAATTGATGGCAGGCTAGTCCTGTTAGATGGGTTATTATATCATAAGTCAGCCCACTGCTGTTCAGTAGTATTAGTGAAGGACAAGCACATACAGTTGTTGATGAATGAATGCCATGATAATATCTGTTCAGGACATTTGTCTAAGGAGAGGAAAACAGATAGGATAAAGATGATAGCTTGGTGGCCTGGTTGGAGAAACACTGTCTCAGACTACTGTGATTCGTGTGAGAGATGCCAGAAAGCTAACAGATCCACAGGAAATAAATATGGTTTGCTTCAGTCAATAGAAGAACCTAAGGATAGATGGTCCACTATTAATATGGACTTTGTATCTGGATTACCACCGGGAGGAAAGGATAACCACAATTGTGTACTAGTAATAGTTGATAGTTTCTCCAAAAGAGCTAGGTTCCTGCCATGCTATAAGGATAGCTCTGCCATGGATGTAGCATTATTGTTTTGGAATAGTATTGTGAGTGATGTAGGTTGCCCACAAAACATAATTAGTGATAGAGAACCTAAGTTTACTTCTGAATTTTGGAAGAGTTTGTTTGATTTGTTAGGAACCAAATTATCTTTCTCCACAGCCTATCACCCACAGACTGATGGATTGGCAGAAAGAATGATACAGACTTTGGAAGACATGATAAGAAGGTATTGTGCCTATGGGATTGATTTCAAAGACAATGATGGTTATACTCATGATTGGGTATCATTGTTACCTGCCTTAGAATTTGCCTACAACTCTAGTAAGAATTCCACCACTAACATGTCACCTTTTGAATTAGAGAGAGGTTGGATCCCGCGCATGCCCAAGGATATGCTCCTCAGCAAAAGTATTGTACTGCATCCCACTGCAGATTGCTTTAGAAATATGATGGTTAAAGCCAAAAATTTTGCTAGCAAATGTGTTCAAGAAGCAGTAGAGTACAATAAGGGTAGATGGGATAGAACACAAAAGGATCATGACATCAAAGTTGGAGACATGGTTTCAGTTTCGACAGTGAATTTTTCTAATATAGCAGGGCATAGAAAACTCAAAGACTCATTTGTTGGGCCATTTGTGGTAAAAGCCTTACATGGTAAGAATGCAGTAGAGGTGATTCTGAGCAAGGAGTTTGACAGGAAACATCCAACCTTCCCAATCAGTCTGGTTAAGAAGTTCTTAGAACCCACTGCAAAGTTCCCACTGAGGAAGGTACCTGTGGTTGTGGTCCCACCTCTACAGGATGTTGAAGATGGATTACCTCACAAGATATTGAACCATAAGATTATTAGAAAGGACAGTAAAGATTTAAGAGTTTATCTAGTCAGGTTTAAGAATAAATTAGCTGATAGTGACTTATGGTTGGAAGCTAAAGACATTAAAAACTCTGATATTGTATTAAGGAGATATAGAGCCTCTAAGAGAGCTAAAAATTCCTCTGAAGAGTAATTTTCTTTTGGTGGTAGGGAGTGTCAGCCATGAGACAGTTAGACTTGTCCAAATGTCTGGAAACTCATATGTCCTGCTGGTATAGTGGCTAAGTACTAGGCTCACTTCCCAGTATCTGATACCAAGGTCACTGGTTCAAACCACAATGGAGACAATAATGAAAATGTTGAATATTTTTGTAATTATATATTAAATCTTGATAATATTATATAATGTTTTATAAGTATGTTTTTATGAGTATGGATTATGGAATTAAAACCTTGATAATTTATATTATCAAGAAGGGGACCCAATATAACTTTAAATTAAGTTATGAGGACTCAGATGCGTCCCAATTATTGATATAGAAGTTCCCAAAGTGTTTCCTCTCTTTGGGAAGGAGTTACAGTAATCATATTAACCCATACTCTCTATACTGTATAAATTAATTACACATTATCCTTCTTTGGGATGTAATTATAAGTAATACTCCCTCTGTACACTTAATACACCTTACTGAGCCTTGAGAGCGTTCACTCAGAGGCTTTAGAACTTAATTGTAAGCTATGAACCTTCTAGAAACCTCCAGGTTCTCAATGAACCTGCCCAACTCTCCGCAATCAAGCACTTGAAGGGTACCAGATAACTGTGGGTGGCTGCACAAGACAAAGCTAATTGTTTGAAGAAGCTCTAGAAGCAAAAACAATAACTGATTCAAACAAGAATAACCCAACACTTCTCAAGGGACTCAAGAGTAGGATGGCGGAATTCAACTTCAAAAGAAGTGAAGGGAGGTTTAACACTCCAGGTTTTAAGCTTAATAAACCCTCTTCAGTCAAACGTGACTGGGTCCAGAGAAATAATTAAAGGATGATCAGGACCAGTATGGTTGGATAAAAGGATCAGGAGTGGTGTAAAACACTCAATAATTCAATTAGTCAAATTCTTCTTCAACCAGAAAAGCTATTGGTTGTTGATAAGGATCAAAGATCAAGGGTTTTGAGTATGGAGGCTCAAGGATCAAGGGGAAATCATAGATTTCTGATTTGATGGTAGGATGTGCTCATGTTCTCCTTGCATGCTGGATCTCCCCTCCAAAAGGCAGGGGAGAGCCCCTCCTTATATGGGCAGGAGGCCCTGTTAGGCCATGTACAACGGATTCTACAAATAGAGCGGAAAAAGAAAGAAAATCAGGTGACTGGAAAAATTTGATCATGCGGGCCGGCGGAAATACTTCTCATCCCTTCACCATCTCTCGCGTCCGCACGTGGATGGGCGCGCGCAACAACACCGGAATCACCCACCCCCCGTCCAAAGGCGGACGGGGTGGGAAAGGAAAATGAACTGGACCGCCGCGGATGTCCGCGGGTGGTAGTCGTCACTCTCCACCCCTTGGCCAAAGGCAGAAGAGGGTGGGAGAGTCCCAGGAAGGGTGACAGATGAAGTTTGTGAGAGCGCGGATGGGCGGATAGGAGATTGGCTTGAGGCGATTGAGTAAATCCTGACAGGCTTGAGATTGAGGACTGATAGATTGAGTGAGGTGGGAGATTGATGGGTCCGAGGATTGGACAAGCGCTTGGAGGTGCGGTTGCGATGGGTTTGGTAAGGTATGGATGAGCAACGCGCAACACTGACGGATGAGCAGCGCGCAACAATGACGGTGAGTGGCGCGCAACAATGACAATGCGGATGAGGGACGCGCGACGCCCAAGGATGAGGATGAGGAGGAGCAACGCGCAACGCGCAAGGATGAGGATAAGAATGAGGGACGCGCAAGGCGCGGGGATGAGGATAAGGATGAGGGACGCGCAATGCGCAAGGATGAGAATAAGGATGAGGGATGCGCGACACGCAAGGGAAATTTTTGAATTCTTTTCCCAAGGTGTCCCAAATGGTTCACCACTGCGCTCAAGGACAGGAACCCGTGGTAACTTCTCAAGCTTTGCTGGGGGTTGTCACTGTTCCTGGGGTATGGCATCCACCACGCGTTGAAGTAGAAGTGAGGGTATTAGCAACAGAAGATTCCGCAGCGGTGGAAAGGATGGATTTGGATGCCAAGGAAAGGGTACTGCTGGCAGCTCCTAAGGTAATTGCACACTTTCTGGAAACAGATGGACGGCCGGAAAATCCGGCGGGGAAGAAGAAGGCGGTGGAAATTGTGCGCAGGGTGATTTGGAATGAAACAACTATTCCCTTGACCTTGAAGGAGTTGGTGGGGGTGTTGCTTGTGGTAGTAGATGAGATGCTTCAAGGGCTGAAGCATTGCGTACACAATAGAATCCCTCCACAAGTGCAACGGGTGAACTTGGCTTGGAATGATGCAGAGGGCAAGCTAGCGGGGATGGAATTGGTTTCAACTCCACTGGCTTACGTTTAATGAAGATTTCTGGAAGGATGGTGTGGGCTCTGGTGGATAGCAGTTCTATGGTGAACCTCCTTCTGTCTTGATTGGTTGATTAAATGGGATTGGTTTGACGGAAATGCGCAATGGGGCTTTGCGCCCTTAACAGCGGGGTGTGTTGCATGGATGGAGTTGTGGAGGAGGAAGAGGTTGAGGTTGAAAGGGTCTGTAAACCACTTTCTTTTTTATTGGTTGATTTCATGGAGGCTATTTTAGGACAGCCATTCATGTTTGGGTTCTGAGCGCAAATGACGTTTGATCCAGAGGCGGGGACGGAAGCGTTGATGGTAGAAGATTTGTCCAGCGGGCAATTCAAAACCACAATGCGCAATCAGGGGTTGGGGAAGTGGATGCAGGATTTGGAAAGAGAGGAGGAGGAGGACCATGGCCCAGAGTTGGTTTGAAAGGGTGGTCCAGAGGCGTATTTTGACGAGTTGGCCAAGTTTACTGCATGGAGAAAGCTCCGGCTTTGTGCGGGAGGTCAACTAGTGAGGAGAAGGTGGGAAGAAGGGAGGAAGCACGGGAAGCGCAAGCGCTTGAAGTAAGTCCCTTTCCTCAGTATGCATTTTTGGGAGGTATTTCACAAAAACACTATCATTGTTCCACGCTTGTGAGCAAAGGCAAAAGCTGCAGTTTGGTTTTGACTAGGACCTGTGGTAACAGATGCGTGCAGATGGCGCATTTCAGTGTTGGGAAGTATAAGCCGGTTGCGCAAAAGTTCTGTCCCTGGAACAAAGCAATGATGCAGGATCTGAATGGACCACTACAACCAATCCCTTGGTTGTGGGACCCTTGGAAATTCCCATTGAAGGTGTGAGGTTGGGCAACGCAATCAGAGCGGATTAGGGATGAGCAGATTGCAGCCCTTAACTTTGGACTGCCGGGCTGGTTAGGCATGGAGGAACTGGATTTCCTGACTTTGGTACTTGTTCTCACAGAAAGAGCGCTCGCCTTTGGACCTGAAGAGTGGGGACTGTTAAAGATCAAGATAGGCGACCCTTATGTGATTCCAATGGTTCTTCAAAAACCTTGGAAGGTCAAGCCAATTCCAATTCCGCGGGCCGTTTTGGGGGCCCTTCTTGGAGCTGGTGCATGAGCATGTGGGGATGGGCCTTTACAAGCAATCAACATCAAGTTACTTGAGTCCAATCTTTGTGGTGGTTAAGCAGTATGGGAAGTCATTACAGACTGTTCACAATCTGCAGCAGCTCAATTTGTTTACAATCCAAGATGCGGGCAACCTCCGTGCGTGGAAAAGTTTCTTGAATCTATGGCAGGGAGTGCATGCTACAGGTTGGTGGATGTGATGGGCGGATACAATCAGGGCAAACTCAATCAGATTTTGTGTCCAATGACTGCCTTCAAAGCCGGATTGCGCAGGATGCAACTGACGCAGCTGCCACAAGGTGCAACTAACTTGGTTGTGGTTTACCAAGCGCAGATGACCTGGATTCTGATGGAAAATCTTCCGGAGGGGGTTCAGATTTTCATTGAAAAGGAAGGCATCAAAGGCCTGAAGACAGATTACGGAGGGGAAAAGCTTACAGACGCTCCAGAAATTTGCCAATTTGTCTGGGAGTACGCGCAAATGCTTGAAAGGATCTTTTTCTGGATCAAGGAAGCGGGACTTACGGTGTTGGGGAAAAATTAGTGGTCTGCATACCCAGGCTGGAGGTTCTAGGACATGTGGTGGCTTCCCAAGGAAGGCAAGTTGCGGGAAAGAAACAAAACAAAGTCTTTTAGTGGCCACGCCAAAGACTGTATTGCACATTCTCCCGTTCTTGGGATTGTGTAGCATTGTATGGATGTTTATCAAGCCTTTTGCAGAGGTTTCTAGTCCATTGAAGGCATTGACATGTAAGGGCGCAGAGTGGACCTGGGGTCCAAACTGTGACTTCACCTTTGACAAACTCAAGGAAACTTTTGGGAGCAATATTTTGCTGCGGGACTTGGATTATGACACCAGAGGGATTAATTTGGCCATGGATTTGAGCAAGCTTGGCGCAGGGGCGGTGCTGACCCAGGAGGATGAGGGGAAAGATTTCCTGGTTATTTAAGAGTCCGTTATGTTTACGCCAATGCTGCCGAATGCACCTATGACCAGTTGGGTCGCGTTTCCTCAGTTTTTCTCTTTCACGGTGGTGCATGTTCCAGGAAAGGCCTTTAAAATGCCAGAAGCGCTGTCTTGGTACCCCCGTGATGGTCTGTACAAAGGTGCAAAACCATTGGATATGGAGGCCCCAATGGTTAAGGTAGGGGTGATAGAAGTAGGTGTGCCGGTTCTGCTCCAGCAGTCTAGGAGGTACGCGTTCCTCAGTTTGTATTTGTGGGATCTTTGGTTTCCTGATGACACGCCAGCCAAGATTGTTTAATGGATTTTGCGGAGAGTGGGAAATTTCTACCTGCAGGAAGGACAGATATGGCAGAGGAGCGTGCGGGTACCACTTGTGGTTAGCACGTTGAGGGCAATCAGGAGGTAATTCTGGGAAGTCTGCATGGAAATCTTGGCCATTGCGGCAAGCATGAAACGCAGAAGTGGGTGCGGGAAAGGTTCTGGTGGCTGGGGGTAGTATTCGAGGTGCGGGAGTGGGTAGGGTTGTGCAAAGCATGTCAGAAGCAGAGCGCAACGCTACCTTACAAAGTAGGTATCCCCACTGGAGAGGACGCCTTGTTTGAGCGGGTTTCTCTGGATGTTGTGCACATCAAGGCAGGTAAGTTTGCGTACCTCCTTGTTGCACGGGACAATCTGTTGGGATGGGTGGAAGGGCAGCTACTGGTGAAGCTTTTGGTGGAAAAAGTTGGTCAGTTTCTGGAGGAAGATTGGTTTGCAAGTTAGGGATCACTTCAGCTGGTAATGGTTGATGGGGGTGCGGAGTTCAGGGGACGGTTGGCAGAGTTGGTGCAAAGTTGTGGAGCAAAGTTCAGGCCAGTGACAGAGTACTATCCAGAAGGTGCCGGGATGATTGAGTGCAGTCACCAGCCAATCAAGGACTCAATGGTGAAGATTTGAGGCAAGGATGGCAAGCGGTGGCAGGAAATCCTTCTGGTAGTTATTTTTGCGGATCAGATTTAGGTAAAGAGATTGACAGGTTATTTGCCGTACAAGATGCTATTTGGGCAGCGACCCGTGCTTCCAATTGACATCAAGCTGGAAAACTTTCTGGGTATTGATTGGTGGAAGGTTAAGACGGCTGGGCATCTAGTCAAGGCCCTCGCCAAGAAACTCCTGAAACAGGAAAAGATGCTGGAGAAAGTGGCTGGGAGACTGAAGGCAACCCGCACAAAGTCTGTCTCCTACTGGGACAAGCACTGTGCACATAAACTCTGTGATCCGTTGCGGAAGGGAGACTTGGTTCTGCTTTACAACTGGAGCCTGGAAACTCAATGGGGGAAGCTGTTTGCTAATTGATGGAACAGGCCTTTCCCCATGACGTCCAAGTTTTCCGGAGGTAGCTACCAGTTGGTGGAATTGGACGGAACTCTGCTCAAACAGAAGGCAGAGGATTTGCACATGAAACAATTCTTTGCATGGGGCTCAACTTCATTCAAACAGACGGCTGGTTTGGATAGCAAAGGGGATGAAAACACAGATTGTTCCTCCAAGTAAAAGCCCCCGCGTCCTTTGCCTCCGGCAAAGTAAACAACTGCAGACCTCTGGGGACAGCAGCAAAGTTGGGGGTAAGAAATGGATGAATAGGGGATATGATTGGATTTGGTGAGGGGGTGTTCTAGCCGGTTCACAGCCAGAATAACTAGACACCCTAGAATTTTTGTTTTCTTATTTTCTTCTCTCTGGATTGGCTTTGGGATTTTTTCTGTCTATGGATGGTTTCTTTTAGGTACGGGGAGGGCGCAAAGCTGGGTCCGCCAATGCAAGGAAAAGCCCTGCATTCCAGAAGCAAACGCATGGATGATTTCCAACGGATGATTCATGGAACTAGCAAAGCATGTGGTGCGGAATGAATGTGGGTCAAAGAGCAAAGGGGCGGGCTTGGAAACGGGTTGGTTTTCAAAAAAAAATCTTTTTAATTTTTCTTGGTTATCTTTTAGATGGAAGGTGCAAATGGGTTTGGGTGGATTCTTTTTCTTTCTCTCTCTAAAGTTTGTGCGCGCAGCTGGTTTTCTTTTTTCTCCCTCTGTTCTTTAGATGGGTACAAGAAACTGTGTGGCAGTTTTTCTGGGGTGGTTCAGGTACCTTGAGAGGGTACTTCTCACTCTTGTGGTTTGCTCTCAAAAGTGTGGATCTCGCACGCAGATGTTCTCACTCTCACCAGATACTCTCAGTGGCACGGATTCCTCACTCTTGCAGGTTTCTTTCAAAGCGCGGGTCTTGCGCGTGGCTTTTATTTCTCTTAGGGTTCTCACAAAGCCCAAAGGCTGCTCCAGATGGCGCGTCAAAAGTCCTTATCTTTGCATACGCGCAGGGATGAAAACAAGATAGAAGCAAGAAAGGAAACAAAGGGGGGAAATCCTCCTATGTTGGCTGAGTCCTCATCACTTCCTCTGCCTCCGTGCCAGCTGCAGCGGCTAGGGATTGGAAAGCCGCCAAGACCTTGTGTTGCGCATTGGCAGTGTGCGCATAGGGAACCGCTAGAAATTGCCGGAGGAATTTGTCCACGTTGTTCACCATTGCATCAAACCTTGCCAAGGGAAGTGCTGGAACTAGAGGGATCTCTGGGATATTGGGAGTTTCAGCCGGAGGGGTTGCAGCGGCCGCGGGTTACGGTGACAACTTGATCACCATGGGAGATGGCGCGCGCATGGGCTCCAGTGATGGTGATGGCAGCAGAGGAGATCAAACCGGAGGAGGAGCTGATCTTGGAGGAGTAGGGGGAGGCGTTGGCAGCAGAGGAGAATCTAGCCTTGGTGGTGGTGGAGGAGGCGCAGCCGGACGGTTTGGGATCCTTGGGTTGATTGCTGGTATATTCATTTGTACCTGTGCGTCCCACTCATGGGCGGCGTTCCAGAAGGCTGCAAAGTCTGGAAATTCCTGGCGCCTCAGAGGTCCAGCCTGGCGGAACAGTGAGCCCGAGTCATGACTCTTGCGCAATGGAGGATTTTGGGTGTTGCATTGCGGATGGTTTCAAGACAAGCTGTGCGGGGTCCACTCATTGGTTGAGATCTCCTTGTTGCTCAAGATCACAAAGGAGTCGCGCCGGGTCCTCTTGCACGGGCAACCTTGGGGGTGGTTGTGTTGGATGCCCTCCAATAGGGAGCAGTGGTGGTGTCCCGCTTGGCACGGAACACAGGCGCACCGGCACAAAAGGCCGTTCTGGCTGCAGTATGTGCAGGACATGGCTGGCAAAGAGTGAAGGATGGGTGTTTCCTTTCTTTGGTCTGATCAAGGGGAGTGGAGGGGAAGGTGGGATAGCTGTGGTATGATCAGGGGTAGGTGAGATAGTGGTGGATCTCTAAGGACAGAACTCAAGTTGGGGGGGGATGTGGTGGTCTTTTATAGATGCAAGTTGCAATTGACTGCGCACTGCGCGTGCAGCAGTAGCGGGGGGCTCAGCAGGGGTAGCATAATCAGCAATGGGTGCAGCTTTGCCGTAGCAAGTTTTGCTGTGGGCTCAGCAGCGGTCAAATTGGGCTCAGCATCTGGAGACACGGGATGGATTGGATGGATTTTGTGTTGCAAGATGCGGATTTGATCGCGCGGATATATCTTGGATCTCTGGAATGGCATGTTGGGGGGCTCTGAGTTGGGCGCTGCATGAGGTCTGCCTCATGAGAAGGACAAACCAGGTGGAAGTAATGGCAGGTGGGAAATACAGATGGATATGGGATGTGAAGGATAGGGTTGGGGATAGGGTTCTGTTCTTAGGGGTTGTATTTCATTATTCTTGCTTGTTTCTGGTTTTACTTAGGTTAGGGTTGAGGGGGAGGTTACTTAAGCCGCACCCTCAACCTGGACAGAGGATCATCAGATCATGGAGGATCACATTGGGTCATCATAGGTTTTGAAAGGACCTTTAATCTCAATTCTCTATCTCTCAGTCAAAGGGTTAACAGTTGCACTCAGGGTTTACAGACGCAAGGGATCAATAACTTCAAAAATTTTGAACCATTGAAGGAGAAGTCTTTTTCTGAATTCCAAAATGACTAGAAACACTTGCAGGGACTTGGGGAGTGGGAAAATATACTCCAGGGAAAAAAATACATATAAAAAGAAAAAATACTTTTTTATTGGTGGGGTTAAAAATAGTCTTAAGCATCATTGTAATCAAAAATGATCTTTTTTCTTTTTGATTTTTTCATCAAAGCCAATATACTTACAAGCCCAGCATTTAAGTAATCTGCTTTAATTCATCTAAAATTTTTCTGCTACCAATGTATGCTGCAGCCATTGACCACTTATCCTTTTTTTCTGTTGCCAGTTGTTCCCTCTCCATTTGCAGTTGCGCTTGCTTTAAATCCTTCTCATTTTCCTCTTTTTTAAATTCTAGCTCAGCCTGTTTCAACTTCCACTCAGCATCCCATTTTTGCTGATGAGCCAAACTCTTGGCTTTCTTCTTTTGAAAATCAATAGCCAGTTGACAATCCCACTTCTCCTTTTCAAACTGAAGTTTTTCAGATTCAATTTGCAATTTCACTGTTTTTCAGACGGGAATATGAATGAGCTTGATTTTGAAAGCCAGGAGAATCCAATGGGCTTACTTGAATCTTGCTTCTACATGATCACCTCAAAGACCAAAAGATTTGAAGTGTTTCTCCTCTTTTGAATGCTATTGCGGTTGATGTTGATGGAATTTGAGGCCTTTTTCTTTCCCTTTGCAGAGGAGGTTTTTTTGGGAAAATCATTGCTCTCATTTGAAGTGGATGTCAGAGGCCCCATTGGCTTGAGTTTGTGGCAATTCAGGAATCGATGAGCCTGTTTCTTTTGAATATAAATCAGTCAGGATTAAATGTACAGAAGAGAAAATAACTTGGTTCCTTACTTGAGCAGATTTTGATGGCAATGGTGATACGGAAATGACATCCTCCTCATTGGCCAAGTCCTCCAGTTCCTTCACCTCAGGAAGAGAGCAATCTAAAGAAGGACGGGAGGGGTCCAAGGTTGGGTTTGACTCCTCAATCAAAGCGGAAGTAGATGTGATTGGAGCTTATTTAGTTTGAATATCCTCCTTCGCATTGGATGGGGGCCACTCATAGGTTTCTTCTGCATTACCATTAATAGTCTGAGCATCCCCAGCCAAGTCCTCAGCGTCAACTGAATGGGATTGTTTGGCATCAAAAGCAGCTAGGCGGGTGATGTTTGCCTTATTTCCAAAGATTTCATCCATTTCAATATAAAAAGGACAAATGGAGTCCAACTTATCAACCACTGAGTTGATTCCCTTGGCTTTGTCAGATTTGGTGATACCAAAGCCAGTGGAGACTGACATGGAGTGGGCCTTTTTGTACTTGGCTCAATAATTCTTGAATTGCTCTCTCATCTGTTTGGATGCCAGATCCAGCCTACCTTTTGTATTATTGTGGAGTTCATTGGCCATCAGGAGATAACCATTGACCTTAGAGGATGGAGGTTTGCCAACGCGTGTTACATTGTTGGATTCAAAGCAAGCATTGTAGTTAGACAGAATTTTGAGCCAGTTTACCAGGATGAAATGATCAGCTCTCTTGGGCTGACTTGAGCCTTTGGAAGCTGATTGGGGAGTATTGTTGGAGGTTGAGTTCCTGGGGGATGTTTCCTTTGGTGCATTGGAATTTTTAGTGGACTTTCTGGGGGAGGATTGCTGAGGGGCCATTGAAAAATAGTAGGATGGATGAAGGGATGAAGGGATGAAGGGCTATGAGAGTGTTTAAGTGGTGAAATTAATGATGTGATGAGAGTATGAGAGTGATGAAGCAAAGAGAATAGGAAGAGATGAGAGTTCTGAAGTGACAAGAGGGATAAAGCAATGAGAGTTAGGATGTTATGAAAGCAATAAAGTGATGAGAGTGATGAAGTAATGAGGATAGTGATCCAATGAGAGTTAGCTGGATGTGATGGAAGAAATAAACCAATGAGAGAAATGAAGTGATAAAGATAGTGTTCCAATGAGAGTTAGCTGGATGTGATGAAAGCAATAAACGGATGAGAGTGATTAACTGATCAGGATAGTGATCCGATGAGAGGTAGCTGGATGTGATCAAAGAAATAAAGTGATGAGAGTGATGAAGTGATGAGGATAGTGATGAAGAGTGATTAATCCAATTTTTTTCCAATGAGGTTGAAGTTAGAAGGAGGTGGGAAGCCTGGGGTGGATGACATGGACAGGTGGTGGAAGCCTTTAAATACTTTATTTGAAAAAACCAACTTATTTACGGGTAACTCTGACAGGTCTGATGTGAAATAAGTGGGTTTTTCTGATTTTTAATGGTGGTTTTGAAAAAGAAATTTGGTTTTAAACCTTCCATTAACAAATGGCGGGTTTGTTTAACTCTAATGGGCCCTAATAAATAATAAAACAAAACAAACATATATAGAATATAAAAAATAGAATAAAACAAAGGGTGTTAATTATTGCATGGGCACAATGGTTTATTTCACAGAAGATTATGTAGAATATTGACTTCCCTTTCACACCTTGTACTCGCGGGAAGGCCCTCTTGTCCTGGTTCTCATACACAAATATCACTCGTCTGTCACTGCTCAACCACCCGCCAATCAATCTCCAGCGCTTCCTGTCTGTACCGGGAGAGGGAGGTGATGGGAGGTTCATCCTTTTCCTTCCTATATCAAATTCAATGGAAATTCAACTATCTTCAAGATGAGAGGGCGGTTATGGGAGGTTCATCCTTTTCCTTCCTATATCAAATTCAATGGAAATTCTACTATCTTCAAGATCTTGCCTCTCAACCAACTCCCCTCTCAACCAACTCGCCTCTCAATAGACTCATATTCTTTTCTTTTATCTTCATTCTCTTTTTCTTTATTTTTATTTGTCTTTCTTTTTACTCATTGCCTCGCCACTTCTTTTTCTATTCTTGATTTCCAAAACGCTCTCAATTGTCATCAACTCAATTAACTCTTCCATGTCTGGTAAGAACTTCACTACCTCTCTTCATTAAAGGTCTCAATATCTGATTCTTTTCTATTCAGCCTGTCTCGACTATCTTCCATGCCTTTTCCTGTAGTCTTTAAGCCGTCCTCATATTCTAAGTCCTAAAACTCTTTACGGAAAAAGCTTGTGCTTGATGTTTGTCTCGTTTTCTTCTTTCCCTGATCTTTCCTTATTTATGTTTCCCGTGTTCATTGATCTTTCCTTGTTTCAGCCCTCTTAAATTTATCAACTGAATTCAATTCAACTAAAACAGTTAAAAGCCAAACTCTCAACAGCTAACCGCAATGGAGGGATCAAGCTCAACCTCGTTCAATGGATTCACTCAAATTATGCTAAAGGCAGATCTTGAAGCTATTCCAATTCTCAACAAAGAAAATTACTCAATTTGGAAGGACAAGCTATCTATTCTCTTTGAACTAAAGAATGTCAAAGTTGCGCTGGAAGACAAATTGAAAGAACTAAGCAAGACTGAGGACATGGAAGTATGAGTTATTATATTATCAAAAATTGACTTGGTAACGCACGCAAATGTGGTAAACGCTCTAAACATAAACTTGGCTAAATTACTTTGGAAAAGCATTAAGGAACATTTTGCCTCCTCATAAACAGAAAATAATGCGAGAATCTTCAACAAATTTCTCTACCAAGAATTCAGAGCCAAGAACATAGCATCATTCATAACCCAATCAAAAATTTCTATCAGGAAAATGGCAGATGTAGGAATTGACTTACCGGACAATATCGTGGCGTACTTAATTCTGTTCAAATTCCCTTCTCAACGGCATCCTCTTTGACAACAAATTATGAACTCCGACAGAGACATATCATTAGAATTGGTTTTCAATCACTTAACCCAACTGATCGGCAAAACTAAAGCAAAACAAAGCAATTCAAAACCTCTTGAAACCGCTCTCATTGCGTTGGATGGGAAAAAACAAATTGTTCCTAAAGATCAAAGATGCAAACAAGGATTTCACAATCCCAAGTCACAAGATCATCCAGAAGACAGATGTTGGCAAAAACGCAATCATTTAGCCCCCAAGTGGTGGAAGGAAGCCCAAGCAAAATGGAGAGCTCAATTCAAATCCAAAAACAAGGAGGTAGCACACTATCATGCTCTGATCACTACCTGGATTGAAGATATTAACGCCAAACATCAAATCATCCTGGACTCTGTAGCGTCCTGTCATATTTTCAATTCCAAAGAATATTTCATCAAATTTTCCTACTGCAAAGGCAAATCCATAAGCACTGGGAAAGAAGGAGCCAACCTACCTATTTTAGGGAAAGGAACTGTTAAGCTAAATTGGAAATCTTCTGAAGTAAATCTTGCAAACTGCTTCTTCATTCCCAATCTAGTAGTCAATCTAATCAGTCCCGGCGAATTTATCATCAACAAAAACTGTGTTTTGCAGTCCAAAGGGCAATCCTTTCAACTTCTCAATGGCAGTAAAGTGGCTTTCATGGGATTCATCAAAAACAACCTCTTTTTCCTCAACCTTCCTAAATCAATCAGTCGTGGATCAAAAATGTCTTCCCTTACTTGAAAGGTTTTCTCTGATGAGAAGCTCAAACATCTCCATCTATTGCTTTGCCAAGCTAATCCCTGTCAACTCAAGTTCCTATTCCCCAAAACTCCCAAAAAACAAATTGAATTTTTTGTTTGCAAAGATTGCCCCTTTGCAAAATTCACCAAATCCCCTTTCAAAAATACACCTTCTATTTTTTCAAAACCAATGGAAAAGATACATTTTGACTTAATGGGTCCAATAAATCCTGCTTTGTGCAACAACATGAAATATATTCTAATGATAATTGACAACTTCTTGGGTTATGTGTCAGCTATTCCCTTGAAAAACAAATTGGATGCTTGCCAGCAACTCATCTCTATTCTCAATTTTGAAAATAAATCTAGAGGTTACTTTCCATCAACTGTTTGTTCATATGGCAGAGGAGAATTTTTTTCAATCTATTTTCCAACTTCTTACCAGGCAACTCAATCCAACATCTTGTCACGGAACCATATCATCACAAGCATAACAGAAGGGTAGAGCAAGCCAATAGAACTATTGCAGAAGCAATCCAAACCACCCTCAGATCTTCTAAGCTACCTCTCCAACTGTGGGCAGAGATCTCAAAATTGGTCTGTCTCACCATCAATCAAATTCCCAAAGTGAAGGATGCAAAATCTCCATACAAGCTCTTCACTGGGAAGAATCTCCCAATCAAATTCTTTCAACCTATAGGATCAAATTTAGTCTATCTAGACATGAATATTCCTCAAAGCAAAAAATTCAGAGACAGGGGGAAAAGGGGAACCCTCGTGGGTTAAAATCCTTTCCTTTTATTGTACAGAATACTCACCCCAAAACATTTAATTGTTTTTTAAAGCATGTCAATATTTTATCCTTTCCAAACCACTCTCCTTCATCAACCAACAAACTCTTGATAGAAAAAGAAACCACTCCGGTCTCTGACCTTGATGACGTCCCAATAGTTCAACCTCTCAATTCAGAGACACTTGCAAGTTCTCAACCTCAATCATCTTCAGAAAGCAAAACCAAAATTTCCTCTTCTAAAGAGTGGGAGGTAGAAGAGAAAATTCATGAAGAACTGATTCCTCAATTATCTAACGCGTTGGTCCGAGTCCTCAGGCATCGCCCTAAATTAAATAAACCTCTACGGTACGGCTTTCATCATTATTTTGTTCCCAAATCTTTTGAACAAGCCAAGAAGTGCTCTGATTCCTCTTTTTGGGAATCATCTTTGGACGTCCAGCTCAATGGAATCAAATCTATGAAGGTTTGGGAAGATTACAATGGTCCAGAACCCATTAATCCACTAAACACTACGTGGGTATTTTGCCTCAAGGATAAATTCCACGGTGACCCTTTAATATACAAAAGCGGACTTTGCGTTCAAGGATTTGATCAAATTTACGGTCTAGACTATCAAGACACATTCTCCCCTACCGGAAAAGCTGCCTTGCTGCGAATCCCTGTCATCTTTGGTCTTTCATTCTCTCTTCCAATAACTCAATTCAATGTCAAGTCTGCTTTCTTTCACGCCAATCTTCAAGAAACTGTTATTATCAAAACTCCCAAGGGTTCCAAAAGAACTGCCAAATATCTACTGCTCAAGGAATCTCTTTACAGTTTGAAACAATCCCTGGCTAATTGGTTCAACACTTTAACTTCTTGGATTTGTAGCCAAGGATTCAAAGAATCCACTGCTGATCCCTGCCTCTATCTACACACCAAGTCAAAATCTGTTTTATTCTTCCATGTGGACGACTTAATTCTAGTCAGAAAAGGTAACAACTTCAAAGAAGAATTTTTAAAACGTTTTCCCAAATCATCCCATCATGATCCAAACACAATACTTGGAATGAAATACCTTAAAGAAGGCAATAAGATTCTTCTCTCTCAGCCTAAACACATAGATCACGGTCTTGAAGAATTAAAGCTTACAGAATGTAAAGAATCCTTTGTCCCTCTGACTCCCAACGTCAACTTGAAACCTGCATCCAACAAAGAACATGAAGAATTTAAATCCCTCAACATCAATTACAGATCCGCAGTTTTTCTTATGAATTATATAGCTTGTCTCAATAGACCTGATCTAAGCTTTGCTGTTTCCAATTTAGCTTGTTATTGCAAAAAACCCAGGATCCACCACTGGAGAGAATTTAAACAATGTTAGAAATACCTCAAACGCACAAGAAACCTAGATCTTACGCTTCAAGCTTGAAATGACTCAAATCAACTAATCTTCTATAGTGATGCTACCTGGAGCAACA
Source organism: Puccinia polysora (assembly GCA_025617555.3). Taxonomy (NCBI): domain Eukaryota; kingdom Fungi; phylum Basidiomycota; class Pucciniomycetes; order Pucciniales; family Pucciniaceae; genus Puccinia; species Puccinia polysora. Next base: position 45,582,095 of record CM062617.1, read on the forward strand.
ATCTTGTAACACAACACTCACAATCCGGCCATCTCACTCTCCTGGGCAGCTCAATTATCACCTGGAGCAGCTACCAACAACTAAATTTTACTCACTTGACCACTGAAGCCAAAAAAAATCCTTTAGTGGACTCTTTCTTAGAAGTTATTGGGATTGAAACACTTGTTGCAGAAATTTGGGGCAAAGAAGAAGAACCTAGTTTACATCTCATAGACAATAAAGGCCTGGACCACAAATTTAAGAAATTTGGTTGCAATTCAAAGACTTGACACATAGACATAAAAAAAAAGGCCCTGCGGGAGGAACTCAAAGCTAATAAATTAGTTTTCAACTTAATCCCTAGCTCGTAAATGCTCGCTGACGGACTGACTAAGGCTCTCCCCAAAAGCTCTCTTTCTTCTCTCATCAATCTCATCAATCACAGCTGTTCAGTCTTACCAGACACAAGGGGTGTAGAAAATTGACTGACCTTTCAGGCCTGGTACTCTCGGGACGGCCCGCTTGCCGTGGTTCTCTTACACAAATATTACTCGTCTGTCACTGTTCAACCACCCGCAAATCAATCTCCAGCCCTTCTGGTCTGTACTGGGAGAGGGTGGTGATGGGAGGTCCATCCTTCTCCTTCCTATATCAAATTCAATGGAACTTCAACTATCTTCAAGATCTTGACTCTCAACTAACTCGCCTCTCAATCAACTCATATTCTTTTCTTTTATCTTCATTCTCTTTTTCTTTATTTTTATTTGTCTTTCTTTTTATACATTGCCTTGCCTCTTCTTTTTCTATTCTTGATTTCCAAAATGCTCTCAATCGTCATCAACTCAATTAACTCTTCCATTTCTGGTAAGACCGTCACTACCCCTCTTCATTAAAGGTCTCAATATCTGATTCTTTTCTATTCAGCCTGTCTCGACTATCTTCCATGCCTCATTCTCTAGTCTTTCAGCCGTCCTCATATTCGAAGTCCTAAAAATCTTTACGGAAAAAGCTTGTGCTTGATGTTTGTCTCCTTTTCTTCTTTCCCTGATCTTTCCTTATTTATGTTTCCCATGTTCATTGATCTTTCCTTGTTTCAGCACTCTTAAATTTATCAAATGAATTCAATTCAACTAAAAGATTATGTCCAGGGGCCATTGTGCATCCTTGCTGCTACTCGGACAAATCCTTTATTTCATGGTACTTTCATGGATTTTTTTTAAATTATGATGCTGCAGTCCTGTAGCTGGGGTCCATGAACCCACCAAAAAAAACCTTTTTAATTTCTGAGGCATTAAAACCTCTCCAAAAATGGAATCAAAAAATCAAAAAATTCCCCAAAAACTAATTTTTCCATGGGGTTTTGGATTGTGATTTTGGCTATCTCAATTTTTTTTTTTTTTGGTTATTTCAGCTAACAAATATTTCAAGAAAAATTCAAAGATCCCCCCAATATTTGTTTCAGATTTTCTTGATGTATTCTTTTACCTTAAAAAATTCATTCAAAAAACCAAAAAAAAAAACAAAAAAATCAAATTTCTCATTGAACATTTGCACCCTGTTATTTTCCTTTTTATTCCCTTTTTTGTTGATTCAAGCTTTTACAAATTTCAAAAAGAATTCAAATGGAATTTCAATATTTTTTTTCAGATTCTTTGGATGTATTATATTACCTTAAAGAATTCCTTCAAAAAACCAAAAAATTCAAAATATTCAATCTTCTCATTAGACTTTTTGATCCTCTGGTTTGTGTTTGTGATTATTTTTTTTTGGTTTTTGAAGCTGTTAAAAATTTAAAATAACTGGAAAATAGATTTTTAATATTTTTTCCAGAATTTGTGGATGTATCTTGGGCCTCCAAAATACAATCCAATGTAAGAACACTTCAAATTAACACATCTATTGCAATGTTTTTGTTTTATATCAGGCATCAAAATTCCTGCAAATCTTTTTGAAAAAAACTTTAGAATAGAATTCAAAGAATCAAATACAAAAACATCTGACTGCTTGTCAAATTTTTAACCCCTCAAACTATAAATGACAATGAACATAATACCAAAGAAAAGGGTGGTCTCTTTCTAATGATCCCTTTTTTGATTTTTTTCCCCAAAATAGATAATGATGATCTGAGATATTTAAATGTGAATATCTTAACCTATTATCTGGGGCTTTCCAAAAAAAGTTATTGGAAAGCTCTGAGGAACTATATGTGTCTGAAAAACCAAACCAAAAAAGCATCATATTGGACCCCTTTTGGGTTCTGAGACTCTTCTTTGAGCCCTTTCCCATGAATATATTCAATATGACTAAAACAATTTTTCTGAGAACTCCACCCATCTTTGAGCGCTCCAATCAAATTATAAACCACACCCTTGACCTCTAACACCCTCCCATCAGCCCCCATCACACCACACCAAACCATGCCACACCACTCTTCACCCCACCACACCACTCATCACCACACCACACCAATCAACACTCCGCTCTAATAATCTCCACTCCACTCCACTCCACTCATCACAACTCCACATCACAAACCATTCATCATCTTTCACCACTCCTCAACAAAAACAGCTCAACATCCCAGGTAATTTCAAAAACCCCTTTTCCCTCTTATATCAAATCTCTGAATACCTTTTTCAACTCAATTTCTTCTCAATATATTTCTCAACTATCAACTTCTATCTTCACTTCATTTTTTACAAATAAAATCTCTTTTGGAAATGTTTCAAGAAAACATCCACACACTTTTCAGAACTGTTTCAGCAGGCCCATCCTCAATTATCTCATCAAATGAAACTGGTGATTCAACTCCTGTTTCTCCTTCTTCATCTACTCAAAATCCTGATTCCACCCCTCTGGCCCCTCCTCCCAATCTATCATATAATCAAAAGGAGGAGCTTTTTGAGGCTATCCAATCATGGGGAAAGTCCCATGGATATGCCATATCTACCAGAGTCTCTAATTTTAAAAAACATACCTACACCCATAAATTTGATAAATCTTGGGAATATCAACCCAGAAAATATATCTCAAAATTAAAAAAAATGAAACAAGAAAGACCAATTGTCCATTCAGGTTATTGGTAAATTTTTCCAAAGGACTGTGTTTCTGGGTGTTGAAGGTTATATGTCCAGAGCACAACCATTCACCTTCCATTGATCCTTTCACTCATCCCATCCACAGAAGAATCCAAGGGAAGCAAATGGATGTGGTTTAAAATTTATGCAAAGCTTGAGTTCCCACATTAAAAATTCTCAACTCTCTTATAGAAAAATCTTCATCACCTATCCATACAAATCTCCACACCATTTACAAAAAAAGATCACATATACAAAAAAAATCCCCTTCATGGAGAAACTCCTGTTAACGCACTAATATTGGCACTCTGTAATTCTGCATTTTTCTACAAAATTAAAAAAATGGATTGTCAAATCACTTCATTGTTCATTTCTCACACTTATTCCATAAAACTTCTCAAACATTTCCCAACTCTCATCATGATGGACTGTAAATATAAAATAAACAAGTTTGGAATACCCCTTCTTCATATTCTTGGGGTGAAAAATTGTTCCAGAAGTTTCTCACTTGCCTTCTTTTTTTTATATCAAGACAAAAAACAGAACTAAGAATGGGCCCTGACTCAACTTAATAAAATTTTAGGATAGAAACAAGCAGTGTGATTGTTACAGACAAGGAACAAGCACTGATTAGTTCAATCAAAACAGTTTTCCTTCCTCTCATCATTTTCTCTGTGTCTAGCAAATTTTCATGAATATTCAAACTCATTGCAGGAAGCACTTTAAATCTAAAGATGAATGGAAGCTATGCATGAAACAATGGCATTAGTTGGTCTATTCTAAAGCACAATCCACTTATCAGGAAAATTTCAACAAAATTTCTCTTGTCTGCAATCTTCCCACTTCTGATTACCTTCTGGAGAACTGGATTCCTTTAAGAAGAAACTTTTTCTCCTATTTGGCCAACAAAAACTATCACTTTGGAAATACAAGTACCTGTTAAAATAAGTATGCACTTATGCATGTGCTATGTATAAGTGTAATCCAAATAGGATGCACATATGGGCCTCTCCGGCCCATGGGACACTCACCCGGACCATAGGGGCCTGTGTGGATGTCACTGATTTGGGGAAACTGGCCTCAGAACACTTGAAACGGGTTCATTGGTACACGGGCCCTAACAGGCCTGGTGGGGGATATGGGAAAATACAGCCAGATGGGCTTTTATGGGAATAATTGGGCCCAAGGCTTATTTTGAACATACTTGGCCAGATGGGCTGGCATGCCAAAGTGTGTTTGTCTCAGGTCTCAGGCTTTGGGTGGCCCATTGGGGCCGCCGCCTGTGTTGCAGCCTGCTCAGGGCTGCTGCCCGTGCTGCAGCCCACTCGGTGCCCCTTGTATCCCTTGGTATGGCCCACACGGGGCTGTCGCGGCAGCCAAGGGATCCCGCGTGGTGCGACGCTGGGCTGGCCTGGCCAGTCACAAACGACAGCCACCGCTGCAGGAGTGAGGGCCAGCAGCCCCAGCTCCATCCCCCTTCCCTCACGCGCCATTGCAAGGGGGAGGGGGTTGCTGGCTGGGTTGAACCAGCCAGAAACCGACCACAACAAGGTGGTTGGTCAGTGCAGGGGGATTTCATCACCCCCTTGCCCAGGGGATGAGGATGCCGGTTTCAGAGAGAGCAACCAGCGGTGGGGGGGATCTGATCACCCTCCCACCAGAAAAGCAAGAGGGGCGCTCTCCCCCCCCCCCCCCCCTTTAACAAGGGGGAGGAGCAGCGGGCTGAAGGGATCTGACCACCCCCAGCCCACTGTTCTTGACAACACCATGGGGGTATAAACCCCCAGGGCCCCTGGTGAGGGGATTTGACTTTCCCCACCAGGTATTTGAGAGAAAGAGGGGGTGGGGGTGGCATGTCTGCTGGTTACACCCCCCCCCCCCTAGTGATGTTGAGACCGGACCCTGGTGAGTCCTGGGTCCCACCTGGCCCATATGTGGGGCCAGGGGCTGGCTGCATGAGGCAACCAGCCCATAAGTAAGGAAATAAGAGTAACTGGGCTGTTTGTTATGGACAACCAGCCAGGTATTGAACAGCAAAGGGTCTGGTTCAGCCCCATTGAGGTGGAAACACCAGAAACAACCAGAATAGGCTGGTTGTAAGGGTACAGGGACTGGTTCCATGTGGGCTGATGTAGCCCAAACCAAGTAACAAGGCCTGTAGAGCCTGTATATCTCTTTTGGGGCGGAATAATTGCCTTTTGGCTTGTTTTATCATAGGCTCACAAGAGGCCAATCTTTTGTACTTAAGGAGCTCTTCTCCCTGCTGTTTTCCATCCATCCTTTCATCATCCAATTGAATTCATCAACAATATCTTCCAATGTGTTGCCCCATTGTGAGAGCCCATCAAGCAATTATTGACACAAGGTGTCCAGCATTTCTTCAAGAAACAAATGGCTAAAAACAAATTTATTAGGGAGAAGAAAAATCACAGAAAACAAGACAGCAGTACGAGTGGAGATGAAAAATAACCTAAAAAGAACCAAAAGAGATGGCCAGCTAGACGTGAGGAGTCCACAGAAGCCAAGACAGCAATATTGGTCTTGAAGGACCCCGGAGACAATACAAAAATAGGTGGAAGTGTCCAGTTGATGGAACAGGTGGTCAAATGATATTGTGGTGGCGGGTCTGGTTGATAATCTGATCCAGGATGGTTGGTTAGTGGTTAAGTAGGAGACACACGTAGAACAAATGAAAAGAAAGAAACCAGTTGATATAAGACTGTCTACTTACTCAACAAGGAGGACCTGAGAGACCTGAGGGCAAGCACAGGACCTCTGTTGAGCGGTACAAGTAGGGACTCCAGTGTTCAAGTTTGGAGTACGTGCACTGGTGCAGGAAGCCGTAGTGCTTTCACATCACAGAAACACACAATAAAAGAGAACAAAAGAAAACAGAGGATGGCAGAAGATGACAGAAGATGAGATTCAAAGGCAAGAAAACTTAGAATTCCAACACCCTCCCTGGCTTTGAATTCATTGGACTTGCAGAAAGTTTAGGCAGTTCAACATTGGTATTTTCAAGAGGGCTTTTGTGAGGAATTCAGCGTAGTTATCCTTTGATGGCGTCTTTTTCAATTGAATGGTGCCTTTTTCTATTTCTTCCCAAATGAAGTGGTGTTTTAAGTCAAGATGCTTTGATCTGAAGCTAGTTTGGTTTGTATTCTGCATGGCCATTTTTATGCAGCCTTCATTGTCTTCATGGATCACTGTTGGCAAGTCAAATTTGGTACCCACAACTTCACGCAGGAATTTTTGCATCCAAAAAACTTCCTTTACCCCATCACCAACCAACTTGTATTCAGCCTCAGTTGTCAATAGATACCGTAGCTTGCTTTTGGGACTTCCAAACAATCAATTTTCAATTCCATGTGATGACTATTCCAGAGATTGAGCATTGGGTCAAGGGACAAGTGGCCCAGTCAGAGCCCACAAAGGCAGTCAAAGTAGTGTTTGAGTACTTTACAGTGAACTCAATGCCCTTATTGGCAGTATGTGCCAGATAATTGAGGACCTTAAGTGCCGCATTGTAGTAAATCATGCCCAAAGCATTGAGGAACTGAGCCAAATAGTTGGCCGAGAAGGTGATATTGGTTCTGGTGTTGACGCTGATGTTGTTGAGCTCACCAAAAAGTTTTCTGTAGTTGAGGCCAGACTTTGCAAATTCAACAATTTCTTCATTAGTGGCGGGAAGAAACTTGGCATAAGGTGCAAAAGGAACCGAGTGTTCTTTAAACTTTGGCAGAGGGTACGTGACCGCGGTGGAGTTTATGTAAGACTCTTGAGAGAGTTTGAACAATCCCGGAGTTTGAAGAATGTTGATTCCGAGGAGGAGCTTTGATTCTTGGAGATACTTCACCTTGAACCTACTTCTGATAAGGGTAAAAAACTTTTTGGGATGCTTTCTGAATATCACAATGTTGTTGACATGGATTTAGAGCCAAGTATCTTTGGAGAAGAAGAGGCAGTGATCACTGCTACACCTTTTGAACCTGGATTTCAGAAGCCAGTCGCTGAGCGTGGTATACCATGCTTGCGGGGCCTGTTTCAGACCATACAGGGCTTTCTTGAGACGCAAGGACTTTCTTTTCTGAACAGCTACATTTGGAGGGGCCAAGATATGAATTTGTTTGGCCAGCGTAGCATTGAGTGCTTCTTTGACGTCAAGTTGATGGAACTTGAGATTTTTGCTCAGGGAAAAGGAGATAAGGAGTCTCAGAGAACTTTTATCCCCGGTGGGAGCAAAAGCATTGAAAAAGTTGACTCCCTCCACTTGGTTGAAGCCTTGAGCACAGAGCCTTGCTTTGAATTCAATAATCTTGTTACGTTTGTTCCTTTTAGTTCTGAACACCCAAATGCACTTGATCTTAGTGACATTTCCTACCTCATCCACTTCCTCCCACACTTCATAGCTGTTGATGTTACCCACTTCCTTCTCCATTGCATTTATCCATTTATACTTGTACTTACTGTTAAGAGCTTGATTTAGATTTTTTGGATCTTCATAATCTGCATCAACCAGATAGAGCTGAGAGTTGAGTCTTCCAGGGTGATCTAAAATGTTTCTGTGTGAGATCTTGAATTCAGAGTTGTTGTGATTGGTTACAGCTACGGGATTGGAAGGCAAGGAGTTAGGAGTGTCTACCAACTGATTGATAGGATCAGGGTCTGGGATTTTGAAGTGTTGGGACTGAATTGGCTTGTCTTCATGGTTGGTTACCTTGAAGTGGTCTAGAGAGTGAATGGGATTAAGTTTGGGAAGTGGATCTGAGTTTGAAGGAGCGAGTTCAGTACCAGCAAAGTTTTTTTCCAAAAATCAAACGTTTGCTGAGATAACGACTTTATTTGTTGAAGCATTGAACACCCGGTGTGGAAACCAGAGGTGTGCTACACCCCTGAAGTTGTCCTCAAGTTCCTGAAGTTATTGATCAAAGCATCTGTAAGGAGATTGGATGCAGCCAGTCAAGAGGGAGAGAGAGAGAGTGAGAGAGAGTGATAGAGTGATGGGTTCCTTCCTTTCCAATCCAATCCAATCTGATGTGATAAAGTGATAATCCCCCTTACAACCCGGAGTTGAGAGTGAAGTATTTAAGTCTTCCCTCTCAAACCTAACCTAAGTACAACCGCAAGTAAGCAAGAATGATGGAATACAACCCCTAAGCCACAGAACCCTAGCCCAACCCTATCCCTCTGTCCCCCGTCCCGTAACCCATGCTCCACCTCCCCTGCCCCATGCCCCGTCCGTGTGGCCCGCTGGTTCTTCCTTCTCATGATGCGTCTGCCCGACAACCCGTTCCAGGTATCCGGGGCGTACCTGCATGATCCAATCCGCGCGTCTTGCAATGCGTGATCCGCTTGATCCGCACGAGCCGTTCAATCCGGGCAAGCCTTCCAATCCGCGCAATCCGTCCAATCTGCGCAAGCCTTCTGATCCGCACAAGCTTTCCAATCCGCCCAAGCCTTCAAATCCGCACAAGCCTTCCAATCCGCGCAAGCTTTCCGATCTGCGCGAGCCCGCAGCGCGCAGCCTTTCCCCACTCGCGTCCATGAAAGAGCACCACACCGGTAGTTGGAAAAATTGTTGGCAAAGCCAACTAGAAAACCCTTAAAACAGGATTGAGAAAGTTTAGATCTCCATAGGTTTTTAGGGATGAGAACAATTGATGTGCAGCCAAAAGGTTTCAGAAACTGATAGTTGAATGAACGTTTGTACCAGATTTTCTAAGGAATGTGATTTTTGTTGGATGAGACCAGAAGCAGATTGAGGAGATTGGTTGCGGCGTTTACAGCTTCTCCCCAGAGCCTACTTGGAAATTTAGCTAGCAGCATGAGGCATCTGGCCTTCTCCATTATTGATCAATTTGCTTGTTCTGCAAGTCCATTTTGTTGCGGGGAGTATGGCGGTGAAAGGAGATGATTAATCCCAGCGTCCCTGAAGTACAATTTGAACTCTTGACCAATGAACTCACCTCCATTATCATTAAGGATATTAATTATTTTGGAATTGTGCTGTTGTTCAGCCATTTTGATGTAGGCCTTAAAGACATCAAGCGTTTTGGCTTTGGTTTTGAGGAGAGCAATGGATTGGACCCTGGAAAACTGATTGACAATGGTGAGGAAATACTTGCTCCTTCCAAACAATGGAATTGAGAATTGTCCAACCAGGTCCATGTGGACAGTCTCCAGGACTCAGGTGACTGGTTTGAAGTGGCTGTTGAACGGGGTAGCCCTCATTTTCCCCACTTGGCAGATTTCACACTTGGACAAGTCCAATAAGTTGGCATTAGGAAAGAGGAGTTTGATCTTGGCGTCACTGGCGTGTCCTAACTTATTGTGGAGATTGGAAGGAAAAGGGGCGGAGTAGTGGGTTTCAGCCTTCTCCTGTTTGAACCGTACTCCACAGAGTTTGAGAAGGTTGTTGGAGGTAGATTTGACTATATTAAAATCGTCCAAGGAAATGGAGTACCCTGAGAATCCCATCTTCTTGATGACCACATTCTTTGGCTTGAGCTGTGTCAGAGAGATCAGACATTGATTGATCTTTGGGACCAGCAGAATATTGTCCAGTTTAAATAAATGTCACACAACCACCCCACGTACTATAGGGAAATTCTTAGATGATTGTGAGCGCAAAGGAATACCAAGTGCAAGGGCAAGTGCAAATAGCAAGAACCAGTTGTGAAGTAAAAAATTGGTTATGCCACTCAACAAACGGCAAGATGAATGGAAAGTGTTCCAAAGAAGGAAACTCAACCTGAGTCCGATGTGATAACTAGGTTGCAGCAAAATGCGAGAACGTATGAAATTAACTAACTGAGGAGACAATCATCAGGCAAGGGGATAGCCCTTATAAGGTAATCCAAAGTGACTAGATACAACCTGATGATGAGCTAACTATAGGTGAAGCGGTGAGGCAATGAATGACAGGAACGGGATAGGAAATGAAGCAGTGGTATAGATCCGAGGTCTTAGCGTAAGTGCAAGAAAATAGAATCTGAGCGTACATTTGCATGACGAATTGGGATAAGAGCGAGTGACGTTGATGGTAATGAGAATGAGAGGTAATAGTGTATGCAGGGTAGCGACTAGTCCAATTGCAAACTATACAGTAGTAATGGCTTGGTTAGATTTAGATGCGAACTAACAAACAATGCATGACCAAAGATGGAAGTCCAAGGCTGTTGATTGGCCAGGGAAGGAGATTGGATCTCATAATGGATGGTCGACTGGTATGGAGTTAACTGCAAAGTTGGCAAGTATATACTGAGTTGGTTGCCAAGATTGGAAGTTCAGCGCGAGCCAGAGGAAATAGTGGATTGCACAATTGATGTTGTGCTTTATTTGTGTCACGCTTTTAGACTGAGGTAGATGGTACTGAGGAGAGGACATGTCGAAGTGGTGAAGACAATAATCCTTAAGTGGGAAGCGTGACAGTTGCCCGGGTATAAAGACGCGAGCTCCTGCAAGCATTCAGGTAAATTTTCCCATCAATCTCAAGTCGTTTAATTCACTGTATACCCTATACTTTACTTAATTCTTTACCCAATAAATTTTTTTATAAATTTTGTAAAAATGTCTTCATTTTTATCCCGCCGTTGCGAAAACTGTATTTGCCGCAATGAGCATTGTATTCCCAGTATTGCCGTCCGAGGTCTTCAAGGCAAATTGGAGCAATGTTGACTTTGCAAGGTGGCGTGTAATTTCCCTATAAATGTTGAGTCGACCGTTGAGGGTCCTTCAGAATCATTGAGGGAGATGCAAAGTTGTAGGTCCGCGCCAAGGGTCAATTATGAAATACCACCATTGCCGGAGATCAAATACTTGGGGACGCGAGTTCCTGGTGAGTACTAATCAGGAATAACTAATGAACTTGAAATAGTATATAATTATTTGCTTTTTTTCTAGTGTTGCCTTGTTTTCAAAGATATACTACTAATACACCACCACCACCACCGCCTTACTGGGGACCATTGACTGAAAACCCGGGGACCCATATGAATTCCAAGGTGCATAGCAAGGTATCCGGTGCAGAACTGGGAGGAGTTATCACCGAGGAAGCGAGGGAGGAAGAAAAAATAGAAGAACAAGAAGAGGAAAATGGAGGAAACGGAAGTGGAGAGAACAAAGAGGAAGCGGGTGAATTGGAAGAAGGAAATGAAGGAGATGGAAGGGAGGAATTGACTGGGATGGAAGAAATGGAGGGCCGAGGCAAAGCGGATCCGGTGCAAGTCGTATTTCCGGTCAAAACGGATGCAAGGCGCCTGACAGACGATATCGGAGAAGGCACGTTGGGTGGCCAAAGGAAGAGAGCGTATGAAGAGCTCTTGAAGGAAGGTGGATTGAATGCGCAACCAAAGCAAGCTTGGGTTGCGAGGTGCAAGGAGATCTTTGAGAGGCACATTGTAACGGAGGTACTGGTACTTCAAAGAATGTCCGCATTGATTAATGATGAAGACCTGGATACCTTTTGGTCCATGGTTGCGGAATTGACGGCAAATTGGGAGGATGCAGAAAAAGAGATAAAAGAAACCTTGTAATTTAATGTACATTTTTTTTTATATATATATTAAAAAATTTTGATATTATTATTATTTTTGTTTTTTTTTTAATAATAAGTGGAGATGAAGGGAAAATGAGAAAAGAATAACACAGTGAGATGGAGGAATTAAATGATGAAATGATAGTGAAATAAGATAAGTTTTAATGGGATGGATTGAGTAAGATAAATGTGGAATGAAATGAAATGGGATTGGATGGGATGAAATGTGGAGTGGAATGGAATGAATTGGATGGAATGGAATGTGGAATGGAATGGAATGGAATGGAATGGAATGGAATGGAATGGAATGGAATGGAATGGAATGGAATGGAATGGAATGGAATGGAATGGAATGGAATGGAATGGAATGGAATGGAATGGAATGGAATGGAATGGAATGGAATGGAATGGAATGGAATGGAATGGAATGGAATGGAATGGAATGGAATGGAATGGAATGGAATGGAATGGAATGGAATGGAATGGAATGGAATGGAATGGAATGGAATGGAATGGAATGGAATGGAATGGAATGGAATGGAATGGAATGGAATGGAATGGAATGGAATGGAATGGAATGGAATGGAATGGAATGGAATGGAATGGAATGGAATGGAATGGAATGGAATGGAATTGGATGGGATAGAATCATGATTGCCGAGGTTTGCAAGGGTAGCTTGCATGGAATTCTCAAATCAGATTGGGTGAATTGCAAAGGTGATGGGCTGGTTCCCACAAGGTGCGATCTTTGTTGGACTGGAAGCCAGACCATTCAATGAGTTATTGAAGTTTTCCTTTGCGTAACCTGGAATCCAGAATACAGCTTACTTCCCACTCTTGATGATCAAGGACAGTGACCGGTTCAGGAGGGGGATGAGTCTTTCCCGGGTATAGGACTTGAGCTGGCTCTAGGAGAGACACATGAAAGACCGGGTGGATACCTTGCCATTTCGCAGGTAAAGTAAGTTTAAAGGCGTTAGGGGAGATGACTGATTCTACTTTAAAGGGGCCAAGCTTTCTTTTGGAGAGTTTGCAAGTTGGGTGAGTACTGCAAATGTTGCAAGCATTGAGCCATACTTGATCTCCTACTGCGAAGGTTGGAGCCGAAGTGCAAGATCGGTCTGCTTGCTCCTTATAGCGCTGGTTTGCTTCCTCAAGGTTGGTTTGAAGTTGCGATTGAAGGGATTGAATTTTTTCAAGGTAATTGGTAGCAGGTTGAGAAGGTGCTACGTGAAGGGAAGAGAAAGTCGGGTTTCTACCATAAAGAGTTTGGAAGGGCGACTGTTTGGTGGAGGAATGAGTGGAGTTGTTGTAGGCAAATTCGGCTAGTGGGAGCCATTGCGACCAGTCGTCTTGTTGATAGGCAACATACATTCAAAGATATTGTTTGAGAATCTGATTAACTCGCTTGTTTTGCCCACCCGTTTCCGGGTGGTAAGCCATTGATAAATTGCGAGTGATCTTCAAATGTTGGCATAGCAAGGTCCAGAAGCTTGAGACAAACAGAGATTCATGATCACTAACTATATTATCAGGGAGACCATGTTTCAAAAATACATATTCTATGAACAAGTTAGCCAAGTCTTCTGAAGAGGCCGTCACATTACTGCGTAAAAATAAAGCCATCTTTGAGAAGCAATCCACTATTACTAGAAGAGCATTATATCCACTAGAAGAAGGTAATTGAGAGATGAAATCCATAGACAGCGAGTGCCAAGGACAAGGCGGAATTGGAAGTGGCTGGAGCAGCCCATACTTCCGGTGTTTCGAGGACTTGTTACAATTGCAATCATAGCAGGTGCTAACATAGTCTTTTACTTCTTTGGTCATACCAGGCCAGTAGAAGTCTTGTGTGATCAATTGGTAGGTTTTATCCTGCCCATAATGACCAGCAAGCGGAGAATCATGCCATGACTTGAAGATATCTAACTTAATGCAAGAATTATCTGGTACTACTATACAATTATCATAAACTAAAAATTCATTATCATCTATACTGTAACTACTATCTAATAAGTTTGCACTTTTGCAAAGTTCAATGCACTTGGGGTTGTCGCGTTGAGCTTGTTGGAGTTCGGAAGCCAAATCTCGTAAGCGAGCAATGATCAAACTGAGTTTGGCAGATTGGGTTGAGAAGAGTGTCCTAAAGTTTTCAGGCTTGTTTTCCGCGAAGCTGCTCCCCCCCCCTTGGTAAACGTTGTCCCAACGTGATAAAGCATCAGGAACTACCGCTTGTTTACCAGGACGGTACATGATCGTAAAGTGGAACTTGGAGAGGTATTTGGCCCATCGTGCCTGTCTACATGTGAGGACTTTTGAGCTCATGAAATACTTCAAAGAATTATGATCAGTTAAAACCTCAAAGGATTCCCTAAGACTCAAAAGGTATGAACGCCATTTCTTCAAGCAGTAAACAATTGCAAGAAGTTCCTTGTCATGAATCTCATAGTTAAGCTCTGCAGCAAGCAACTTGCGAGACTCAAAAGCTACGGGGTGAAAGGGAGAATTGGAAGGAGAAAACTGAAAGATGACTCCTGCAATCGCATAGTCGCTTGCGTCTGTTTCAACAATTGTGCGAGCTAGCTTGTTGAAGTGAGCGAGTATTGGAGCAGTAGTGAATGCTTTTATCAGAGCTTCAAACTCCAAAGCAGCTTGTTTGGTAAAAATAAAAGGGGTGTCTTTTTGAAGAAGGTTAGTAAGATTCACGGTTTTTTCGGCGTAACGCGCAATAAACCTTCTATAGAAATTACTGAAACCAAGGAAAACTTGAAGGGATTTAACAGAAGAAGGTGGGGGCCAGTCCAATATGCGTTCGCTCTTGGCTGGTTCCATCAATAGTCCTTGCTGCAAGACTACAACACCTAGAAAATGAAGAGAAGAGGAATGGAATTTGCACTTAGAGGCTTTTGCAAACAGGTCATTCTTGCGAATTTGCTGTAGCACCTCTCGCACATGTGCAATGTGATCTTTGAGGTTTTTTGAGTAGACCAGTATATCATCAAGATATACCACGAGGTATTTACCTACAAGATTGGAAAAAATGTTGTTGACAAAATGTTGAAAAGTGGAAGGAGCGTTGCAGAGGCCAAAAGGCATGAAGGTATACTCATAGCTGCCAAACCGGGTTCGCATTGCAGTTAAATACTCATGACCTTCCTTAATGAAAATTAGGTTATAAGCACCTCAAAGGTCTAACTTTGAGAAATGAGTAGCTCCATGGAAGAGGGTAAGGAGATGTGACATAGGCGGTACTGGATAGGCATTCTTCCGGGTTACCTGGTTCAGATTCCTGTAGTCAACACAAAGGCAAAGTCTGCCGTCTTTTTTTGGTACAAATAGGAAAGGGGAACCGGTGTTTGAATTGCTTGGCCAAAGAAATCTTTTTGCTACATTTTCCGCAATGTAGTCTTGAAGCGCAATTGATTCTTGCGTTGAGAGAGAGTAAACTGGTCCTGGTGCCGGAGGTGGGACAGTAAGTTCAATCTTATGATCATAAGGACGGGATGGAGGCAGCTTATCTGCTTTTAAAGCTTAAAAGACATCAGCAAAGTCATGATAAACCAAAGGTAAAGACTCTCGAATAATTTCTAAATCTTCAATCTCGTCATCTTTGAGCACTGGGTTTGAGGTGCTTGCATGGTGCAAGAGGATTAAGGAGATCAAAATACACCTTTTAGTTGGTGTCTGTTTCTCTTCAAAGGAAAAGGAAAGAGGTAAGCTGGATAGGTAAGCAATAACTCCTAAATCTGAAGAGGGGATTTGAGAATGAAGGTCAGGATATTGCAAATCTCCTGGCGGAAAAGTGTCATCCAACTCAATGACAGTGTCAGGTAGGCTGTTTAATTCCTGATTGACGGAAAGGTTAGTGTTCTGGGGGTGCAAGGTTTGAAGGTTAATTACTCCTTCTTGCCAATTCACATCGGGATTCCAGTAAACTAGGAAATCATGGCCTAGAATGGTATCATCCATTCCGGGTATAGCAAAGACAAATAAATCCCATTCAAAGCTGGGGAAATTGGAGAATGCAAAGGTCCATTTTGCCTTTTGGGAAACACAATAAGACGGTTCAGTCGCACTAATTACTAGATAGATGGGAAATTTATCTATCTCGGAACGCGTAACATTTTTGGAAGTGGCAAAAGATTCACTGATGAAGGAAACATTAGCGCGGGAATCAAGTAATACTTGATAAGGAGTGTTGTTGGAATGGAATAGGATAAATCTCAAACTCGGAGCACCTAGTGACTTGCAAGTGCAAATATTTACTTGCGGTGATTTAGATAATGTGTAGTTTTCCTTGCGAGTATCAGAAAAACTACAAGCTAATTTTTTGACTCCTTAGCCGCTTCACGCGCTAACCGCTTTGCACAGCTGTCGACATCATGTTTACCTCCACAATACATACACAGACCGTTCTTTTCCCTTTGCAGTTGTTCCTCACTTTGAAGCATCCCGGTTTCCTTGTCCAGGAACCTCGGAGTTTTGGCAACGGCTTTCCCTTTTGAGTTGGAGTTCAAAGTCGGGGTTGGGTTGGATGGTTTTGGGTTCCTCGTGTTTTGCTTTGAGGAGTCATCCACCTTTGGAGCTGAGGTGGATGATCCATGGTCGTTTTGCCGAGAGCAATTCTTGTCATGATAGCCATTATCAAGCTCAATCACTCAATTGATTAGCTACTGAAGCGAGGTTGTATTATGACCCCCAACTGCAAGCTGTTCAATTAAGCGTGCCGATAAACCCTTTTGGAAATGGAATAGAAGAGCGGCCTTGTTCCACTGGATGCAAGACTGCAAGGTTTGAAAATGAGAAATATAAACGGAGGCTCTACTATTCTCCTTCATAACTAAACTATTAAGTTCGTTTTTGGTGTTTCAAACTTCATTGGGATCGCCAAACAGGGTGAACAATTGTTGCTCGAACTTGTCCCAGTTGTTGAGAATACAAGTGGGACTGTCGTTGGATAAAAGTTTGATGTAAGGTTTGAACCACTGCAAGGCTCTACCTCCTAAGAAGGACAAAGCATACATAACTTTATGTCTATCGGAAGGGAAATTGTTGGAGTCGTTTGAAAAGATGATTTTACAAGACTGTAGGTAGGATCTAAGCTTATGAGGGTGTTCTCCTGTAAAGTGATCAGGTTGTTTCATGCCCGGAGTGCGAAAACTAGGAGTGCTTGGACTAGATTGCTGGGCACCATGAGTGAGGGCCTGGATCAATGTTGAAAGCAGGGTTGGAGCATTGGGCTCAAGAGCAGTAGTGCACACCCCTGGTCTACCATGAGTCAAGGTTTCATCGGAAGAATGGTTGGAGTCTGCAAATTCTGCAAGAGGGTCCGTCAGAGCATCCCATGGAGGAGCACAAGGATCATCTAGAGGTTCCACAGATGGTGATTTGAAAGGAGGAACTGGATCTAAGGGTTGTTGGGCCCAAGGAGCGCTGGTTTTCCCTACCCAATGAATCTCATCATTGTAAGGGGCAAGGGAAGCGTTCCCGGTTGAGCGAGTACGTGACATTGAGAAAGAAGAAGTCTACTATAGGTTGGCGAGCTACAATAGATGAGTTGAGTTAGTTAATTTACTGTCACACAACCACCTCACATACTATAGGGCAATTCTTAGATGATTGTGAGCGCAAAGGAATACCAAGTGCAAGGGCAAGTGCAAATAGCGAGAAGCAGTTGCAAAGTGCAAACTTGGTTATGCCACTCAACAAACGGCAAGATGAATGGAAAGTGTTCCAAAGAAGGAAACTCAACCTGAGTCCAATGTGATAACTAGGTTGCAGAAAAATGCAAGAATGTATGAAATTAACTAACTGAGGAGACAATCATCAGGCAAGGGTATAGCCCTTATAAGGTAATCCAAAGTGACTAGATACAACCTGATGATGAGATAACTATAGGTGAAGCGGTGAGGCAATGAATGACAGGAATGGAATAGGAAATGAAGCAGTGGTATAGATACGAGGTCTTAGCATAAGTGCAAGACAATAGAATCTGAGCGTACATTTGCATGACAAATTGGGATACGAGCAAGTGACGTTATAGGTAATACTAATGAGAGGTAATAGTGTATGCAGGGTAGGGACTAGTCCAATTGCAAACTATACAGTAGTGATGGCTTGGTTAGATGTAGATGCAAACTAACAAACAATGCATGACAGAAGATGGAAGTCCAAGGCTGTTGATTGGCCAGGGAAGGAGATTGGATCTCATAATGGATGGTCGACCGGTATGGAGTTAACTGCAAAGTTCGCAAGTATATACTGATTTGTTTGCCGAGATTGGAAGGTCAGCGCGAGCCAGAGGAAATAGAGGATTGCACCATTGATGTTGTGCTTTATTTGTGTCACTCTTTTAGACTGAGGTAGATGGTACTGAGGAGAGGACATGTTGAAGTGGTGAAGACAATAATCCTTAAGTGCAAAGCGTGAAAATAAAGCCCCTTTGTGATTCAGGAGAAATGCTTCACCTATAGCTACAGCATCCAGAGCGTTGCAGTCATTCCCAGTACTGATCCTGATTGAGGTTTCTCTAGGGTTGAAGATCCATCAAGGATCATTGAAAATGTGATGAGAGGCACCAGAATTGAGAACAGGAAGAAGTGATTTGGAGGACTGCAATTTGCTTTGTAAGTAGATCTGCGCGCTGAAGTAGGTTGAGGCCTCCTGATTGGGTTTGTCAGGCTGTGGTCGGGAAGAAGTTTTGGTAAGATGAGCTAATCCCTGTGGATTTTGGTTTGGTCTGAGGTGAGGATGAAGTTGCCAGAATCAATTTTCAGGATGGTTGTCCAGAGGGTTGTGTTTGCCTTTGGAGAAAGGATGCTTGGGATGCCTTTTTGACTTGGTGTCTGAAGTTTTGTAAAGAGCGGTGGAAGAAAAAGACTCTTTGTTGATAGGACCTTTGTATGACTGGATGGACTCCAGATGAGTAACTCCTTGTAGTTTGTTAAGGACCTTGATAGGGGATTTCAGAATATCATTGTTCAGCAAGATTGAATTGACCACACGATAAAACTGAGCTGGCAGCTTGGCTAGGATAGTGTAGCTGAGAATATTTCTGGGTACTTCAAGTTGAATGGTAGCTAGTTTGTTCATGAGCTTATGGAATTATTGGATTTATGCTATAAGATCTCCCATGAATTGATATCTGATGAAGGAAAGCCAAATTTTCCCTCTTTTTGTGGTCGAGAGAGAAGCATATTGTTTGGAGATGGCTTCCCAAATGGCCAGGGGGTCAGATTGATTGGCTGGGTTGATGAGGGCATCAAAGGCTGTATCTCCCAGATGTTAAATCAGAATACTGGCAGCTTCATAACCCTTCAGTTTTTGAGACACAGTAGTGGGCATGACCATATCCTTATCTCCTCCTTCTATGAACTCAAGAAGTCCTTTTCTTTTCAGATAGCTCTGGATTTGCAAGGCCCATGAGGAGTAGTTGGATTCATTCAGGATAGGGAGATCTCTCCTTTTTGAGTTATCCTCATTGTCAGACATTGTATGTTCTTTTGGTTTGTAATGGAGTTGGGAGAAGCCTGGGACTTTAAATCTGAGAAACAAATGGCTAAAAAGAAATTTATTAGGGTGAAGAACAATCACAGAAAACAAGACAGCAGTACAAGTGGAGATGAAAAATAACCTAAAAAGAACCAAAAGAGATGGCCAGCTAGACGTGAGGAGTCCACAGAAGCCAAGACAGCAATATTGGTCTTGAACAAACCCGGAGACAATACGACAATAGGTGGAAGTGTTGAGTCAATGGAAAAGGTGGTCAAATGAAGTCGCAATGGCGCGTCTGGTTGATAAGCTGATCCAAGATTGTTGGTTAGTAGTGAAGTAGGAGACACACGTAGAACAAATGAAAAGAAAGAAGCCAGTTGATATAAGACCATCTACTTACTCAACAAGGAGGACCTGAGAGCCCAGAGGGCAAGCACAGGGCCTCTGTTGAGCGGTACAAGTAGGGACTCCAGTGTTCAAGTTTGGAGTACGTGCACTGGTGCGGGAAGCCGTAGCACGTTCACATCACAGAAACACACAGTAAAAGAGAACAAAAGAAAACAGAGGATGACAGAAGATGACAGAAGATGAGATTCAAAGGCAAGAAACATTAGAATTCCAACATTCTTTTGCTTTAAATACTGCTCATTTTCCTAAGATAATTGCTGGCCATAATTATAACAGTACCTCCAGAATAGAAGGTCTAAACTCCTACATTGAATTTTTTATTTATTCTTCTATTGGCTCTTTCTATAATTTAGTTCAAGAAATTTGCAGTTCCATCACCATCCAAAACCATGAGGGATCCATTGAAGCCTCTCACAAAAATTTAAGTATCTCATTGTTTTACCTCACTGTGTGGATCACCTTTCTGGAAAAATCAGTCACTTTTCCCTCAAAACTATTCATTCATTTCATCAAGTTCCTGAATTTTCCACCAATTTCAACAAGTGTGATTACTCTTCTTACGTGGTTATACCATGTATTCACAAAGTCAAATTAGCTATCAGAAAGGGTGAACTCTTCCAACATGAATATTTTAATCCTCGATGGCATGTCAAATCTGCCTTATCAGTGAGTTTATTTTTATTTTGTAATATTTTATTTTGGATTCAGGCTCAAATCAATGTTTTCCTGAATGATTTAGCTCCAATAACTCTGGAGTTTGATGCAACTGAATAATCTGAAAACCTTGGAATTCCAACAAGAGAAAGTCATGAAAAACTTTATTTCATTGAACTGTTTGAAGAATTCAGCAAGTTTCCACATGGAGAAAAGCTATATTATCTGGGTGAAAGCAAGAGGCTATACAGTGGAAAATGTCAACTTAATCCAATTCAAGAGCCCAATTCCACTCAAAGATCCAAAGTAAGAGGAAAAACCAAAGGAGCAGTAAATAATTTCAATAAGATATATCAGTACTAAAGTAAAAGATAACAATCTGGTTTTGAATATTTAGAACAACCCAACAGGAGAGGAATTCCAAACAAGAAATTCATAGCAAATTACAAGGTCTGTTACCATTATTTACAAAAAGAAATTATCAACTTATATAATTCATATTCTCTTCCTGTGTTTTAAGGTTTCAAGAAATTTAAAGGCCATCAAGGGGAAGGGGAATGGATAAAAGAAGGAGGAATCAGAGGAAAAGGTGATTTTATATCTTTAATTATTTCTTCTGCAATGGATTTTTTTTAATGAGTCCTTGTTATTTTCTTAACATAGGGTGAATTCCTGACTTAAGAGGAATATTCAGGAGATGAAAAGCTGCCAGATTTGGATGAATGGGAAGATTCAAGAGATGAAGAGCTGCCAGATTTGAATTTTATTAAGATGGTGTGCTTTCATTTTATTTTATTGTTTTTTTTTTTTTCTTTTTGGATATTATTTTTAATTGATTTTTTTTTTAATTCAAACCTTTATCAGAGGTCTGGAACCATTGTGAATAAGCAGGTTTCTTCTCCTGAATACAATCCTGAGACCAGAATAAAGAGACTAAATGTACCCAATGAAGATGATGGTGCTCCTTACCATCCTCCTGGAAAAAAGTTATTAGCAGCCCCAAAAATCAGTTAGAAAGTGAGTATATTTGATATTTTCTCATTTTTTGATTTTGTCTGATTTTTTTGTGTTTTTCCCTCTAGATTTCCTGCACATTATCTTATTCTTCTTCTGTAATTTTTTACCAAGTCTCAATTGATGAAGTGAGTTTGATCTTTAGACCATATTTTATGTTATTAAAAATTCTGATTTTTTGTTTTAGTTTCTATATAAAAATTTTTATTTCCACAAAAACAGCCATTCCACATATATCAAATATTCAGGAGTTCATAGGGGATGGGAACTGTGGAATTAGAGAAGCAGCCATTTCTTTGGGGAGGAACTCAGAAGAATTGATTGAATTGAGGAAAGAAATTGTGAAATATCTTGATTCAAACCCAATCTTCAAGGACCCAAGATTAATGCTTGAAATCTGAGGTGAAATTTTCCAAGAAGCAAGGAGGCAACTGGACCAAATTTCTAGCCCAGGTACCATAAATATGTGGATGATATTTCCATGCAATGATTTCCTTCTGGCTGAAACTTATATTTGTCCAGTGGTTCCCTTTTCTTCTTTAATTCCTTGCAACTATCTTCCTCTGAGCTCCCCCCCCCACTCCCAATTCTAAATCTTCTCCTATTTGCTTCATTCTTTTAGAAGTTTTCAAAAGTATAGTCTCATTCAATTTCAAGTCTGATCATTTGCTAGGTCCCTGGTTAGATCCACTTTGGAAAAGCTTCATGACCAAGGATTCCAAACATTGGAAAACCATTATTGAGAAAAATTTAGAGCTTGGTAATAAGGTTTTTTTCCCTCCAAAAAAAATCAAGTATAAACATTAAAACAATCATATTTGAAGAAAATTTAATATTGGTATCCATATTTGTTCTTTATTTTTGATTTTTTGAATGAAGTTTGTAAGGTGCATGCATACATCCAAAAGATCTCTATAAAGTATTAAGAAGGCATTTTTTTATTTTTTTAAATCTCTGAAAGGTTGGATACCCCCAAAAGAATATTCTAAAAGGCAAACAAAAGGATCCAAAAATTGAATCAGAAAATTCAATTTTTTGAATTTTTAGGTTTTTTCAAGTAAATTTTTAAGGTAAAAAATGACATCCAAAAATTTGGGAAAAAAATATTAACAAACTCTTTAATTGTTTTTTTCAATTTTTAAAATCTTTCAAAACCATTAAAAATCATCAAAAAGGCAAACAAAAGGATCAAAATGTTCAATGAGAAAATTGAATTTTTCAAATTTTTTGGTTTTTTAAAGGAATTGTTTAAGTTAATATAATACATCCAAAAAATCTGAAATAAATATTTGAATGCTCTTGAAATTTTTTTTAATTTTTGATAGATTTAATCACCAAAAAAAATTCATAAAAAGGAAAGCAGCAGGATGCAAATGTCCAATGCAAAATTTGACTTTTTTGAGTATTTTGGTTTTTTGAAGGAATATTTTAAGGTAGAAAGATACATCCAAAAATCTGGTAAAAATATTGGAAGGCTCTTTCAATTTTTCTCAAAATCTTTTTTCAGCTTAAATAACCAAAAAAAAACAATCAAAATGGCCAAAATGAGGATCCAAAAACCCATGGAAAAATCGGTTTTTGCAGAATTTTTTGATTCCATTTTTGGAGGGATTTTAATGCCTCCAGAATTACCAAAGATTTTTTGGGGGGTATTATATAACCCAGATATGGAATCGTTGTTTCAGAATTCAAAAAAATAAATTCTTGAAAGTACTGTGAAATAAAGTATTTGTCTGTGTAAGGACATGAAATGGCACCCCAACGCAACCTTTCATGAAATAAAGGATTAAACCCATGAGAAAATTAACTCCCTAAACCAAAAATAAATAGAATAAAACTAAATTTTATTGAATAAAATATAAATATAAATTTGAAATTTCAAAAATTTATGAAAAGCTCAATTTAAAAAAAGGGAAAAAAAAAACATTGTGTAAGAATAAATTTGAAAAAAGCTAAAATTATTCTTGACACTACTGAGCCACTTCCCCATGCTGTTTATGTATCTGAGGGAATCCAGCCTGTGCTTTTTACCATTTTTTAAATATAATGTTCACAAAAACAAAGTTTCAAAAAGGGATTAATATGTACCAATGGGATGAAATTTCTTCTCTGAGGAGAATTTTTTTTTTAAAAAAAAATAGTCTATAAATAATAAGTAAATTTCCTGTTTTTTTTTTTGAATAGAATTTATGAAATTTAATTTTGAATCTTGATACCAATCAAATTAAAAAAAAAATTCATATAACACAGCTCTAAACCAAACTTCTTAACAGTGGTAACAATAAAAATATTGCATCAAAAATCAATTCATAAACTCCCAATTCTTCCTGTTATGTATAGATTTTCAATTCAATTCATGCATCAAATAAATTCCTCTTTTCCAGAAATATTCTAAGACAAGCCAGGAATCAATTTTATGCTTGAATCCAAAACCTCAAAAATTTCAAAACAGGTTTCATTCACCATCCCAGGTGCTACACCTGGTGGCAGGTGCAGCCAATTTTTTTCATTGTTATTGGAGATCACAAGTATCTGAATGGATATTGCATGCAGACAGACCAGGACTAGGTGGATCACAACAGGGATGGGTTACAATCCACTTTGGAGGTGCATGAGATGGGAGAAACAGGTGTGATGAGTGCAGAGGGAGTCTTTCTTTATCCTTTACCTATCCTGTTGGAGAGTTGTACATATGGCCAATTTTGTGAATAGCATTTGGAAGGTAGGATAGATGGATGCAGAATCTTGGAGAGAGAGAAAGGATTACAATTATCAATTAATTAATGCAGAGCATGTGTTATATTGCGGAGCTTATTTTATTTCTTCAAGGAGTTTTAACAGTTCCTCAGTTGTGCCGGTGTGGAAACAAGAGGTGAATACCCCTGAAGTTTTCCCCAAGATTTTGAAATCATTGATCCCTTGCGTCTCTAAGGAGCTGACCATGCCATTCAACTAGAAACCTGAGAGAGATAGAGGGATTGAGAATAATAGAAAAAGAGATTGAGAGACTTCCTTCCTTTGTTCCAAGTGTTGTGGAGCTGGTCTCCAATATGCCATGATGTCTGGTACTCTGATCCCCCTCCAGAACTTGTAATTCAGAGAAAGGAATTAGTCCCTCCGTCTTCAACCCTAACATAGGTACAAGAAAAAACTCAAGCAGACAACCCTAGAAGCAACAACTGTTGCAGAAAAAAGCCCTAAGCCTCTTTTTGGAAACCGGGGTGTATCTTGCACCCCTGCACCAAAAAAAAAGATACACCCTATATGTTGCAGATGTGAAATACAGGGTGGTTTGGCAAGGTGTATTTGTAAGTGTGCATTGCCATGCACACTGTATGCTTCAGCCCCCATTTCTGGTGGGGCTGGACAAACAGGTTCAACCCTGTATCTTTCCCCATGCAAGCCCTTCACTGTCCCTCCACCACCCCCCACCAACAAATGGGGGTGTATGGTTCAACCCCAAGGTGTATATGTTTTGGTCCTCTTCCTCCCTCAAAATCACGTACAGATACATGTCCATGG